>CM076463.1:3430818-4630818 GCA_038419695.1 Scomberomorus guttatus
GCGGTGATGTAATGCGGGTGTAACTGGTTGGGTATAACAAAGAGAGGGGAGGAAGACATGAAGAAAAGGTAGCAGATGACAGACTGCCCCTCCTTTTGACACCCCCCCCCCCCCCCCCCCACTGTTGCTCTCCTGACTGCTTATCAAAGCTTAATACTAGTCGGGGATTTTTCTCTCCATCAGGTGTGTGAGAGACATCAAAGTGAAGAACAGAGTACATTTATACTTTTACCAAATGTCCACACCTGCTTCTTCTAGCAACAGATGAGTTCAACGAGAAGATAAAGTTTGTAGCATCACAGCACGTTAATTAGTTGTGACATCAGTCATCAGTGTTGATATTTCTCTGAAGACTATGATGAAAACAAAAACCTGTTATGATATAAGTTCATTAAATAGATCCTCTGACTTCCCACAAAACTACAGAATAGACTTCAACATTAGTGACACCGTAACTTTTAATCTAGCGCCACCTGCAGGTATCCAGTGGAATATTTCAACATCTACTAGATGGATTGGCACCAACTTGTGTACAGACATTCATGGTTCCCAGCGGATTAATCCTAATGACTCCCCTTCTTTCCTCTAGCGCCACCGTGAGGTTGACATTTTGTGGTTTTGAGTAAAATCCAGCCAACAACTATTGGCTGGATTGTCATGAAATTTGGTTCAGACGTTCATGTTTCCCAAAGGTAAATTATTGTAACTTTGGTGATCCTTTAACTTTTAATTTATCATTTGTCTAAATTCCTGCAAAACTAATGACATTCCCATCAGCCTCTGCTGTACTTTGTGTTAGTGCTAATTAGCAAATCTTAGCATGCTAACACGCTAAAGTACGATGGTGAAAATGGTAAACATTATACCTGCTAAATATCAGCATGTTAGTATTGTCAATGTGAGCATGTTAGCACGATGCTGTTAGCATTTAGCTCAAAGCACTGCTGTGCATAAGTACTCTTACTTTGTTAGGATAAACCTGAGATTTAGAAACATCTGAGCTGCATAATTTATCAGACAATGTATCTCTGAAATAGAGGAAAAGCTCAATAATTAATAATCTTAGGAAAGTGTAGAAGAGCAGAAAGTTATAACTTACACTCACACATAGTTCATAGTTTCTGCCTGTTTTAACCTGCATATTTTATGTGCTCTTCAAATAAATCATCAGTTGAAGGGGGCAGTTTAAGTTCACATTTGGTGGTCAGATACAGTAAATTTGGGTAATTTTTCTTTTTAAAAGGCTGCTTGTGAAAAAAATAATCGTGGCATTTTGACATAATCTGAGAACACGGTGAAAAACTTTTAAAAAATGTTCCTATATAGAAACGTAAGGAGAAAGAAGTACTTAATAGTGCTCAGTATATTTAATTTCAATATTAAAGAAATGTTTTAATGTTTGTGCAGCTGTGTTTGTCTACCAAACACAGCTTCGACATCTGGGTAATACTTCATATATTTATAGTTAACGAGAAACTGTTATAAACTAAAATATTGCACAGAATTTATGATACTACAGAGATTCAGGGAATACCAATGAACAGACTGGGTGAAAGTATTAAAAACTATAAACAGACTCTAACTGTAACTGTTAATTACCAGAGAAACCAGCTCCAAAGACAACAGACTGGTGGCTAAAGTAGCTGCCCAGAGAGAGCAGGAAAAACACTTAAACCTAAAAAAAGACACTAAAAGAAAGATAAATGCCAGGATTATCTTCTTTTGTGGTAAGATTCAAATCAGGTAATCATCAAAATCCATCCTAGCACTTAATAGGAGTATCAATTCAAAGAATATCAGCACACAACACATAGGAAAGAGAAAATATTACAATACTGCCTATAGTAGCAACAAAGCACCCTGAGATGTGGTGATTGATACGCGATGTGACAGATATCTGCATGAGTGTGCGCGCGTGTTTCTGTGTGTGTGTTGTATGAGAGAGATTGATGATTGACGCAGGTGAAAGGGCTGCAAAAATATTTTATTTCATTAGGATCCTTCAGCTCCCGTCCTTGTCATATCTGCATCCTGCACGCACAAATGACTTGTAGTGACTTGACAAATATGCAGAAAGCCTGTAATGCACAGAGTCTCCCAAAAGACGTGTGGATATGCATAGCCAAAACACACACACACACACACACACACACACACACACACACACACACACACACACACACACACACACAACACACAGCTTTCAAACTCATAATAGGAGTTGAGCCAGAATCAAAAGTATGTACGTATGCAAATGTATCACTGAATAAAATATTTTGTTACGGATTTGTTGATTCAATATGCAAATGTGACTGTGTCAATAACGTGTTACAGTGAGACTTGTTAGACTTTGGTCCCTCGTTGTGTGAGGTGAAAGCCTTCAGGGAGAGCTCCGACTCCTGCTGTGTCGATATGAACATCAAAGACAAACTGACACACCGACAGAATGCTGAAAACCTTCATATCTGCAGTAAAGAAGCAGCGCTGCACACTGCTGCCTCTGCAGCAACACTTCTGAAAGTTTACTGTTACTGTGAAGACAACTACCAATACTAGTACTGCTACAACTACTGTACTACCACTACTAGTACTGCTACAACTACTGTACTACCACTACTAGTACTGCTACAACTACTGTACTACCACTACTAGTACTGGGGGTCAGAACCTCGATGCCAAAGATTAATGCTGCACATATTCTACATTTAAATATTAATCTGCTCCTCTGGGGTGGCTGACTGAACTTGTCATTACCTCCACAGTACTGTGGGAGGTTGTATAGTTTGTTCATCAGGTACCATAGGTTCTATTTTTGGGCATACATGTATTTCCCTTATTATATATCACTGTATAAAACCATGAATTGGCCATTGTTGTTTCTGGACCCTGTGTATTGCTTATCCGCCCTTCAATATGTTCAGTTCAGTCTTTGTTGTCCCCCCATGGGTCTTGCAGCACGGCAAAAATAGACACACCAAAGCAGACTCATCCATCAGTAACGCAAATTAAAATAAATATGAAAGATTAAAAATATCATGGAGAAAGAGTAACACACAATAACAATACAGTAATAAGAACAAGGAACTGAAAACAAATGAGTAAAAACAAATTAAAAGAGGCGAGACCAGTGAATAAAAACAAGTTAAAAAGCAATAAGGCAGAGGGCAATAAGGCACGTTTATGATTACAGAGTTGGGTCATGTGACGACTGACAATATACTGTAACACCATATCCATTAACGTTGGGTTTAGTTACACTGATTAATTATCTTTGGCTCATGTGAGGCGTCCATATTTGTTTGGCTTTCAGGCACTTCCATATTATTAAGTCGTAAATAAATTGGATCGTAATTACAACTTGGATGTTGACGCTATTTACAAGTCGGTAACTTATAATTACGATAACTCCAGTATGACATGAATGAAGAGCTGCAAAGTGTAGTCGATTAATTGCTTAGTTGAGGGACAGAAAATTAATTGACAACTATTTTGATAATCTAATAATTGTTTTAGTGTTTTTTAAAGCAAAAATGCCAAAATTTTCTGGTTGCAGCTTCTCAGATGTGAGTTATTCTGTGTTATACGTGATTAGAGCTGCAAAGATGAGTCAATTTATCGATTAGTTTCCAACTATTAAATTAATCGTTTGATTAATCGTTTTGAGACATTTTTTAAGAAGAAAATTCCAAATTCTCTGATTCCAGCTTCTCAAATGTGAATTTTTCTGGTTTCTTTAGTCTCTATGACAGTAAACTGAATATCTTTGGGTTGTGGACTGTTGGTCTTGACATAAGAAGACATTTGAGGACGTCACCTTGGGCTCTGGGAAACAGTCATCCACATTTTTCACTATTTTCTGACATTTTATAGACCAAATAACTAATTGATAAAGCGAGAAAATAATCGTCAGATTAATCAATAATGAAAATAATCATGAGTTGCAGCCCTATACATGATTATATTCTGAATATCTTTGAATTTTGGACTGTTGATCAGACAAAAGAAGATATTTGAAGACGTCACCATGGTCTCTAAGAAACTAAAACACTGCTATTTTCTCTATTTTCTGACATTTCATAGACAAAAAGATTAATCGATTATGAAAATAATCATTAGTTGCAGCTCTACATGAACACAGCAGATACCTCCGTCCTGAAGGAAGCAGCTCAAACTCTTTATTTAGGGGTGTGTCTCTTGGTCACAACTCAAGTAAACTGTTTACACTTGCTGCCATTATATGAATGTTTTTAGAGCTAAACATGGCTTGGATTCAGCTCTTGCATCTAACAAATGAGCACTTACAACCATTGACAACATATGCACGATGCTAGATGCCAAAAATACAAGACTGCCACAATCCATCTTTCTTAAAGCAGCATTGTTACACATGAAACAGAGAGATTTGCCAAACTCCAGGGAGGCGAGTTTGTCCAGAAACATGTCTCCTGCAGACTGAGAGGAACTCTGTTGTAATACAGTTAAAAGGCTCCTAACAGCAGGATCTGCAATCACAGGGTTGGAAAGCATAACTTAACCTTTCCACTTTAACATTTTCTTATAATCTCCTGTTTGAATATCTGCCCTTAAACCTCATAATGAACAAATGATTGTGTTAGACAGTGGATCTTAAATCACACCCCCGCCCTCCCGCCCTCGGATGCCATCAATAATGCAACAGCTGTGTCTGTGTGTGATTTTTTTATGCTCCTTGCTGGTGCCAACCTCATTGTTTTTTCATGAAAACTGTAAACTGCATATTTACAACCTGTTACAAGGAACAAACAATGGAAACACACAGGCACGCAGACACCAGAGGTATGCAAATAGCATTATAGTTGGAAGCCGAGGTCATGAATATACACTTCAACTGTGTTTTACTGCAACAAAGATGAAATTAAATTCTATATTTAACTCATATATCACCAGTACAGGAACATTAACGCAATCTACAGCAAAAGCTTCCAAACACGGCCGGCCTGCCTGACAGCATTTCCGTGACGAGATAATAAAGTCAACCTTGACCTCTGAACTTTGACCTTTTTCCTCAGAGGCTGGATGCTCATGTTTGTCAGAGAGGCTGAAAGACGAGCCCAGCTGCATATCTTTATCAGATCTCTATCAGTCTTATTCATCTCTCTGACCGGCATCATCACTCTGCCTGTGCGCGCACATCACCACACTGATAAACACAAGCGTGCAGACACACACTGATACACACACCATATGTCAGGAAAGTCAATTTGATGGAGCACTTTCCACAGCCAACATGGCTACTAAACACACACCTTGGCAGTGATGAATGTAGTGGCTCGATGTGTGTGTGTGTGTGTGTGTACTAGACTGGCAGATTTAGTATGTGTGTGTTTATAGTCTCTGTTCTATTTCGCAGTTCAGTTGCATTACTGACACATTTATTGCTGCGGTTTCAGAATTAATATAGTAGTAATTATAATGAACTGCTCTCTGTTCAATTCAAAACAACACTATACAACCTCTGACGTCATGGTTATAAAACAATGGAGGAAGTTAACCTTCTCCCAGACCTCAATATAATTTTTGATATTTATAAGTGTGCATTAATTTACTTTAAGTCCACTTTGATGCTCATCACAGCTGATTTTGTGGCAGAGGGGTGATAATACGCTCTGAGGTGTGCTGGTATAGAAAAATAATGGAATAAATTTTCGCTGTTATTTTCATATAATAAACAGTAAGCGCACACAATTCAAGAATACCTCCTTCCAGCATATTTTAAAGAGTCTACTGTTTGAGCTTAATGAACTGGTCTGATTACTTGAAATATGTTAGCATGATAAACACTCTGATGTTTAGCAGGTAATGTTTCCCATGGTCACAATCTTAGTTAAGCATGTTAGCATGCTAAAATTTGGCTAATTAGCATGAAACACAAAGTTCAGCCGAGGATGAGAATGTCTTTTTTTGCTGTTGTTGCAGGTATTGGGTTAATAAACCAAAATATTAGAGAAATTAAAGTTTTGACCTGATGAAAAGTCAAATTATCCTGACGGGGACATGAATAGCCAAGTTAACATCCCAATGTAGCACAAATTTTATTGCAAAAATAAAAAGGGAATTAATGCGCCTCCACTACTGTTATGTGAATATTAGAAGTTAGTTCATCAGTATAAACAGCAGGTGGCGCCAATTCTCCAGTCGGTGCCATCAAACCACTGCAGAAGAAGAGGACAGGTCGAGTTGACGTCATTAAAAGAGCAGCAAAGCTCAAGAAAACCATGTAAAACCATGAAAATATGTCATTTCTGTTTGTTTCACTCTCAATAACACCATAAAACCATACAAGGTTGGATGGAAATGTACTTAATATCTGTATCAAATCTTATGGCAATCCAAGTTATTTCAGTCTGGTGGACATTTCCATCCAAAAAAATGAAGTGGAGGAGTGGGTGGAGGGTGGGGGGGCAAACGCCTGACTTGGCCTCATAGGTAGGTATTGTGTGACGACACGAGGATGGATGACGTAGGTATGACAACTGTTCTTAGGAGACTGACTGACCGTAATCAATCAGTTACAGGGCACTTCTAACACTGATGTAAAGTGATCCCTGGGAAATGTAATCACATTAACCCCAATCTGTCTTCAGGGATGGAAACTGTGGATGAAGGTTTTGTACTGCAGAGAGGACGCACTCATCAGGGCATTTCCTGTGGATCTCCACTTGCATCAAGGTGGTGAGGGTCACTCATATTGATTCACACACCTAACCCTAAATCTATAGGGCCCAGTGAACATTGGGATGTCTGTGAATGTGACCCTATGTTTCATGTCATCTCTCTATTTGCTGTTGCTTTTCATTGTCATTATCTAATAAAGTTCAAGGTGAAACTCAAATATTGTGTGTTGAATGTGATTAACACAACTTCTAATAAAGTGCTCCAGCCATCTATAAAACACACAACACACACACACACACACACACACACACACACACACACTCTCATGTACAGTGTGCACACCCATTCATTCCACCAAAAATCAATAAGCTTTTTTCTGTGGCAAATGAAGAAATGATATAGGATGAGTAACAGCAAGAAAGAAAATAGAGTGCACAGAAAGTTAAGGAGTGTACTCTGTGTGTGTGTGTGTGTGTGTGTGTGTGTGTGTGTGTGTGTGTGGTGAAGAGTGATCTCAGGGGAAATTGTGCAGCAGCCACAAAACACCTGACATCTTTCCTTCCAGATCAACACGGGCTCATGTGGCTGAACAATGAGACGGCAGATGAAGAGTTCTGTTGGTCATACAGGTAGGAGGTCGCTTTGACCTCCTCTTAGGGACTGTATGAAAATTATTAGTGGGGGAGGGGAGGTCAGAAAAGGAGGAAAAGGAGTATTTTTTGTTGTGGCTCCAGGGATGGCAATATTCACTTTAGTCCAGACTGAAATATCTTGACAACTATTTGATGGATTGCCATAAAATTTTGTACACACATTAATGATAACCATTGGATAAATCCTAATGACTTTAGTGATCCCTTGACATTTCCTGTAGTGCCAGCATGAGGTTGACATTTTTTATTTTGAGTAAAAATACTGTATCTTAACAATTATTAAATAGATTGCCATGAAACTTCGTACAGATATTGTGTCCAGATGATGATTCCTAATGACTTTTTGTGATGCCCTCACTTTTTCCTCTTGCGCCACTCATCCAGTGAAATATCCAGTTCACATATCCGAAAATCAGAAAACACCTGTGTGTTGTTCTATAGGGCATAGACAAACAATGTATTTTGTCTTAAAGGATAAGGCTGCGATTTTTAAAATATTTTTCTTATTGTCAACAAATCTCATGTTTGGAGCCAAACCAACAATGAATTGATTTACTTACAAGTATTGTGTGTGTATCCAAAGCCTGATATATCTTATTCCTCTGTGCCGTAGACCTCCGTTGTTGTCCAAAAACTATTTGCATTCCCACTCATGCTCAGTGGCTTATGCCTTACACAGAACTACTCTCCGGAGACTCAAAATGTGATTGCTGTCATTAGTCTGTGGAGTCGTTTCTAAACAAACTAACGTGACTAACTCTTCATAATGAAGGAACATGTCGCCCAGTGCAGCTTGATGTGTTTTTAATAGTTTTTGGACAACACAGAACACAGAACTACTCTCCAGAGACTGAAAATGTGATCGAATAAGATACATCAGGCCTTGGAAACACACACAATACTTGTAAGTAGATCAATTCATTGTTGGTTTGGCTCAGCACATGAGATTTGTTGACAATAAGAAAAACATGGAAAATCACCAGCATCCTTTAAATTTGGAGGACTTGTTATCAAAACCATCCAACATTTCAACACCTCACCAGTCCAGATGAAGCACCATTTTGTTTGCCCCCCCAAAGAAGAGGAAGAAGAGATTCAATCCTGTTTTAAAATGTTGTTGTTACATAAACAATAAGCAAAAAGGAAATGAAGGACTATTTTTCTGGCAATTCAGCATGGACAGTGACATTTTAGAAAACAATCTGAGACTCCCAGTGTAGACAAAACACTGTTTGACACACAAATGGTGTTTCCAAATTTATCAGCATTTAGTGCGGACATTGTCTGAGTGTGAGATAAAGTCTGCAGTAGTGTGGCTACATCAGTCTGTGTGGCCTCCAGGCGCCCAACACAAATGAGACCATTCATCTTTGCTACCATACATGACCACTAACGCTTTCTCTTTCTCTGTTGGGCACACACACACAGTCACACACACACACACACACCACACACACTGCAGCCTAATCCGCTCATTCTTCTCTGCAGCCACAGCAGGTATTTCACCTGCTGTTGCTTCTCTTTTTTTACACACCCACTGCACATACAGCATCTACTCTCCAATCTCAGTGCCACCTCTTGTTATCTGCTTCAAGATTTCCCAAATGTTGTTTTTGAGGCTGCTATTCTCTTTGTTCCTGTGTCTTATTCATCTTTTTTCCCCCCATTTCTCTCTTGATAGTGTGATGGAAAATTCACAATAGATACCTGCAAAAGCAAAGACGCAAATAATTTGTTCACTTTTATTCTGCAAGTGAGGAAAAATCCTTATGTACATCCAACCGATCGCACTGACGTCTGTAATATCTGAGCAGCATAATAATCATTTGACCTTTCTACGTTGTCAAGTGTAGGTGGAGTGGGAACTGCATGAATCGTGGCAAATGTACAAGTGCAGCATCTAATTTTATTCCTGCACTCAATGAGGAAGCTTAGATAAAGATCTCTGATAAATTATATATCTCTTCCCACCAGTGTTAGTTTTATACTGTTATGATGTTGGATGTTAAAAATGTTAATGTCAAAGTTCCAAAACTTGAGGTGAACGTATGTAAAAATGCTCCCTGAAAGTCAAAAGTCAGGTCTCAACCTGCTCTAAACGCTCTGTTTGCAATGTTACCTCTACTTCCTCCTCGTGATGATGTCAGATTGTTGGCACATGCCCACAAACAGCCGCCTGTTCTATAGCCTTTGTTGCTAAGGTTGTTCACGTTGTCCACTCACATATTTAGGATCAGATTTTGGCTCGAACATGTACAGATGTATTTGAGAAGTTGACATTTTGAGTAAAGAATGAGAAAAAGAAGTGAAATCCTGCTACTATAGTTTGTTTACGTAGCCTCTGGAGCCGGGTGAAGCTCTCGGAAGCTGACCAATCAGAACAGAGCGGGCTTATCGGGAGGAAATGTGCATGATACGTCCCCTTTAGAACAGCTCTTCCACCCCCTCTCACCTCTAACCTCCACCCCCTCTCCCTCTCTGTGTATCACACATGAGATAAATGAATGTTACTAGAGACGTACACACGCAGACAAACTCAAACACATCCTGTCCCATCAATGGCGGTGAATCACACAAGTGCAGGTGAAGAGTTCAGAGGTCAGACGGCGGAGTGTAGCTGTGGTCACACGAGGGTCACCGGGGTCAAAGTGAGGGCTAATCAAATGAGACCAAACAGCGTGGAGAGAGGGTTTGTTTGGTTATCAGATCTGTCCAGCTGTGTGTGTGTGCGTGTTCTGCTTATCTCTACGCACATGTTTCTGCTGTTGGAAGAAAAATGTATTGATTTAGTAACATATCCTAAAGGTTTTGACATTGATCTCTTCCTCTTGAGAATTGGGTGAGAGCAGGAAGCATCGGGGTGGTGGGTGGGGGGGTGGGGGGGGGGGGCAACACCACTGCACCGCTGGCAGTATTGAACAGTGATAGGCTAATAGGATAATAAGCCTCTCAGGTTATAGTTTCAAGGTCCAATATGTGCAACAGCACAGCAGCTCACACATCGGCTCATCAGCTGACTGCAAAGACAGATGACAGGCTGACAAAGAAAACTAATCGTTTCATTCAAGTTCATTTTGCCTGAAGGGCCGCACAAGACCTTTGTGCTTGATTTGCAATGAAACAGTGACCAGAACAGTGGTAACATAAACGCCACCACGACACAAAACATACAAATTTTAAACAAAACTGTCCCCAGAACACGGAGGTAAGAACCACTAACGAGTCTCCATCACACCTTTTCTGCACAAGTTTGAGGACTTAAACTTCTAACTTCTCCAATTAATACAGAAATGCTGTTCATGTACAGAGTTCTGGAGGTTTTGAACTGAAATATCATCGTGTAATGTAACCTTTGATGCGCTGGAAATTATCCATTAACACAAACCCTGATTATGTTGTGACTGGAATGGATTTCTGTATAATGAACTCTTCTTTTTTTATCATCCCTCACTCCTCTGTTTGTCTTTTAAACTCTGAGTGTAAATTATATTACAAATCACATTTCTTTTAAGTCAGCTAATGATTTGGTTTTGAAGACCTCACTTTGCTGTTCTGCTTTGCTTTCAAGCACACACACACACACACACACACTGCACCCTCCTTTGATTATTTTATGTTTAAGAAATGTGTGTGTGTGTGTGGTATCATCCTGCACATATTATACTGATCCTGTGCACCAGTGGCCACACACACACACACACACACACACACACACACACACACACACAGCAGAATAATTACACTGCTCTGACGGGGTGAAAATCATTTTAAAATAACAAGCTAACATTGTCCAGGCTCGTATGTGTCTACAAGAAAATAAATTACAACATGCAGCCAATGGAGAAGATAAGAGGTCAGTGTGTGTGTGTGTGTGTGTGTGTGTGTGTGTGTGTGTGTGTGTGTGTGTGTGTGTGTGTGTCTGTACTGTTTATGTTGCCATGGTACAGTTCCCCAGCTAACTAATAGCTAATTTGATCTGTTCATGCCTTATGGCAAGGTTGTATTAAATTGTGCATATTATGCTCTTTAACACACACTAACACACACACACCACACACACATACAAACCACACACACATACAAACCACACACACACACACACACAGGTAACCTCAGCTCTTCTAATATTGGACTGAATTACCAACATGTGCCTGACAGGTGTGTAAGTGGAGGGCTGTACACTGAGCCCGCTCTGCTCCCTTGGGACACTTGTGAAGGTCATATTTAGCCAGCTGATATAACACTCCTCACTAACACTCCTCTGAATATAACAGGAGCAGAGCGTCAGAGAGGAGGAGGTGCTGATAACACGTTAGAGACATTCACACCTTATGAAAAACTCACATTGTTGCAGAACAATATTATTCCCCTATTAGCAGCAGATTATTGAAGGTACAAAACACTCATTAATTTTAAATGTTTGCAACATACAAAAGATGTTATCATAATATAGAACATGTCAGGATGTTCTACTTTGTTCTATTCTATTATATTCAATACTAAAACTATGTTTCACATATGTTAAATGTGTGAAAAGACAGTTTGTCTTTGACTGGCTGCAGTGTACAAACACTGAATCGACTTTTCAGTGAAGTAGGAGACATCATGTGTCCTGCAGTTACATTTCTGAAAAAAAAGAACAATATTTGCATATTTATAGATTCTGAATTTTTAAGGAGTAGATATTATTTCAAGAATTTATAACTAGGTGATTTTTAACTTTTTTGTGGAAAAACCAAATCAAACACACAGTATTGTTCAAAGCCGTATATGTTATATGTCTTAACACGTCTGGGGGGATCTTTAAAAATCTATCTGTATTTACCTAATAATAATAATAATAATAATAACATCTAATGTTTTGTTTGTTTGTTTTTAGCCACATTAGCTGCGAGGCTTTAAAGGGGACATAGCATCTGTTATTGTTATACAGTTATGATGTCATATGACGTACGAATCGTCTGCCTGATGTTTATGATTATATACCTGAATACATTCTGTACTGGCCTCTCTTCTGGTTACCAGCGAAATACACAATTGATTTTAAGATTCTTTTATTTGTTTTTGAAGCACTACATGGATTGGCTCCAGTGTATCTTTCTGAACTCCTCAGATCTGCTGACCAATCACTGCTCTTCATTTAACGCTCCCAGTTTAAATCCAGAGGTGATCGGCCATTTTGCATCGTCGGCCCTAAACTGTGGAACAGTTTTCCTCTCGTTATGAGATCTTCCCCCTTCACTGATATTTTCAAAACCCGTCTTAAGACCTTAAGATCTTCAGCCTTTAGTAGTCATCATGAAGACATGAATGGTAAATGGTTATAAAACAACAATAAAAAGCATTCAATTGTATATTTAAATCAAGGACAAGCAAGAATTATTAATTGTATTAATTATTTGACAAGTACACTGATAAAGGAGGCCTAATGTAAGAAAATTAAAACATTTACACACATTAATTATTATAAAGTATATTTTTCATAGTAAATTCTTTATCATCAGTGTACCTGATGCAAACGAGAGCTGATCCCAGTCTCCCAGTCAGGAGACCTGAACATGTCAAAGCTTATGATTACTTATTTCAGTTTCCCCGCTGCAGTTAAGCTGTATCTTACATGGAAAAAAAAAGCACATGCAGCTTTTCAAGAGTTTCACTTAAACCCATGAATATGTAATTTTTTAGGTTAAAGATAAGCTGGGACATACAAGAGAGCATTAACCCTATCTGATTGAGAAACTGCTGAGTGCTGCGTTCATTTTTCCTTTGATGTCTGCATATTGTCTCGTGTAAGACCTCAACATTTTCACGCTAAGATGAATAATAAACAGGCTCGTGTCGGCCGGATAATCATTTTCTGTTATTATTGATACTCTGGGCTCAGACAGACAGTTGGTGGCACATATGCCCACTAGAGCTGGTAAGCCTGGCACAGAGTCACCGGGGCTCCTGCCAAACAGATGAGCCCATAATTGTGTTTGGTTTAATGGTGAGGAGAGCTGCACAAGGTTTTACACGCTGGTTGACTTTGATAGTGAGGAGATTTTTATGTGTTTGAATTTTTTCAATAAAAGCCCATTAGATTATTTACTGCACAAACAAAATACTGTAAATACAATCTAGTATTGTGCATTTACTCTTTAGAGAGTTTTGTAAAATGTGTAAAATCATGAAGGACAAGACGAAAAACTAAATATAAACATTTCCCATGATAACTCTTACATTTACAATAAAATCAATCTGAGTATCTTTGCATTTTAAATATGTTATAAAATCAAAGTTCATATACGTTCAATACAAAGTTCAAAATTATGTTTATGTTGGAAATGACGACTAAAATCTGACCAAAATGTAGCTGTAAGTAGGGCTGGGCAATATATCGATATTATATCGGTATCGTGATATAAGACTAGGTATCGTCTTAGATTTTGCATATGATACGATACGATATGATACAATACGATACGATATAATATGATATGGCATAAGTGTTGTATTTTCCAGGTTTTAAAAGCTGCATCACAGTGAAGTGATGTAATTTTCTGACCATACCGCACTGTTCCAGCTGTTCTGTTATTTGCCTTTACCCACTTAGTCATTATACCCACATTACTGATGATTATCAGTCATACCACCGTTTTACAGCCGCAACAGTAGAGACGGAGTAGGCTACGGCGGCGCCTATGACGTAAGCGTGTGTCGACAGTGTTTTTGTAATTACTCTCACTGCCAGAAGGGGGGAAGTCGCACTCCAGCTTTAATATCAGCAAAAAACATCAAACAAAAACATTTGTGGGGTGTATGTTTAGTAGAGTTTTAAATGTATTTCTCTGGCCTTATTGGGTATACAGAGTTTATATGGTAATGACCGAGCTTTATTCCAAGTCAATATTCTCAGTTATTATTCTTTTTACTATCATAGAGGAATAAAGAAACCAGAAAATATTCACATTTAAGCTCACAATCCACAAATTTGAACTTTATGTTTCAAAGTGTTTTTCCTCTCCTTAAAGCCTTCTGCGATGTCATGAAATAAATCAACCACACACCCACACATGCATACTAGTCATCTGAGCGTATAAACCCTGAGAACAGTTTCACAAAAGAAAAGATAATCCATAATTTGAACCATTGTTGCCATAGTGACGGGCCACACCACTCATGACCCACTGCAAGAAGTCAGTTTACTGCAGGGCAGCCACACTAATGTGGAGGCAAACTGTTGATGTTTTGACAGATTTTTTTGGGTTGTTGGAGAAAATGAGGAGGGGTGGGGGAAGCAAAAGATGAAAAGATAGTTTTGCTTACAGAAAAAAATGGATGAAAAAGTCTCATTTAAAAGGCACATCTATTAAAACATGACCTAGAAAACCAACAATCAACTCAGTGGTCCCAAGGTTTCTCTGTTAGACTCCAATTAAACGTGATGGTGACTCATCCCTCCATCTAGATAAAGATCCATCTGAAAAAAAAAGATCCTTTCTTTGTATTTTGAAATGAAAAAGCTGCATATCATGATAACTGTAACTATACTGCAAACCAGCTGAATCTCCACTGTGCTCTCTGCTGTGTTCTGCTGTATTAGCACGTTATAAATGGCCACTTCTGTCATCATATCATATATACGGCTGCATCAAATGATTACTTTCATTATCAATTTATTTGCAAGTTATTTTCTCAATCGTTTTCTCTTTAAAATGTCATAAAATAGTGAAAATCGTTCAGTATAATTTAATCTCAGAGCAGAGATCGTCCTTACTGTGCAAAAGTGTCTGAATTTAACAGTCAAATGTTCAGTGGTGGAAACTCACATATTTAGACTACAGGTTACTATGTTTTAGTTTAAGTTTAAGTTTCGGACTTTGGATGTAATTATTTTAAATATGAGTGCGTATCGCTCCGTGTAATGATCTCTCCTTTCATCCAGCTGCTCCGCTGTGCTTTCCCTGTCTGCATGCTGTTGTTATGTACATACGTAAACTGATTAGAAACCTGGTTACATGTATACATGGCAGAGAAATCAGCGTTCTTCAGGAGAAATCTACCTGTGGAAACCAGGTTTCTCTAACCCCCTATTACAAACGTTTACATGACATTAAGAAAGCAGCTGACTGTAACCCAGTTACTTAAGTGCATATAAACGAGCTGATTGTATGACACAGAAAATCCTCACATTTGAGAAGCTGCAACCAGCAAATATTTGGTATTTTTGCTTAAAATGTCATAAAATAGTGAAAAATGGCCGTTATAATTTCAAACAGCCCAAGATAAGATATATTCAAATTGCTCATTTTAACAGTCAAAACTCCCAAAATATTCAGTTTACCAACATGGAAGAAAGTCTCATTTTCTTCCATGTTTAAGGAAGTTAAAACATGGTGGATATGAAGAGATGACCGGCTGACTCATCTGAACACAATAATCTTTATATTTTTGCACCGTTATGAAGAGATGAGGAGTCCAGTTGATGACATGTATACTCCCGAGCAGCTGTGGACACCGCGGGCAGGTAGTTGTTCTGTTTATACTACTTTATTGGGTCCTCTTGGAGGACGAAATTTACGTCACGCGGACCCTTGCGGACTTGCAGATGCGGTATAATTTCAGCTTTACAATGCTGACTAACTGAGCTGATTTATGCTGCTGTTTAATTATTCTATGTGTATCTCATAAGAGGAGGCCTTGATGTGAACCCTGCTTGTATTAAACTCCCTTCACACTCACAAAAAGTGCTCCCTTTGAAGCTCAAACACAACCCACCCTCCTCCACCGACACCCGTACACACACATCACAGGAATCCCAAATATGTGATTGTTCATTAACCTCAATCCCCTGTCTGTAAATAGAAACATACACCCCATTATTAGTGAGTCATTCTCCCTGCTGTTTGTCTCTCCTCTTTATGTCTTTTTTTCTGCTCCTTTACTCCTTTGAGGCTGCTCCAAACACCGAGAGGTAACCAGGAAATCCTAAAAGCTACGACAAGGACGACAAATCCCAAAGCAAAGCGTGGAGCTGCAGTACGTGCAGTCATGAGGGGCCAATGGTCTCAATGAAAACATGGTTAAAGGAAGTTTTTTCACATTTTTAGGGATGACAGTGTCAGTCAGTCCACCTCTTTGGTCCAGACTGAAATATCTCAACATCTATTGGATGGATTGTCACAGTCATTCATGGTCTGCAGAGGCTGAACGCTCCTGATTTTGGTGATCCTCTGACTTTTCCTCTAGCGCCACCATGAGGTTGAGTTTAGAAATTAGTCGTGGTGGTTCAGAATTAAATTTCTCAACAACTATTGGATGGATGTCATAAGACTTTGTACAGACGTTAATGTTCCCCTCAGGATGAATTGTAATCCTTGTACAAAAATGACTATATACTGTGTAAACATAGATGTAGACTCATGATACCAGACAATCAGAGATCTCCGCCTGCTGATGTCTGGGGATTTTTAAATGCACAGTAGTTGTTTGAACGGCGGTAAGAATAGCTGCTACCAAACCTACGCCCCTTACATTTTGTTGGCCATCCTAAAGACTTTGGATTGGCTCTGAAATACAGTTTTTTTTAAAACTCTCTAATTGTTTCCACCCAGTTTTAACGACACCTGGGAGATTGTCCTGTGAGTCTAACATAGATGTAAACATTGCAGGTTTCTTTTTTTAATCTGCTTTGGAAGAAAATGAAATAAAGTCCGTTTTTATTTACACAGCCCAATATCACAAATCACAATTTATTAGTAGGTGAAACTGAAGAGAGTGCACCAGAAATACTGCTAATAATCCTTCACTGTACAGGAAAACTATGTGTGACTACGGCAACTACAACTACAGTAACTACACGTTAGGCTAAGTTGAACCAGGAAGTTGAAACTGTGACAGTTTTACCCGTCGTTTTCTCTTCTAAATAGTTTTTTTTGTTTGTTTGTTTGAAACAAACAAAAAGCTGGCTGGTCATGTGACTGCCAGACGCTTCTTCAGACCTTAATTTAAAGAAATCTTTGCCTCCCCAGATCTCAACAATTAGCTTGGCGAGTACAATGTTATCATAAGTGATAAAAATGAAGGCAAAAAAATAAGACCCAGGTTGTCATAAACTGGAATAATCCTTAAAAGCTCCCAGTTGTGAGCTGCTTATGGTCACTTTGTACTTACGCTGAGTTTCTAATCAGAAATAAAGAACTGAGACGTAAATCCTTATCCTGTGACATTCGTTCTCACTCCGATAGCAGTCACACCGCGCCATGTTCAAGTCCAACCGAGTCACTCTCAGCCTTTCATTATCTCCCACTGCTGTTATCTTTCTCCTTCCTCTGCAATTCTCTTTGCACAGACAGCCGAGGCTCCCGACTGTGTGCAAGAGAGATGTACGCAGAGGGAGGATAAAGAGCGGGTAAAAGAGACTCCAGCAGCTCTGGACTGTTGCTGAGACAGCAGAGTCGGTCGAGTCTGGCTGTCTGTGTGCAGATGTCTTATATGAACCAACACTGCATGCAGAGAAACAGGAGCACGTCTCCCAATTAATACCAGACAATTAGGCCCACTCCACTTGTAAGCGAAATCAAAACTCATTACACTCTGCGAGCGGGAGGATGTGTAACTCTGCATGTGTGAGACAGAGTGAGCAGCAGGTTATTTGCTGCTGATGTGCACTTTTTCTCCAAACATGTTATCACATACAGATGGGAAGCTGCAAAGTAGCTTCATCTGGCCTGCTGCTGCTGCTAATGTGAGCGATAAGGTGTCAGAAAAGGATGAGAAGAAGAAACGGGAAAGAAAAGCAAGTGTGATTATTAAAATCTAGCCACTTAAAGAACGATAGGTGGCCGTTTACAGCAGCTATCTGCATCTTGTGTCTGATCTTTAAGCCAGAGAGCCACGCTGAGTTGGATTATTACATGGACTGTGCATGTTTGTGAGTGACTGTGCTGCAAAGCCTCATGTGATGTGGGTCATGAGAGAGCCGCTGTAACAAAGGAAAAGTTGTGTTTGGGCTCCCTGTGGTTGTGACCAAGCGCCAGTGCTGCTCTCTAGTGGCTGCATTTAAAATCAATGTTTCATCACATCCTTTTATTTTCTTCATAACACAATATAGCAGATTATTATTATTATACTATTTTATATAAATAGTCTGCAAAGCAAATATGAGCCCTGCTTTCTACCTTAGAAACAAAAAGCATCCTTTGATAATTAGATGAGAGGGGATTCTTCACATATTCATGACTTTGGTTGTTATGCAAGAGCCCAAAACTGATTATTTTAGAGCTACAACAATTAGTTGATTGACAGAAATTGTTTTTTAAGCAAAAAGGACAAACATTAGTGTTT
The DNA here is from genome assembly GCA_038419695.1 of Scomberomorus guttatus. Lineage (NCBI taxonomy): Eukaryota > Metazoa > Chordata > Actinopteri > Scombriformes > Scombridae > Scomberomorus > Scomberomorus guttatus. The sequence goes on from CM076463.1 coordinate 3,449,454, forward strand.
CTATTGTGAGGATTTACTGTTTTTCTTTGTCTCATATGATAGTTAACTTTGGGTTTTAGATTATTGGGTTGAACCATTTGATGACATCACCTTTAAATTTTAATACATTTTCTTTATACAGCGCTTTTAAAAGGCACTCAAAGCCACTTTGTGATGGACATTTGTCACGATTTTCTGATTCTAAAAAACAAAATAATCATTTGTTTTTATATCAACAATGGATTAAATTACCACGTGTAATATGAAAGGTTTCGCTTGTGAAGATGAACCCACCACCCGACTCTGCAGCTCCTCTCTTTAAGCTGATTGTTTTGGTTTTATGGCCGACAACTTTATTGTTTAGGTTCAGTCTCATTACTCTCAGCAGCAAACAGACACAGTTAGCTGTAGACTAGCTGGTGGAGCATTTAGCAGCTAAAGAGCCAGATATTTCCCTCGGGAGCTGGTGGAGAACAAAAACAGAGCTAAAAGAGAGTGAATATTGCACTTACATTCAGCAGGTGGACTTAATTTAATAAGGTCAAAGTTGTATTTAAAACTTGTTTTTTCCTGCAAAAAAAATCTGTTTTAATTAAATTAATTAATTAAAATTAACTTCATTTAGTTTTTTTTTACAATTTATTATTTTACTTCCTTGTTTTAAATGTATTCTTGAATTTCAACTGTTATTTTAAGAAACTGCCCTTTTCTTTTTAATTAATCAAGCACTTTAAGCTGCATTTTGTGTATGAAAGCTGCTATATATATAAATAAAGTTTAAACTGTGACAAAGGTGAAAGCAGGATAGGCAGAGAACAGTGTTGTTTGTGTGCAGAAAGTCATGTAAGTGGAGCACACAGAGTGAAATATCTCCCTGTTCCTCACTCACTCTCCTCACATGGTCTGCAGTAAGTCCTGGATTACCTACTGACCCAGACTCAGTTCTCCATGACACAATTTTGGACACAGCACGAACTCAGTTAAGGACATCACCATCACACGAACACAGTCCAGGGTCAAGTCACGGGAACTTAAATTTGTCCGACCAGGGAGGAACCCAAACATGAGAATTTGAATATTGTCCTTTGCTTAGATCTCATTATAATATACGACTAAACTCTGTCATGTGGGGAAGCTTCCTAAACCGGCCGCTTTAAAGCCTGAGCCCTACTTTAAGAGACGGGACTCTGTGCTTTCTCTGCACGTATGTTGGTAATATTTTTGCAGCGTGTGGTTGGAGAGTAGTTTCTTAATGACAGGGGAAGCCTGAGCGGTGCGGGGCCAGCTCCACGGCCTTCTGCGTAAACAGGCGTAGCTGGCTGCCATCTGGTTGGCTTCCACTTCAGAGCAGAGAGCTTGCTTACTGACTAAATTTACTACATTTAGTCAGGTCAATTTATTTGAATAGCCCCATATCACAAATCACATTTGCCTCAGAGGACTCTACAATCTGTACAGCAATACAATACAGCATCCTCAGACCCTCGATAGGAATAAGGAAAAACAGGGAAAAATAACAGGATTATAAATTACATTCTCTACTGACGAAATGTTCCCAATGAATGCAGTTCACATTGAAGTTTCTTAACTTCATTACATAGTGGAGCATTTAAGCAGCTAAAGAGCCAGATATTTCCCTCAGGAGTTGGTAGAGAGCAAAAACAGCTAAAAAGAGAGAGAATATTGGACTTATATTCACCAGGTGGACAGAAACACGACTCCAAATGAATGATAATGTTGCTCCGTAACTGCTGGATGTGGTTTTAAGTGCTCATAAAAAATGTAAATTTGAACATCTACAGCTCTGTGAGAAGTGGGCAGCTCCATCTGGTGAGGAAGATTGTGTGACACTATAGAAAGCTCCTGAAGAGCTACAAAAAGGATGTTGTGGTGAGATTATTTTGTCATTTTGTAACTTTTTATTTATCCAACCCAAATTTTCTAACTGAGGGGGGAATTATCCAAAAACAGTTTACCACCAGCTTCCTCGTCTAGTTTATCCTACAGATCCCATCCTACTGCCGCAGTGCCTCATTCCTCTTTTCTGGGCCAAACAGACGTCTTTATTTATGGGACCTGAAAGCGTAGTGGTCTATGTGGTGAAGCAAAAGTTTCCCAGACCGCTATGAGCTTAGGGATCTGCATAAATGCACCTGTGTGGGGAGGAAAAAAGCCTCTTTGGAAGTTCCTAACGATTTCACAAAAACACACAGAGTGAGTGTGAGGATGACAGCAAAACATTCATACACAAAACAGTCGAGTCTGCGGGAGAAAAACACCCAAAGGAGTCAAAAGAAAGGCTTTCGCTCTTACAGCAGTTTCACTTGTGTGATGTGATTTGACTTCATTTGAATCACAAAGAAACGAAAAGGCTTTCTCAAAGCTTCGCACTGAATGCACCGACAATAAGGTAAAACTGCACAAAACAACAAAAAAACAACATCAACATGCAAATAAGTTTCGTTATTCTGTACCGTGTTGTTATCCAGAGAAGCGCACGAACATATGCAACTTTTGACCAGCTACACCCCTCTGTTCCCATGACCGAGTTGCCTTTATTTTGTGTGCAATACAGTGAATGTGCGTTTGAGCCTGTTGTGCCAAAATAGAAAAGTCGAGGGGGGCAGCAATGGGACAAACTGTGGGAGGCAGACAGAAAAGAAGAAAAGACGAGAGAAGAGAGAGAGACGAGCAGAAAGAGAGAAATCAAGCAGAAGTAAACATCCCTCTCAGAGAGACTCTCTCTTATTGGTAGTTCATTAGTCTTGACCTTGCCTTTGACCCACGGCGAATGCTGCAGCAAGCCCAACGCTATGATACCGCCACTATACGAACCACACACACACACACACACACACACACACACACGCTCACACACTCACAAAGGAATGCTGCTTCTGTTATTGTCTTTAAGTGCCAAACTCGGGCCAAGGCCTAGCCAGGGTTTTCAAAAACAAAATAACAGCCGTGCAAAGCTCTCTCGCTTACACACACACACTCGCATATATACACACCCAAACACCACTTCCGTCCATTCTCTCTCACAGAGAGAGGAAGTGGAGTCGAGCTGGCCCGGCCCCAGCTGTCCAGACAGAGGTAGCCCTGGCAAACCCTGTCTCCTGCCTGCTTCCCTGCCTGAATGGCTTTAAAAGACTCACCATCGTGCTCACACTGTTGGTAGGATGTAAAGAGCCACTTCAAGTGTAAAGAAATACTTGATGCAGTTTCCAGCCACTCGTTTCTCTGGTAAATGTGCTGGAAATGTGAAACACTCATTCGCTCTCACACATCACTGGACCTGCCTCGTACCGCTGGAAATTAAAACTGTGACAGCAGTTTATGAAATGTCACAACTTCACATCTGAATAGGGATGATCAATATGGATAAAAATATATCACAATGTATTATGTTTCATATCGAGATATCAATATATATTAAGATAAAGTAATTGTGAAACCTGTTATAGATAAAAATAGCAGCTGTAAATGTTTTTGTTACTGTAAAGGTCGATGGTCACCAGAAAGTGACACAGCAACAACAGCAAATTATATCAGCACGTCGTAGCAAAATAACAAGCCGGGAAGATGCCGGCAGTAACACAGTTTCTTTTCACTTTTATTGTACTGGGCTGTTTACTCCACCCTGACATTTTCCTCTCAGGATTGTACATAATTTGAATTTGAGAAACTTTTGTCTTACACTATATATCTTCATATTGTCCAATTCTACATTATTATTTTCCTTTTTTCCTCCTGATGTGTATAGTTATAGAAAGTAATGACACATCCTTACTCACTCCATCATCACTGCTGTCATCACTCTAACGGCAGCATATTTACAGGCATATCTCGTTATGCTGAGTTATATGTGTGCGCTGTCCGTTTCAAATACACTTGTCAAACAAGGAAAGACGATACAGCACAAGCTTATGAAAGCACAACATGTGGACTGCGGCATCTAAATAGCAGGTTTGTGTTCAGCTGCTGAACACCGGTCACAATCAAATTACAGCAAAACAGGCCGGCTGACAGAATCTGGGAAGAAAAGAGGAAAATTTGCTTCTTTCAGAGAAGCACACAGCCAATTAAAGGGGACATATTATGCTTTTTTTTGTTCTTTATGTCCTGTTATGATGTTGGATGTTATACATGGTCAAAATTCAAAAACTTTAGGTGAACATATGTAGAAATGCTCCCTGCGAAACAAAAGCCAGGGCCTCAACCTGCTCTGAACGCTTCATTTGCAATGTTTTTTTCTATCTTGCAGACAAGGTGACGTCGGCCTGTCACTCATGCCCATAAATGGCATCTGTAGCTTTGGTTGCTAAGGTTGTTGCTAAGGTTTTTCTATGTCTTGTTTCCACTCTCATATTTCGGATCAGATTTTGACTCGAACATGTACGGATGGATTTGAGAAGTTGCCATTTTGAGCAAAGAATGTGAAAAAGTGAAATCTGACTACTGTAGTGTGTTGCGTGGTCTGTTGACGTAGCTGTGCTTCATGAAGCTGGCCAATCAGAGGGGGGGGCCTTAAAGATACAGGAGCTAAAACAGCCTGTTTCATACAGAGGCTGAACTGAGGGGCTGCATTAAGGGCCAGTATAAGATAAATAAGGTTTTTTTTAACTGTAAATCATGCAAAGATATTCCAGTAGAGCTTCAGAATAAAAATATAGAGCTGGAAATGTGCAGAATATGTCCCCTTTAAAGTTATATCCTGCAACAGGTGATTTAAGATACTTCAAAATGTTGACCTATAGATGAACTCCGCCAACAAGAGGAAGGAATGAAGGCTGAGTTTCCAGAGAGGGTAAAATATCGATTACAAGGGTTTATAATTAGTTGTATTTCCGCTGCTTCGTATATACATAAATATACCATTACTGAGATGATTTTGAGAGGCAGGCAAGCGAAGAGCACATCCATCAAACATCCATCTCACCATCCACTTAATGGATACATCCACTCTTCTGAGAGTACATAAAATCCATTCCCGGCTCTCAGCTGCAGTCTCATTTGGAGTGTGTGATTGAGCGGAGAGGGTCAAACCTCTTACCTTGGGCCATTTGGGGTTGATGAGACGTGCTTTGATTGCGTCGTCCAGAGCGGTGCTGTACTGGCCCAGCCTGAGGTAGGCTGCGGAGCGGTTGCTGTACAGGATGCAGTTTTGGGGGTCGGCGGTCAGGGCGTCGCTGTAGAGACGCACGGCCAGGGCGTACTCCCCCTGCTGGCAGGCCTGGTTACTGCGACGCACGCGCTCCAGGAACTCTGCTTTGCTCAGGCCGGGACCGGAGGAGCATGGATGATCTGCCCTTTTTATCGTCGGAGCAGAAGGGATCACGGGAGAGGAAGAGGAGGAGGACGAAGAGGGAGGGTTGGTGGTCCTGCTGGTGGAGCGAGAACCAAACAGGGAGAACTGGGGAGCAGAAGGGGAAAGAGGGAAGGAAAAATATCAGTTAAAAGCCACGTAATGAAAGCTGAAACCATTTTAAATTGATGGATCCAGCTCGTCCTGCTTTTCAACATTTTATATCATTATCGTGTCATATAGTTCTAAACTGAATCTCTGTTTTGGACTGTTGGTCGGACAGAACGAGAAGTTTTCATGGACTTAAAGGGGAACTCCACCGATTTGTTCCCAGGTGTCGGGGAGTGCTGCTGCATATATGTGTAAAAAGTAGTATAAAGCCTTTTGTGTTTCCAGAGGGAGCTGTGTGAAATCTGATAAATTGCCTCAAATGATGTCACTTGTTGGCGGTTGAGTTGCATTGTGGGTAATGTAAGCACCAGATTTTGAGAAGGCAGAGGAATGTGTGGAATAAAAAAAAGACAGTAATCTTGTGCTGCATCAATTTGAGTCTGACAATGTTGGAAGTACAATGTAGATTTATAATGATTAATCAATTAAGGAGAAAATAATCAGTAGTTTAACTGAAGATGAAAATAATTGGAAGGTGCAGCCTCACTTGTAATTTATGTGGTGTTTGGTCATTTAAATACAATAAATGTCTTTAGTAGTAAGAGGATGTTATTGATGATAAGTGATGACCGAGGTCATTCCCAATTTTAAAACTAAACTAAACTAACTAAATTTTGTTGAAAACTTTACGTTTTGTAGATTAAAAACTTTATTTTAATGCATTTATATTTTCATCATAAAACATTCACTGGTTCTACAGGATCTCCAGACAGTTTTCTTGGCAAAATCACTTAGAAAGTGACATCTTTTACAAAAATGACTGTTATATGCAGGTTTGGGGAGGTAACACTGCAGTAATGGTGGCTTGTTGACGTCCTAATAATTAATTAATCATTTAAGTAATGTTTCAAGAAAAAATACCAAACATTTGCTGGTTCAAAGCTCTCAAATTTGAGAATTTGTTGCTTTTCTTGGATTTGCATCACTGTAAATCTAATATTTTGGGTTTTTGAATGTTGGTTGGACAAAATAAGACATTTAAAGATGCCACCTTGAACTTCAGGATGTTGTGATGTTTTTCAGCATTTTCTTAGGTTTTATTGACCAAATGATTAATTGTAAAAAAAAAAATCAGAAGATTAATCAATAATAAAAATAACCGTTAGTTGCAGCCCGAGACAGCTCTACTACATTTAATGAAAGTGGAGCCCAAACCTTTTTTTCTTTAATTATTCCACATTTTGAGCTGCATCCCAATAAAGGACAAATCATTCAAATGAGAAAAGGCTTTACTGCCGTAGTGTTGGAGAAATTCTTTGAGAAATAAAAGTACGTTTAGGAAGACAGAAAGGAAATGTGCTTTTGGCTGCTGTTACATAAGTCATAAAAAACAACTTATTGCAAGCAGAATTCTATCGAAACTGCAGCAGCCTCATTTGCATGATATGATACTGTAGTTGCCGGTAAATGGGACACTAAACTGCTGCGTGCACTTTTCTCTTCTGCACAGCGGTAACGGCTAGAATTCCTCAGAGAGACGGAGACATAAAAGAGGAAAGTCAGACAGAGACTCAGACAGTCAGATGAGGGTTCTGTTCTTCTCATTCGTTTAACTTTGTGTAAAATGTGCACGCTGAGGTTAGTTCTCGGCATCTTAACATCCCTCACTGATCTGGCGTTTCCAAATTTGTCCTTTCACCAGAGCTTACACCAAGGCCTTCATTATCTCTCTCTCTATCCCCCCCTCCTCTCTCTCTCTCTCTCTCTCTCTCTCTCTCTCTCTCCCTCTCTCTCTCTCTCTCTCTCTCAGTTACACACTCAAAATATGCAGACTGGAGAGATTCTTAAAACTTGCAAGTTTGGCAAAGTCATCTCGGGTAAACTTTCCCAAATCCAATTCAGAGCAGAACGGAGACGCTAACTTTACCCCGGTGCCCCTGTGCCTCTCATGTATTAAAGTTACACTCAAGTCACAGAACTACACATCAATTCAAACTGATTTTATTCAATCAGTTAGCTGCTCAATTACCTTCTCTGCAAGTTTTATTTAAATGGAGTAGATCTAAAACAAGATGATGGACAGAAAATGAACTGGCAACTATGTTAATAATCGTTTAATGTATAAAGTCATTTTTCAAGCAAAAATACCAAACATTACGAAGTGTTTTGTTTATCATGTGGATATTTGCACCTTTTCTTTGTCTTATGTGGTAGAAAACTGATTTATTTTTGTGTTTTGGACTGTTAGTCTAACAAAACAAAGCAATTTGAAGACGTCATCTTTCGCTTTAGGAAATTGTGATGGGCATCTTTCACTATTTTCTGACTTTTTTATAGACTAAATTAAACGATGTCTGACGATTTTCTATATTTTTCTTATTGTCAATAAATCTAAAAGTATTGTGTGTGTATTCAAAGCCTGATATATCTTATTCCTCTGTGGTGTAGACCTCCGTTGTTGTCCAAAAACTATTAAAAACACCTTAATGAGCCACTCCGCTGCACAGTATGACATGTTCCTTCATTAAGAAGAGTTTGATCACATTAGAGTAGTTCTGTGTAAGGCAGACACCACTGAGCATGTGCAGGAATGCGGTTCTGTTTACAGAGATTTTACAGAATGGGCTAAATTGACAATGTAGTCAAGTCGAGTCAAGGTTGTGATATGTAGCACAACAAGCTAGTGAAGCTCAGTAAACAGAACTGCATTCCCGCACATGCTCAGTGGCATCTGCCTTACACAGAACTACTGTTCGGAGGCTGAAAATGTGTCACTGTTATTAGTCTTTCGAGCCGTTTCTTAACAAGCTAAAGTAACCACACTCTTTGTAATGAAGGACCATCATCTCATTGATGTTTTTTTAATAGTTTTTGGACAACGGAGGTCTACGGCACAGAGGAATAAGATATATCAGGCTTTGGATACACACACAATACTTGTTAGTAGATCAGTTCATTGGTTGGTTTGGCTCCAAACATGAGATTTGATGACAATAAAAAGAATATAGAAAATTGCAGCCTTATCCTTTAATTGACTATATATATATATATATATATATACACACACACTACCAGATTACATAGTTCTCACTAGGAAAATGATTAGGAAATTATGACCATGAAAGTCTAAATACTGCTTCAAAGCCTTCTCTACACTGCCATGGTGGAGTACTTCACTTTTTTATTTGGGTTATAAAATAGTCAACTTTAAAAGGGAGTCAAAAAATACTGGAATCAGCCTAAAAAATACCCCTCATTCGCAAGTTTCTAAGTGCAGGATGCAAACTTCCCCCGAAGGTTACTAAAAACCCCAAATTCACAGAAAAAAATTAGGACATGACCTCAGTGTCCTCAGTGCTAGCTGCAGCCCCGAGGAGTACTATGACACACTAATGCAGCATGTCAACTCACTGAGCACATTTCCACACCTCACAGTCCTCTGACGATGCCCGTTTTTCAGCTGTTCCCTCCAGTATGCCATCATTATTCATGAATGTGCCATGATGTTATGAAACACTTGTTCAAGTATGACAAATGTGATATAACACAGAGCTTGTTTAACGTGTTACCAGGGTGGTGTTTGCTGAAATAAACACAGAAGGCCTCATATCATGTGTATGGAACTAAGACATTAATCTCTAAAGGATATATTTGTGTATGAGTGTGAGTTAAAGTTGGAAAAGAAGAGGGTGTTTTAGTTCACCTGACAGCAACAAGAAGCTTTTTCTGTCTCCTACAGAGCCTCAAAAGCTCACCAGAAAACTTGTTCACATTAATTCACCCATACACAGATGTTTTTTGGTCATTTATTTATTTTATCCAGAATGGTCTCTTGAGATCAGTCTGTTTTTTGGGGGAGTCCTGGCCAAATTTCCAACTACTCTGACAATCAGTTAATCATATTTGGGTGAAAAATGCCAAAATTATCTGGTTCCAGCTTCTTAAATATGAATATTTTCTGTTTTTTTGTCCTTAAAGACAAAACAAGACATTTTAGGTTGCATGTTGTGCTTTGGAAAATATTTTTCACCATTTTCTGACTTTTTTTAGACCAAACAACTAATCAATTAATCGAGAAAATAATCATTAGCTGCAGCTCTATTCAGCACACTGGAACATACTTCTATAAGGAACTAAAACATTAAAGATTACATTAAAACAACTGCAAATGACCAATTTCAGTCCTTAAAATGACCAAATATTGATTTGACATGAGGACCATATAAAGGCATCTTGAACTAAGCGTGACCTTTTTTTTTTTTTTTACAGAATCTGCTTCACCAGGATGTGATTTGTTGTTTGTGTTGTTTGATCCTGTAACAGCTTATTAATGGTGCTTCCACTAACACACACACACACACACACACACACACACACACACACACACAAATTATAGAAAATGTGTTAGCGTGTTTGTTCAGGAAAGAGTTCGTATTGGAGGAACAACACTATTCTCTCTCACACAAACACGCACATGCAAGAAGGACAAAAAAAGACATGAACACAACATGTATATCCTGTGTTAGCCCTACACACACACACACACACACACACACACACACACACACACACACACACACACACACACTTCCCCTGTCTCCTGTCTTACTACTCCTAGCCCTCGTTTCAGTTCAGGTCAAAGGGAGTACATTCCTGGAGAACAACACAGACACACGAGGAGAAACTGGGGGGCTGAATACGTGGAGGAGAGGATATTGTGTCCCTGAATGTGGCCCTTTGATCTTTTAATAAAAGTCATATTGTAGGTGAGGCATCCAGGCAAAAGCTGCAATCATATTTATGACGCAATGACAGCTGATGTTAGCCGAAGCTGACAGCTAGAGAAATACCGCTTTCATAAATCAACTAACAATGTGCTCAAGTTCAGACTTTTTTCAGTTGATGTGAAAAACTTTTATGCATCCATTAATAATAATTGAAAAGCACAAAAATCTGCTATTCTAGAAAACACCGTGAGCCACATTTGATGTTTTGTCAACTCTTTTTTTAATGTTTAGTTGTGTGATCTATTTTTGTTGCACTGTGCCTGACTTATAATATGAATAAGGAGCTGCTATGTATGGTGGCTCTGAGAGCTCAGCTTCAGAAAACACATTCAAATAGACACAACACGAGCACATGAAGAAAACATCACCAGTTTGACAACTCATGCACAGGCAGCATTCAGAAAAGCGCTGCAAATATAGAAAACACAACCAAATACAGCGGCGCAAATTGCACACAACTCAACAGATATAATTTACAAAACAGGCTAACTAAAGTTTCCAGGGGACACTTGAACGCAGCCTGGGACACGCTGCTGTAGTGCATCCTGTGGGTTCACATTACTGAAGTATTTACTGAAGACAATCTGTCTGTGGTGTTGGAAAATGGGCTCACAATGTAAGCTGTGTTTTGCTTTTCTGAATGCTGTGCATGTGTTGTCAAAATTGGCGAAGATGTTTTCTTCATTTGCAGTGCGTCGAGCTCTCGGGGCCACCGTAGCTACAGTATGTATGTGCAGACGTCTGTGTGTCATTCCCCTGTTCTGTTTGTACATAAAAAAAGATGTTAGCTGAAAAGAATGATATTAAAGACGTTGTGTTTTCGTTACCTTAGAGCGGGTCCCAAGCCCCCAGGAACAGCGCCGGGATTTGAAGCCAATTTGACATAGTGGCCAAACCGTGTAATTACATCACGTGATGCTATTGGGCCCAAAAAGACTTTTTCCCACAGACTTACATTGTGAAAGAGACGTCTGTAAATCAGCGGATACATTTTTTTGAGCATCACAACCCCCGCAAAACGACCATTTGGTCCAATAACATTTCAAAAGTCTAGAAGAGCCGCATGATTAAGTCGTTTTATCCCCATTTAAGTTAGCCGGAGGGCAAAACCAGAAGTTAGCGGTCTCGGCCAGCAGAAGTCTCTAGTGAGCATGCTCCATAGACACATTAGGCCCATATAGCGTGCACAGTGTGTTTTAATCTGGGTAATTTCTTTACAGCGGGAAGCTTTTGACTTCATGCGCCACTGAGCAACTTTCACAGGAATGAACAGGGCCCCTCCTCCGACACTGTACCCAGCTCTCTTTATACATCCATGAGCCCGCCATGTTACACCGCCATGTTTCTACAGGAGCCCAGAACGGACAAACCAAACACTCGCTCTAGAGAGGGCTTTTCTTGTTATTTTTTTCCAAGTTTTTGCGGCCTACACGCTTGGAGGGGAGGGGTATTCAGTTGGTTGCAATCTGCAACCTCGCCGCTAGACGCCACTAAATCCTACAGACTGGCCCTTTAACGGCCACTAGTATCATTAATGAGAAGGAATTTAATTCTTACACATTACACCTTTAAATTAAATGTATTGTCTGTTTTATTTTTACTCTTTTTTATTATATTTTCATGTGTATTTTTAATCATCTTGTGTGTGTTTTTGTATCTTAAAGCTATACAAATAAACTTAGACATAAAGTTTCTCTTTTTAAGTGTGTTTTCCTATAATTTATAGTCACCAGGTGACATCCACTGGTTTAAGTGAAGGGTTAAGAAACTTTTCACGGTGTAAAGTGGAAAAGTTGCAATGCAGAAATCAGATGGAGCTGTGTGTGAAGTCAGTAAATGCTGCAGGATGTGAGCAGCCTGTTATGTCTTTAAACTGTCACACAGTCTGTAATAAAGTGCAAAACTACCTTTTCTTTTCTTTTCTCAGCCTCCTGCAGTTTGCAGACCGACACTTCCACTGAAAAACAACGACTTTGGAGCCGCTAAATGAAACATACAGTCCTGTTTCCACTGGCCTTACCTTTTCTTTCCTCGTTCTTTGCTTTTCCATCCTGCTCTCTGCTAAATCCGGCGACTGCAGCTCCAAAACTTTCATCCCACAGCGACAGAGAGGCAGGACAGGAAAACACTCACCACATCCACAGCAATACGAGCCCGGCAGTGTTAAAGCTGTCCGCTGATCGATACTGATCGATAAACTAAAGGTGTGGAGGCTCTATGCGCTATGTAGCGATCCTCCAAAGTTTTTCCTGGGGAAAGTTAATCCCGGGTAAGTGCGCCATGTTCCCAGAGCCGATCCTCTCCCCATAGCGGACTTTCTGTCCGGTGAGAGGCGGGGATCCGGTCGGCTCCACGGCTGCAGCCTTCAGCGAGGTTTCAATTACTCCTCATGACATCAGAGAGGAGTTGAGTTACCTGACAGATATTCATTACAGCAGGCTTCCGTACGCAATGATAGTGATGCCGTTCAAGGGAAATGGCAATCACCCCTATACCAGTGGTTCTCAAAGTGGGGTCTGGGGACCCTCAGGGGTCATTGAGGTGGTTCCAGGGGTCCCCAGCAAAAAGGGGAATTACTTATTTTCACTGTAATTCCAACTATAAGTAACACAATGACAGAATGTTTGACTATTTTGGTTGTGGGTTTCAAACACTTTCTGTAATAAAACATCTAAAAGCAAAAATCTTATCAGATGGGGGTCTGTGGTCTGATTTGTGTCAGTTTAGGGGTCCTTGACATGAAAAAGTCTGAGAACCGCTGCCCTGTACTGTCACATGCAACTCAAACAACTGTTGAGAAAACTTGTTTTTCATGGCGAACTGAGAATAATAAAAAATAAGGCAATCCTTCAACTTTTTTTTCACCAAAACTCGTTTTATTGGTGTTTCCACATTGTAAACAGTAGTTTCATAAATTGTTTCAACATGGTTTTTTAAACATACACACAAAAAAAGAATGGCCTGTAAACTTTATGTGTATGGCAAAAATAGTAGTTACAAACAACACGAGTATATATATTTTTTAAAAAAGTGTTTATAATAACCCCCCTCACCCCTCCCCACCCCAAAGACACAGTGTGCACTCTTCATAATCACTGTTATTGCTACAGATTAGTTTTGAGTAATCAAAGGAGCAAGATTAAAAGGAAAATAATTTAAAAAAAACAACCATCAGCCAGCTTCACTGAGGTGCACTCTGGAGCTGCAATGTCTCTGTATGGTCAAACAGAAGTTGCCATATTTGGAAAAGTTTAAGTGTGCACCCACACAGTATTTAATCTTTTCTACTTTACTAAAATAAAGAACATCTCTGATCCAAGCCTCATGTGCTGGAGGAGAGGATGACTTCTATAATAACACCCTCTGCTTTATCATATTTGATTCTTGAAGAACATCATGTTAATAATGAAACTGGAAAACTGGCTTTTAAATATTTCACTCCACACAAGTGGAACAACTGGCCAAAGCGTGCTAAAATGGAAGAGCTGATCCCTTAGACTCATTTCGAACATCTATTGGCAGATTTGGTACCGTGTGAATGTTTTCTATGAATGATGTTTATGTCTCTGATTGAATGTTGTCTGTTTCTGTGCTTTCTGTAAATCTTGTTGTTTGTTACTTTGAATTTGTACACCGTAAACTTTGTTTTTATTTTTCTGTATGTTCTGTATTCAGGGCGGCCTCCCTGCACAAATAAAGGTTAATTAAAAAAAAATATTGGTTCACATTTGTTAGAGATATTTGTTGGGAAAGAGTTTGGCTATTGCTGCATACGTTTTTTTTACTAAGAAAGAAGAAAAATGCTTCACAGGTTTTATCCAACTAATCATCATTTGCAGAAACTCAAAAAAGACGTTGATGTAAGTTGAACCTTTTGTTGGGAGCTCAGAGAAACGCTGGTACATTTATTTTGGTCTTTGGCCCGCACACAAAACAACTGTGGAGTAAACTGTCATGATTTATTACTGATCATATCTACCCTGACTTTTTATTACTTTGGAAAAATGTATTGTTTGGATTTACTGAATATGGCAGGAATCTCTGCTCGCAGTTCTATTTGATTAATTTGCTTACTATTATGACCAAATTTTATATTCACAAATCAAAATTCTTAAACAAAAAGCCAAACTGTTCAGAGCTGACTGTCCATATCAAACAATACATTTCTTCAATATCTGATTGTACAAACGAAAAAGCTTTTAAAAAACATAATCACTGTAATCTTTACAAGATATTTGACTTTATTACAACCTTTAGTCCCCCTGTGTTTGTAGACACAAGCTGTGTACAGAAGATGCTGTTAACTATTCTTGTTTCAATGAAGCTGTTTATAAAAAAAATAATGAATAAAAGTGATGTGTCTCATGGAATAAACTGTCACAGTTTTATCATGATTTGAAACTTTTATTAGGTTAGCAAAAACCATCAAACAAACACCAACAAAACAATAAATAATTAAACACATGTATTTGTACAAGCTTTGACGGCAGGAAGCAAAAAAACGTATTTTAAAGGAATGAAGTTCGACATTTTAAATATTCACCTTAAAAGATTGTTAAAGTTAAAAGATTGATACCATTTCTGTTCGATAAATACGAAGCTCTCCCCCTGAAAATCAAACCCACCCGGAGCCCAGAGTACTACTCCACTAAACAATATGTTTAATCTGTACAAAAACCAGAGTGAAAATGTGATAATATCTGTTTTTATGAGGGATTATGTGTGTGAGTCTGGTGAGGACAGAACTAGCTACAGCGAGTCACTGTCCCCGGCCCAGAAATAGACTTAAATCCCCTAAAAAAACGTTTTTACATTTCGGTTTTTGTACAAATTTGACAAATGAGACATAGAGAGCTGAAGTTATGATGTTGCTTCACTACAGCAGCTGATGCCAGAAATTTTAACCTTTGTTATTTTAACAAAGTTAAACAATGTTTTTGTTGTGTGCACAGAAAAAACTACAAAACTACAAAAGAACTACAATCATGGCAGCACGGGTACTTACATCACTGTAACTTGGTTTCATCCATATCCATAAAACTCCCCAAAGCTTTCTTCTAAAGTCATCTTTCATCTTTCTAGTTGTAATCTGTGCTGTGTAAAAACAGCGTTCGCTCCTCTGTCAAGCTGTGACGTTTAGCCTGCAAACGTCTACGACTTATGGGAAACGATGTTCGTTAAAGAGCCGCTCAAAACATAAATATTAAATAAACAATGATATTAGATCTTTTTTAGATTTTTCTGACAACTCACGTCCTTATCTAAGCCATACAAAATACTGTTGTGAAAGACTGTGTTCCAAGGCTTTATAAAAGATTTTTAGTTATTAGCATATTTACAAATGTTTGATGATTTTTAATGAGGTTTTCCTACTTCTGGAGCTTCTGTGTTATAATTCAGCTTTAAATGTGCTGGTACTGCAGGTAGATTTTGTTATCTTCAGACAGAGCCAGGCTAGCTGTTTCCCCTTGTTCCAATCTGTATGCTAAGCTAAGCTAACCAGCTACTGGTTCTTGCTTATTTACCGTACTGAGAGTGGTATCAGTCTTTCTTATCTTATTCACAGTAAAAACGCGAATGAACATATTTCCCAAAATATCAAACTATTCCTTTACATGTAATCAGTCATTCATTTACTTCTCGCATCATAAACCAAATATTTCACCATGTGTTTCTTATGTACAGATATTTACAAAGAAATGTTTTCTCATGTGTACTTTTTCATTGCTGTGCTAACATGACTGATTTGCATCAGTCGACAGTTCATTCAGTACCGTCCAAATATTTACAACGGACCTCGATAACAGTGACAGTGGAGATAAACGATGTAGTGGTGCATCGAAAGGTACGTAAACTATCACCTTCTTTTTTTTATCATCATCTCAGGGAAAACAACCACCAATATCAAACTCAATCATGGCAGAACAAGAATCTACAGCCATGCTTCATGCATCTATGAGGCTGTACATAGGCACTTCAGAGCTTAAAGAAGACGTATCATGCACATTTACAGTTCTATATTTATATTCTGGGGCTCTACTGGAATATCTTTGCATGATTTACAGTTAAAAACTCCTTATTTATCTTATACTGGCCCTTTATGCAGCCCCTCAGTTCAGCCTCTGTCTGAAACAGGCCGTTTTAGCTCCTGTATCTTTAAGACCTGAGTGAAATGCCGTCGTTATTAATAATATTAGTTATTAGTTACACCTGTGCTCTTCCTGACTTTTCAAAATGTCTGCTGTGAAAATGGTTTTTTATACTTAAACACAGGATTTCTTACTTTATCCCCCCCGAAAAAACGTAGATGTTGACACCTACACTGAGTTTCACTACATGCCTGATGTAGACAATATAAATACATAATACTACAACGTTTAAAGGAGACCCAAAGTGTTCAATATTAAATAATTTAATAAGACATTATAAAATAAATAACCATATTAATAAATGCAGATAAAAACACATAATATAAATATGAAATTGGAAAATAATCCGTCAAATTTTTAAAACTCAGCTCATTATTATAAAATGTTATTTCAGTATGAATCTTTTCACAATAACTGTTTTTTTACAGGACATTTTAATTTATTTCTGTCCTTTTTCCAAAGTCTGAGCTTTTGTCTTTTTAACACTTTAAACATGTTAATGTCCAAAATCACTTATTCAAAATGAAACTGAAACTGACTCTTGGAATTAGACTAGATTGTTTTTTAAATAAATTTGACCTACATTAAACTGTGTATTTGTGAAAGAAGAAAAATGAAATAACACTTCATAACAATGAGCTGAATTTTAAAAATGTATTGGGTTGAGTCACAAGTTCAAGTTTATAATATATATTTTTGATGATGTATTTCATGATGTCTTATTTATCTATTTCATATTGAACACATGGATAATATTCACATTCAGATGAGCTTCCTCCCTCTTACAGCTGGCTGAAGTGCAGCTTGTATTCTGGTCCTTTTCAGTTTGGGCCTGACCAGCCTGAGACACAGTTTGTGGAGCCTGACAGCTCGGTCTTTTCTTTTAGCTCTCCTTGTGTTTGGCCTCCTGACCTGCAGTCTGACTGCCGGTAGATGGCGCTGCTCCTCCACGTCTGCACCGCTCCTCTGGTCCAGCTGAGGAAGCTCTGCTTTCACCATGACTGCTGTACAGCTGCAGAACGAAGAAGAGGCAGTGGTAGTTATGTGATGCTGTACATTTACTCAAGTACTGTTTTTAAGAACAATGTGGTTCTTGTAATTCCTATTTTATGTCTCTTTATACTTTACTATATTTCAGAGGGAAATAATGCTCTTTCTCAAGTCAAGTAAAGTCAATTTTATTCATATAGCCGAATATCACCACACTTATCTGACAACTATAGTTACTAGTCAGAAAGATCTTACATAAAAAAAACAAATAATAAGCTTATAAAATACAACATAAGTGTTAAAGATTAAACAAGTGGTTCCAACCTTTTTGGCCTGTAACCCCCTTACACATAAGTAGTGTCTAGTTGGGGCTTTTTGTCACATTTCCCCTCTAAACTTCTCACATGCTTTCATTTAAATCACTGTTCAAGACCCAAAGAGGTAAAATTATCCAACATAATATGAAGAAAAGCAAAGATTAGAGAACATTTTTTTAAAAATTAGAGACATTTGTGCAACAGAACTTTGTTTTTTCTTCTTTCCTCTCCCATTAATCATCTCACGACCCCTCAGATTTATCTGCTGACCCTTTGGAGGGGCCCCACCCCTAGGTTGGGAACCACTGGACTAAACTAGCTAACTGTATATAAAGTAGTTGAAACTAGCTCCACCTCCAGCAGCTACAACAGTAACATGCTGCTTACACACTGATGCTTCAGTATTAATAATCTAATGATGTCATATTTAAAGGACGGGTTTTAATAGCCAGTATGAACAGGAGGTATGATGACAGCGAGGAAAACCTCTTTCAATGTTCATATGGACACCTGACTGTGTTGGCCCAAAACGATGCTATGAGAGCGCTGAGAGTGAACCAAAACAGTAAAGTTGCAGCCGGACAGATAAACAATGAGCTGAAACTCACTATAAAGCTCCGTAAAGCCGAGCGGAGCTGCAGAGTCACTGATAATTCTCTGTAGGTTCATCACTACATTACAGCACATTACACACTGACATTTCATACTTTGTTATTATAAAAATATTGATTATTGTCACTTTAAAGCCAGACCATGTGAAAGCATCTATGTGTATATGTGTTTGTATACTAACATGTTGTCTGCTGTGCAGTCCTGTAGCAGGAAGCAGGATTGAGACACGTATCCCAGCAGAAGAGTGTGAACTTCGGTCAGTTGTCTCTGTTTAGCCAAAGTCTGGAAGAATCTAGAAGGACAGACAAACATGTCAGTGACCAACAGACATGCCAGAAAAACACAAATACAGCAGTTGAGCCAAAGCGAGAAGAGAAGCAGATAGAGAGAGTGTGTGCAGATGTGAGATTATGATCAGGTCCAAGGACGTGAAATGATTTCTGTGCAGATTCAGAGAACTGTTACACCTTATGTAACGGTGTCATTTTTAATGTACAGTGCTGCTTGAAAGTTTGTGAACCCTTTAGAATATTTCTCCATTAATATGACCTTAAACATGATCAGATTTCCATGCAAGTCCTAAAACTAGATAAAGAGACATCAATTAAACAAATGAGACAAAAACCTTACCCATTTATTTATTGAAGAAAATGATCCAATGTTACACATTTGTGTGAGGCAAAAGTATGTGAACCTCTAGGATTATCAATTCATTTGAAGGGGAAATTAGAGTCAATGGGATGAGTCGGGAGGCCCTGCCTTATTTAAAGAAGAGAAATCTGGGTCTTCACTATCAAAGTCTGAGCTTCACAACACAGGTTTGTGGAGGGGGTCATGGCTCGAACAAAGGAGATTTCTCAGGACCTTAGAAGAAGAGTTGCTGATGCTCGCTGGAAAGTGTTACAAAACCATTTCTAAAGAGTTTGGACGCCACCAGTCGTCTGTCAGGCAGACTGTCACCCTCCCCGGGAGTGGTCGAACAACAAAGATGCCAATAGCAAGGTGTGTAATAGTCCGGGAGGCCACAAGGGACCCCGGGGTAACATCTAGGAAACTAAAGGCCTCTCTTGCAGTGGCTACAGTCAATGTTCATGAGTCCACCATCAGGAGAACATTGAACATCAATGGTGTGCATGGCAGAGTTGCACAGATAAAAAAGCCACTTCTCTCCAAAAACAACATTGCTGCCGTCTACGGTTTACTCAAGACCACACGTATAAGCCAAAAGACAATTGGAATTTTTCGGCTTGAAAGAGAAGCGTTATGTTTGGTGATGAGCAAACACTGCGTTCCAGCATAAGAACCTTAACCCATCTGTGAAACATGGTGGTCATGGTTTGGGCCTGCTTTGCTGCCTCTGGAACAGGACGGCTCGCAGTCATTGATGGAGCTATGAGTTCTCAATTGTACCAGCAAATTCTACAGGAAAATGTCAAGGTGTGTGAACTGAAGCTCAACAGAAAGCGAGCTCTACCAAAGAATGGTTAGAGCAGAAGAAAGTTAATGTTTTGGAATGGCCGAGTCGAAGTCCTGACCTTAATCCTATAGAGATGCTGTGAAAGGACCTGAAGAGGGCAGTTCATGCAAAGAAGCCCACCAACATCCCCGAGTTGAGATTGTTCTGTGAGGAGAAATGGGCTAAAATTCCTCCAAGTTGATGTGCAGGGCTGATAAACAGTTACCAGAAACGTTTGGTTGAAGTTATTGCTGCAAAAGGGTGTCACACCAGTTACAGAAACCAAGGGTTCACATACTTTTGCCTCACACAAATATGTAAGATTTGATAATTTTGCTCAATAAATAAATGAGTAAGTTTAATGTTTTTGTCTCATTTGTTTATTTGGGTTCCCATTATCTAGTTTTAGGACTTTGATCACGTTTTCAGTCATATTTATGCAGAAATAGAGAAAATTCAAAAGGGTTCACAAACTTTCAAGTTGCACTATATGTATCCGCTACTTGTGGCCTAGTTTTGTGTTATGAAACACCACACCATGTCTGCCTTGTTTTATCTGGTACACACAGATTTCAAGGTGAACGCACCATTATCACACTGTCTACATATGTTCTGCAAATAGCACTGTAAATATATACTCTGTGGCTTTGAACAAGTTTGTGCAATCGAAACATGCCGTCATTAAAACTCAACCAGATAGGGTGTCTCTGGCAATAAAATATGAAGTTTTAAGCAATCAAAATGTGGAACAAAATTGGTATTTTTTGTTGATTTACCTGGTTGTACAGTTGCAGTGGTACAGCGTCCTGAGCTCTGAGTTGTGGAGGCCGTATCTCTTCTGCTGGGGAAGGATTTTCTTTCTGCACTGATCAAGATCCTTATAGATACCACATGATAGTCGATTATCTGTGGTGGGGAAGCAAAACATCTTTTTAGTACTATTCCTGTAGAAAAATCCATCTGATATGATAGAAACATGTGTATGATATCAGATATAGAGGGCTGCAACTATTGATTATTTTCATTATCGACTAATCTATTTTCTAGATTGGGTTTATAAAATGTCTTAAAAATGACTCAAAACAATGAATTGATTATCAAAATAGTTGGCAACTAGTAAACTGTCAGTTGACTAATTGTTGCAGTTCTAATCAAATACCTGTGATATCCTGCTCAGACAGAGTTTGGTTTTTGGTGGGTAAAGTGTTCTCCAGATCATCTCTATGCTCAGATGTTGATCCTGTAGGTCTCTCTGATGTGTGAGAGCCTGCGGAGGTGGTGACATTGGTAACAGGAGTGATGGAGGGAGACGGGGAACTGGTTGAAGGTGTGGGGACAGTTGATGCTGCAGCAGCGATGGAGAACAGGAGTGGGTCTGACGTGCTGCTCTGCAAGACTCCTGCAGGTGTGGTAGTGCTGATGATGGCGCTTATGCTGTTCATGCTGACCTCTGAAAAAGATTGATAAGTGTTTCTTTAAGACCAAGATGCAACCTAAAATGTGTTGTTTTGTCCTGACCAACAGTCCACAAGCCAAACATATTCAGTTTACTATCAAAGAGGACTAAATAAACCAGAAAATATTCACATTTAAGAAGCTGGAACCAGAGAATTAGGACATTTTCTCTTAAAAATGACTCAAAACAATGAATTGATTATCAAAATAGTTAACAACTAGTAAACTGTCAGTTGACTAATTGTTGCAGTTCTAATCAAATACCTGTGATATCCTGCTCAGACAGAGTTTGGTTTTTGGTGGGTAAAGTGTTCTCTAGGTCATCTCTATGCTCAGATGTTGATCCTGTAGGTCTCTCTGATGTGTGAGAGCCTGTGGAGGCAGTAACGTTGGTAACAGGAGTGATGGAGGCAGATGGGGAACTAGTTGAAGGTGTGGGGACAGTTGATGCTGCAGCAGCGATGGAGAACAGGAGTGGGTCTGACGTGCTGCTCTGCAAGACTCCTGCAGGTGTGGTAGTGCTGATGATGGAGCTTGTGCTGTTCATGCTGACCTCTGAAAAAGATTGATGATTGTTTCTTTAAGACGAAGATGCAACCTAAAATGTGTTGTTTTGTCCTGACCAACAGTCCACAAGCCAAACATATTCAGTTTATTATCAAAGAGGACTAAATAAACCAGAAAATATTCACATTTAAGAAGCTGGAACCAGAGAATTTGGACAATTTCTCTTAAAAATGACTCAAAACAATGAATTGATTATCAAAATAGTTGGCAACTAGTAAACTGTCAGTTGACTAATTGTTGCAGTTCTAATCAAATACCTGTGATATCCTGCTCAGACAGAGTTTGGTTTTTGGTGGGTAAAGTGTTCTCTAGATCATCTCTACTCTCAGGTGTTGATCCTGTAGGTCTCTCTGATGTGTGAGAGCCTGCGGAGGCAGTAACGTTGGTAACAGGAGTGATGGAGGCAGAACTGGTTGAAGGTGTGGGGATGGTTGATGCTGCAGCAGCGATGGAGAACAGGAGTGGGTCTGACGTGCTGCTCTGCAGGCCTCCTGCAGGTGCGGTAGTGTTGATGATGAAGCTTGTGCTGTTCATGCTGACCTCTGTTGGACTGGTAGACTCGTAGAGTGTGGGTGGATAGACATTAGCATATAGAGCCATTTGAGTCTCTTTACACCTGTAAGAAGTCACAGGGATTGAAATGATTTAAAGAAATAGTTTGACATTTTGTTAAACAATACGCTTGATCACTTTCTTGCCGAGAATCAGATGAGAAGATCTGTCCTCCTTTCAATATGAAGCTAGAACAAGCAGCTGGTTAGCTTAGCTTAGCATAAAGACTGGAAACAGCTAGCCTGGCTCTGTCCAAAGGTAGCTAAAGAAATGTATATTCCCACACATCACCCCCCGTAAAATAACAAATTCTTGTTTTTACACTTCTGTGTTTGTACAGATGAAACAAATGAGATATAACATAAGTGAGCTTTAGAGGTGTTGGTGAGTGGATTTTATCTTTGGACTGAGCCAGGCTAGCTGTTTCTCTCTGCTTCCAGTCTTCATGCTAAGCTAAGCATGAAGATTTCACTAACAACCACCACTGTCGACCTGCTGATGGTGTCAGAGCAGTGGTTCACAACCTTTTTGACTTGTGACCTCATAAAATGAAACAGTGTGACCTCTCATTACAGGTTATGACCTCCGTGCAAGCACGAGGTGTCAGCTGTTCAACCAGAGAGTGATTTTTGCTTCTCAGACTGTTTCTTTGATGGATTTTTTACAACCCTGAAGTCACAAAAATATGCTGCATTTCACAAGAAAGACAAAAAACAAAAGAACTAATTAAAAAGTAAAAACAAAAAAGAAAAAAAAACCATTTACGTTTCTAAAATAAAGCAAAACTAACTGCATGACTTTATACCACAAGAGGTAAGTGAGAAAATATGATTGTTTGTACTTCCAGTGAATCCACACTAAATCACTGGTAAATTTACATTTTTTTTATTGATTTGTACACAAATTACAAAACTTCATCCACAACAGTCTTATTAGATAAATCAGACCTTTACTTACATTCCAAACCAGTTTCTCTGTGTACACTGGAGTTGGTGGGAAAACTCAAAGCAGTGCATCTTCAGCAGGTTGAAGAAGGTATATCCCACTACATCAGATATTCTGTCATTCGCCGCCTTTAGACAATCGCGAAACCTTTAACATGTAACATTGTGGTTCAACAATTAGAAAAGACATCAAAGAAAACACATGTAATAAATCTGTTGATATTTATTGGATAGTTCATAAATAAGCTCCTACTTGTTGTCACAGTCACAGTGAGACATGGTGAAGATGTTGCTGTTGAAGACGCCGAACTTGGAGTGAAAGGACAGGATGGTGTCCTGGCACTGGTCGTGTTCACGGCAGCAGCTGTCTGTGTCTGCAAAAACTCCTGCGAGAGATTAAACAAGAGGGGACAGAATAAATCAGAGGAGGGATGAATTACAGGATTACTATCTCAACCTGATGTCAGTCTCATTCCACTTTGATTTGTTTGATCCAATAAATGATCATGTTGCTCCGTAACTGCTGGATGTGGAAATAAGCAACTGTTTGCTAACAAGTTCAACAACTTAAAAGCTGATGATATGTCCGTGTTGTGTTCACTGTTTGTTTCTGCTGAGTGGACAAAAAAATCAATTAATGCAGGTTTAAAGGTACCTTGTTGAGTTTTTGACCACTAGTAGCGCTATGGATCAATGTTTTCAGGAGAGGTCGAGAATTTGTGAATTTGTTTGTTCTCATGTGCACAGATGATGCAATCACCTTTGACCTTTTTTTTCCAAATCTGTGTCTTGCAGGTCCCCCAACTTCATGGAAGGGCAATACTAAATCATCGGTGAATGCCCCTTTAAGTTTTTACTTGTCATCAAATGTCATAAAGGGAAAACTTTATTATTGATATTTCTGTCTACTGTCTGTCCGTCCTGAAAGAGGGATCTGTAAAGATTATCGCATGCTGTACAGCCCTTTGAGACAGAGTTGTGATTTTTCTTTCTCATTTCTAAATGAGAGAAGTAATACATGTAACTTACCTATACATACATACAACATGCACATACAGTGAAGCATTCATGCTCCACTTTTTGTTGGCCAATAAAACAAATCCAATCCACCCAGAAAAATACCACAACACATACACACATATACTGTATACACACACACACACTATCTGTAAAACATACATGTATACCCACAAAAAAATGCACACATGCACAAATGTAACTGAGCTCAGAGTATCTATAGAGAGACAGGTGAACAGGGCCGACAAAAAAATTATAAATCAATTTTAAATTTGTTTGATTTTTAGCAGGAAGTGTGCTTTACAAACTAGGGGAGTGGAGTTTGAAAGATGAGGGCATTTACCAGGCAGGCAAGGTCTAATGAGGCTAGTGTGATGCATTATGGGAAATGTAGGATCCAGTGATTTTGAACTTGACCCCTATTAGGGACTAAATGTCTTCTCCAGTTTTGACCAGTAGTCAAAACATCTGTTTCTTTATGGAGGTGCAATATTTATAGGTCGTTAAATGCACCTTAGTGTCTACCTCATGTGACTCTTTGTTCATATGATATGAACATTATGTGAAATTACTTTCACAATATGACATTATTTACTGCCTTTGAATGATTTTTTTTGGCACATGACCATTTAAAATGAAACAGCTGTTAGGTTAGTGGCTCCTAAGCACAGGTTATAAGTGTGGATATGAGTTGTTAGCAGTTAAAAAAAGAGAGATTTTTACCTCTGAAGAGGTGAAAATATCCAGGCATTTTTTTCCCTTTCTTATTCATAAATATCTGGTGATCTCTGCTTAAATAAAGAGTAAGATAAGGAGCCAACCTACCCAAATCTGCATATGATGGCGCCTTGTTGCCAGAGCCGCACCAGAGAGTCCCCGGTACAATGAAACCGCGCTTCACACGCTGATGGGTCTTGACCTCTGACCTCTCATCTCGACCTTGACGACCCCCAACGCTCCTCACCGCCCTCCTCCCTGTGTGCTCCATGATCTCGGTGACCGGTGGGGAAGCCATAGAGAGGCACACATCTTCTGAATCAAACATGGAGTCCAAATCGAAATGTTTATCATCTGGATGATCTGAAAACTCCTGCGTGCGCTCCTGGCACAGGGAGAAATAGTTCTGGATCACTGCTGCGTCGTCGCTCCAAGAGCAGCCGAGAAGATGAGTGCGCTCCCCGGACCAGGCGCTGTGGTAGAGACGCAGGGATGAAGCGGCCTGCCGGAGGAAAGTGTAGTGCACTTCTTCATGGGATGTAACTTTACTCCAAGCGCAGAGGATCGAGGCTTCTGCAGCGGTGCAGCTCAGGAGTGATGATGTTAAAATGACAGCAACAAGAGGAGCGATGCGCGTCATGTTGGAGCAGAGGCTGAAAGAGGCTGAGAGGCTTGTTACACATTAAATCTAAAACTAATTATTGCTTCACCCACTGAGGACTTTATGACAGATTGACAGACTCCAGGTTGGTTTTAAATAAGAGAGGAGGGAGGAGGCACGCGCGGGGGGTGTTTACAATAAAAGCAACATCCAAATCAGCCTGAATCATGTGATCTGTCAGTGCAGTCAAACATCTGTCCCTCTCTCTGTGACACACACACACAGTGTCGGTGACCATGACATATTGATTGACACACAAGCAGCCACACAAATAGCTTTATCAATCTGCAAATGTGACTAATATATTGATAAGTGACCAATGCTGCTGCTTTCTGTCACCCCCCCCACCCCCCACCCCATTACACACAAGCTAAATACACACTTCAATGAAATGTGACAGACTAATCAATCTATATTGATTGACAAATCAAAAAGACCACTTGCACATGCACCATAGTTCATGCAGCTGAAAGTGTTGATATCATTAAACTCTTCAGTCTGTCTTTTGATTAGAATATTTTATGTAATTTACTATTTACTTTATCTGTTTTATCTAGTTCTTATTTTATTTTATTTTCATCTATTTTATTGATTATCTTGTCTGTGTGCATTAATCTCAAACTGTTTTACTTGGACCGAATACATATTTGTTTAATTTGGATAACTTATCAGTCATTAGTCTTCTCATGCAATGTTAACAGATGAAAGAGCAAAACTTCCTCAATTAATCATTACATCTATAATATCCATCATAATTTCCTCCATACAGTCTGTCGACTCTCCTGGTGCATTCAAGAACCGCCTGAAAACTCAACTCTTTAGCCTTTTAGCACTTTGTTGATTGTTGCACTACTTTCTTGTTGTTTATAGTATTTTTTTATGCACGTGTCTACTTCCAGTTGTTTCTTACTTTGATAATTATTATTTTTTTAAAAACAACTTCTGCCTAGCGCTCTTTTACGTTGCACTTTGACCTGGTCAACAACTTGAGAGTTTGTACCACGGCTGAGTCACTGTCCTCTAACGCTTGATTGTTTTGCCTCATTTGTAAGTCACTTTGGATAAAAGCGTCTGCCAAATAACAAAATGTTTAAAAAAAAGTAAATGTTGCAGTTTTTTCCAAGGACAGGTGAGGTTGCCATGATGCACATGTGTAGTTAAAAGCAAGTATACCAACGACTTAAAGGAAAACATATCAGTGATTACTCTTAATGCATGTTGCCTTTATTAACAGGAGAGGGTGAAGTTAAGGCGGGAGGGGATAACAAGTGTGGGATGTTCATGAAGGTCAGTGATCAAATCTGAAGCTGTGAGGATTTTGTCCTTTGTTTCCAACTTAAAATGAAACACTGTCTACTAGTGTGGACATGAGTTCCACATGCAGTTCACTTCTCAGGCTGTTTCATTTGAAGGAAGTCAGAATAAATTGTGAACCCGTCCTTCAAGCTGTTAATGATCTGGTGACTCCTCACATTTATCAATTGCTTCCTGAGTGTCACAACTTTACAACCAGTTACTAGATTTTCATTTTTAAAATTTTGATGAAGAATTAATCACTATTTTTTAAAAGTAAACTTCATGCTGACAGTATTGTGATATTGTCTGACTAAATGAGGTGCAGAAATGAGTCTAAACTATGTATACTGAAAAATTCTACTCATTGGTTATTTGGCTGTCAGAGGGCCTTGTGTAGGTCAGATCATCTGTTTGTCAAATGTAAATGTTTTGGTTTCTGTCTTTAGATTTATCTTCAAATGGGACCTCTCTGCTGCTGAGAAAGGTGGATTATGTGTCAGTTTAAATCCCATGCAAGACTGTTCGGAGTCTAATAAGTCCATAAACCTTTACCTACTTGGAGAGATGACAAATTTTTATCAAGAGAAGTCAAAGTTCACAAAATTCTCCGCTGCGTGTCTGTCAGAGCTGATTGGTTCAAACCTCGCCTGATTCAGGCAAAGTTTCTGCCATGTCACAACGCATATCAAGCAAGGAAAGGAGCAAAAGAAGTGCCATGATGTCTTTATTTATTAACCACGTGTATGCTACACCATGAGTCAAGACATGCATCAATAAGAACACGGAGGGCAGAATGTTGATCATGTAGCTGAAAACATGAGTGCAGATCAGATATCCGAGCATTAGCATCTCTTCAATTTCATGAGTTTTCTGGAATACTTTGCATAATTCAATTTGTTCTCAATAATAGAGTGTCATGCAGAAGCATTTTGGGGTTTTACATTTCTCCAGAAGGCAGACAGAGAGCTCACACATGCACGGGAGAAGGCGGTGACAGTGTCAGTGGTGATGGCGAGACCAACATGTTACCTGCAGCCAAAAGTTCACATTATTTAAGCTACAAAACATCTGTAATCTTTCCCATTTATTCATTAACATATGCATGATAATTATGCACAATAACACAAGCGAAACTAATGTTTTGGTGACAGAAGCACTCTTAACACCTCACATAGATCAGCTAATTATGCAGGACATGATCTCATATCACCAGAGCACAGATTAATACGGAGAAACAAGTCAGAATCCCTCGAATGGGTCTCAGCATGGAGGCACACTTCATTACAACATACTGTATTAATGACGATGATAACAAGGGTTTATCTTCTCCATATAATATGATAATCACTCTATTCAATCATTACCGCCTGTCAGATAAGGTTAATTTATTATATGATACAGATTATGATATGATGACAGTGAACATGGTCCATGTTGGTCAGCTGAAAACTATTGTGAACGTAGCTTACACATTACACTACATAAAAGCAAGAGGATAATAACATCTGTCCACCTGTGCTCACTGGAAGACAATATTCTACAGGGACAGAGAGAAAGAAAATACATAGACGAGGGGAAGATGTTTTAATCCTCAAACTGGACAGTGTTGTCATTTAGCAGAACATGCCAGCGCTCAATCTTCTTGTCTTTGTTTTTGAGGCATTCGTACCAGTGCTTCAAACTCTCCCCTTTAGCCTGGATGCCTAACTGACATCCTCCTGAGGGCAGAGAGAAAAGTAAGAAATAATATGTAAACAAGACTAAACAAGAGACTACAACCACGCTATCACAGCTAATATACTAACATCAGCAAGCTAACAAGTTCACAATTATAATGCTAACATGCTGATGTTTGACAGGAAAGGCTGCATTACCAACCAGGCAAAGCGGGCAGCAACCCACGAATCCTCAGGTTTAGTCCGTGTAATATGGGTCTACATAATTTTAATAATCGAAAATTTGTCAGAAAATTGCACCAATGAAATACAATATGAACTCTGACAGGTCTGACACAGATCTTGTGGTCCTGGTCTTGAAGATGGACACTGTGTCAGAATCTATTTTAAAGACTTTAATAGTTTTAGTTTATATTGAGCTCATCTGTTGTAAAGTTGTATTTTATCCAACTGCACACAGAAAACTGGGGGAATGGTAGTATTATTCCATCATAGGAGCACTGTAAGGCTGCAACCAACTATTATTTTCATTATCAAAAAATGCTGATCATTATTCCCTGAAGCCCAAGTTAACATATTCAGATGACTTGTTTTGTTTGACTGACTGTTGAGTTTACTGTCATGGAAAACCGGGAAAATTAGCTGGGAAAATGGCTGACAATTCATTTTCTGTCATTGGACTAATCGATTAATCATTTAATCATTTCAGCTCTAGAGTAATAGCATGTGCACCGGGGCGCTATAGGCCCCATAGGAGCCGGTGCCATGTTGGCAGGTATAAAGTTTACCATGTTTACCATCTTAGTTTAGTGTGTTAGCCATGCTAACATTTGCTAATCAGTCTTAAAGACAAAGTACAGCTGAAGCTGATGGGATGTCATCAGTTTTGCAGGTATTTGGTCATAAACGGAAGAAAATTTTGACTTGGTGGTGATGAACAAAGTTACAACACACATTCATATTCACTGGAGGAATATGAATGTGTGTATCAAATTTCATGGCAATCCAACCTCATGTTGGCGCTATAAGAACAGTCAGGGCAATCACCAAAGTTTACAGGATCCATCATCTGGAGACCATGAATGTCTGTACAAAATGTCATGGTGAACCTTTTACCAGGGAACCATTTTTCGTGCACAAGCTTGAAAATAATGTACCCAAAATAATAAGGTTACTGTTCTTCAACCCTTTTGACTAAAGTCATAACGCTGGTCTCATTTAAAGTTAAATCTTTAAATTTTACAACCAATAGTCAGAATGAGTATAAGTGATTCTGAAAATAATGTCCCCGAGGCTCAAGTGTCCCACAGGTGGGACGGTGTCTCTTACCAAGTTCTTGAGATATTTCAGTCTGGACCAACGTGGCGGACCGACTGACCGACAGACATTTCCATCTCTAAAGACATGCAGCTAGTATGGCTAAAAAGGATGGATGGATGGATGGATGGATGGATGGATGGATGGATGGATGGATGGATGGATGGAGAAATGCGATTGCAAGTGAGCATTGATTAACTTACCAATGAAATCATTGGATTTGCCCATGTCATAGTCCCAGACTGAGATGTCGAGAGTTTTCTTGGCCAGTTCTGCGTGCTTTATTTCATAACTGAACTCCTGAAATACAGTGATGAAACATGAAATAACGGCGTTTATTACAAAATCTCTGACTGAGATCTGGGTGAGCAGAGGACGACAAAGTGTGTGCGAACAGAAACAGAAACAGAAACAGAAACAGACTGACCTCATTAAACTCTGGATTGAGGGTCTTCTTTTTTATCTGTGTCTTGTTTTTAGCTTTCTTTCCCATATCTGGCTTCAGACATCTACACCACAAAAGAGCCAAGAGGGGTAAAATAACTGCACCTCAGGAATGTCTGAATATTTAAAGGGGTAGTTTGACAATTTGGGAAATATGTTTAATTGCTTTCTTACTGTGAGTTAGATGACAAGTGGTGAAAGACATACTCAGATCTTTTACTTAAAGGACCAGTCTGTAGGATTTAGTGGCATCTAGTGGTGAGGTTGCAGATGGCAACCAAATGAATACCCCCCCCCCCCCCACCCTTCTAAATGTATAGGAGAACCTACAGTGGCCGCGAAACTTGCAAAAAATGTGAAAGGCCCTCTCTAGAGCCAGTGTGTGGTTTGTCCGTTCTGGGCTACTGTAGAAACATGGCAGTGTTTATATGTAGATATAAAGGGCTCATTCTAAGTTAACGAAAACACAAAAATTATTTTCAGGTGATTATAGAAAAATTAAAACACTTATACTTATGAATATTATATTCCATTTCTGCCTATAGATCCCCTAAATGTTACACACTGGTCCTTTAAGTAAAAGTAGCAACACCACAATGAAAAAAAATGTACTTTAAGCATCAAAAGTAAAAGTACTCATTATGAAAAATGGCCCCTTTTAGAGTGTTATTTTTATCATATAAATATACAGTATATTATTGGATCACTAATACTGACTCATTGCAGCTTTTTAATAACACCTTATACTGTTGTGTAGTCTAAATGGATATTTTAGAAACTGATCACATGTTTTACATATAAAATATGGATCTGAAAAGTAGCAGCAGTAGCTGTGAAGTAAATTTAAAGTGGAGTAGAAAGAAAAAGAAAGAAATATTTCCTTCTGAAATGTAGTGAAGTATAAAGTAACATCAAATGGAAACAACTGTAATCAAGTAAAGTACAAGTATCTAAAATTGTACTTAAGTGCAGTATTTGAGTAAATGTACTTAGTTACATTTCCCCACAAGATCTTCTCATCTAACTATCTGCAAGGAAGCAAATAAGCATATTTCCCAAAATGTCGACCTATTCCTTTAGCCATAATCTGGCAAGTACATACACTTTGACGAACGGGTCAGAGTATCCGTTGGAGTCCATGGCGGCCAGGTGAGCACAGCGGACCACGCCCACTATCAGACGACCCTGCTGACTGCTGTACATCAGTGATACCAGGATACGACCCCTCTCCTCTGAATCCTCACCCTCGTTCAGCTGCACACACACGCACACATTATTAAGTGAAGGTTTATTTCTGTAGCACAGGCGCTTCACAGGGATAACACTCAGTACAAAGCATCAAACCGACGGGATGAGAACATACAACACACACAAAAAAAGTGGGAATAAAAACAAAAATGCACAAAATACAAAAAAAGTCAGTTAAGAAAAGCATAAAAAACATATACTGCACATGCACACAAAGTAGCAGTATTTCATTTCACTGATCTTAATGCTCCTTTGCCCTGTGCACATATCTGCAGGCATTATACTGTGATTATCATAATATCTACTAATGGAGGATAATGTACATGCTTAAGTGCAAAATTATCTACAAGCATATTATGCAACAGGGTTATCTCCGTTTACTTTTACTTTTGCATTTGTTCCTACTGAAGGTGTAAATCTTTAAAAGCGGCTTTTTTTTTTTTAAAGGCTCAGCAATTCTCTAAAATAGCCACTGTAGTTTTTAGCAAACGTTACTCAAACACGAGTAAAAAGTACATTTGTTGGGGTCTATTTTCAGCAGCGGATTAATCCACATTTGGTGCTCTAGTGAGTATTTCTGGCAGCAGGTCAGTGTGTGTGGGATTGAGTCAAAATAAACTGCAGTGTGTGTGTTCATGGTAATGTAGGAACACGTCACCAAGTGCAGCGGTGTGGCTCATTGATGTGTTTTTAATAGTTTTTGACAACAACAGAGGTGTATGTAGGGATGCACCAATCTGACTTTTTCTCTCCTGATCAGTACCGATCCCATACTGCTAGACTCTTTTTCCTTTTTCCTAAATTTAATATCTATATATGTCACGCTGTGGAATTCATTGGAATCATTTTTATGTAACATGAAGCCAGGGAATGCTGTGGTGCTAAAAACTGAGTGTATGAATGTAACTGATAGTGGAAACAGTTTGTTAATGACATTGACGAAGAAATTTAATGTGGATCGATCACGTCTGGCTGAAATCTGATCCACTTAATAAGGTCAGTATCGGATTGTAGCTCTATGACACAGAGGAATAAGATATATCAGGCTTTGGATACACAGACAAAAAAACTTGTTAGTAGATCAATTAATTGTTGGTTTTGGTCTTTTCATGAGATTTGTTGACAGTAAGAAAAATATCACAAGCCTTACCAGCTAAGATATGATCTGCTGCTCTACACTTACCTCTACAGTTTTACATTTTTTATTATACACATGCTAGGTGTACATCTTTAAATTGCTGATCTACAGTATTTGAGGGTCTTACATCATCCTCATAGAGAGCCATGCCACGGGCCGGGCCTCCTACAGCCTTCTTCACCTGCAAAGAGAGAAAACCAGAACGTATAATCATATCATCATCACCATCACCATTAGAGACTGTCCTCTTAAGAAAAACAGCATATATTTACATTATGACAGCGCCCTCTAGCAGCTGAAGTAATTATGACAGCAGCAAAGGAGGAAATCAGGTTACTCTATTGTAGAGTGATAGTTAGGGTCTGCGTAGGGAGGGCGATATTTTTTTTCCTAGGATGGCAAAGTCATGACCTGCCCTACTCTGCCTCTGATTGGTTTACCCTGATGTTCTTACCCTAACCCAAACCAATCTTACTCC
Source organism: Scomberomorus guttatus (assembly GCA_038419695.1). Classification (NCBI taxonomy): domain Eukaryota; kingdom Metazoa; phylum Chordata; class Actinopteri; order Scombriformes; family Scombridae; genus Scomberomorus; species Scomberomorus guttatus. The sequence continues at coordinate 3,482,673 of CM076463.1, forward strand.
TCATGCCTAAACCTAAACAACCCACCCAACCAGGCTGTCAGAGGCAGAGTAGGGCGGGTCATGACTTCATCATCACAGGAGAAAAAAATTGGTGCAGGGAGGAGGTCAGGGTGGATGGATGGGTCAAAAAACCAGAAACACAGGAGATTGCTGTTCTTTTCACATTTCCTCCACCTCCAATCTTAACAAAGTAGTAATGTTAACCCTAACGGAGATGTTTCCATAAGTTGTTTTTGTGCCTCAACAAAAACTTAAAGCTACTATAATAAATTATTTTATAGAGAATTATAGAGAATTACAGAGAATTATCAGAGACTCTGCAGCTCCCCTCGGCTTTACGGAGCTTTATAGTGAGTTTCAGCTCATTGTTCAGCTGTCCAGCTGCAACTTTACTGTTTTGGTTCACTCTCAGCGCTCTCATAGTGTCGTTTTGGGCCGCAGCAGGCAGCTGTTTTCAGAGAAAAAGCTGTAAAAAGCCACTGTACACTACCTGCTCAGCACCAAACAGCAAACAGACACAGTTAGCTGTAGACTAGCTGGTGAACATAGTGGAGCATTTAGCAGCTAAAGAGCCAGATATTTCCCTCAGGAGTTGGTAGAGAGCAAAAACAGCTAAAAGAGAGTGAATATTGGACTTACATTCACCAGGTGGACAGAAACTCCAACAGTAACTGCTGTAAGTGGAAATAAGTTCATCATATCAACTTAAAAGGTGATGATATGTCAGAGTTTTGTTCACTACTTGTTTGTGCTGCCCCCAAGTGGCCAAACAATCAATTACTGCAGGTTTAACCTTATTGTTGTCACATATAAGATGTACAGTATATATAAGATGTCAGTGTTATTCTCAGACTTACCGGGATCACTCTCTCTAAACAAACGCTGAAGTTCTTCTTCTGGTCGAACTTCAGTTTCTTCAGGGCCACTCGCGTCTCTCCTATAAACTCATTGTGTCCGAACTTGTCCTCATCGCTCACTGAAAGCCTGCAGACAGACGTGAGCTCAATTAAGCTCTTTTACTTGTATATAATCGGTACAATATTGAAGGTAAGGTTAGTTAAGGTTGTTCTCACCGAAGGGTTTTGCGCGACATTTCATCATCAGTGATACCGTGGTAGATCAGCGTCTCATTCCACACAGGATTCAGAGTGTTTTTAAGTGTCTTGGTGCGAAGCTTATTAGACTGAGAAGCAGTAACACAAGACAACACATTCAAGTGAGAAGAGAAACATAAGAGAAAGACATTTACCAGCATGTTATTTCCAATAACGTGAGCTTTAGCTTTAGCCTGACACATTTCATCATTTTCTGTCTTTCTAAAATGACATGATACTGAGGTTTTATTTGTATTTTGTATTTTGTAAGTACAACAGTGCTGAGCACACATATTGATTGGACACTTGGTAGGAAAGCAAATAAAATGTCCTTTAACATCCACAGCTCCCAGGAGTTTTAGCCCTGGACGTGCCATCAAAACCTCATGAGCACATGAGTGTCAAGCAAGATAAAACAACAATTATTTTGTTAGCATTCAACAACAACGGTTCCCATGAGGTTTTAATAGCACGTCCAGGGCTAAAACTCCTGGGAGTGTGGATGTTAAAGGTCATTTTATTTGCTTTCAAACCGAGTGTCTGATCAATATGAAACTGGAGCCAGCAGATGGTTAGCTTAGCTTAGCATAAACAACACAACTATGACAATTCTTCATGTCATAAGTCTAGTAGCACAAGTGTATGCACATATATTCGAGCACTACTTGATGGGTTTTTGCTACATCATATTATTTAAGTGCATTCCTAATTTAATAAATGCACCCTAAGCACAGTTTTTTAGTGTATCAGCTAATGCCCCGCAGCAACTCTTACATCCCGATAATGTGTTTATTTATAGCTGCATGAATCAATATTTTCATACAATAATAATAACCTTATTTGTAAAGCACCTGTCATACAGCCCCAGGTGCTGCTATAAAACAATGTTAAGCCAAAAACAGAAATGAAAATAAAGAATAACAATGAGTAAAACGTTTGATACCAACATGATACGAAACATTAAAAACAATACCAATCAAGACAATAGGAAGCTTAAAATTTAACAAGATTGAATTATCCTTTAGCAGATAATTATCTATATCTATACCTGACAGTTCTACTGAGCTTTTAAGTCTATTTTGAATATTTGCTTTGCTTTTACAGCCCACAATTTTACTGTTTTGGTTCATTCTCGCCGTTCTCATCAACCTTATTCTGCAGCAGGCAGCTGTTTTCAGCGAAAAAAAGTTCTGAATAAACAACCTGTCCAGCACCAAGCAAGAGAGAGACAACGTTAGCAACTCGCTGATGAAGAAAGTGGAAAATCTAACAGCTTTAGAGCCAGAATTGTTTTTCAGGAGTTGAAAACAGAGTTAAAAGAGAGAATATTTGACTCACATTCATCAGGTGGACAGAAACACAACTCCAAATGTCTGTTTGCTAAAACATTCACCGTATTAACTGTATGAGGTGGTATGTGTGTGTGAAGTTAAGCTTGTTGTGGAGCTCCACCCCCAAAGTGGCCAAAAAAACAACAACAAAAAAAACCGAATTAATGCAGCTTTAAAATGTCACCAAGACCACTATATCAGAGCTGTGCAGTTGTCAAAATCAACACCTTAAAGTTATAATGAAGGTGGTCGTACCTTACTGGCTCCAGGTAACAGGTGCAGCTTAACATACGGGTCAGCAAGTCCATTTGAGTCCATTGGCTTTAAACCCTGAGACACATAAGAAACAACAATGCTCAGATTCAGCAGGGTTGGTGTGTTTATGTGTCCAAAACTTTTGGCACACATTTAATGCCGTACTTGGAGTTGAGATGTTCAATGTATGTAAAATAATTGGATGACTGTTGTCTTGTGCTGTCTCATCTTGTGTTTGTGCACATATTTACCTTCGCTTTGACAATACAACAGTGCAGGGCATGATTCTCCTGTTCGTAAAGAAGACTGAACTCCAGACATCCCAGAGTGGCTGCCAGAATATAAACACAGGGAACACATAAGACATCTGAAAGATAAATTAAATCCCCCCCAAAAAGCAACTATATTTATATTCTGGGGCTCTACTGGAACATCTTTGCATGATTTACAGTTCAAAAAACTCCTTATTTATCTTATACTGGCTCTTTATGCAGCCCCTCAGTTCAGCCTCTGTCTGAAACAGGCTGTTTTAGCTCCTGTCCTGCAAGTGGACAACAAGTTTTGAGACTTTGACTATGTTTAACACAGATATCTGACATTCTAACAGTATTTTAATCACAGAAAACCACAAAAATCATCATATGTCCCCTTTAAGAAAGTTGAATTTGTGGCTGATTTCCTACTCTGAGCAGCTGGATAAATACAGCCCTTGAACCTTTATATCAACACCCTCTAAAACAGATAAACATTGATTTGTCACTCTTCATTGCTCCGTGGGGAATTTCTTTTGCAGCCAAAGGCACATACAGAATTAATATTACTTACACAGATAAAAAATGACTTAAAAAGTAAACACCTGGGGTTGGTAAAGACACCTTCACTTTCTATAAATCAGAGGTTTGGTTTTAGAGGAAAATTCAGTCGTACTGGCATCATCTGAGTCGTAGTCGTTGTCCTCTTCCTCTGTTCGGTCTGGTGTGGGTTTTGGAGGAGTGGGGTTGTTGGCCGGAGGATTGACAGGTGGAACAATTCTCGTCACGGGAGTATGGGATGAAATGTAACTGGAGACAACAGGTTGTCTTTTTTCCTCCACAGCTGGAGGGGACACTGTCTCTTCCTTCTTCTCCACATCCGCAGGTGGAGCTGGGGACATCACAATACTCAATCACCAATTAATGAGGCCTGAACATCTTTTTATGTATTGATTTTGATGTTAAATCTTTTGAAAGCTGCCCCGTAGCGTTGGACTTATTCTTAGAAGTATCCATGCGACTTTACCTGAGGTGGGGGTGACCTGCTGTGCGTTCGCCTGAGGCGGTTTGGAGGCTAACACATGTCTCTCCGTCTTCATTACAGCTGCTGGACGGGACTGACTCTCATTATAGCTGTCAGCTGTTGTTCTTGCTGTCTGCTCCCATTGCTCTGATGCACAGGACTGCTGCTGCTGTGACTCTGCACTGAGCTCTGAGGAGACAAAATAAGTGTTTTACTGCCACCACTACAGCTGCTGTCAGCCACAGCTCCTAGTTATATCACCCTCACAGATAACACTTTATTTTAACCCTCCTCCCCAAATACACACACTTAAATTGTAATTATATTTCCTTACAACTATATTATAGTGTGTTATAAACCATTTAATAACAGTGTTGGGCAAGTTGCTTTAAAATGCAGTTACTCATTACATATTGAGGTCATCAGTCACTATTTTACTAATTATTCAACAGCAAAAGTAAGTAGTGACATTACTTGTTATTTACTCCATCAAGAGGCACTCAAACTAATTCTGTCTCCACGAAATTACATTTATATACTACGAAATTGTTTTTCTAATTACATTGCATAAAGACACGTCATTACTTTCTGGATTATGTTCACAAGCAACGTTTTTTTTCTATTGAATGACATTTATGTACCGCTCTGAAGTCATAGGGAGGCGGTCGGGGTGGATGGCAGGTGTACAAAACGCAGGGCGTTGACATCAGAGACTGACATTGACATCCTGATCCCGTGTGTGTTTAGATTTAGGACGTTGTTTTGGCAATTTGACAAATACATGAATCAAAAACATTTCCTCATTATGTTGACAGAAAATGTCATCCGGCCAGTATTACATTTGCTGCGGATGTATTTGCTGTTGCAATTTTGTAGCATGTAAAGGTAATTTTCTGAATACTATCATATGTATAATATTACATACTATACAATAGTACATACTATCGTATGTATAAAAAAAAATGTTGCTTTAAACCTTTTTAATCTAACAAATTGCTACCAAACGTTTCTCTAAGCCTTAAAGGTGCATTCATGTATTTATTTCTGGCCACGTGGGGCCAGCAGCACAAGCTGAAAACACAACATCAACATATTATCATGTTGTAAAGTCACTTATTCTGTATTTAACTCTTGTGGAAGAGGCTGCGTGCTGCTTGCTGGTCGAACCAACCACTTTAAGTCCTCATCCTTAAAGTTTTCTTTTGTGAAAGTAACATATATTGTCTGAAAACACTGACAGCAGCATCTTATTCACCTCAATTCAAAACTTCAACAAGTGACACAAGGATGATGTTTATGCTGTGTTTTCAAACTGAATATTTTCAGTTTTACAAGAGAAAAGACTTCAAGGATGAAGACTAAGTGGTTGGTTTTGCAAATGTAATGTAGGTCTTGTTAATCTCCCCACCTCTGTTAAAACACTGAATCATATCAGTCAATCAAACACAGCTGCTTCCCTAAGCAGTCAGATATTATTTAATATGAAGTGTGATGATACCAGCCCATGATTATAGATAAGAAGAATATAAAGATCCATTCTAAATTAAACCAGAAGCCGATGTAAGACGACCAATATTGGGCTGATATGAAACTGGAAAAAATGAAGGGTCTTTTTCAGTAGCTTGGAGTTAAATTTTACGTGACATGCAAATGACAAAACAAGTTGCTTAACTGAAGCAGCTGTAAATACGGAGCAGTGATGACAGTGAGAAGAGACATAAAATGTATAATTTTCTCCCTGACAGGATGGATGATGGCAATATCTTTCATGTAAAAATGACCCTGAATAAAAAAAACATAGGGCAAAAGTGACACCCAGAGTTACAGCAGCCAGCTTGGTATTAGGAGTTAACAAAGAATGGCACTTTGTTGTGGCACTTTGGCACTTTGTATTTTGTGCAGTCCGTGTTGTAATAACAGTAGACAGTCATGTCCTGTGGCGAGTGTGTCTCTATGATTGTGTTTAAATGTAACATGAATCCCATAATTCAATAATCCTCATCGCAGCTCCATCTACTACCAGTACTACTTTTACAGCTACAACTTTACTGCGGTCACTACTGTTGCTATAGTAACAGTATAATCCACTTTAACAGTACTAAAGCTTTAATTTAGCACTGATAATCAATCTTTATTAATGGTACTCTATTTTGTATGTTTTTAGTGTACTTAGGAAAGGACTGAATTACTATTGAGGAAGTATTTTAAATTCACTAAATACTAATACTGTCAGATAATATTGAAAAGATATTTCTAAAAGTGTTAAAAGTTCTAAAAGTTTATCCATTAAGTATACTTCATAACAGTATATGAAAATCCACTAAAACTGTACTTTTATTAAAATTGATCTGAGTATACTTTTAAATAATGTACTAATTGTACTTTGTATTACTGTATGTTTTCTTTGTGGTGCACTAACACACTAACTTACAGCTGAAGGTGTATTGTAAGTATTTTAAGTGCAATAAAATACTTCTAGAGGAATAATATAATCTAAAATATTGCAGCTAAGCACAGATTTAGTATATCTTTATTGATTATGGTGATATTATATACCAGAACACCTCTGAAACACATCTACATCTTTTAAATGTATTCTACAATAATATTTGTAGATTAAAGCTTGCGTCACTGTTTGATGTACGACACACTGAACTTCACTCTAGGAGACATTTTCATTGGTTGCTCTTTGTTTTCAAATGTTTTACTTTAACTATCCTTTATACTTAAAGCAGTTTTTAGTTCCATTTAGATCATCATATTCCCTCAGACACACTCCACAAAGTTTTTTAGTAGCCTAGACTCTTTAAAGAAATTGTTAGACTTTGCTGCTTTGCTTTTAAGTTTAAAGCACCATCAGACTGGAATAATTTGCCTAACTCACTCCGATCGATTTCTTCTGTTAAATGACTCCAAGACTTCTTTGCTTGTTTGCTTTAAATCTACTTGTTCTTATTTTTGATTGTATTTACTCTTATTTCAGTTTATAAGTAGACTCAGTAGCCAGCTGGTAATATTTATTAATGCTTTAATATACATGCATATAGGCAAACTCAACAGTGAGATATCTATTTTTTAATAAGAAGCTATCATTATCTTGGTATGTTAGCAGACCCATAAACAGGTATAAACCTAATATCTGTGTATAGTTACCAGGCGTCTGATGATGTGTTGTAGGCTCCTGTGATCCACTGTGGCCTGCTGGACCAGATCTGCTCTCAGTGCTGGACTGTTGAGGTCTGGACAGAGGGAGGGGGGCAGGCAGAACCTGCTGGCCTCTCCCCTTAAAGAACCAAGCCCCTGAACGCTTCTGTATCTGCAGAGTCCAATCATATGAAACACAAAACACTGTGTCAGCTGAATGGAAACTACTCAGTTTACATCCATTAACAATTCTGAGGTTACATGTTGTAACACCAGTTCTGTGAATATATAAACACAATAACGAGGCCCTAAACGCCTCACTCATACACACAACGATACAGACATAGTGATGTAGAGCCATGACATCATTCTCGGGCTTCTGAAGAGACATTTTGGAGGATTACATTTATTAAAATATGCCCGTTAGTCAAAAGGCTAATTTTCATCTGTTGTCTCGAAGTCACATGGTTCATGTACATCATCATTTATTCACTTAGTCTGTTTCCATTGTACTTTGACACAGTTTATTTTTATTGATACAACCACTTTTCCACCTCAGCTAAGCATGAAAATGTTTCTGTATTTAAATATTTAGAGATTTTTTCACATATTTGGCGTTTCCATGTTGTATTCAGGTGAATGGAAACCCACCTTTAGTTTAAAGGTAGGTTAGGTTATATAACCTACCTTTATATAGGTCAAAACATCATTCAACATTTATACTGAGCTTTCATAGGAACGCTCACCCAGTTTTTGGCACATTTCACTCTCTGTATTGATAACTGTTCATTTCTTTATTTTATGGAACAGACACATGACCAATATGTATTTGTAATAAGGGCCCTAAGATGACTTTTGTTATGATTTGGTGCTATATAAATAAAATTGAAATTTAATATTTGCAGCATTACAGAGTAGTTACACTTTGCATGACTGACAGGAGAGAGCATTTATTTAAAGAGTCTGGGCTCCTTGAGGCAGAGACCTCAACAAACAGCAATGTAAGAAGAAACAGAAAGCAGACCTTGTTCATTAAGTCTTATATTGGTCAAAATACTATGTGTATTTTTTTTAACTAAATAAGCGTTAGAATAAATCATTACTCATTTTGGATATTGAGGAGGTATCAGTGGAAGCTAATTTTCCAGGCCACTGGACGGTGAAATGCAATTTTGTGCTAAAAGCCAAGTCTAAAAGCAAGACAACTGTTCATATCACCAGGAAGGTTCCTGTTCTGGTGGCAGAAGAATGACATAATGGCAAAATCTGGCACCATGATTTTATCAAACCCACTTTGTTCTTCAACTATTGCTCAGTGGTGGAAGTACATTTACTAAGTATAGTACTTAAGTACACATTTTAAGGTACCTGTTTTTTACATGAGTATTTCCATTTGATGCTACTTTATATTTCCACTCAACTACATTTCAGAGAGAAATACTGTACTTTCTTTCTTAAAGATGAAACCAGTGTTTTCCAACCTTTTTGGCTTTTGACGTCTTACAAAAAGCAGTGTGTAGTCGGGGTCACATTTCAGATGTCTATGAGTTGTTGAACCACTGGACTAAACTAGCTAACTGTATATAAAGTAGTTGAAACTAGCTCCACCTCCAGCAGCTACAACAGTAACATGCTGCTTACACACTGATGCTTCAGTATTAATAATCTAATGATGTCATATATAATAATTTATCAGTCAGAGGGACCAAACCACTACTTTTACTGCAATACTTTAACTACATCAAGCTCATAATACTTATGTACTTTTACTGCAATACTTTAACTACATCAAGCTCATAATACTTATGTACTTTTACTGTAGTAGGATTTTTCATGCAGGACTTGTAATGGAGTATTTTTATATGGCTGCATTGGTACTTTTACTTAAGTAAAGGATCTGAGTACTTCTTCCACTGCTGTCTTTCCTTCCCTCACCTCTTGTTGTTCATTGCAGATTCTGCACAGCCACATTGGACATGTCCTGCTGTTGCTCGAAATCCCACATTTGCTACACATGTGCTGCAAAGAGGCAAATACATAAGACACACTCACACATGCACAGAAGCATAATCTACAATAATAATCCTACACAGACTTAGTCCTTGATGGCTGGTGTGTAGAGCACATATATTTTTACAGTTCAGAGAGCATTAACCTTTACTTAGTTATTAGGAGCAACAAGAAACAGAATGTGATGCATAATATCAGGAAATACACAGCATGTGTCAGAACAAGTTAGCATATGGTTCACTGGCTGCACTCGCCATAGGAAACCTCTTATTTACACAACACTATAGAAAATATAGTAAACAGAAATCCATGCAGAGTAGCGAAGAGTTGCATGCCTGTGTAGTGTCTGCTTTCTTTCCTTATTCAAGCAGAGATAATCAGACATCCACCCACCTTTTTGCATTGCACACAGAGGACAGCTGTGACCCCCTGTGGTCCAAAGGACGACCCACAAAGCAGACAGCGCGACTGCCCGTCACCACAGGCTGTCCTCTTAATATTATCCAGGCGACTGGAGAGACGCCTGAGAACATGTGCAAATAAAATATAAGCACAGACATAAACTTGGCACTGGTTTTACACCAAAAAACAATTAAACACTTAAAAAGTGAGCATCTGCATTCATGGCTGACTGATGTGATTCGGTGCAACAGAGACAATAGTTTTCTATCTCACTCAATCCTCTCCTGCTCCATGGCCTCCATCATGGCCGCACGAGCCAGCACGCTGTTGATGATCTCCTTTTCCTCATCTGTGAGCTCCTCCCCTGGGGGGCCGCCAGATATGTTCATCATCGACCCAAACCTGAACACAAAACACACAAAAATAAACACAGAGTGGCACGCAAAGTGAAAAAGCAGCTCAGAGAAAAGTCTGAAAAAGTGCATCGCTAAGGAGAGCTGAACACTAAAATCTGAGGACAGGAGCACAGCTGGAAGCAGTTTGGAGTTAAAGCAGCACTGAGCAACTGCAGAAATTGTCACAAAAATAGCACGCAAGTGTATTACATGATGGTATTTTCTAACTTAATAAAACATATCTGAACTGCAAATACAAATAACATGCATCTTGATCACAAGATGATTGTTTCAGAATTATTTTTGGCAGAAGAGAAGATACAAACTCTTCAAAGGGGGACAAACACATTTAAATCTCTTCTATAAACGTACCTTTATATATGTTTTTATTGATGTCATATTTCACATATTCTTTTATCATTTAGTACTCATGGTTTTAATTTCCCCACTGATCTCCTTTTCTTCATTTGCCTTGTTCCTGTGGGCATTACTGTATTTTGTTTTAATGCTGTAATTTAAAAATGCATTGATTATTAAAAAGATATTAAAGATATTATTATTATAAATGTTGCTGGTTTGTTGGAAAGTTTCCGATGTAACTGCCTTTAAGGTTTAAAATTACTTGTGGCAAACTGACAGAGCAGAGCACAAATTTTAAATAAATCCAATAAATATATGCGTTTTCATCATTTTGTGGTTTCCCATGATGCTTGTAAAGTGTGTTGCACTGGAAAATTTTGGTATCAAAAATTGAGATTGTACCTTCACCAGAGAATACTGACAGTCAGTTATATTACACTAAATATATCAAATATTACACCTCTTTAAGTGTGTTTTGCCTGTTTAATGTTTAATCTGCTGACAAACTTTATACATATTTATATTTCTCAAGTCTCCTGAGAAAGACCACACCCAGGGGTGATGTCATGGTGTACTGGCACACCCTGGAGTTCATGCTTACATCACTGTGACAATATTTCCAGCTGCTGTTAAGTTGCTCTTCAAGCAAAACAGATTTTATGCAACAAAATAAAATGGGAAGGAAAATTGACAGCTTAGGATCATTTAAAAGGGTTAAATGCACACAATAATGGAATTGAAGGGCTGTATTATCTATTATTACCTCTCAATAACAGGCTTGTTTACTTTAAGTATTAATTTTCCAAAGATAACAATACAGCACTGATTATACTAATCACACTATTTATTCTATGATGTAAATTACATGCAGTTTCATTTTATATCACTTGACTTATCTACTTATTTAATATCTATTATTCATTACCTCCACCAGTTCTCAGGGTTTAACATATCTGATCAAAGCTGCTCATTAAACATAGTTTTTACTGTTTACATTTCTGCTTGTTGGCACTTATCTGGTTGCCTTAAACATGCACATGTAAATACTCTCTTCCTCTAAACGTACATGTACATAGTGTTTTCTTCTTTTGTTATTGCACATATTTGTATTTTTATGTTTTACATGTGTATTTGCTTTTTTTATTTGCCTTTTTGCAGCATCTTCTAGGAGCCACAAGACACTTTGTTGTACATGTTCTCTGCCCTGCATAATGCCAATAAACTTGAATTGAATTTAATTAAATCACCCAAATATTTCCCTATTGACTGTGTACAGAAGCCTGTGTGAGCTGGTTATGCAACATTTGATCAAGATAACTATATTTGTTGCATGCATAATTGTGAACCACAGCCCTTAAGGCTACAGATGGAACTTGAATAGCTTCTCTGCTGCTTTGGGATGATGATACGGATTTACCTGCTTCCTGCAGAGTGTTCATGCATATAAAGATGTGAGCCAGGCACATGCACAGCCTGACCAAATCTTAAGATGCTAAAACTAATACTCTCTGATCTCATTTGCAGATCTTGAAAAGGTCATCCAGGCTTTTATATCCTCCAGACTTGACTGCTGCATCGCACTTTATTCAGGTCTAAGTAGGCGAAACATCCAAAGACTGCAACCTATACAAAACGCAGCAGCCAGGCTTTTAACACGTCCTAAGAGAAGCGATCACATCACACCAACTTTTGCTGCCCTTCACTGGCTGCCTGTAAGTTTTAGAGTTGATTTTAAGATTTTACTAAGATTTTACTACTTTTAAAGCCTTGCATGGTCTGTGACCTACTCACTCCATATGAGCCTGATCGCTGTTTGAGCGCCTCTAGCAGGGCCCTATTAATGGTTCCTAAATATCACCCTGTCACTTAGGGTGACTTGGCCTTTGATGTCTGAGTCCCGCAGCTGTGGCAAACTCTGTATCTTCTTTAAAATCTCATCTTATAACTCATTTTTATATTATGTCTTTTTTTAACTGATGGTAATTTGTGTAACTATTTTATCTTGATTTTTATGTTTTCGATTTTACTTCGACTTTTTCCTTCTTGTAAAGCACTTTTTATATTATATATTTATATAGCAACTTTTTTTGAAAGGTGCTATATAAATAAAGTTATTATTATTATTATATATCCGATAGTTGTTGAGACATTTCACTCACAACCACAAATGTACCTCATGGTGGCGCTAGAGGAAAAGTCAAGGGGTCACCAAAGTCAGTAGGATACAACGTCTGGGAACCTGGAGTGTCTGTACAAAATGTGGTACCAAAGCATCCAGTAGATGTTGAGATATTTCACAAAATAAGTGAAAACTTTGACCTGCTGGTGGTCAGAGGATCACCAAAGTCAGTTAGATAATAGTGAGGCTAAAAAAATAAATAAATGCTAATAAAGTGGCTGCATATACAAATATTAGAGTGCAGAATAAAATCAGTGGTCACACTCCCACCATAAAACTGTACAAGCAGTTTCATGTACGTTCGGCTTGTAAAACATGACTACAGGGATTTCAGCTGTCAGTGAAGAGGCTCTCCTTTTAAAAAGGTCTGAGAGGAGCTAATTTGATTGGCCATGATTTATTCCGGCTCCACCACACCTACTGATATACCAGCGCCTGTGGCCATTAAATTTCCAAACATCTGCTGGTTATGTCCAAGTGCACAAAGCACCAAGTAGCTGTGCTGCTGCTTGCGCTCTATGAAAACAGGGCGTTAATTGAGGCTGACTGCTGACTGTGGAAAGTGAACCGTTTGCTGTAATGTGTTATTGAAGTCTGGTCTGCGCTGTGCACGCCTGAAGATATTTCCACTGCGGAGAAGCGCACTCATTATCTTTTGACAAGAACATTGTTAAGAAGAGGAAAGCATGACCTCAACTTCTCGCCTCAAGTCTAACCAGGCTGCTGAAACAGTTGACACCTCCCTGATTGGTTGATGCTGCACATTATTGTGAGTACATTCATTCTTATTTTACAATAAACCCCAAAATGGATTCCTGACCTGCTAATGTCATCATTTCACTCTTTACTTGCCTGCAGTGTGTGAATAATCTTCAGTGTAGGTGCAAGGTGTTATATGACTGTGTCCGAGCATTAAACATGGCATGAGATCAGGCTGTGGCTGCTGAGTAAGAATATTTTAATGCCTCACTTACTTAACAGCTCACTGCCCTTCATCTATCGCATCCTTTCCCCCTGTTTCCTCCCTGAAAAATGTGCTGTCCCCAACGCATGCAAATGTCAGGGGTGGCTGTCATTGCGGACAAAGTGGCAACCTGACAGATTGATGTCTGCATGTGTGTGTGTGTGTGTGTGTGTGTGTGTGTGTGTGTGTGTGTGTGTGCCTCGAAGGGTTCAGAGAGAGAGAAAGGTGGGGGTCAGTAAAGAAGGAAATGCTCTGAAATGGCAGACACTTGCAGCCCCGTGAGTCACCGCTCAATGGATAACACACACACACACACACACACACACACACACACACACACACACACACACACACACACACACACACTGTCACTATGAATCAAATCACTGCAGTTGTGAAGTGAAATTACTAATTAGTAGAATGTCAAAAACATGAATAGAAAGGAATTTGCATTTTGAGATTTTTGTAATCAAATGATTGTATAACTATTCAGATTATTTACTTAAAGGGGACGTATCCTGCACATTTCCAGATATATATTTATATTCTGGGGCTCTACTGGAATATCTTTGGATGATTTACAGTTAAAAGCTTCTTATTTATCTTATACTGGCCCTTTATGCAGCCCCTCAGTTCAGCCTCTGTCTGAAACAGGCTGTTTTAGCTCCTGTCTCTTTAAGGCCCACCTCCTGATGGCCAAATCTTCATGCTAAGCTAAGCTAACCGTCTCCTGGCTGTAGCTTTATATATAACCCATTATAACACACAGATATAAGAATGGTATTGATCTTATCACCTAACTGTCTACAAGAAACGAGATAGTGTTATATTATTATATATAATAATTGGATCAATATTATTGATGCATTAATGGGAAAGTAGTACTTTACTGTTGTAGCAGGTTGAGGTGGAGCTAATTTTAAGTATTTTATACACTGTTGGGTAGTTAAATCTACAACAGTGCATCAAATTTTATATACTGATGCTAGTTTTTGTATGAAAAAATCAGTAAGGCAGCTAATGCAGTTAAATAAATGTGGAGTAAAAACATAAAAGTAGAATAAAATGGAAATACTCAAGTAAAGCACAAGTACTTCAAAACTACTATAAATAAATTATATTTTAAATTATACACACACGCAAAAATAAATCTTTCTTAGCGACATTTAGAGAGTTCAACACTTATACTCACTGTAATTTTCATATATCATCTTGGCCATGAATTTGAGTCAGGGTCAGTCATTTCTCTCCCTCACAGCCACGTGCACACACACACACACACACACACACACACACTCACACACACTCACACACACACACATGCAGTATGAATTGGGTATTGACCTGAGCAGTCGCTGCCTTACAGTAGATCAATGTGCAGTGGAGCTCTGCAGCAGGACATGACAGTCTGATCTGACTCTCAATGTCATCCACTGAAGAGCACAGACACCGCTTACACATGACAGCGTATCAATATTGGCCCTCTTTTCACCCCATTGTTTACTACCAGCACTACAGACACTCTCATCAATTCTGTTCAAGTATGTTATGGTCTTTTTTTTTTTTTTCTGTGGGTGGCGATAAAAAGGATGATGAGATTAAATGATGATTAGAAACATCGGCTGCAGTAAAGCAGGTTTTTTATTGGACCATTAGGGTGACAAGAGAGTTGAGCTACGAGCTAAGAGAGCTGAGGCTGAGTAATAACTGTAAGAACGAGATCAAAGATAAACTTTTTTTGCTGGTCACAGTTTACATCAGAGTGTAAAGCTCGGTGAATTAGAAGGACCTCAGTGATAAACTACGTCTTACCTGAGAAAAGATGAGATAAACTGCAAGTTGCCCTTCATGTAAACCTCTTTTTTCAGCAATCTGACTGTTTTGTAGTATGAAATGAAGTCAAATTGTACCCAGGGTGCCTTTTCAAAAACTGCATATTGTTAGAGGTAAATATATTTCTATGTCAATTATCACAGATTTTTGCTCTCATTGTGCTGCAACGTTGTTATTCCAGCTCATGTGGTCTTAAATTTTGCAAAACTGTCTTATCAAATCAATAGTTACAGTTTTTGCTCTTTGTATCATTCAGTATTGACTGTGTATGAAACACTACTGATGCTATTGAGACGATGTGGTTTCCTGCAAGCATCACTTGAGAAGGCTGAACTCCTCTGTGACCTACAACCAAGGACACACTTCACCACATGAGGCCCAGTTTGATTTACACCTGTTTTATGGGGGGAGTTGACAGGGGGCGGAACGACCTCCAGGGAGCAGAGGTACTTACATGTACGTGATCACGTATGTGTGTGTGTGTGTGTGTGTGTGTGTGTTAGAGATTATAGGTCATAACTTGAACCGGGTGTTAACCACTCCAACGATGATGGAGAGGAGTGACAGGGCCATTTTTATCTAACCACTTCCAGTCGTTCTAGGATTGAAAAGGAACACAACTTCACAGCCGTTATTGAAAATCAATACAGGGGAATAATTACATTTGAGATAACTCATCTAGTTTTTTTAAAAGGTGGTGATGTTTAAAGATGTTTTAAAATATGTAGATTGTCTGAGGATTTTGTTTTTCTATTCCACCGAACAGCAAAAATGTATTTCTGACAACACAGTGGGATAGTTTTAAGAGCAAAGTGTTCTGTAATGTTTGCTCCTCTGTATCTGTCATATTATCACTGTGTTTGTCTGCCTGTCTCTCCCTTTAGGCAGCTTTAGACTGTGCAACAACAACAATTGTGTTTAAAAAGTTTCATACACGCCACACTGTGTAAGACGCCTATAATAAAAACCTGGTCACAATCATAGCATGTATATAAAGATGGACGTAGCGAGGTGTGACATCACCCATTTGTTTGCACTGGAGCCCAGAGTTGCATCTTTTCCGTTTGTGACCTTCTAGATAAGCAGTGCGGGGTGTTTCGTGCTCAGGAAATACGCCACGCTACGTCGGACCCAAGCTAATGCTAGCTTACTGGGAACACCAAGCTAATGTTAGCTACTTTAGCTAAATTGTGCTAACAGGGCAGGTATCGTAATCAAGTAACATTAAACTTAGTGAAATATTGCGTCAATAGTCCGACTCAGTGTGAGTCCCGGAGCCGAGGAGAGCAGCAGGTGAGCCAGCTGTCAATCACAGCTGTCAATTAACACCCACATGGCAGACGTCAAAGCTACTATAAGTCTTCAAATCTAATTATGGAGCAAAAATTTCCAAAATGACCACCAGCACACTTATTAGAGGCCCTGAATTTAGAGATTGAGACCATAATGACTCGAACTAAATGATTGACTTACTATTTCTAGAGAGAAGTTGAGGCTTTTTGAATGGGAGTCAGTTGGAGCATCTAGCAGCCGTCAGTTGCACTTTAAGGTGCTTCCACATTGGCTTCAGCCTCAAGCTGCTTGGTCACAATCTGTCACACTGTACAATATCAGATTGAGGCTGTCAGATTGTGAGTTGAATGTGTGGTGAATGTTAGTGCTATGATGTACATGCAGAAAAAAACGTATGAGCGCAGAGACACGCCATCAGCTCGCGTCATCCATCTGCAGCTCTGATGTTTTGAAAATGCAGCAAAGTCACACAAAATTCTTTTTCCTTTCTCCTCCATTGTTTTGGCTTGTGTGTGCCATGAATGTATTAAGGAGAACACGTTTGTTTTCCCCCTAAACTTTATTTAAAAAAACGGCACACCGGCCAGTGTATACTGTCATTTCATGTTGTATTCTGATTGGTTAGTTGTGGGTTGTAGCAGCAGCCACATCGTGAGAATTTGGTCTTAACACTATCAGAATTTTGCCTCAGGTTGTCTTTGTTTCACCAAAGCGCCAAATCAGTCATAGGTGAACGAGTCTCACAGGGTTATTCTAGGACACCGTTTGGATTGACAACCAAAGATTTCACCAGTTTTCTCTCATAATTGTCAACTTTCGTATCAGACAGCTGACTCAGTCCATCTGCCTCCCGGCTGCTGGCGAGCACAGTAAAGTAGGTCTTCTGTAATCAAGACCTTCTCCAACCTGTTATTAACATTTATACAAATTGACATGCAGAAAATGTGCACATACACACACTCTATCCCCTACTTTCACACACACACACATAAAAACACACACGTGCACGCAGACTGTGCGTGCAGGGAGAGGAGCTGTCACACACAGTCAGTGGCACAGAGAAAAGCGCTGCAAATTGACGTGAAGTAAAAGGAAACCAAGGCATTTTAGCTCTGTGAGACTATGTGGGCGGACTAAGAGCTGCAAGGCCACACACACACACACACACACACACACACAAGCACAAGTAATTTATGTCAGCACACAAGCAAACACACATTGTGTGAGGGAGTGTGTAAGCGCTGCAGGGAGGAGAACTGACAGATTGCGTCATTCTGTGTTTCCTGTGACGCCGAGAGGCCTCCCTACTTATGACTAGTTTTAATCTTTTTTTTAAATATTTAATATTCATGTTTTAGGTGCACAAGAAAAATGTGCTTACTCTTAATAAAAGTAGGCATTTACATAGCAGAAGCTCCGTTAAATAATTGATCTAACGATTAGATAGTACGTATTCAGCAAGGAAAGACAGAAAAGCTTTTTAGGTCATGTTCGTCTCAGGTTAAAAGGTAATTTCAGTGTCTCAGTCAAATGTAGGATTGGCGTCAGTGGTGGAAAATAACTAAGTACATTTACTCAAGTACTGTACTTAAGTACATATTAAGGTAGCTACTTATACTTTGAGTATTTCCATTTTGTGCTGCTTAATACTTCTACTCTACTACAATTCAGAGGTAAAATACTTTTTACTCCACTACATTTATATGACGAGCTTATAAATCACACTGCACTGTTAAAGATTAAACCAGTGGTTCCCAGACTTTTTGGCTTGTGGCCCCTTATAAAAAAATCAAATAAATAACAGGCCCAAAGAGGTAAAACTCTCCAACATTTTGCAAAAATGATTAAAGAAGAAGACTAAAGAAAAGTTTATGTAGCAGAACTTTGCTTTTTCTTCTCTCCGACCCAATCTATCATCTCAAGACCCCTCAGATTAATCGTATGAACCTTACAAAGTTGTTCAAACTAGCTCGACCTCGAGCAGCTACAACTATAAAATGCTGCTTATGTATTGACTCATCAGTATTAACAATGTACTACAATATATTTAGTATCATATTTAGTAGTATCAGCCCGATTTTCTACAAAATGAGTACATTTACTTTAGTGTTTTGAGTAAATTTAGCTGGTAATACTTACTACTTTTTAATTTTAAATGCAGGGCTTTTACTTGTATTTAAGTATCTTTATATTGTGGTGTTGATACTTTTACTTAAGTAAAGGATCTTAGTACTTCTTTCACCACTGGACAGACTTAAACTCCTTGTATACCCAAACATATTTGGCCAATAAAGCTGATTATGATTATTTTAGATAGACATAATAATGTCTGCTCGAACTTTCCAAAAATGTTGGAAATACAAACTCTTCAAATGAAAGGAAATCTTCTTAGCAACCCATTTGGTGAGAAACAAATGACACCGAGGAGGTGTAAAGAAACAAAACCCATGATTTATTCTGTCAGACAAAGGTTTCAGCTCAGCAGTGGTCCTCAGGCCTGTGAGCAAATAGGTCCGCGACATTAATGGAAGAGACCTTTGTGTGCTTGTATCTCTGCACACACTGAGCATATTAATTTCTCTCAATTTTTTGCATCTCATAGCTTCCCTTTTTTTTCTGCATATTTTGACTGACCTGCTTGGGAAGACTTTTTACATTGTCTCACCAAATAAATCATGTTTTTTTGCTTCTTTACATCCACCTGACATCCTTTTTTTTCCCTCACTCTATAGGTCACCAAGAAGATTACCCACCATCCTGTGTAACAAATTTGATGTCCAAGCTCCAGGAGATAGTAATGCAGAAATGTTATATGAAGAGTACCAGTCCTGGATCAGGGCAATTACAAAGTCTGACAGATTATCTGAATCACTTTAGTGATGGGAATTACGGCTTGTTGAAGGGAGGGAAAGATCTTATGGCTCTGTTCCTTTACGAGAGCTGGCTCATTGTTCTTTTTTCTAACCGGTAACATCTAAGTTACCAGTTACCCTGGATGCAGCTTCATCCCGTCTTCAATGGGACACATTTCTAATATTTTGTGGACATTTTTTGTTTTTGTTGTTGTTGACTCATTGATGAGCGCCACTGCTCACATGCGGGAAGGCAGATCCATTTACAGAGCTTCATTAGCTTGTTGTGCTACATATCACAACCTCTTGACTTTGTACTGAAGTTCTTTGAGAAATTTGCAAGTAGTACAAAGTCAAGAGGTTGTGATATGTAGCACAACAAGCTAGTGAAGCTCTGTAAACAGAACTGCGTTCCCACACATGCTCAGTAGCATCTGCCTTACACAGAACTACTCTCTGGGGACTGAAAACATGATCGCTGTTATTAGTCTTTGGAGCCGTTTCTAAACAAACTAACATGACCAAACTCTTCATAATGAAGGAACATGTCACCCAGTGCAGCGGTGTGGCTCACTGACATGTTTTTAACAGTTCTTGAACAACGGAGGTCTACAACACAGAGGAACAAGATATATCAGGCTTTGGATACACACACAATACTTGTAAGTAGATCAGTCCATTGTTTGGCTCCAAACATGAGATTTGTTGACAATAAGAAAAATATAGAAAATCGCCAGCTTCATCCTTGTCATTTTGAAATTGTCATTTTAACCCAAACCATGATCTTTGTCTGAACCAAAGCGTTATCCTAAAACATATTTATTTAAATGACACATTTTGTTGTTTAATTTGTACTTGTTGATAATCTCAGACTAAACCCCAACAACAAAGGACAGGGGAAACACATGGAATTAAACTGTTTAATGGGAAAACAAATTTTGACACAAGACAGGGGTTTAAAAGATGCATAGATAGAATCAGTGTACAAATTACGTTCTTTTACACTTTAAAATCATTCATCCTGAGCTATTGGATCCTTCATTGGACCTCAAATGAGATAACTCATCTCAGGAAACCTAGTTCAAACAACCTTATCTACTACAACAGCAAAATCCTCGTTATTTACGGTACACAGAACATTCCCCAATGAGTCCAAACACTCCCGTCTGACTGGAACATTTCTGCACACACACACACACACACACACACACACACACACACACACACACACACACACATCCAATCAACACACTCATGCAACTTCCCTCCTTTTCATCACCCACTTCTTTTCCTCACACAGCTGAGAGATTTCATCCGAGCATCAATCCTCCATTACCATCACCATCAATCTGCACACAAGCTTCACCCATTCATCCTTTCACCCGTCCATCATCATCCATCTATCCAGTCTCACCTCCACTCCACTCCTCCATTGAGGCTCGTCAGACTAGTGAGGAAGCAGCTTATGGAGCTTAGTTCTGCAAAGAAGCATCACCACCTACTTTATCCCCTGTCTGATGACTCTCTGGGGATGGTTAACCTTCGCATACACACACACACACACATGCAAACCATTCGCTGATGACTCCAGGGTAA
Source organism: Scomberomorus guttatus (assembly GCA_038419695.1). Taxonomy (NCBI): domain Eukaryota; kingdom Metazoa; phylum Chordata; class Actinopteri; order Scombriformes; family Scombridae; genus Scomberomorus; species Scomberomorus guttatus. The sequence goes on from CM076463.1 coordinate 3,503,656, forward strand.
AGCCAAGTGTAGATATAAGAGTAATCTGGTCTTCAAATCCCAACATGGGTGGCTGAAAGCTTTGACGTCACATAATTTTCTAGAAAATCCTGTACCAACTCTGTGTAGTGTAGGAGGTGGCAGGACAACAAAACACGGGAGTGAAAGATGGATTTCAGAAAATATGGAGCACAAGGAGGCTGAGGGATGAAAGGAGGATGGATACAGTGTCGTCACTCATACGAGTGCATTTTTAGCCATGCTACTGTCGCGATGTGGCTTTACAGATGGCAATGTCAGAAGGTTGGTGCACCACTTTGGTCCAGACTGAAATATCTCAACAACTATTGGATGTTTTTTCCTGACATATTCCTCATAATCCAGAGGATGAATCCTAGTAAGTGATCCCCTGACTTTTGTCCAGCATCACTGTTCCCAGGTACAGCCTCAGAAAGAGTCGTTAGCATGATTGTAGACTGTTAGCCTTGTTAAAATCATATAAAAAAAACTGTTTGTTTGGATTTGTGCTGCTTGGTGGTCTTAGCATTCAAGGGGAACTTTACACATCAGCGTGTGTTTCCAGGTTTGGGGGAGTATTACTGTGTAAAAAGTAGTGTAAAGCCTCTTGTGTCTCCAGAGGGAAATCTGATAAATTGCCTCAAGTGATGTCACTTGAGTCAGTGTTGGTTGGGGCTGAAGACTACAAGTTTGAAAATGAAAAAAAAAATCTGTGGGTGTGGAGTTAGAAAGCAGTGATACATTAGCCATTTCTAGCATAAAACACCTGAATCTCAGGGCGAACTGTCAGCAGTTGAGTTGCATTGTGGGTAATGTAGGTGCCAGGTTTTGTCAAGTAAGAAGAATGTGTGGAATAAAAAAGATGATATCTCTGTTTCTGCTGCATCAAACTGTCCATTGTGAGTCCAACAGTCTCTCTCACACATTAGGATGTCTCTAATCATCTGCAGCATCAGATCATTGTAAAAAGAAGAGTACAAGTAACAACAGTTGTAATTAGCAGCTTGTCGTGTGTACAGTATGTTTGCTGTGACCATCTGCAGTGTTGCTTCGCATGACAAGTTCAGTACGAGAGCAAACATCCATATGGTAAGTGGTGAGTAGAAATCACAGCTTCTCCGTGTGTCTGTGCGTGTGTGAATACACCAGAGGCAGCAGCGAAGCCTCTAAACTGAGCCAAACAGAACACAAACCTCAGGCTTATTATCTATCTTTGTCTCTTTCTGTCTACTGAATCTTTCTCTCTCATTCCTCCGTTTGTGTGTGAGACTGCAGAGCGAGGCAGTTTGTCTGACTTCAGCACTGAGGAGGTCAGCTGCAGGATTACAGCAGGACAGAGAAAGAATAATGACAATGTACAAAATGTCAGTGCAGTATTTGCAGCATGTTTCCGCTGCTCCCAAGTGTCCAAAAAAATGAATTAAAGTCCCCCCCCCCTCCAGTCAAAAATGTGTTTTGCTCATTGTTCTCTTCACTGTGCAGAATGATGTATGTGCAGAGTTTGTTTTCACATTCATCTGCTGAAGGAGGAAAGTTTCTCTGTGCTCAACGTAAAATCTCAGTCTAACACGTGAACCTACAAGCATGTGTTCACGTCACAACTAGTTTGGAGCCAGCCGTGGTCCAGTATGCAACATAAGCCGTTTTCTCATATGAACTCTGAAAAATGTCCAGAGAATCAGGTCCTGACATTGCCCGGAGCTGCCCTTTCAGACGTGTGGCACACAGCAGGAGATTGTCCATGTCAGACACGTTCTCACCTACTGGAAATACTACATTTGGTTTAGGAGGGGGGTGGCGCCTGGGTAGAGCGAGCAAGAGGCAGGACATGACACAAAAATTATTTATGTATATGTTTCGTGTTATTTGGGCAAACAGGGCCTTTAGTGCAGATGACGTATTACTATATGGTTTACATGCAGACAGCTAAAGATGCTACAAAGCTAAATTTCATTTTGTTTTCTCATGAGTGCCTCAAATTTGGAGCTTAAACTATAACAAACTAAATACATATGCACACAGCACAAACACATGAATTGTTTAAGGCAATGAAAGACAGCTTTATATTGTTGGTAGGTTTTATCTGGGCACCTGTCCAGCTTAAGTGAGTGAAATTACCTCTCCGATCATAAAACTGGGGTCAAGTCCATTCTGACCTAATCCATTTAAGCAATCAATGAAATTCATGAATTTCCCATTTCCCATTACTTCCAGTGAGAAATGTTCCACATGAGCTCATTCACTGGAGCGTTTAGCAATTTGGACGGTTGAGATGTACAGTAATTGACTTTTCTCCTCCTCAGTTGTGCAGCTGAGGCATTATCGTTTCCAGCACTCGGGAATTCTCTCAACACAGCAGGAACAGCAGATGTGCTGCACAAATCCACTGTGGCCAAAAGTGTTTGATTAGCAGTGTATCATGGGCGCACTTTTCACAGCCGAGAAGGATGTGTCAGAGAACCAGAAATGTAAACAGAAAAACCACTATGACACTTTTATATGCTGTTATGTGTGGATCTCTCTCCTGCATGACCTGAATCGCCTGTTAAGGCCTCGGGGGAAACATGTCTGTCAAACTGCAACCACCACCAATCTGTGGATCAACTGTTCATGACATCCCCTCATTTGCAGAAATGTGCGCTATGACAGAAGATCAGTCAGGGGTCCAGAAGTCAGACCAGAAGCTTTGTGTGTTTTTAAAAGTAGAGCTTCTTTCTGATTCTGACTGAAATCAGGGCTGAGTGTGAAAGAGACATCTGTGTTATTTTAGTCATTTTACAGGAAGGCAAAACTTCAAATGTTTGCATAAATCTACTCTGCAGTTTTTTTTCGTGTGAAATGTTGATCTTATTTTCAGTTTTTTTCACAAACATTCACTAACGTTTTCGTCTGAATGACATGAGTGAATAAATCAACACTATATTTAGACAAGAGCTATGATATTAGACGATTCTGTTATCTTTGAGATCCCACACACACGTATTTTACAAGACAGTTGCAACGTAAAAATATTGATGATGCTGCGCATGTCATCCCATTCATAAAAACTCTTCTTCATCGTCTTCGTCAAACATAATTGACTGAATGGGCCAAACCAAAGGTATTTGCTGCCCTCTAGATGGAAGAAGGCACGGTATATAATATCAAATTAAAAGAAAAGCACAAATCATTAAAAAAAATTCTTCTCTCTCAGGCTCCATACAGCAATTTTAGTTCCCGGTATGAGTCAAGTTCCCAAAACACTGCTTTCCTACATCTCCCATGATGCAACACAACAGCATCTTTCATTAGACCCTCCCTGTCTGAGAAATGCCTGCATCTCTTAAACTCCACGTTCCCAGGTGTTAAAAATTTGAAGTAATCCTGCTGACATCTACTTTCAGCCTTGTTCACATAAAGGCAGCATTAGTACTGACTGTCGGCACTGGATCTAAATCATTCCTGGATTCCTGGTTTTTATAATTTGGACGAACTGGCCCTTTAACAAACATTTAACTTTAATTTATTTTCAACGGTTAATGAACCTCACATTGACTAAAAGCAGCACTTAAGACAATTACATCTTGACTGCAAACATCTCAAAAAGCACTGACGCAGGAAGGAAATAAAAACCTTCACCATGAAGTATTTCCCCTGAGTTCAGCAAGCGGGGGGTGTTGAGTTGGCGTGAACCGTTTCTATTCAAGCACATTATCCACATCAGTCAGGAACCTGTATAATCCACCATCACCCACCACACACAAACTGTAGTCAATACAGCTGATTGGGGGGTCAAAAGGGGCACACAGCGGAGATTACAGGGAGCATGGGAAAGAAGAGGAGACTCAATAAACTCGACTGTGGCTGGGGACGGTAGACCAAATGAAAAAGTGAGTGTTATAGTATTGCAAATTGATTTCACACACACTTAATCCATGCCTCCTTTCCTCCTCCTCTCTCCTTGTCCCTTTCCTTTATAGCTTCACTGCTGCCACTAAACGTTAGGCAGCGAGCTTCGTGTAAGGACGGCTTCTCTGGAGATGACCAGTGACTAAAACATAGAGATGACAGAATGCCTCTTCATCTCTGCCGCACACATTTCACTGCCCACTTTGTGAAAGACAATATTTCCTAATAGCTCTTTTATTTTATATTATTGAGAAATAGTCTGACATTTAGGGAAATAGCCTGCCCTTATTGCTTTGTTGCTGAGTCAGTTGAGAAGATCAATACCACTCTCTTATCTGTCCGTTAAATATGAAGCTACAAAGGAGACAGTTAGGTTAGCATAAAGACTGGAAAGAAGGGGAAACAGCTGTCCTGGCTATCCAGTTGCCAGAGCTGTTTGTAGGTTCAAACTAAGCCTTGTTATAATGTCAGTGTTTCCTAAGTGCAGGTTTACGCATCACTAATTTAAAACCTAAATTATAAACTAGTTCTTATGAAGAGATGAGTTGTCACTAAACAAATACAGCTACTAACTGCCAGGTTAACTGTTGCGTTAGCTAGCTGAATGAACACGCTGACAAAAGTAACGTTAGCTTATGTTGTTGTAGTTTCTCTGCCTGTTTGTTTGTGTGGGTTTTTTGTTTGTTTTTTGTTTAAACCTCAAATCACAAAACTTTATGCCAATAACATTAGACTAAATGACTAAATAATGTCAGTTAGCTTAGTATAATTGGCTATTTCTCCCTCACTTTGAACTACAATACTACTAATTCTAAAATACACATATTTCTCCAGGTACGCACTAACTTAGTGATGGATTTACGAACAGCTGCTGCAATGCAGTCCTGCACCTCTAAATCTCACTAATTAACACGTTATATCCCGTTTGTTTAATCTGTGACAAAGCAATACCACTCTCATGTCAGCCCGTTAAATATGAAGCTTTCAAGGAGACGGTTAGCTTAGCATAAATATTGGAAATAAGGGGAAACAGCTAGCCTGGCTAGCACCTCTGAATCTCACTAAATGACATTTTATATCTCGTTTATTTAACTGTACATAAAACAAAGTGTAAAAACAAGTTGCGTTTTTTGGGGGAGTTATGTGTTGTTTTTACACTTTTATATGTTTTTTTTTAACGGATTAAAGCAACTGATCGTCATTTTGGGAAATACACCATTTTGCTTTCTTGCTAAGCGCTACATAGGAAGATTGATACCACTCTCATATCTGTCTATTAAATATGACGCTATCATATTAGTTAGCCTAGCTTAGCATAAAGACTGGAAAAAAGGGGAAAGAGCTAGCCTAGCTCTGTCTGAAGATAACAAAATCCACCTACTAACTCAATAAAAACTCTAAAGCTCAGTAATTAAAATCTCATCTAAACATTATGAGATTTTTAAAAAAAATCTTTTATCTCCACCTTCTGTTATGATAAGTGTATATACCAGCATGCTACTGTGTCCGGTCCACAGCGTGGTGTCAGGGGGAGATGATGTTGTGATGACAACTGGCAACGTAATGAAAAAGCTGTTTGAATCATCCATTTATGATTCACTTATTCCTGCTCACTGCTTTCTTTTCCTTTGCGTTCCTCCGCTGCCAGCTGCCAGTGCCTGAGGTAAACTGACAACGTAAATCGTAGTATGCAAATTACGTCAGCTCTCTGTGAACATTGTATTTTAAAGAAATAAAACAAACATTGAATGTATGTCAAGAAATCCCGATCAATCCTTCCCTTTTTGTGGTCACAAATCATGTTAAAGTGATTTTTTAAATTTAAATAGTCAATAGGTTTGTATTATTTTAAAGAAGACAAAAAAGGTATTTGTGGAAATATCTGAAATGTTTCTTTAGATTAAACAGAATATTATTAGGTATCCTGCTATGAAGCAACCTGCAATGAAAAAGTTGAAACTAAAAGCCATGAAAGGTCATGATTTAAAGAAAAAAAATCAGTTAAAACTCTTAATCATTTAGAATAAATAAAAACAGACTGTGTCGTCTTACCTGAGGCTTCCAAGCAGATGTGGTGTTGTTCTTTTTTTTTTCTGTCAGGATGAGAGCTTCACTGTGACACAAAGTGTTACGACAGCAGCTCTGTCTCAGCATCCAGCATCCTCTCCTGTACTCTCCTCCTCCTCACTGCCAGCCTCCTCAACACACACTGTAGTAAAACCCTCGCTCCGCCTCCCTCCCTCCCTCCCTCTCTGTCGCTCTCTCTCTCTGTTTAACTAAATCCGTCCACTCTCATCTCATCAGCAGAAGACGAACAAAATGGGGATGCCACTTGTCTTGCCAATTGCTGGCAAGGCAAACTACAAGAAGAAATAACTGAGGATGATTTTAAAGGCTGTGATGTTGTCTACGTTGTAAACTTGCTCTTGATATTTGGGAAATATTATATTCACACGAGCAGATTCTCAAACCAAAAGCCATACTCCACTGTATTCAAAGCCGTTTTTAGTATATATTTAGACACAAACTGTCTGTATTTTATTCTGTTTTTTGTCATATCTGAATCGGATAGATTTCATCCTGTTTTCTCTCTATCCTTGTGTTGTATTTTGTATTGGCAATAAAAGCAGATAAAACAGAAAAGGAAGAAATAACAGATTTAGAAAAAATGTTTTTTTTTTTGTTATTTCACTACTGTAACCCTGGACAGATGTGTTGCTAAACCTTGTCTGTGCTTTTGGTGTACGCGAATATCCTCCACCTGTTTTAAAGGATATGTCTGGTGACTATGTCTATATTTTTCCTATTATCAACAAATCTCATGTGCAGAGCAAAACCAACAATTCACTGATCCACTAAGAAGTATTGTGTGTGTATCCAAAGTCTGATATATGTTGTTCCTCTGTGCCGTTGACCTCTGTTGTTGTCCAAAAACTATTAAACACACATCAGTGAGTCACACTGCTGCACTGGATGACATGTTCCTTCATCATGAAGAGTTTAGTCATGTTACTTTGTTTAGAAATGGCTCCAAAACTAATGACAGAGATCATGTTTTCAGTCTCCAGAGAGTAGTTCTGTGTTGTTGTACATATCACAGTGTCTTAACTTTATTATACTTTTATTCCACTACATTTATCTGATAGTTACAGTTACTTTTCAGATAAAGATTTTAAATTAAAAGACATAGTATGATCTTATAAATACAATACAGTATTAAAGACTAAACCAGTGGTTTTTAACCGAAAGCAGAGTCTAGTTGTGTCTTCTTTCAGATGCCTGAGTTGTCATCAGTTTCACCAAAGAGAGATTTCCCCTCTAAACTTCTCAGATTGCTTTTTGAGGACAAAGAGGTTAAGTTGTCCAATATTTCACACAAAAAAAAGTCAAGATTAAAGAAAATGTCATAATATAAATGCTAATTAGTGTATCAGAACTTTGTTTTTTCTTCTTTCCTCTCCCATTAATCATCTCACAACCCTTCAGATTTATCTGCTGACCCTTTGGAGGGGCCCGACCCCTAGGTTGGGAACCACTGGACTAAACTAGCTAACTGTATATAAAGTAGTTGAAACTAGCTCCACCTCCAGCAGCTACAACAGTAACATGCTGCTTACACACTGATGCTTCAGTATTAATAATCTAATGATGTCATATATAATAATATATCAGTCACAGGGGACATTTTACTGCAGAATGAGTACTACTACTTACTTGTGGTACTTCAACCTTCTGAAGTCCAGGTTCATCATGCATGGTATCCTTTTTATGAGTCTAACTCATAAATATATATACATATGATTTTAAAAAGTATAATGCTACCAGGAACCCAAATTACAAGAAAACTGACTATAAAAAGTGACACATATTTTAGAACAGTTTAAGGTTGCAAATAAAATATTGTTTCACTGTTCATACTCACAAATACAGCAGAAAATGTCACTTTATATTTACATATAAAGACTGTAAAAAAACACACTCAGTGTATTCACCGATCAATAGACACTGCAGAGGGTTAATTTTGCTGATTTGTACTTTTACTTAAGTAATACTTTGAATGCAGTACTTTACTTGAGTGTTTTTACCTTGTTGCATTAGTACTTCTAAGTAAAGGATCTTCTTCCACCTCTGTAATCTTCTACAGTCACCAATCAAACGATCACATTTCCTGTTCTGTTATTGCTTGATAGATTGAAACCCGCCGCTGCCTATTTAACTCAAATGTGCTGCACAAGACTTGTATTCATGCTCCATATGGGAATAGGCTACTTTCTAGTAGATCTATTTTTGGTTCTTTATTTGCCTTCAAGCAAAACAGCTGCACTTATTATGTGCAATACAATACAAATCCAATAAGCCTGCTGCACTGTGCAATTAGAGACCATAATGATTATGTAATTCTATTATTCAGTAAACGTAGCCAAGGGTTAACCTTAAGCCATTTTCTAGAGCAGTCACTGGAGCAACAAAGCCTGTTACTGGCACACATGTGGGATGTGACACCGACATGTGAAGGTATTGAAATAAGCATGAGAGTCTGTGGGGAGACACTTTGATTTATTGATTTGTAGTTAGTGTCTCTGAAGACCACTTTCTGCCCTCTAAAGATTCAGCTCTAATTAAACGAATGCCAGTCATTTAAAATGTGCTGAAGTGGCCGGCCTGCTGTTGCCCTCTTGTGGCTCCTTTGTTGTAATGTCCAACAATTACCACTGGCTTCCCCCCCTTCTGTGTGATTACGGTACATTGCACACTTAATTGTCCAAACATTTCGCTGGTTATGAGATTTGCACGAAATTGAATGTTAACTCACCCTTGAAAAAGTACCAAAACAGCCTCTTTGCAAGCCAGAAGATGTGAAGAAAAGAGAAAACAGAAGAGAGATTTGAGTTTGTTATATTAATTTAAAAAGTAATTATAAATAAACAATTTTAATAATCAGGCTTTAGTGTGGCCTTCAGAGTCAGGTTTAGGGAGGTTCAGGAGATTAACACAGGTGCCTCACAGCATCCTCAAGGCCCAGCAAACAGGAAGTGATGCAGGAAAATAACATAACATTTGAGCTGAAACAACAATAATCTTTATTCATACAGCAGTCAGGATTAAAATATTTCAGGACATACTTGGGGCCACGCCTGGGCCACAGAGAGACGCCGCTCCCCGTGCGTTGTTGTTGTGCAGCGTGGCAGCAGCACCTGGGACCAGCCGCAGCTAGCTGCTGCCTTCCCAGCACCCTGACCACTCACCTGGGACCAGCCGCAGCTAGCTGCTGCCTTCCCAGCACCCTGACCACTCACCTGGGACCAGCCGCAGCTAGCTGCTGCCTTCCCAGCACCCTGACCACGCACCTGGGACCAGCCGCAACTAGCTGCTGCCTTCCCAGCACCCTGACCACGCACCTGGGACCAGCCGCAGCTAGCTGCTGCCTTCCCAGCACCCTGACCACGCACCTGGGACCAGCCGCAGCTAGCTGCTGCCTTCCCAGCACCCTGACCACTGTTCCCACACTCATCCAGGTACATCTCCATAACACCAGGACCTGCCAGAGTGAACTGCAGCCCCTTTCCCTTCAGTAGGAGGGTATCCGGGACCAGCTACAGTGAACTGCTGCCTTCCAGGACACTGGAAACTCGGTGTAATTTGGAGCATCAGAAGTCTGTGTTGACTTGCCACTAAAACAAGACATTTTACTTTTATTTACTGTTGCTTAAATTAACAGTTTGTTGATAGCAGCATAAAACACCACAACAGTAACATCCTGTTAAGGATTGCATTGTTTTGTACTGTTAACTTGCATATACATTTCTACTGTACACTGCAAAATATATGACACGCTACTCGACACAATATTGTTTAACTGGCTACTAACAGTGCAGACTACAGTTACTTGTGACTTGATATAAATTGCTCAGCACCTACAGTTAATAAACAGCCATTTGAATTGTGACTTCAAATGTTAAGACAAATTATACAACTTCAAGTCTAATCACATCTACTAGTATTTAAGCATTTTAAAAAAAAAAAACAAAACTATTTCATCAGTTACAAAGTGGTGCACGCCACTACGCAGACAGCAATGATCAAAATCATATCATCAAAATAAAATGAAGTTGTTTGGAGATGTTGGAAATAAAACTAAGTAAAATGAAACTCACCGTGTCATTTAGAGGATCAGAATCAGTCCAGCTCCGCTCTCAGACATGTTGACCTGCCACTGAAACAAGACATTTCAGAAACAGTACAGATGTAGCTAGTTAGCAAGACTCAAAGGTTAATTCAAGTCCGATGTCTTACGCATTTCATCAAAATAAAATTCACTTCAGGAAAACAATTTGCGCAAAAACTCAAAATCATCCAGATCGGTTAAGTCAGAAAGAATCTCAAAGAATAGATCACAGGCTTAATGACAAAATATATACTAGTAAAATAGCTTTTTTTGTTTGATGTTGTGATCAGACGGCATGGTACCAAATAATTATCACAACAAAAATAAGGACATATAGCACAATGCAAACTGACTGGAAATGTAATGTATTTAGCCTACCAGGCAAAGCAAAAAGGAACTCACCTGTTGATTTGCTGAATGAAGATGTGAAAAAAAAAAAAAAAACAAACTCTGTCCAGGCAGAAATGTTCCAACTCTACTGTTGTAGAGATGCTGCTACAATAGTGTGATTACTTGCAGTGATCACACTAATTATCAGCCTTCACCTTCAGTAGTACACGCACACGCTGACACACACGGTTTAGACTCTGGGATGAAAAGATTGTTTTTAGTATAATCCGAAAAGTCCCACCCACAGCTGCATGTCACATCTGGAATAACAATCGCCGATACGCTTCTAGATTCTGGCTCTCAAATAAAATTAAAATTCTCATAAATTTGAACTCTGACAACGAGGATGTGACGCCACCGACATACTTCTGTACCCCAAAAACCAGAAGGATTTTGGGTTGAAAAGACAATTGACGAGAAAAATGAAACATTTCTGCAACACTTTCTGGCTTTTTACAATTATTTGCTGTTTTACTTTAATATAAAGTTTTACCTGTGAGGACGCTTTGCCAGAGTGTGAATGAAGGTGATAAGAAACAGACTCAGAGACCAAATGACAACAAGCATAATCAAACTTACCTTAACACAGCTACACTGACATCCTCTTCTGTTTCTGCTCTTTCTCAAACCAACTCTCCCCTTAAATAGACCCTCCAATCCATGTAGGCAGAACCATATTTCTATCAGGGGGGTCCTTTCCCTTATACCAACAGCTGCTATATGACAATGTCACTTGTAATACTTGCAGTTAACATTGTTTACACACACATCAACCACAGCAGAGTCCTCACCGTAAACCAAAATAAGTACAAATAACATAAATACTAAACCAAACATTTAACTAAATAAAATAAACACCCCCATACTTGGTCTAACCCATGACATTACTGATGATGTCAGCAAGATCTTAAAACCAGGAAGTGCCCCCCCCTTTTGCCTCCTGGAAAGTGTGGTGAGTACATGCTAAGTTACAACCCAAGCTAATCTATAACTCAAGAAACTCAGTACTAAAATCAGGAAACAATAAATATTGAACTTAAATACTTTTCTGTCTCAATTAAACGGTAAATGCAGATGTAAATGTAACAAATTAGTGCTAAACACAAACAAAGCCGAGGATAGTGTGTGACAGCAATGTGACCGGCTAAACAAACAAATGACAAGTCTGGCAAGCTTTTCTCCTCTGATCTTAAGATTTGATATATTTAAAGTGAAATAGTCAAAACTCAGTTTTTTAACCAGGAAAATTCAGCTAAATAGTTTGGTTTAGTATATAAATAGCTTGACCGAAATAGTAAATATTGAACTGTGACACTTTCCTTGTGGGAGATAGTGAGGGGTGCATTTCCTGCAGACAGGCTTGCCATGGAAAGCACATAAGTAAGTTTCATGAATGTGACACTTTCCTAGTGGTTGATAGCATATATTTGTGGACCTTTCAACATAGACATGTTAAATCCTAATAAGCACAAAATGACTGATGAGTTTATTGATGTAATGTACAGTATGAGTTTATATTCAATGACCAGTACACAGAACAAAATAACATCACACTGTGCAGCTCTAATAGATAATATATTACAAATATTATGGAAGACAACACAGTTAGTGGGCTATTAATTAGTGACATCAGTGACCATTTGTCAGTTTTAGTGATCTATGACTGTGATTATGGATGAAGGATAAGGATGCCAGTAAATTAAAATTCAGGAATAAGTATGGTGGAATACATAAGTGCATTTAGACATTAATCATTAACACAAAACTGGAAAAGAGTCTATCTGATGAAGAAGATACTGACAAAGCCTATGAAACATCTCTAACAAATATATTTAGATCGTTATATGACAAAAACTGTCCAATAAAACATCAGAAAGCCAAATTATACAGATCGGCCGGAGATCACAGAGGGGATAAAAAATACCTGCAAAAAAACCCTATACAGAGAGTTCATAAAATATAGAACTACAGAGACAGAAAATAACACAAATATATAAACATAAGTATATTCTATTCACTTTCAAACTATATCTGGACTTTAAACAGAATGTGATGTGGAATGAGAATGATATTAACTTGTCTGTAAATAATAAACCTGTTAATAGCTGACTGTTTGATCTCGGCTGGGCTCAGATTTAGTTGGAGACATTTTGATGCTGCTATAATGTTACTGTATGATTGAACTGAAGCCAGCTATCCATCAGCAGTGACTGTCACCAGCAACATTTAACTATTTACCACACTGACGGTGAATATTCATGTTTCTGTATGAAAGCTTTGGTTATTAATGTGGTTGCTTCTAGTTTCTTACTCTGTATAATTGTGACTGTATGGCAGGGTGAGGATGCATACTTTTAAAGTGCGTTTCAACTCAGAATATGAAAGATAACTGTTGGTATGGAATTAGCTGTCTCTCCTGTTTTCCTCTTTATCCAGGTGAAAGCTGTTCACATGTTGGAGCTGTCCTTTGGTGCTTCTGATATGAAAAGACAGAGTCACAACAACTTCTCATAAATAAATAGATTTATTTACAATATGTACGCATAATAATAAATATTATGCAGTTTTCTTATAATTCTGATGGATTCTCTGTAAGACTGATGATTGATAACAGTTGAACCATCTCAGCAAAGTCTTAATGTTTCAGTGATGGTGATTGTTACAGTGATGACGGTCTACAGATGAAGAGGTGAGAAATATTATTTCTGACAGGTCTGATGAGACCTTGGAGCGCCTCATTAGCACCATATCATGATGTCAGGACAGGTGTGTCTGTAGACTCTGTAATCTTTGGCCTTCAGGCAGGTGAGGTCCTCAGTCAGACAGTTGGTGGATGTAGGTTTAAATGGACAGAACGAGACACATCACACAGATATGAGGAAGCCACACCTGTTAGATGGTGACTGTTTAGATGTCTTGACACAGAATGTAAAATGATTATAAAACTTAAACGTCATAATTTATGCTCCTGTTTGACATCAAACCATGTATATAAAGATGATATAAAGATGGACATAGTGAGGTGAGCTAAAATTGTGCCAACAGGGCAGCAACATTAAACTTAGTGAAATGTGACAATAGTCTGACTCAGTGTGAGTCCCGGAGCCGAGGAGAGCAGCAGGTGAGCCAGGTGATGAAAATGTGTTACCATCACAATCTTTGCCCTATTTACATCCCTGGCTATTTGAATACAGGCGTGACAAAGAGTCTAAAACTGAAGCAAATGATGTTCATTCTTGTAGACGTGTAGACGTGTCTGTGCCCTCGGCTGACTTTACTGTCTTTCAGAGGCTTCTTTAAGAGAAGATATCTGAATGAAAATGAATTCTATGGGTGCCCACGAGTCTCACCTTTACAGATATGCCAATTTTATGCTAATCCCATGCAGTTTTGGGTGAAATTTTCTTACATTATGGGTAAGTTATTACATTATTGACTTATTACATTTAGAATGGAAAAATGATTACGTTATTGGCAGTTATTACATTATTGGCTGCTTCAGGGGCTAAAAGGATTTCAACAGTTTTCCTGTTCAATCCTCCGGGATTAAAGTAATGATAATAACTGATTTATTTGTGTAGAAAAAACCATCAAGCTGCAGGGAAATACTGAGTGTGTTGTATTGGCAGGTTTGAGTCTTTATATAAACTCAGCACATGATTGTGCAGCAACAACTTCTATCAGTCAAAAGCTCTAAATTCAGTTTTTTTTTGTTTGTTTGTTTTTGTTTGTTTGTTTTTGGTTGTTTGTTTGTTTAAATCATGAGAACAGCTCTGAAGATGAATGAAATTCCAGCTGGGGAGGGTTGAGAATGGGACCATAAAGGCAGGACTGTGGGGAAGTCTGGCAGGTATGAGTCCCTTCATATAAACAGTTCATGTTCACAAGTGTGTTAGCTGAATGTGTATATGTGCTCAGGAAAGTATTGGTATTACGGTATGTCCGGTTATTGTGGAGTAATGAAGTTAATTACATGACGACGAATAAGCTAACCATGCTAAAGTACTGTTATGCTAACACTGTCATATTTGGAGTGCACATTGTGTGTATGTGTGTGTAGCGGGTGAGTAAGTGGCAGAGTGAGACAGCGATCGGCAGAAAAGTGACGGTGAATGCAAGTGGAGCAGAGGAAAAGGTTCGCATTAAGTTGTCAGTCTGACAGTAAATGTACAGTATAGGCCGCAGTGTGTCAGTTAATAAATGCTGCAGCTTGACAAGACCAAGAAAATTCACGTCTGTTTGCTGGGTGCTGGAAAAGTGAAGCAACAATGGGTTAGCGTGCTCAGTCATTACAATACATGGCCGGAGGAAAGTTTGTGTCCGCACATCTTTCACACATATACTCCTTTTTCAGAGCTTTTACACTTTGACCCTTGACTTAATTTAGTCCAGGTTCAAAACTGTGTGCTTGTTCACTAATATGGCTCACTAGTAAGGAAAGGCAAGTTTATTTGTATAGCATATTTGTTTGTTTGGCACATTTCCTACACAGGCTGTACTGGTACACTTAAAAGACAAAAAGTCAATTGTAAAATAGGTCTGCAGTAAATTAGTTAATAATGTTAGTAGTAGTTGTAGTGGTGGTAATTTATTTATTCATTCAGCGTAGTGTGCTTCTGTCATTATACTTTTACATTTTGTAATCATAATTATTTGCCATTTCAGTATTGACGCAGCCAGAGAGGATGACTCCATAGGGAGACTTGTCAACGATGACCATATAAGCCCAAACAGCAGAATGAGGATCATCACTGTGGATGGACAGCCTCATCTCTGTTTATTTACAATTAAGGACATCAGGCCGGGGGAAGAGATAACCTACAACTATGGAGGTTCTGACTGGACATGGAGATTAAAGGTACAGACACAACTTGATTTTCATACAGAGCTAATGAGCTGCTCTGTGAATCTACCATAGTTTCACAGTATTTTCACAAAAAAACAAAACAAAAACAGGTGCACGATGTAGAGTGATATTGAATAGTTAACTCACTACATATCAACAGGTACAGTCTTGTTGTGTCTTACTGGTTATTTAATGATATTTCTTTCCTTTTTCTACACAAGGTTTCAACTGCAGCAGATCTTCACCATGCGGCCGTGACATCTGACTGCACCAAAGATGTTAAACAGGTGACTTAATTTCCATTAAATGTTGATATTGACCTGAGATTTTGTTTCAGTAGGAAAACAGTTTTGACTGGATGTCACTATTGGAGGGTATAGATACACAGTCCTCAGTGTGTCTACAACGGTCAGGTACAGACACTGTGAGGACTGTGTATTTGGACACTTTCCCTCCGTAGTGACATTACTGAGGAATAGGTTTTCAGGGCTAAGTGTTACAGATACACTGTCCTCAGTATGCATGTTCTGGTCAGGTATAGACAATGTGAGGACTGTGTATAACAAATTTGAATAAGCACTAACCTGCATATAGTACATGATCTACATTGAGCTATGCTATACGTTCTACAGGAACGGAGAGAGCCTGGCAACCTGTTGAGGACCCTCCAGGGGCCGCAGATGGTATGACCCTCTATCCAAGTCCACCAGCAGGCTCATTTATTGTTTGATTCATCGCATGTTGGCCAAGCAATGCCACCTTAACTGGTTTTTAATATTCCATTCACAGATGACTCCACCCTAGAAGGGACTTCTAGAGGTATGATTAGTAATATCATTATTAAAGCAATTCTAATAGTGTAATAGTAAATACATGTTCTTTTCTCATTTCAATTAAAATAAAGGCAGCATTTAAAAATACATCCTAAAATAAAATGCATAGATCATATTGGGCTCTTATATCTTTCCTATTTTCTGTGCCTTCAGTTTTGATTTGAGTGGATGTTTGGTCCAAAGATTTGTGCTTTGTCTGTAGTGGTGCTTCACAGTCGCCATGGTCTCGGAGCATACAAAACAAACTGGTTTTGAACTACCAGTGGAAATTATGTCCTACATTTTACGTTTGTATCTACAATCATTGTGTATTGGGCTCTGAGCGCCCCAAAAACATGGGTGACCTACACTCAACACTATACTAGATTGTTCCCCAACAATGTACCCATCAAGTGTGGAGTTGATCGGAAGAACGGTTCAATAGATACGTGAAGGACATACAGACACACAGAGATTTCTTGCTTTAGTAGAAAGATATTTGGTCAAATAATTGTCCTTTACACACACATCAACTTGAAATTGCCATCAGTTTTCAGATCTCCCTTTCTGGATAACTTATAGCCACTTTCTGTAGAATTTTCTGAAGCCATTGAAAATTCATTTACATGTCTTTGGAGTTGTTGATTTATAAGCTATAAGTGGCATTACAGTTAAATATTAACACCAGAGTTTTGGTTGACACCGACATTGTTTTTGTTAACTTTTGTTTTTGCAGGGCAGAACAAGGGCAAAGAGCCGAGGAGGAAAACAAAAGCACATGAACGCCGTGGTAAATTATACAAACACACAAATAGAATCCTGTACCACTGCATCACTTCTATACATGTCTGTAGAAAGTAATAAGGATGAAGAGGGTATCATAGATTGTTACATATGTTTGGTCTTTGCACTTTTGCTTTGTCTCTTTATCACCCACATTGAGAATTGTCAGATAAATACTGTATAAATATCAATATTTTATGACATTACCAGAAGATGTATGATCTCCTATTTTGTGATAAAGTTTGATGTCTTCCAGCAGGTAGTTACTAAAATAAATCACTTAACATTAGGGCTGCTACTGTCTCCATCTTTAGTGCCCTGACAGTTGGTGGTGTGGCATTGTCGTAGGTAACAGTACAGTCATATTCTGTTACTGAAATGACTTTATCTTAGCAAAACTTTAGATAATTACATTTAAGTTACCTTACCAAAAAGCACCTTTTGTGTGTTTGTGTTTCAGGAAGCCATTTAGAAAAATTGTGACTGTAATGGATTTTACAGTTTGACAGAAGGAGAACAGGAGGACAAACATTACATCGCATTAACAAACTTTTAGCAGCTGATTTAAAAATGCCCCCCCCCCCCCTGCCAATATTAAAGGGATCATTAAGCCAATAAACAATAACAAAGCTTTTTTAATCGGCCAACTATTAGGCAAGTTTATCAAGTTTATGTCAACAACAAGGCGATCCAAAGTGGTTTAAGTAAAGCATAAAAGGCATCAAGACAATATAAAAAGAACATAAGACAATGTAAAAAGACATTTAAATGCAATTAAAAGTGTTAAATTGGAAATAAAAAGAAGGTGAAATAATATGAGATTAAAAAAAACTACTTTTACTACTTTAACTACTTTAAAACCCCTAAAATGTTGTGGTAATATGCAAGAGGTATATATATATATTGCAGATATTGTGAGTTGGGATAGCAGATTTGGTATCAGGAGAGGAAACTGTCGGATTAGTGCAGCCATATTTAATATGGTTTCAAATTTGTAATTAAAAATAAAATAAATTAAAAATATGAAGAAAATGAATTGTTGACCTACAGTTTGGGTTTTTATTTACAATCTGTTTTTTTTTTTTGTTGTTGTTGTTGTTGTTTTCCCAGGGCATGATCCTCAGCAGAAACCAAAGCAGCAATGGTCTCCAGCTGTGGTTGCAGCAGTGATGAGACATTTCAAACATCTCATCTACAAGTGGGAACTAGTGACAATGATTCAGTGTCAGCAGTACAAGACTGCTGATCATCCTGCTCTGGCCGATCGCAACATTCAAAACATAATAGACTTTGTCAGAAATCATGGCATATCCCTAAGGAAGAAAAGTGGCAACTGAACAGCCACCATTTTTATTTTCAATGGTGAAATTCTTCGAGTGAAGGAGAAATGTTTTAATGTAATAATACAAAAAACACGATTAAACTTCAGTCCGTGTTCACTTACTTCTGTGTCTGGTTTAATGTCCTTACCCATCATCTATCCATTACAAGGCTGTACCTGATGTAGATAACAGCCAGTACACATAAAAAGCATTATGTGTTTTAGTGACATGCCAGTGTTAGCCCTTTGTTATAAAATGGCACCATAGATCAGGCATGTCTTCGCATTTCACAGTACTGTTGTGTAAAAAAATGTGTCCTCATATATTAGGTGAATCCTTTTAATGCACATTGCCTTCATTTTAGTGTTTGTGTTAAGCCATGTTCCATTAAGTCATGTTAGACCCTTCAAATCACTTCAGTGACATGTTTGTGTGTTGTATAATCACTGTCCTTATAAACAGAGTTAGTCCTTATAATTACTATTTTTGTAATAGGCGGGCTTATGCACCTAATTAATACAGTCCTTACAATTAGGCATGTTGTCAGGTTGTTATATTTAGTTTTTTAATAGTTTTTTGTGTAATCAATTTTTGAAGTGAGATTCTTGTATTGCTCAAAATAGATTTTTTTATATTCAATTCATCTTTGTGGAGCAAGTGGAAAGGGGTGTCCATGTAATACAGCAAAAAACGGGTTTGGAGAGCAGTGTCCTTATAATACATAAAGGCATGTATGTGTGTGTGACTTTGATGAATGACATCACAGTGGCTGTGATTCTGGAACCTGTATAAGACTTTGAAAAGCTTCAGAATCACATTTCACACCAGAGACAAGTGACCGTTGAGAGCTTCTGAAAACTCACCAGAGAGTGAAAAGAATCGAACACAATGGACAAACAAGCAAGTGCAACATCAGATGCGCCAGAAACAACGCTCGAAAAAGAGCACAACTCTACGCCTGCCATGGACCAACCAGAAAAACCTGATCCTCCTGCTTCTTTGACCAAGGCAATGAGTGAAGACCCGCTACGACTGTTGGTGACTGTTCTGACTGTCAAAGTGTTGAACAAGTGCCACGCTTTCCAGAAGCAGAGCCCGGAGTGCATCGGCCATGCCAAGCATCTAGTGAACCAAGTTATGGAGACAATCACCATCACCAATGGCTTCTGCCCAGACATAAAGTACTCTAAAAAACTGTACAAATCTATTGTGAAAGACCTGCAGAAGTTCTACGGAAAGCGCAAGCTGAAGACTGTGATCATGTCAAAGGATCCAGCTGTGGACAAAGTCATCGTTCAGTGTTTCCAGGCTCACATCAGAGAGCTCGCCGCTCGGCTGGAAAAGAAGGCAGCCTCCCTCGTCACGTGGAGAGATGTGGTGAAACTCTTGGCTATCACCGCATCTATACTCACCATCATCTTTTTAACGCTGCTGATCCTCTAAAGCTGCTTTACAGCTGGCTGCAGCAACGTCTGCAGGCAGAAGTCAAAGGGCCGCTCAGTGGCTCAGTAGTTAACACTGTGGCCTCACAGCAAGTAGAGTGAGGCCACAGCCGGCATGATCCTGACCAACACACCGTATTCCACTCTAGTGGCTGTGTGGAGTTTCTCCCTATGTAGGCGTGGGTTTTCTCCGGGAGCTCCGGTTTCCTCCCACATTTCCAATTTGCTCAATTAAAAAAATTTGACAATTTTACTTTTTGATTTCTGAAGCACTTCTTCCTCAATTAGAATGAACTTGAGTAGATTTGTGGTTCAGACAGGTGTAAAGACGGCTTGAATAAACAAGGTGTCAGAAAACAAAAGCATGTGAAATGGTCTCTGTGTCTTTAAAAATGATAATAAATCCTATGTTTGAAATATTTCTAGATGTGATAAAAACATGATGGGACAGACTTGGTGGTATGATGCTCAACACTTAAATTACTACCAAACAAACACTTCTTGCAACAGACTCCATCTGTTCTGAGAGGAAACAGCAGATGGCAGAATGTGCGATGAATGTGATGAGACCCAATGACAAGGATTTCAAGTTTACTAATCAGAGTTGAAAAACATTTTTGGACATCCACTTTCTTACATCACATGGTAAATACTGTAGAGAAATCAGCATGCTGAAATCAGAGGGCTTCAAAGGAGCTGCAACTGAGTATCTATTGGTCAGTGTTTATGAGGAGGTTTTAGGTTATGGGTGTGGGGATACTGGTGCTTTTAGTATTTTGTTTGATAGAGACTCTGTGTGCGTGTGTTCATTTATTGTACACAGAACAAAAACAAGCAGCAGACTCTGATTTCTGAAATTAAATCTTGGTTATGACTCACATACACATAGACAGTGAAAAGAGCTTTTAATCAAGAATAGACAGACTCTTACATGTTCATTCTTCCCACAGGCAGTTTAAAACCAGTATGTTTCATCAAGCACCACCACGAGACAAAGCACAAAGCACAGAAAATAAATGATATAATATGAATATGATCGATCCACCAGAATCCTAACACTTTTTAAAGTCCTGGCAGGACAAGCTAGAGCTCACTTCTGTCACCGAACAAGAGAAAGTGGTGATAAAATGTCTGAGATGAGATTGAGGTCATGTACGTTACCTCCTGCCAATTCAGCACAGATCCAGCTGCATTACACACTGTAACGATTTTGACTAGAGACCAGTTTGTTAATTAAACTTCTGCTTTTAGCTCGAGGTGTTTACAGTGGTGGAAAATAACTAAGTACATTTACTCAAGTACTGTACTTAAGTACAATTTTGAAGTACTTGTACTTTACTTTATTTCCATTTGATGTATTTTTACTTTTATTTAAGTAAAGGGTGTGAATACTTCCTCCACCACTGCATATTTACATAATGAAACGCTGGTTATGAAAACATATAATTACTTATATAAGCTAAAGAAGAGACACACATATCAGCTGGAGAGTACCTCAGCATTAACTCGAGCATGTTATACTGCACTGTAAGAAGAGGCTGAGGGATGGATGCTTGATGTGATACAATCAGATTTGCAAATGATGCAGAAATGCTTCAGGGATAAAACTAGAGTTGTGTTTGTATAGTAGTTAGAGAAGAGGAGGGCCGAAGGACTGCCCACGAGCAAGTAATGCTGAACACTGCACAGAGGACAACAGTAAGAGGATGTGAGTGTAATTATAGAGATGAACAGAGCAAATTAAGTTTTAACAAACTGGCAGCGTAATCTAAACCAGTGTCCAAACAACAGAAAACGCCAGGAAGGCTTCACGGTTCATAAATCATCCTCATCTAAGATGTGGCCACAGAAGTAATTTGCTCGGTGTGTTCAATGAACAAAGAGGGTCAACTTTTCATGAGCCCAGAAACTCTCCGGAGACTGAAAACATGATCCCTGTTATTAGTCTTTTGGGCCGTTTCTAAACAAACTAACATGACCAAACTCTTCATATTGAAGGAACATGTCACCCAGTGCAGCGGTGTGGCTCATTGATGTGTTTTTAATAGTTTTTGGACAACAACAGAGGTCTACAGCACAGAGGAATAAGATATATCAGGCTTTGGATACACACACAATAGATCAATTCTATTTCCAGCCTTATCCTTTAAGGCCTTTTTTAAATATGCTCTGAGGAGGAGGACATTTTACCCAAATGAGAGCAGTAGTACTATAAGTTAGGCTGTATCTGTTAGCTGTATCTGATTGAAAATTGACTTTAAAAGCATCAGGAGCAGGAAAACAACTAATAACACCACGCCTCTGTTCTCTTTTGGTGTAACTTTGCTCTTTTATGTTAATATCAGTGGGTCTGTAAAAATTAAAATCACCAAATTTGGAGTTTTTTGGGGGGATTATTTGGTAGTGATGCAGGCGCCCGCAGCCATAGTTTAGGAAATGGAGAGAAAAAAACAGAGTGATGAAAGACCAACGTGACAGAAAAACAGAAAAGGGGAAAGATGGGGAAGCATAGTTAATGACAAATGACGGATAAATGCCAAATTCATGACTGTGCATGCTGAGAGCTTGAGGTCAATGACGTGTAGATAGTGTGTGTGTGCGTGTGTGTGTGTGTATGTGCACATTTTTGTTACATCTTTGGGACATTTTCCGGTGTAAACACCTACCTTGTCAGGACCAAGTGGTTAGCTCCAGGTCTGAAAAGTGAAGTCAATGCGGAAGTGACTTAAACCTGCATTCTTTCTAATGGTCATCATGGAGGTGACTCCACTGGCTCCAAAAAGCCAAAACTTCTCACTTGATTTATTACCTCAGTAAACAGTTTCCTAATGAGTTTATGGTCTCAAACGCTAGTTTCAAGTCTTCTTCAATACAGCATGATGTTCATTTTGTAAATTATGGCCCCATTTAGAGTAAAATAGATGATAAAGCAGGATATGCTTTAGAGCATGGCTACGTTGTGATTGATAAGTCGCTACCACGGTAACAACACTTTAGTGTTTCAGTTTCAGTTCATGAAAGTTAACTGTAACATTTTGGTCACCTAAAAAGTCTTGTTCAGCATTTGGTTGTACTAAAAGACCCTCTAAGGAGTAAGTACATTTTGATTTAATGGTTTTAAGCCTGTTTTTCACTAGCAAAAATTAGCATTAGCATTATCACAGTTAACCATAAATGCACTATGCTGACCAAGCTAGCAGCTAGCATTAGGGTTAGCTCCACCCGAAATCGAAAATCAAAATGCCGAACTCAAGGGGAGTCCACAAACTAGTGGGTGATGTCATGGTGGCTACATCCATTATTTTTTTACAGTCTATGGTCAGGACCAGTAGTCCTCATGGGGACCAAATCCCGGTCCTTCTGAGGTCCTGGGTAAGGTTAGGGTTTGGGTTAGGCTGTCCACAATGAATGGAGGACAATGTAATGTCGGATAGCTGCTAAGTCTCCAGGAAATGAATATGTCAATGAATGTCCCCAAAAATGACCTAGGATAACGTGTGTGTGTGTGTGTGTGTGTGTGTGTGGATATGTGGCTGCCCTGCATGCACACACACACACGTCTCTGTTCAGTAATGTCATTAATAACCCTGGGTATGAAGTCCTTCAGAGAAATTGTCCAGATGCTGCTCGCTCGCTCTGAATGCCTGGAAATGTTTGCGGGTGTGCGTGTGTGTGTGTGTGTGTGTGTGTGTGTGTGTGTGTATCTTCTGGAGGGATGTCATTGCAGGGATGTCATAACACATCAGCTTGTATCCCTGGTGGTGGTGGTATGGAGCAGTGTTGCCTAAGCACTGAGTCTCGTGGCGATTGCCATCTGAAAGGGGGTCCCGTGACGAATCAGACGCTCCTCGAGGACTTTGTCCGTCCCTCTGATGTTAGGCTGAAGAGCCTGAAATAAAGACAGAAAGAAAAAGATGTGAAGGAACATATTATATGTTACATATTAAAAGATCCCCTTCAAGTGTGCTTTCAATGGAAGTGATGGGGGCCAAATCCACAGTGTGTCCACACAGTCATTTAAAAGTAGATGTGAAGCTTATATGAGGCTTCAGCAGTCTGAGTTAGTCATATCAAGTGGATATCTGCCACATTTACAGTCTTTTTAGCATCAAATTCACTCTTTGTGTTTCCTCAGACAGTGTTTCCCTGTTGAGCTGTGGTGGAAGTATAGTAACAAAAAGAGGGACTTTGGCACTAAAAAGACTGTAACGTTGAAAGATATCTACTTGATTTGACTCATCAAAGCTTTATATTAGCTTCAGATAAACTTTTAAATACATTTCTGCACAGAAGGAGGACTGTGGATTTTGTCCCCCATCACTTCCATTGTAGAGCAAACCGTCTGCCCCCCCTCCACACCTCACCATAGTTCCCCAGTGGAAACAACAAAACACAGTGAAGCTCAAACAGCAACTTCAGCTGAGTGTTTTGTTTTGTTTTGGTTTTTTTTGCTACACCTTATAACAACATTTCAGTATTGTTGCAAAAAAGCTGCAGGGGTAGAAATAATTAGGGAGTGTTTTGGCATTTTCTGTGCATGATGTAAAGGAAACAACAATGTGAGCATGTCTTGTCTGGCTGCAGCAGCGTGCTGTGAAACCGTCTGCCTCAGGCCAGTCAGATGACGGGGCAGTGTCTGGGTGAACCAAGACACCCTGGAACAAAAAGACCTTTTAATGGAAGGGCAAATGAATTAGGAGGTGACACAGCTAGACTGTGTGTGAGGACGTGCTATTTACTATTGTAATCAATTAAAATGCATGACATTTTAACTGCCTCCATCTCTTTTCATCTCTCACTCTTCCACCTTCAATTTGTCACTTATAAACAGTGCTTGAATTTCGACTGAATCTTCACGTGAAAAGGTTGCTCCTCTCCCTCACTGGGCTCTGGCTCCCAAAATTAGTGTTTTGTGTTTTAAGTCGCTAATTTCAGTCCAGTGTTTCTGTTGATTTGTGACTGCATACAGTGAGATGAGTTTCAGTGTGTTTCGCAATGTTACATTTTGTTGAAGGGCTTCAGTCCTGCTATGTAATGCAGACACGTTTATTCCTTTGTTTCATGTCACTGCTTAAAGTTATAATATAAATCTGTCAGAGCTTACTGTCAGGTTATAAAAGTAGTAATCTCCATGTATATTTGTACTTTCACGCACTGAGACAGTTTTTTGTAAATGACCTTTATTGAATAAAATATGACAGAAAACATCAAACACGACAACAGTGAGTTTACATATATTTTGCCTGTGTCATGACGTCCTGCCCTGAATCCTTACACATAAAAGCAATGTCAAAGTCGCCCAGCAGATGTCGCCATTTTGACTGTATCGAATGCTTCGAAACAGTGAACCATTTTCAACACAATCGCTTCATATGATCCACTGCTTCAGAAAGCTACGTTTCTCCCATCAGTGCATCCCTGCACCATCTAATGCCGCCTCAGCCTCAGTTCCTCAGCGCCCCGGGGGAAAAATATCACCTCATGGTCCACGGTCCAGCCGGCCTGATCCCCCAACTCAGCTTGGCACTTCCTTATATGACAGTTGCCTAGTTAGAATATTAAAAGCATTGGCTAAAAACAAGTATTCAGAAGGGGGCTCATTAGAGGGGTGAAAACAGGCCGATGGAGCTGGAAGACGGGAGGAATAAGCGAGATTCAGTGAATGAGATGGATTACCTGAGCTGCAGAAGCCCCGAGGACGATGCCACAATGTGACTGGTATACATGTTGTGCAACAGCTTTGATTAAGATGCTCGCCGGCTAATCTACTGCATCTCTTACAGTCTTCCATCTAAAAGCAGAGGAGTCTGTACAAACATCCTTCCCATCACTGCACAGAAAGCTGCTGAAATATTTTGCTGGCCTTCAGCTTCCTCCAGTCTCTTCATGGGATGCAGAGCCAGCAGAGCTTTTAGAGCTTCAGGAGAGCACTGCACCAGTAGTCCAAGAGGTGATAAGCGCCGCTCTGAAGTTCCTCCTGGAGGAACCAGAGACTGGAAACAAAACTGAAGCTGCCAGCGCTGAGGTTGGAAGTCTGCTGACTGACTCAGCAGCTCCCTGTCTCTCTCAGTATGGGCCTGTCTGTACACCTCTTCTGCTCAGGATCTGCACTATAGCAGGATGGTACATGGTCAGAGCCATCTTCAACGAGTTTGACCATCACTCCAAGGCTTTTCACCTGTTGGATTACGATGAAAGCTCTTTCTCTGCCAGAGAGGGCGTCATCTCTGCAATCCAGGACCTGGACTGTGAGGTGCAGACTTCTGTATTCAGCCAGGCACCCCTTCAGCTCAGCACCTCAGAAGGGCCACAAGAGGGACTTCTGGAGGAGAGGGAGGCTTCTCCAGAGGTGTCATGTTAAGACTGGAGACTCATGTGGACTGAATAACATCAATGTCTCTGTAATAACTGTCTGTAATACTTATCTGCATTAATTTTATTTATTTCACTGTCTTTCATTTATATGCTTTAGCCTGTTTTACTACTTGTTATATCTTTTAATCTATTTTCACTTTATTTTATTTTTTATGATTGTTCCCCTTTTTATGACCTACTTCTTATCTCTGGTTTTACTTACTTCAACTACTATATTTTAGTATTTTGTTTCCTGTGTATCTTTTCTCACACTTCAATTTTATATATTTTTTTAATTTTTAATTTTTTCTTTTTTATTCTGAATTCTGAATGTTTATCCTACCTCTGGTGTTTCTTCATTGCAATTCCTGAGAGTTATGGTAGCGTTTCCTCAGTTCCTGTTTTTATTCAGTTCCTGTTTTTATTCAGTTCTTTATTTATAACAGTCGTTCACTGTTTGTGTGTGGATGGGGGGGGGGGTGGGGGTGGGGGTGTATTGATTGCATTGTTTTTATTGTGTTAAGCACTTTGTGTTACATTGTTTTTGTATGAAAAGTGCTATACAAATAAAGTTTGATTGATTGATTGATTGAAATAAACTTGTGCTGTGATGTTCAAAATGTGCCTGTTGGGAGGCTGATTGCTTGTTATACATCTGCTACTTCATCACATGGAGAAATGATTACAGTTGATGTGAGGTGTGAATGAGTATATACACCAACATGAAAGAAACAAACACTCTAATTATACACAGATGATATAAATAATAGGCTCAGTACTCTGATAGTAAATACATGTTCTCTTCTCATTTCAGGTAAAAATGTGCATCCTAAAACAAAGTGGGTCGATCACATTGGGCTCTTAGATCGATCATATTTTCTGTGCCACAGTCTCGGAGCATATAAGACAAACTGGTTTTGAACAATTGCTGAATTTATATCAGCATATCTTGGAGGCAGCACTTGTTTTGGTCCACATTCACTACAGAAACAACACATCAAGAAACTAATGAATGAACCAAATATTTAATTCAAACATGTACATTTTACCTGTAACCTTCCTCTGAATCAAGTTTGTCTCTTCAATTGTTGTAGAGCTGCAACTAGTGATTATCGATTAATTTACCAATTATTTTATCAATTAATAGATTTTTGTTTATTAAATGTTAGAAAATAGTGAAAAACTCCCGTCAGTTCCCTACAGCCCAAGGTGATGTCTTCAAATTTCTTTTCTAACAGTTTGTCATCATGTACGACAAAGAAAAGTATTAAACCAGCTAATTTTTGACATTTTTGCTTAAAAAAAATCATTATTACTCTATTATCAAAATTGCTGCAGCTTTAAAATGTTGGCCAAACAAATTCCACAAATGTGTAAACCACACAAACACACAAAAGACACCAATTTAATGAGGCATGAGCTCGCCATTTATTGTTATTGAGGAAGTTAACATGGTTAACTGCATTGAAAGTCATACAATAAACCTCTTAAGCTTTGTGAAAGGTCCCTCTCTGTGTCACAGAGAGAAAGCTGTAGGAATATACATACAGTATATCTTATTGGCAAGTAGATATGTTTTAGTAAGTACATTCTCCTCTACCAGGTACTCATGTACAATATACACGTTAAAAAATATAGTTTGTTTGCATTGCGATCACCGTTTTTTCCTTTTTTGTTCAGGATGTTCAGGATGAAAGAATTCACATTAAAGTGTTACAAGTTCTTGAATGGCGGTGGAACTAAAGAGCACTGTTTTGTTTTGTTTTTTTAATAATAATAGCTATCACATACACATAGGCATATGCATAGAAGGCACGTCTATGCATCTAAATTGCTTACATGATAAATGGAGAGCAGTTTTATCATCTGGGAAGAAAACAAAAACAAGGAGAAGGAACACACAGTATTGGCTGATAAGCAGCCGCACTCTCACAGCACATCCACACATCAGGACACAAAACACCACGAGCAAGCACTCCACTAAACATTAGACAAGTACAAACTCATCCGTTCGACGATAAAACTGCATACAGTACACCACACTACAGAAGATCTCATTACTCAGTCAGTGGATGGTCACCCGGGAGGAGAGGAATCGTTTCAAAGAACACTTGCTGTGATGCAGCAGCCGGGTGTTAGCAGAGTCCTCCAGTGGGAGGAAGCAGCCCCCGAAAAAAAAAAACAAAAAAAAAAACACTGATTTCATTATTCTTAATATTAAAGAGAGACACTGTTCAATCCTGGATCAGTGGTTTGTTGAGAACCGTCCCTCAAGGCAAAGAGGAGAGCCGCTTCTTCCTTTTTTTTTTTCAGTTCAAAGATTCTGAGTCAGCAGCGAAGTTCAATCGCAAGGCTGCAGTTTTTCAAGGCGTAGTGACGGCGAGCAAATGTGCAGAGGTCGGGAAGGCTCGAAGAAAGAATATTTAGGCCACATGTTTGAAATGAGCGGGAAAGTGTTGTGGATTCTCACCAGTACGATGACAGATACAAAACGTCTGACTTCCCTAAAATACTGCAGCTGATGGTGAAGATGAAGTTTTGGGAATTAACGCTTATTTGCTTTCTTGCTGAGAGTTGGAAGATCATCTCATATCTGTACGCCATTTATGAAGCTAGAGTTATCAGGCAGTTAGCTTAGCTTAGCATAAAGACTGGAAGTAGGGGGAAACAGCTAGCATGGCTCTGTCTCCTAGAAGTAACCTAACTAAACTAAACCTGTAAAACACCAACTTGTTTTAATATTTCTGTTTGTTTTGTACAGATTAAAGTTATAATTCTTATGATTTTCATGAAATAAAACCCCATTTTATGGTAGAAAGTTTGCAGCAAGTTCCATTCAATGTATTTACATTCTATAATTATGTCTTTATATGGTAGTTGTCATTGTTAGTGGCGGATTCAAATTAGGAATCCACAGGAAACGATGCAGCATGTAATCCTGCTTTATCTCATGAATATCAGCCTAACTGTTCACTGTCCTGATAACGTATCAGAGCTGTTTTAAGTTTGTGCTGATGCTAAACCAACAGTTCCTACTCCTGCTGCTTCACATTGAAAGCATTCGACTGGCCAGTTAGTGACTAAGGTTAGCACTGACCACGACTGTTCATCAGAAATACTTCTGAAAAAACAACATAACTAAACAATTATTCAATTAGTCAACTGACAAATTAGTCAGCAACTATTTTGATAATTGGCTGTTTTTCTGAGAAATTATGAATGTCATTTTTGGGCTATTTTTTGGACAGAGGATCAGTTTTAAATACTGCAGAACGTAATTAAACACAAAGCTGCTTCTTGTTTAATCTTTATGCTGAGATCTTCTCATGTAACTCTCAACAAGAAGGGAATAAGTGTTTTTCCCCAAATATGTCAAACTATTTCTTTAAATGCTTTACTTTGATTGACATTAATAGAAAGACAAGAAAATCTTTCTGGTTACCTGGGTTGCTGGTAAATTACTCTCCTATAGAAACCTGTATGTGTGTGTGTGTGTGTGTGTGTGTGTATGTATGTGTGTGTGTGTGTGTGAGTATAAACTACTGAATCACAGGGCCACAAACCTACAGTATAACCACAACAATGACTGATCTATACTGCCAAAAGCTTTAGAGATGTGTGTGACTGCTTCTTAAAACTGTGACTCTTAAAATTAAGTACATGTGGTGCTCGAAAATAGGCAATGGTACACAAAAAGGCATTCGTCTTTAAAAATAACAAGAAAGAATGGAAAAAAAAAAAGTAATATGCACTTTTAAAAAAAACTTAAAAAAACAAAGTTTTTTTGGCAGCCGTGCCTGCAACTGAGATAAACAACAGACTCCTCTGAAATCTTAACACGATACTGACTCCGACATTGAAGTGCAGGCATGAAGGGGGGGCATAAAATCAAACATGTGCCCTCCCCTGAAACTCCGATCTTATCCCCAGATTAGATTATTTATAAATCCACCAGGTGACTGTAGCAAGGCTTGACTGTAACTGTTATGCTGCGGAGTTAAAGCGCAGCATTAAGGACATTCGGCTTGAGCTCAGGAATGGTTAACTAACAGATACTGTGTGTATCCCAATGAAAACATATTAAACCCATGTGAACGTGAAAACAAACAGAACAGCCTGAATTAAAAGTTTCTCTTCAAGGCAGTTCTGGCGCAAAAGGAAAAAAAAAAAAAAACAAGAAAAAAAGGAATTCATGTTTAGAAGTCAGTGGATTACGAATCAACAGTAAATATGGTATTACATTACAATGCCAATACTTCTTCATTCAGAAACATTACACTATATACGACTCAGTGAAAACGAGACAATCACTGGAAATTTTTCCCCACTTTTGTCCACAAATACGCTCTCATCTCCCACTGCTTTAAAGGCCTCACCGGCCAATTAAAGACTTTTAATTGGTGGAGAAATGTGGATTAAACTTGTGGTTTTGGCACAGGCCTTTTTCAGAAAACTCCTCACTTCCATCTACAAAACAAACAATCTACATTATTTTCCTTTGGTTAATAAAAATTTGAAAAATGAGAGATGAGCAAAGGTTAGCTAGGTTTTTCCCTCTGAGGAGAGCGCTCGCTGTTTGCAGCCCTTGTTGCGGCTAAACCCAAACTGTGGTTTAGTAGAGGATTTAGCGTGTTAGGCTTCTCAAAGGCTCTTCTGATGATCACAGTGGTTTAAATTCAACTAGAGGGCGAACGTTCATGTAGAATGAGCGAGAACAGGAGGACCCTGGTGTCTGGTCTCTCTCGCATTACGTTTTTTTTTTGTTGTTTTTTCTGTGTTGTGTTGTTGTGTTTTTCCATTGTTCCATGTCATTACGGTCAAGTCTCAGGCGTCAAGGTGTGGCTGGCGAAAAAACTGTCAGGTATCAAGATCCTGAAGGAGACAGAAAGAAAAAATAATTAGGAATCTGATATTAATGACTGAATGAATTCTCAAATATTCTACTAATAATCTCAACTGTATATTTGAACTTTTTTACTAAAGTATATTTTGTACGTATGGATGATGCACAAAGACTGAGTTGGCTGCACATATGAAAGAAATTAGACAGTTAATTGGAAAAAGCCTGTGAGAAGAGATAAACAGCCCTTTATTGAGATAAGCTGCAGATATGCTGTAGTTCTTTATTTTTTCTTTCCCTTTTTCACACACTTCTGTATGTGCTTTGTATACATGTATTACCAGAAGATGAATGCTTTGTAGTTTATTTGTTGTGTCTTGTAATCCTGTATGGGATGAGCCAGATGTTTGGCATGACTCATAAATTTAAAAAATAAACATGTTTTCATCATATCTCAGTAAGATGTATCCCTGTTTCTGTTTTATTTACTGTTAATGCAAACTCAACACTTCCTCCATGTTTACTTGTTGTCTAGATAAATTGAATAAATGCACTTTAATGTACATTTTCACAGTCGTGCCTTATTTACCACTCTATTGCTCTGAGTTTCTTGCTTTTTTTTATATTTCTGCCTTTATTTAGAAACATAACAGTATAGAAGTGACAGGAGATGAGAGGAGAGGATGGACGACACGTAACAACATGTGTCTTAGACCCTTTGGCCACCAGGACGCTCCCTGAGGTTCTATTTCAACAAAATCCTATTTTTATTCACTAATTAATAGAAATTACTTCTACTTTGTTGTTTTATTGATCAGGGTTAAGCTACTTGGCAATGAAACTCTACACTCTGTAAAGCTGTTTCAGATTACAGTGATTTACAGGGCATAATGCCTCCCTTTCCAGGTAGGATAGTAACATGAAACACTAACAGCAGCTTAAAAACGCACAAAAAATGGCAAAGTAGTAAATGAGAACAATATTTTTAAGTTAAACCAGTTTTAATTGATTTGTTTGGCAAATTTGGAGGCAGCAGAAGGAGCTGAAAACAAAGCACTGACATAATATCACCTTATAAAGTTTATATTTGAAGAGGAGAAGATTGGATTAGACGGGATTAGTGCTGTGGGATTGTACATTATACTGAATTTAGCATGTGAGTCATTAGAGTAGAGGTAACTCAATGTTTTTATCAGGCCTTTCTTTGTGTATGCTACGCATTATTTGAGGCTTAATTTTGAGAATTTATGGTATATTATTGTTTTCTGTGATGAGTGCTATGTTACTGTGTTTACCTGGAACTGATAGAGCACTGGGGTCAAAGGTGAATCTCATCTGTAGCTCTTCTGCTGCTGCATCAGACCCACGTTCTCATACACTCTGGAGCTGTCCTCCCTCATCCTGCCAACACATTCACACACTGCCCCATGAGAAACTACCAATAAAAAGGTTTTCTTTACAAGAACACAAAGAGTGATTAAATATAACGTAAACAGTTAAACAGGCTGTGGCAGTAGTGCTTTACTATCAGCATTACTTACTCTGTGCAGGTGGGAGTAGGAATAGGAGTGCAAGGAGGCAAAGGGCTCTGCTCTCCTCCAGTCAGGTCAGACAAAGAGTACTTAATGTTGGTGTACTCGCGCCCTTTAATCTTACTTTTCTGCAGAGGAGAAAGTACAGGAAGGTTAGAGACAAGAGAAGGTGAAAAGGGCTACGTTCATGTTACAGGACTTTAAGCTCAATTCTGATATTTTTAGTCATATCTGATCTTTTTGTGTTGATGGTTCATGTTTGTAGTGAACACCGTTGAGGTCCTGAACTGTCACGTATGCACAGATTTAACTGAAATCAGAAACATGGATGACACGGCTGTGCTAGTATTCGGATGTGATCATTTCCTCCCAGTTTGGATTCAATAGAAGCTTCTTCATAAACAAATGTGAAACGTCCTCGTCTCTCCACTGACCCCCGTCACGGCTGTTGCTCTCCTCCATGTTTATTTTACCGGGCTGTGAGACATTGAATGATGACGACAGGCTATTTGTGCAAAGAAGTAAGATAAATAAACCACATGAAGTGTGATCTGATTGTTCTGACAGCGGTCTCATAGCCAGAGATCAGATACGAATCAGATGTGGAACGACATAAGTGGCCCACATC
This sequence comes from Scomberomorus guttatus, assembly GCA_038419695.1. NCBI lineage: Eukaryota > Metazoa > Chordata > Actinopteri > Scombriformes > Scombridae > Scomberomorus > Scomberomorus guttatus. The sequence goes on from CM076463.1 coordinate 3,536,656, forward strand.
TCATACGAAACTAGAAATATCGCCTCACGTTTATATGCCTTCGCCAGCCAGTCAAGCTGTAGTTTACATCCACTGTTGTCCAGACTCATAATGTTTGTAGTAAAGACTTTGAAGGAATTTAATAAAATCACCACAGTTACAAGGTGGGCACCAAGATCAGTGTCACCAATTCAGTATCCGACGATTGGTCACAACCTCCCCTTCTGTTTCTGAGTAATGGCGTTGAATAATGGCCAAAAAAGTGTTTGACCTTTGACCTTTTGGATATAAAATGTCATCACTTCATCATTTTATCAGACAAATTAGACATTTGTGTGAAACTTTGTATGAGTTCTTAAGTTATGACCAAAAAACGTGTTTTGTGGGGTCACAGTGACCTTGACCTTTGACCTTTGACCACCAAATTCTAGTCAGTTCATCCTTGAGTCCAAGTGGCCGTTCGTGCCAAATTTGAAGAATTTTCCTCGAGGCGTTCCTGAGATATTGCGTTCATTAGAATGGGACGGGCGGACGACTGAAAACATAATAGAGGCATAAAAATCTGATCTGAGTCACTTGGAGGCAAAGAATTTGGATTTTGGCCACTTCAGCGTGTGATGTGAAAAAAGCCAAAGTGAGGTGTTGTCTGCTGCACACCTGTTCCTCCTCTATGCGTCGCTGCAATGTTTCTATGTAGTGCTGTACGGCCATATAGATGAATCTGTACTGCGCCTCAGTCTGCACCATCCCAGAGCGCTGAGAACGAACCATCTGGATGGTCTTTGGCACGTCGATGTCACAGTCCACCCCTGCAGGGTGAAAACAACGTCTGATGTTAAATAATCCTAAACACTGGTCGCATAACTCTTGAAACTAAACTGACTTTATATCAGATATTCAGATACATGTTCACCACGCAGACTCACCTTTTTCTCTGATCACATCTATCAGGATGTCGATCACTATAAACGTTCCTGTCCGCCCGATCCCTGCACTGAAGAACATGAGAGAACACCTTTGAGTCAACATGTCTCCTCATGTCCAGAAGTTTTTATTCCAGCACAAATATCCATCTAAGAATGGATTGATCCTTAGTAATGTCAAAAAATGTATTGATAGAGGAAAACAAACAAAATACATAAACTCCATCTTCATTTATTTGATCACTCTGATTGTTTTGCTGATTGTACTTGTTCTGTATCAGCCGGACATATCACACACACTCCACACATATCACTGAAACTGTCTCTGTAAAGGGAAGGTTCAGCTGATGTTTATTCTGTGCATTCTGGTTTGACAGAGTTATGATTTTTTCATTAAAGGGCTACGAAATTTGATGTGATTTGCATCCTTAGAGCGTAAAGTGTTTTCTGTGTATGTGTACCTGCAGTGTACCGCTATAGGTCCAGCATCCAGTATGCTCTCCTGTTTCAGGTTGACCTCCTCTAAGAAGTCGAGTACACCGCCTGGGTCAGTGGGGACTCCGTGGTCCGGCCAGGCCCTGAAGTGGTACTGCCAAACTGTACGTTCTGTGTTGCCCTGAAAACACGCAGGAGAATAACAACTTTCAGTGTGCAGTGTATTACCAAGAGCTTCAATACAACTCAATAACAACCTCAGTACATGAATATGATGTTCCTAATGATTTTTATGATTGTGTAAATCTGTAGTGTTGTATTTTTTTGTCATGTGAATGCAGTAAGATGTTTTCGAATAAAAATTATGACAGAAAATACTTAAAATCTTTCACACATCTGTTTTTTTATCCCACATTTTAAGGGCACCTGTAGAAATACTTTTGGACTTGTTATGTAAGAACAGCCCACGTGTATCTGTTAAGTGCAAAAAAACACGTTAATTAAAGATACACTTCAAAGTGTCCACCAGTACCATCTAGTGAAACTACATGTACTGTCTATGAGCTGCATTTTACTTTAGATTAACAGATGAAACACATTTCACTTCTATCTTATAAAACACACACACACACACACACACACACACAACTTACCTGTCCAACTTTGGACAGTTTGAGTTCTCTTAAGATGTAGTCATGTGCAGCCGTCTCTCTGACATTACGAACACGCATGGCACCGTACTCCTTCAGAGCCGACATGTCTGGCCAGTACTTCACACATTTACTCTGTCGGGACACAAAAACTGATGTTTTAATTTTGTCTGAAAGAACTGAAAAATAAATTGTAGCTGCTTTGGAAATACAGTATATTGATGCAATGTCTACTGTTTTTACTACTGTATATATTTCATAGTGAAACAACACGAACAACATTTCTATTGCATCATTATCATTTTTCCCAAAAGGCACAGTGAACACAGCACATCACCACTGTCTTCACTAGCAGTTTTACTTTATTTAGCCACAAGGGGGCGCCTTGCCTGGTCAAACAGGCACAGACACATTATGTTGTCCTGTCAATACATTTTACAGTTAAGTGTGTCGTCCTAGAGGACATGGACAATCAATGTATCATTTAATTGGGAGAACTTGTTGAACTTGAAACTACAGCATTGTTTGACTTGACATACATTTCTTTTTTGTCGTGCTCACCTTTCCTCTCTCCACCTCTTTGGTGGTCATGACGATGACTCGAGAGTTCTCCTGAAACACCATCCTCCAGAAGTCACTGATGGTGTTCTGCAGGCAGCCCTGAGTGGCAATGTAGGACTTCTTCCCCTTGGTGCTGTTGCACTTTGAGTCCAGCTCCGGCTACACACACACACAGACACACACACACAGACACAGAGACAGAGACAGAGACACACACACACACAGACATACAGACACACACACAGACGACGGTCAGCTGAATACTCGTCATGAACAGAAAACACATCACATGGAGCCAAAACAGGAGTGTAAACTGACCACACATGCTGGCCAACTGCAGAAACTAAACTTTCTCTTAATGCAATTCAACATCTGCGTCATCTACATATTATCATATACAGAATAATAATGTTTGTGTGTGTGTGTGTGCACATGTGTGTGTGTGTGTGTGTCTTGAGGATGAAGTGAGTTTACCATGATAGCAGATACTACCATGATGATATTGGCGTTGATGTAGTCAGAGCCTGGCTCATTTAGGTCCCCGTCATTCAGACACACACGAGTGTGGTCGACTGGAAACAGAAACAAAAACAGCACAGTTACTTTGAAAATCCCTTCAGGTGATTCCTGCACTGTTACACTCAGAGGTTGTTATAGTGAAAGAGCCAGCAGGGTTTCTCACAAGGCAAAATGTTCTTGTATCTGTTCTTGTTTTTGTTCTCTGCTCTCTGGCCTTCTTTGCGACTGTAGAGCAGTTTGCACTCTTGTTGCTGCAAGGTCTGAGGAAAAAAAACAAAACAAGAAGAGTCAAATCTCAACAGCCAACCAGAACATCGTTTATCACTCTGCATGATATTTATGTAGTCTATATGTTGTCTTGTAACACAACCGCTCACCTCAAATTCTTCCCAGAAGCCCTGTTTGACCTTGTCTGTGGCCTCCGCTAGTTTGCTCAGCTCCCTAACTCGACTTTCAATCTCTGCAGCATTAATACGAGTAGTGTTCAGCGGCTGGAGAGGAGAGAAGGTTGGAGGTTTGGAGGAGGTTTAGCTTACGGTTGAACAGACTGTAAGTCAGCTTTGAATATTTGGGGGAACACAGAGGGGAGGTGTACCTGTTTGAGCTGAAGAACAGTACCCAGAGTTTCCACCATGGGGTTCTTTTTGTAGTGCTCTACCAAATCGGTGAGGGAGTCGAACTTCTCCCCTCCGCCCACGTCGTACTTCAGGTCATGCTGAATGAGAAGAGACAGACACATCAGCGACAAGTACAAAAGACCGGTCTCACTGTCATCAGACAATCCTCCCGCTCAGACGTTTCAATACAAATCTATTAGGGATGGGGTTCAATAGCATTTTATCAAATTCAGATCCAGTATCAAATTTTATTAGATTTAGCTTTTAACATTTGATTGTTACTAAAAGCTAAAATAACAACTCAAAAGTTGCCTAATCTCCCTTTGCTGGCTGAGATGTCAGAAACACGACAGTTTTTAGTGGCAGCCTAAAAGACGACATTAAACTTTCTTCTGTCTTCCCTCCATTAAAATATTTCTCTTCGTCCAGCTGCAAAGTCCTCTGGAGACTCTGAAGATCTGCCTTGGACTACAAACTTTTTTTTTCTGTAGAGAAGCCTTCAATTTTTTTTTCCAGTCCAGTCTTTCCAATTGCAAAATAAACAACAAGTGAAGAGGAAACCTTTTTGCATGCTCTCCTAAACACTAGAACAGCAATTTAAAAAAAAACTGAATCCTCAACATCTGTATCAGTCATTATCGCACCGTAACAAAGAATAAAACGTCTTCATTTAGCTGAGGAGTGTTGCGCAGGAAGGCGGGGTTTACCTGGCAGCGGATCATGACATGAGTGACTTTGGGTTTGCTGTCACTGCTGTCCGTCTTATCGTCTCCTGTTCGGACTGATAGGACAAAATCTCCGGGGTGGCTCTGGCTCTCTCTCACCAGGAAGCTGCCGTTCTTCCCCTTTTCTGTCAGCAGCTTCTCAGCCTCCCGGCCCGACAGGTGACCGTGGAACCATCTGCCAAAAACACACCACACAGGAGAGTATAAATCCACTGCCTTCTTTCTGTCATTTTTTCCTTCTTTCATTTTTATCCTTCCCTTCCTTTCTTCTTTCCTTCCCTTTTTCTTCCTTACTTCCTTCCTTGTTTCCTTCCTTTCGTACTTCCTTGTGTCGTTTCTTCCTTCCTTCCTTTCTAGCTACACAGTATATATCTTATTAATACAATAAAAGTCCACTTTTTTAAAATGCTGTGTTGTACTTATTTCATATTTGATCATCCCAATAAGTGGTAAATCAATAAAAAGAGATTAACAATTCAATACAACTCAAAGCAGAAGTGATAATGTGTCAACAGCAGCGCCCCCGACTCACCTCTCTGAGGTGGGGTCCGCACAGTTGAGCGGATACTTGAGCTCAATAACGTCTCCATTTTTCTCTTTCAGTTGCCCATGATGCTCCATGTAATACTGCACCAGCTCTGCCAGGGTGGCAAACTTCTCCCCACCGTAAAGGTCGTAGTAGTCTCCTGTGTTCTGGATCTTAATATGGGTGACGGCTCCATTTCGCCTGCAGAAAAGCACAATCGTGAGAAGAAAGTTTACAGAAAAGTAAACGACCAGGAGCAAGAACATCATCATCATCAGAGACATAAACAGACTCCAACTCCACATCTGTCAATGCTGAGGAGTCATAATGAATCCATATATAATCATTTCTCAGTGTGCTGGTGACATAATTGCATCATTATGTGTGCAGTGCATGTATTATAATTAAAATAAGTGAGATGAGAAATAGTTTATTACTTAACATATTTCAAACCCAAAAAATATTCAGTTTATTGACATATCTGACATATAAAAGCAACAAACAGTCCTAGTGCTGCCCCCTGAATCGATGCAGATGCACATTTTGTCAGTTGAATCGCTGCCTTTTTTTAGCTCCTGCTCTGAGCTCTCAGCTCTGGTGTTAAATGCTGCGAAGGCGGCTAAAGTCCTGTTCAAACAGACGTGTAGCAGCATCTCTACAGTCTCCTCCTCTACTGTCCAGTGTTATTGACTCTCCGGCTGACAGCGCTGTCAGCAGCCGGCAGGAGAGACGCTCCGGGCTGCGATTTTATAACTGAACTAAAACCAGGAAGCACACTTTTTATTTCTCTGTGTGGAAATCTGATGTTTCACAAACAAACACTGGCATCAAAACACGAGTCTTACAGGTAACATATGAGACTCATGTAGGCGGTTATATCAGTTTAGTTTGGAGCAGGTGAGCTGATTGTACTTTAACTGCTGTAACTGGGCAGAGACATGAATAATATCCCCCCCCCTTTCCCCAGTCAATGCATCAGTCTGAAGTGTCGACTATGAATATCCTGAGTCAGAGGCCCTAAAATAGTCACATTTGAGAAGCAGTGAAATTTTGGCATTTTAGCTGGAAAAATGACGAAACGATTAGTTGATTATCAAAATAGTTGACGACTGGTGTAATCAGTTAATTGTTTCAGCTCTAAAATCGCCTAACTCTGTGTCGCATGCATCACTTACATCATCTCTGCTATTTGCAAGAGGTGAGAGACTGAAAACTGTGAAAGTATTCAAAGGCAGAGTGACGACACCGAGATTGAACCGAAAGTTTTTGTGAAACAGACCCGTTGGCCAACCAGCCAACCAGATAGATGGCATGAAGTGCGTTGAGTCATCGTAGGTGACCACCATTATCTTGGAAAATAGAAAAAGGAGAACTTGTGGCAGGTCTGGAGCTCTGTAACCTTGAATGACTTCTGGTTAAGTCTGGCAGAATGTGCACAGAATGAGAAAAGACATGTGCTGGTTTGAACCAGAAGAGGCTAGTCTCCCAGTGGAAATGTCTCTGTTTCCACAAGAGGAGCGTGACTTGTTTTGTTTCCATAGGAAGTAAATATGGTAAGAGATGAGAGACTGAACGGCTAAAATATGAGACTGTTCCAAAAATAACATTGTCTACATCAGCTGAACTGAGTTAATGATACTTCAGCTTAAAAATTTATGACTCGACAGGCCCCGAGATAAAAACCACAAACTTTTTATGATTAGTAAAAGGTCGGTCTTCCCACTATCATTCAACATTTTTAAAGAGGAACTCCACTGATTACTGCGTACAGTCATTAATGACGTCACTTACCGTACTGAGAGGGTGAAGTCTCCTGGATTACTCTTACTGGGTCTGGCTAAAAAGCTGCCATCCACTCCTCGAGTCAGCAGGAGGTTTTCAGCCTCCACGCCTGTGATGTTGGGGTGAAACCACCTGAGAGAGGAGTGAAATGATAATTAGCCTCAGTGTGTTCGAAATCACTCCCTGTTTACTATATAGTGCACTTTATTTACTTTGACTTTTTATGAGTGTTTGAATCCCGGCTGTGAAATTAATACTCTACTGTATATCAGTGGTAGGCAAATAGCGGCCCGCGGGCAAAATCCGGCCCTCCAGCAAACATATTTGGCCTCCTGATGAAAGCTGAAGTTTTGACATTCATATTTAATGACAAAAACTTCACAAATCTACTGTAGATAAATTAAATACAATACTTAAGCAAATCCCAATGAGTTTGACCAATACATGATGCTGGAATTAAGTCAAACAAAGCTACCAGAAATTAAATTTTAATGACATTTTAACGAAAAATTCTGAAAAAAATTCCAACAATGCAACAAAAATAGTAGTGTACATTATATGTAAACAACTTTTTTCTGACCATAACACAATGCAACCTGATGCATGTGATAGATACAAACATGTGATAGATGAAAACTATAGTTGCACTATAACTACACCTGTCAGTTATGGCTATGACGATGAGCTGTAACAATTAGTCGATTAGTTGATTAATCAGTAACTATTTTGATGATTGAATAATCATTTGAGTCGTTTTTTCAAGCAAAAAATGCCAAAAATTAGCTGGTTTTAGCTTCTAAAATGTGATGATTTCATGCTTTTTTATGTGTCATACATGATAGTAAACTTAATATTGTTGGGTTTTGAACTGTTGGTCAGACAAAAGAAGACATCTGAAGACGTCACCTTTGACTCTGGGAAGTTATAACAGTCACTTTTCTGACATTTTGTAGACCAAACAATTAATCAATTAAGGATCTACAGATAAAGGATGTTGTATGCTGTACAGATTGTATAGCCCCTTGAGAAAAATGTGAGATTTCTGATATGATAGTAATAATACATTTTATTTATAGAGTGTTTTTCAAGGTACTCAAAGAAGTACATCAAGACACAGGGGACATGCTATAATATATATTATTATATAGATATTGGGCTACATAACTAAAAACTGACTTGATTAATCAATAATGGAAATAATCATTAGTTGCAGCCCTACTGTATTGTATAAGTGTGTATTATATATGGTAAAGGCTCCCGGGCAGCGAGGAAACTATTATTTGGCAAAAACCTGACTGATAATTATATTTCTTTATAGGTTATTAGGGCTGCAACCAATGATTATTTTCATTGTTGATTAATATATTGATTATTTCGATTAGTTATTTGGTCCAAATATCAAAAAATGGTGCAAAGTGTTGATCACACTTTCCCAGAGTCCAAGGATGAAGTCTTCAAATGTTTTGTTTTGTCCAAAACTCAAAGATATTCAGTTTACTGTCATAGAAGACTAAAAAAAACTGAAAATATTCACAATTATGAAGCTGGAATCAGAGAATTTGGACATTTTTTTCTTTGAAATGACTCAAAATAGTTGATTAATCTACTAATCGTTGCGGCTCTTTAGGTTATTATTGACTTTTCTGCAGTAAATACATTGAACTTGACGCAGCTCGCTGTCAGCTCCCAACAACAATATACTGACTTTAAACTGAGGCAAGTCATCAGTACTGAAGAGTAAACAGACCATCACTGCATTCAGCTGCACATGAAATCTGTGAGGCCACTAACTGACTGTTACTGAGAGGTCAATCTGTATTTTTAATTTTTTAAATAACCACAAACAAACACAAACTAAACAAGTTTCTGTCTCCTGAGGGCTCTCTTTTCTCTTTCTCTTTCCCCATCTATGTTATTTTCTTACTTTTACCAAAGCTTATTTGTGTGTTGGGAGGGAGAGAGAGAGACAGAGAGAGAGAGAGATCACGCCTGAACCAAAGCTTGTATAATTTAAGAACAGGCATGTAAACCCACAAACAGGCTGAACCGCAACGACATTGACAATATAAGAACAATCCTCTGTGCCAAGAAAAGGTTGGGAGTGAGTAAACAAGAGAGGGATTGCAAGTGTCTTAACCACCACAGATGATTTACAGTCCACCACTTCAGACCAAACACGAATGTATGTCGAGCTCTGTAATGGCTCATATGAAATCTAGAGTTATTTGGGGTTAAAACACTGGTGGTCTCTCTGTCGTTCTCTCCCTTTCTCTCATTTGTCAGTACCAAGTAGGACTGCAACTAACAATTACTTTCATTATCAATTAATCTGTGAATTATTTTCTCGAAAAATGGTGAAAAACGTCCATCACTGTTTCCCAAAGTTTAAGATGCAACCTAAAATGTCTTGTTTTATCCCGACCAACATTCACAACCCAAAGATATTCAGTTTACTGTCATAGAAGACGAAAGAAACTAGAAAATATTCACATTTGAGAAGCTGGAATCAGAGAATTTGGACATTTTTTCCTTAAAAAAAAAGCCTCAAAGTAGTTGGCAACTAATTAATTAATTGACTAATCGATGCAGCTCTAGTCTTCTCCCTCTGTATAAATTATATCCTTCAGTTCTGCCTGTTGCAGTCTGTGCTCTCTCCACGTCTTTGTGACACTGAGGGAGTTTTGTGGTCCTATGAGATCTTAGCAGTAGCTGAAAGTTGCTTGACGTCGTCTCTCTGATCCACAAACTTCACTTCAAAACACTTTTACACTCCCCTTCAAATGTGCTTTCAATGGAAGTGATGGGGGCCAAAATCCACAGTGTGTCCACACAGTCATTTAGTGCAAAAATGCAGTAGATGTTAAAAGTAGATGTGAAGCTTATATGAGGCTTCAGCAGTCTGAGTTAGTCATATCAAGTGGATATCTGCCACATTTACAGTCTTTTTAGCATCAAATTCCCTCTTTGTGTTTCCTCGGACAGTGTTTCCCTGTTGAGCTGCGGTGGAAGTATAGTAACAAAAAGAGGGACTTTGGCACTAAAAAGACTGTAACGTTGAAAGATATCTACTTGATTTGACTCATTTGGACGCTGAAGCTTCATATTAGCTTCAGATAAACTATTAAATCCATGTTTGCACAGAAGGAGGACTGTGGATTTTGTCCCCCATCACTTCCATTGTAAGTGCATTATGAAGGGATCTTCTAATGGTCAGTATGAACAGGAGGAATGAATACAGCAAGAAAAACAGGTTTCACTGTTCATTTGGGCTCCTGACTGTTGCTTAAAAAGTTGTGAACCTATCCTTTAACACAGTCATTCTTCCACTGCTACTTCTGTGTATATTCACATTTCATGGCTCCGTACTGAAGGAGAGATCTCTCCTCTTCTGTTGCTCTTCCTGAAGTTTCCTCCCCTTTTTCCCCCCCATTAAAGGCAGTTTTTCCTTTTCCAAATCCATGGACAGAAGTTGCTCTGAGACCAATCTGTGATTCGTGGTGTGTAGTTGCATAAAACTGACTTGATTTGCATTTCATAACACAATAAACTCGTTCAGAGCTGCTGACAGTAGCTGTGTTCGGTTTTCAGTGGTCAAAGTCAGTGTATAGCTATGTTAAACTTTGCCTATTACTAAAATCTATGAATAATAAAGAAGTGAGTAAGCTTTGTAGGTTTGGTATCAGTGTTTACAGTGTGTACCAAACAGCTTCTGACTGGGTTACAAGTTGCCGGTGTGTGCTACATGAAGCGCTTTGCTAGCTATTCCAGCTTTTTTCCAGAAACACCGGGACACTCTGAGCTTGTTTACCGACAACATCCAAACAGCTGAGTTGAGTTAAAGTTAGCCAGCTCAGCTAACATGATCAGCAGACATTGTTTTCCACACAGCCCCCCCCCCCCCTCCTCTTTTACCTCCGAGATGTCATTTTTTCGCTCCTCACTTCCTCGCTGGCAGTTAGCGGTAGCTTCAGCTAGCTGGCTAACGTTTCCGACCGTTTCTGCTTCAATTACAGGATAAAGTGCTTCATCGGTTCACAACCGGTCACAACGGGCACCGGAATCCAGGCATCGACGGGAGATTTTACCAGCGGGCGCTACAAAAAGTCTGTAGGCCTCGGCCCCGGAGACTTCACAGCAAGTCGATTATCGGACGTCACCAAACATGCGACAAAACAGAGGGTGCGCAGATTTTTCCACCCGTGGCGGCCGATGTTCGCTTGCGCGTCGTCCCCTCAAATGAAACCGCAGCTTTCGGGCCCGTCCGGCAAACAGCGTAACGTAAATTAAAGAGCCCGTCCACTTTCACTCCGCGCATGCTCATTAAAGCTTATTGATTTCAGCGGCACTCGCGGCAAGCGGCGCGGAGGGAGTGGAACACTGTGCCGCAACGCTCTGACGCACCGCTATGCCGCGCGGCAGCTACACAAATTGAAACTTTGCGGAGTCCACGGAGATCACGTGATTACACAATCATCTTTTTAAATTTACAAACATCAACGTATAAAAACAATAACAACAATAAACATCTCTCTCACATACAAGGCATATTAGATAAGAAAGATAACTTAAAATCACAAGGAGATGTAATAAAATGTAGTTGGTCTAGAGGAGTGGTTGGCAAAAAGCGGCCTGTGGGCCAAATCTGGGCCTCCAACAAAAATATTTAGCCATCTATGGAAAGCTGAAATTTTCCCTTTTATACATGACATCAAATCTTTTTCATGACTCTTCATAAATCTACAGCAGATAATAATGTAAACACAGGACTCTTGATTTGACCTCCTAACATCTTATAAATGTATCAGATGAATAACAAAGGTACATAACATAATCTGACCGATCTGAGCAGAACAGATTTTTTGTCAATAACAGCACTTTGCTTCAACCGTATATGAAGAAGGCCACTGTTTATTGTGTGTGGATACTTTATCAATTAGATTTCTAGTCTTGTAGTGTAACAGAGGATGTGTTCATGTTTATGAGTCATTTTTTTGCCAAATGAGTATTAAGATAAACTGCTGTCACTCAACGAGCCCTCACTTACTAATGGGGATTATGTAATCTGCCCAGAGATACAACCCTAACACTTATGTGACCTGAAAAACAGATTTTTAAACCCATTTCTGAGAAGTGGATGCTCCAGGCAGTGCAGCAATGTGCTGACATTTTACAACAACATCTTGAGCAATTTCTGCAATCCAGACAGGTAACCATATTAAAGTGTAAAGAGACATCTTTCCTACAGCCCTCTATAACCTCTAATCTTTAAACAATAATGAACATGTTCAATAACAGGTTGATATTTTTCTCCTCCCTCCCGCTAAATGCCAGGTGTGCTTAACTTTTTTCCTCACTTTTTCCCCCGTGGACTTGTATGAGTTTTCATCTGGTTTGCTTTTCAAAGCCTTACTGGTTTGTCAGTCTTTGCCCAACTGCCACCAAACACTCATTGAATGGTGCCTTGACCCCCACTTTGCCTTTTTGACTGGATGACTGGGAGGACTTTGTCTGGAGTTACTGTAGTTGCACTTTTTGGGGGCTTATTTTCTTTTCAGTGATGGGTCCTAGTAAAGGTTACACCCTAAAAGACTCTCCTTAAAGACCCCAAATCAAAGGCTTTCTGGCTTGGAGCTGGAGATTGCATTTAAAGGGTGTTTTTTTCTGTTTTTCCCAACAATATCATTATTGATATTTAAAAAAAACAGTAACAGCATAGACACACATATGTTTATAGAGATTACAGGGGCGAATATCAAAGGCAAATAGTTTCTATTCCAACCTCAAAGGACTTTGTCTGAACAGGAGTTACCATTGTTGCACTTCAGGCTCCAATCTAAAAATATAGATATATATTTTAACCAATATAGTCAGGGCCGGCCATGTGGATTTTAATCTAAACATCTAAAGTGCCTAAAACTTTTGCACAGTAGGCTACTGTATATAGAATACATTGTACATGTTTGTAAGAAAGAGAAAATTCAGTGTCATCTGCTGAATGTGAAAAGTTTCTCTGAGCTCATTGAAAAGTCAATATTAAGAGCATGATTTGTGACATCACAACAAGTTTTGAGCTGATCATGGTCCAATATTCAACTTACACAAGTGTGATGTGGAAACTTGAAGCCTCCAATGCACAAACACTGAGAATGGACTTTACAGTGAAGTAGGAGGCATCTTGTGTCCACCAGGAAAAGGAGTAGATGTAATTTTAAGACATTTTAACAAGGTAATTGAACTTTTTTTGTATATCAGACACAAATTATTATTCAAATCAGAGTATTATGTCTTAAAACATGTCTGGAGGGGATCTTTAAACTTCTGAAATAAAAAATATTTGCATATCAGATCATGAATTTTTCATGAGGCAGAAGGAGTAGATGCCATTTTAAGGATTTTAACAGGTAATTATACTTTTTTGTGGAAAAACCATATCAGACACACATTATTGTTCCAAGCAGAGTCTTAATACATTCCTGGAGGGGCTCTTTAATAAAAAATTAATATACATGTAACTCATTAGCTTTAGCAGAGGTATAATTAGAAAACCAAACAGTTATCTACTAGTTTGTAAGAAAAGGAAAATTCAGAGTCTATATATACAGTAGAGTATAAAAGTACTGTCATCTTACTAAAATGAAGAGTTATGTGATGTTTCCACTCCAGTGGTGGAAAGTAACTAAGTATATTTACTCAAGTGTACTGTACTTAAGTCCACTCAGAATTAGAGGAGAGTCACTACTACAGTTCTTCATTGTGACAGCCTTTGCGCCACGCACTCTCTTAATTTTGGCCCTCGCTGCTCGCCGGCTGGTTTAAGCCTGTACGTGGCAGTCAGAGAGCAGCCGAGGTCTGTGCGGCTCCTCTCCTGCAATAATTCAGTCATACAAACCGACATCTTGAAGCAAGGATACCCTTTATATCCCCACGCTTGGTGCGACCTTCGCTATAACACTTTTTAAACATGTTTACCGTGTCGGAGCTGGTTGTCCTGCTGGCCGTCCTGTGTGCCACTACGTCCGGCTACTTCGTTAGCATAGACGCCCATGCCGAGGAGTGCTTCTATGAGCGGGTCAACTCCGGCACCAAGATGGGCCTCATGTTTGAGGTAGCCGAAGGTGGCTTCCTGGACATCGATGTTGAGGTGAGATGATAAATTAGCCACCTAACGAGGGGAAATATGCGTTTATTTGAACTTTAACCTGCGGCGGTGGGCCTGCGCTAACGTTAGCAACCGCCGTCTGTCTGCGTAACGACACATCACACTAGTTTCTGTCCAGGGTTGATCGCTTTAACTCACCTTCGGACATGAACAGCATAATCTGAATGAATAAATTGTTACAGGGGTATAATTCAGGCAGATTTCTGTTAAGAAATGTGTGTCCCTTGTTGTTGAATTATTCATAACGATACAGGAAGTGCAGCGTTAGCATAGCGCCCGGCTAAATTGTGCAGAAATGTTTAAACCTCTAATACAACGTGAAGTTAAATAAGATTAAGCATCTTTTTACAAGTTTTCTGTGAACACGTGCTCTGTTTAAATGTGCACAATTACGAGTGTTTTTATTTCACTAATGTGTTGCCATATGTTGCTCCTGAAAGCCATTATGTTTTATTACTGGTGCATTGTTGTGAACTCGGATATTTCTCTCCTTTTACAGATAACAGGGCCTGATGGGAAGCAGATTTACAAAGGTGACAGAGAGTCCAGCGGGAAATACTCGGTGGCAGCACACATGGATGGCACCTACAAGTTCTGCTTCAGCAATAAGATGTCCACTATGACACCCAAGATTGTCATGTTCACCATTGATATTGGAGAGGCACCTAAAGGCCAAGACATGGAGACAGAAGGTAGGCATAGAAGAAGATGCATAAATGTTTGTTTACAAGAGAGAAGTTAAGAAATTCCATATCAGAAATCCATCAGCCTGTTCCCAGAAGAATCACACACAGTGCAAATCATTTTTTCTCTCTGTATTCTGCTTTTATTGAGCTTGTGTGTTAGTTTCTTCCCTTTATTTGACTTTATTTTGGCCACTTTTCCCCTCTTTGTAGGTGGTGACAGCTGGGATGGTAGGGCACAGGGCAGGCTACTGCTGTTGTGAAATAGACTTTTGAGTTTGTGATGCACTGCAGAGTTTTCTCTAACCAGAGTTGTTTCCATAGTTTAAACTAATATTGTGCATTCATTCATTCATTCATGCGCTACATACTCAGGAATTTGTGATGTTCATGAGTGGTTTGACTTTTTGCACAGTGAGAACCTGTATGAAATATAAATGTCTTGCTTCCCCGGTCACACACATGACACAAGTGTGAAAATGTTATGCATGTATTGCATACCCTGTGCATGTCTTTTTAGTGCACAATAACTGTGTTGTGATTTGCAGCTGATGGATAACTTTTTGCTTGTTTCAGCCCACCAAAACAAGCTGGAGGAGATGATCAATGAGCTGGCAGTTGCCATGACAGCTGTGAAGCACGAGCAGGAGTACATGGAGGTCCGTGAGAGGATACACAGAGCAAGTGAGTCTAAAAATAAAATCCAAAAATAACCAGTATGTCATGTCATTATGAGTGCAATTTCACAAACTGTCTCTTTTTCTTCTGCTTCTAGTCAACGACAACACAAACAGCAGAGTGGTGCTGTGGTCGTTCTTTGAAGCTCTGGTTCTCGTGGCGATGACGCTCGGACAGATTTACTACCTAAAGAGATTTTTTGAAGTACGGCGAGTGGTGTAGTGCGATTTTAAATGATCCCTGTGTGTCCTCCACTGTTTTCTCCAACACCAAGACAGTTATTTACACTCTGGAAATGAGACTGGCAGTTTTGAGTAAAGCCTACATATGATTGGATCTCAGATGTTTTGTTCTCCTGTTACCTGTTTTGGTTCCTTCTTTAAGTGTAATAATTGTATGTTTGGAATGAACGGCCAAAAGATTCTGGGATAGATGTTTTCATTATTTTTTCTTTTTGGTTTTCTCCAATATTGTTTGATAATTACAGTTAATTACCAATTACTTGCCAGTACAGTTTTGTCTGTGTGAATGACTGTGAGGCTCATAATTTTAAGATGAAAGAGACTACTTAGGAATGCACATGGATGGATAGACATGCGAGGAGTCCCCACAGGAGAATGTAGCCCTTATTAAGATTTAAATGGAACCTTTTTCAAATTATTAAAAACAGAATACATTAGCTCATTGTCTGGGATGCAGGAGGGGGGTGGGGGGTTGTGTTTTCCGGGGTCTTAGCCAAGTCAAACGATATACTGGCAGATATGTGATATCTGTATCTGTTTTGCTCTCAGACAACAAATTGCACTCCTGATGAATGCGCCTAAATATCTGAAGGATTTACATAGCATCTGGTCTTTAAGGGAAACTCTACAGCTTCTAGCTTTTGTCTGTTGATTCACAGCGATCCATGCCGTTGGGGGCTTCAGTGGACATCTTTTGCAGGGAAGCGGGGGACTCCCGATGTAGTTCAGAAAATAACAGGCGAGTGGTTTCTTGGCCTGTAAGAGTTCACAAGTTGATTTGAATTACAGACACTTCTTATTTTAAAACTTGCTTGGCAGCAGGACCTCGAGGAGCTGAGGCAGGGTTGGATTTTAAACTGAACTACTTGGGGTGACACTCCTTAAGTGTAGAGAAATACTGAAATAAGTGTTACATGTTAATTGAGGGTGGGTGGGCGGGGGGTCTGACATAATGACTGCTGTGTGCTTTAGTTGCTTCTTATATAGTTATTTTGTTGGGGTCGGGGAATTTAAATTATACGATTGTATACAATTTTGAACTGTTTGTTTTTTTTTTCTGGAGCATATTCATCGAGATGCAACCTTTTTGGGATGATGCTCTTCAAATTAATATCTTGGACGATTTTCTTTCCCCCTACAAGGTAAACGATTACGTCCAAGGCAGCAGCTTCACATCTAGCACGCAGCTGCAGCGTCCGAAGTGTTGCATTTTACTAAATATGCTCCAGTTTTGTATCAAACACAATCTTTGGTGAGCTCAGGCAGGGAAAACTGCTCTGTAGACACTCTCCTTTTTGTGATTACAACAAAATCTGGTAAATGGATCTGTACAAATGTAGAATGGTTGTCTGTGGAAAAAAAAGCCCCAGGTTTCATAATAAAGCCAATATTCTGTACACTTGCTTGGATGTCTTTTTAAACAGGTGGGAACAAAGTCTTACTGAGAAAGATTTACTCTTAATTCAGTGGATCCCAAACTGGGAGGTGAACATGGAAAGAAAATGTGGAATAAAACATTTTCACAGCAGACATTTTGACTTTTTTATACATGTGTATTCAGGATTCAAAAGTTTAATTACTGCTTTATTGTACCATTTGTATAATTCAATTAAAAAAAGAGTAGCCAGGTTTGAGAGAGATTACTTTATTTACAACACTTCTAATGAAGTACTGGAGCAGCAGTGTAATACTGGAAGGAGATATTGCACATTAAGCAAAACAAAACATATTAAACTCTCACAGTACAGATATTGCACCACAGTGTAGCAGCATGTACGAAGATAGGTGTAATTATTATCATCTGTAATTGTTTGCATCGCAATAATTAGTGTAACTGAGGTCTAAAAATGTGATTCATTTGGGAACGATGAAGAAACGAGTGTTGTGATGCTGCAAAGCTATCAAAAGTCAGGTCTGCCAGATTTAGCGTATAGAAAAACAAAGTGTGATGCAAAGATGGACACATTTTTGACAGAGTAGGAAAGAAGAACAGGTAAAGCTCATCAACCAAACACAGAAGCCTCTCCTTAAACTTGTGCAACAGAAACTACACAGTACAGTAAACCCAGACAGGAACAGTCTCTGTCTCAATCTACTGTATCTAATAAATCTACTGTATTTATTATAGAAACATATTATTACATGTTGTTGCATCAGAAATAACAATTACTTAGACTTTTGTACTTTTTCATAAGATTTTCAATGCAGGATCTTTATAGTAATAAAGTATTTTTTCTATTAAAAGATCTTCAGTGGTGGAAAGTAAGTACATTTACTCAAATACTTTACTTAAGTAAAATTTTGTGGTACTTGTACTTGAGTATTTACTTCTCTTACTCTTTACTACTTTATATTCCACTAAACTTAAGATAGAAATATTGCACTGTATTACTCTACTAGATTTACTGCTGACATGTTAATGCATCAGTAATAATTACAGTTGCCATCAACAGAAAATTCATCAGCAACTATTTTCATAATCGATTCATTGTTTTGAGTAATTTTTAAGAAAAAATGCTGAAATTCTCTGGTTGCAGCTTCTTAAATGTGAATATTTTCTGGTTTCTTTAGTCTTCTGTGACAGTAAACTGTGACAAAACAAAACATATAAGGTTGCATCTTAAGCTTTCTGAAACAGTGGCTGACATTTTTCACCATTTCACCAACTAATCAATTAATCAAGAAAATAATCAACGATGAAAATAACTTAGTCACAGCCCTTGTAATCCAATATGATAAAATGACACTGAAAGGGGACGTTTAGCATACTGAGTGCTTTTACTATTGATAGCTGCATTTACAGGACTTTACAAAGTGATACTACTACTCTTACTTAAGTATATATGAATACTTATTAATGAATTATGTTATTATATTGAATACTTTTGTCATGTCTTATCTGCTGAAAGCTGATGTACGTTTTGCAGTCGTTTTTTTCATGCTGTGCTACAGAAACCATTCAAATATCAAACTGTGCAGCTCATTCAGCAGATGTGTGCTATTTTCTTCTTCTCGCTCTTGATTGTGTGATTGCTGAAAGCGTTACGCAACTTCTTATTATTCCACATTCCGCACATTTTTTTTGGACCTTTTCAACTCACCAGTGTGTGTGAAGTTAGTGGGGAGAGATGTTTTTAGACCAGAATAAAAAAATTCTAAACACGTCTCACTTCCACAGTTTCAACTCCACAATCACATATCGTACATTAAAATGTTGCCACACGCCTCCTCTCTCTCGTAAAGTAAATGTATTTCCAAGAAGCTGACAGTCATGAGTCAACAACAACCACATGTAACTTCCCATAAGTGCCCTATTTGAATTTCAAGTCCAGGGTCAGTAAGCTGAAGGCCTTTTTTGCCTTGTAGTCTTCATCTTCTGCTCGTGTCAGACAGCAGAGATGGTGTAGATTTTGTGAGTTATCTGTGACATAGTGAAGGGACTCAAAAACAAGTTTGATATGTCAGACAGACTACCCCGTGATTATTAACTCCTAAATTTAAAGGAGATATATTATGCTTTTTGTGATTTTCTGTTATTTTTATACTGTTATGATGTTGAATGTTAAACATGATCAGAGTTCCAAAACTTGAGTTTATGGTATGCTCCCTAATGCTGCCTGCAAGTCAAAAGTCAGGGCTTCAACCTGCTCTGACGGTATGTTTGTGACGTTTTTTTCTACCTTGCCAACGAGCTGACCTCGGCAGTCCACTCAGTGGCCTTGGTTGCTAAGGTTGTTGCTAAGGTTTTTCGATGTGTTGTTCACGTCGTCCACTCTCATATTTCTGATCGGATTTCGGCTCAAACATGTACGGATGTATTCGAGAATTTTTGAGTATTTTGAGTAAAGAACAAGGAAGCTGCTACTATAGTTTGTTACGTAGCCTTTGGAGCTGGAGGAAGCTTCCTGAAGCTGACCAATCAGAACAGAGTGGGCTCATCAGGAGGGGGGCCTTAAAGAGACAGGAGCTAAAACGGCCTGTTTCAGACAGAGGCTGAACTGAGGGGCTGCATAAAGGGCCAGTATAAGATAAATAAAGAGTTTTTAACTGGAAATCATGCAAAGATATTCCAGTAGAGCCCCATGATTTAGGCTTTACAGGTGGTGTACCAGAGTCTCTCAAGCTCAAGTCCTCACTTGAGGCTCAGATCAGCAGGACCACATTCATTAATACAAGTGAATAGAAATTTTGTTGGGAAAGTGATAACAAGCAGACTGTCATGGACATTTTTTTTTTGTTATAGTTTGATCTAGCTCCTCCTCAGCCAGCAACATAAAATGTTTCTTACAAGTTCAATATGTGTCAGTAATAATAAACCAATTATTTAATAATATAATTCTACATAATGAGTACTTTTACTTTTGATACTTTAAGTACTTTAAGTACATTATGTGTGGTACAGCTTCTTTTACTTCAGTAAAGGATCTCAATACTTCTATTGCTAAAGAAAACACTTTTTTCCCCACAACTTTTTTGAAAACAGTGAAATTCAAAAAACAGTAACATATAAACTAGTATGAAGAACAAAAAGAGGAAACAAAGAGCCAGGAAATTGAATTCAATTATATAAAAATAAAAAACAAGATTCGGTAAGGGGATTGTGCAGGAAGCTTTTTATATTCAATAAAAACAAAATAATACACCGGGGGAAGAAAATAAATGAATAAATAAATAAAATGACTACCGATTAATAGGATAAAATACATTTAAAAAAATTAAAATAAAAACACATCGGTAGGCGGAACGATTCTCGCCGCAGCGCTTCGGGTTCCACCCGGTTTGTAAACATCAGCGCACCCGGAAGTTGGAGCAGCGTGGGGAGGCAGTCAGTTAGCTCAGCAGTGGCTAACAACTTTAGCTTCAAACCTTGCTTGTTAGTCTGTTTCCAACATGGATAACACGACAGACGGCACGTGGGACAGTTTACCTGTTAAACTCAACGACGGGATCTTACAGACGCTCGAGGAGCTGAAATTCACGCACATGACACCTGTACAGGTAACTGAACTCCTTCAGTGTGTCTGTATCCACTCTGCATCAGCACCAGGCAGCAAACTCACCTGACTTCTGTTTTCTTTCTAGTCTGCTTGTATTCCGCTTTTCATGAGTAACAAAGATGTGGCTGCTGAGGCGGTAAGTGTCAAATTCAACTAATTAATTAATTAACCTGAACACTTGTTTATTTAGAACATGTATACATTCATATGGTCCAACCCCTTCTCCATTACTCAAACAATAGTTATCATACATACAGCTCACAAACAACTACCCCAGAGCTATTATGTACAACCCAAACATCCCCCCTGTGTCAGTCAGATATAATTTAAACTGTTAACTGGTTTATTTATTGTGGCTGAGACAATAACAGTTCACCCATAAAGCTTAAAATGTCTCAAACCTTCAGAGTTCCCAGTAAGACCAGACTCACTCAGTACCACTTTGTAATAAGGAACCCTTTTGTAAACTTCATTCTTATTATTTTTAGAGCTATTTTTTTTTACTTAATTAATTGACTAATAGTTGCAGCTCTAAAAAAAAGTGTGTTCACATACAATACCAATTTTGTGCAATTCTTTTCAAAATGTGTGGTTTTTTTTCAGCCTTTCTCGTGCAACTCACTAAACTTGATATATGGTTGTAGGTGACTGGGAGCGGGAAGACGCTCGCTTTTGTGATTCCTATTATAGAGCTGCTGCTGAAGAGAGAAGAGAAGCTGAAGAAGATGCAGGTATGGATCAGACCAACAGACGGATCACGGCCAGATTACCTGCACTGGGACCCCTGTTAACCCCCCGCTGCTGCCTCTCTGTACAGCGTTTCTAAGCTGGACTGAGGGCTGGGCCATATATCAGATTAACTCATTTTTTTGCATGATGAGTGAAAATCGAGTTATTACAACATGCACAAAAACTTTACTTTCAGTCAGAAAGTAACGTAGATCAGTGGTTCCCACAACAGGTCGCTGGATTAATCTAAGGGGTTGTGAGATGATTGGACAACATGGAAAAAAAAACATATTTCTGATGCACAAATATTTTCTTTATTTATTGTGAATTACTGTATTTGATCTCCTCAAGCCTCTAAAAGTTATCCAAATAAATGTCATTTAACTGGTTGACAATGCAGCAGGTAGACTTTATTTACTTTATTTTAATGGGTCACAAGCCAACAAGGTTGGGAACCAGTGACGTAGCTGACAGCTGCTACATTAGCCGGTGTGAGGTTTGACAGTCCTGTAAACTCTGAAGTGATAAGTTACACTACATGTTCACCTGCTGCAGGTTACGTGACTGCAGGTGGTGAGCTGTCCCTCGATATCTCATCGTGATTTTAATGGTTGCATCCACGAGAGGGACAGACTGAAAATGACTCTGCACACTGATCTGTGCTCTTGTTTGTGACGATACCTCGTTTGTTGACGACGTATCATCTTTGGAGTCAACAATAATAATTGTGCAATTGTGCAATAATAATGACATGTCAGTAGTGCATATTTCCATATTCCCAAACAAAGTTACACTTAGTCAAGGCAAGTTTATTTATATAGCACTTTATCGTACACAGAGGCAAAAGATAAGAAAATAAAAAGAGATAAAAGTAGAAAATAAGATCAATAAAAATACAATTAATCAAACCAAGTGTCACACAGTAGATTTGGGGCTTTTGGGGGCAGCTGGTGACTCAGATTTGTCTGTGGGGGGAGATTTGGACTCTGTTGAGCTGTCAGTGGTGTTTTCATGCAGGTCGGTGCTTTGGTGATCACTCCCACGAGAGAACTGGCCCTCCAGATCAGTGAAGTGATGGAGCAGTTTCTTCAGAAGTTTCCACAGTTTACGTAAGTATTAAGTCAGTGTCGAATGCAGATCACAGTATGAAATATCAACAAATATTCAGACATTCTCACACCTCCATTCACAGATACAGAAATTCAGATGCAGTTTAAAGCTCCAGAAAAAGCAAGATTACTCTGTCAGAAATCAAATCTGAATGCTTTGTGTGTGTGTGTGTGTGTGTGTGTGTGTGTGTGTGTGTGTGTGTGTGTGTGTGTGTGTGTGTGTGTGTGTGTGTGTGTGTGTGTGTGTGTGTGTGTGTGTGTGTGTGTGTGTGTGTGTGTGTGTGTGTGTGTGTGTGTGTGATCAGCATCAGTAAATGCAGATTCACTATTATAAAAGTCTGAAGAATATTAAAAGTTTTTCCCAAAAACATGATATTAAAACTCGTAGAAACTGAAGAACAGCCGCCTCTGCCTATTTTGTGTCAACTAGTCATGTGCCTTTAAGTCATTAAAAGGCTTCATCTGTTTGTTCTTCAGGCAGATTTTACTGATCGGTGGAACTAACCCAATAGAGGATGTGGAGAAGTTCAAGGATCAAGGGTATGTGATGATGTGATAAAGTCAGACTGACACTTTTTTCTGTAACTATATATCCAGATTTTAAGATGCTATATAGAAAGTTTTTTCTCCCTTTATTACCATCTCAAATAAAAGCCGGGTAAAATAACCGGAGTGTGAAATCACCTGCAGCTCACATGATAAATTTAATATAATGTCCATCCTTCAAAACAACAACACTGCTGCTCTGAGTTTCTAATGATTTATTTATTCTAATTAATTCTAGTTCTTTCTTCTTTGCTGTACTCCTAACTGATGTTACGCTTCTGCCAACAAAAAAAAAAACACTTTCTGATGTTTATTCACATTAAAATCCTTTTTATAACAAGCAGGTTGCAAGAAGTGTTGATGGAATTAGTGCTGTGGAAATGTACATTATACTGAATTTATCAAGTATTACACTATTTGAGGATGTGCAGGTTATACTGTAGTTTGCAGTAGTGCAGCAGTTCCCAACCTTTCGTTCAGCTGGGGTATTGCTGCATATTTAAAAGGGTTTTTGGTTGGTTTCGGTTTTGATATGTTTGAAAACCAAATTTTAATGTTGCCCAAAAGTGTAGGTCTGAAGAGCATGTAGCTCAAAACGTCACTGCTGGATGTCTCAATATCAATAAACTGCATCTAAGGGAGCTGCATCTTGTGCAGACCTTCTTTCTTTGTTTAATTTTAATGTTGCGTCATTTTTTTTAAAAATTAGAAACACAATGAATAAACAGTGAAATGAACAAATCAGTGTTGCACCATTCGCCAGTCGTCAAGACGTACCTGCAGTAGAGAGCTAACCAGACATGAGGGGAGAATAGAGGAGGTGACATTAAACAAAGTCCTCAGTTGTACTCTCTCTTGACGACTTACATTTGTGTGTTTCAGGGCAAACATTGTGATTGCGACACCCGGCCGTCTGGAGGACATGTTCAGGAGGAAGTCAGACGGTCTGGACTTGGCGAGCTACATCAAGAGTCTCGATGTGCTGGTTCTGGATGAGGCCGACAGGCTGCTGGACATGGGTTTTGAAACCAGGTACAGAACAAAAATGAATATTTTCAGTTATATATGGGAGAAGAAATGAGCTCAGAGTGCAGATGTAGATGTAGAGTAACACAGGGTTGGAAATAACTATTTTTTTCATTATCAATTTAGATGCCAATTATTTTCTTGATTGTTTTTTTCTATTAAATGCCTGAAAATTCCAAATTATATTTTCCTATTGTCATGTATGACAAAGAAAAGCATAAAATCCATCACATTTGAGAAGCTGAAAGTAGCAACATTTTAATAATTATTTGATTATCAAAATATAAATAAACCTATTTTTATGTGTTTGTGGTCTTCATGCGGCTAACAAGAGTCTGTTTGTGTCCAGTCTGAACACCATCTTGGGCTACCTGCCTAAACAAAGACGTACAGGTTTGTTTTCAGCCACTCAGACGCAGGAGCTGGAGAAGCTGGTGCGAGCCGGCCTCAGGAACCCCGTACGCATCACTGTCAAAGAGAAGGGCGCAGCTGCCACCGCCACCCAGAAAACCCCCTCCAGACTCTCCAACTACTACATTGTGAGTCGAGGTGTCACGCACACAGTTTTCAGGCCTGTTTCACATTAAACAGCTCAAATTTAAATGTAGTAATGATACAAAAATTCACATATAATTGTTGTAATTTCAGATATGTAGACCAGAGAACAAGTTCAACAGCCTGGTGACGTTTCTACGACAACACAAACATGAGAAAAACCTCGTCTTCTTTAGGTATGTTAAGCTGGGAAGACACTTTTTATTCATCTTGTGTGTTGTGTTAACTCACGCTACACGTTTTAATCAGCCAAAAATGTGTAAATTAAGTGCTCAGACACATGAACATAAACACAAAACCCCCGATTGCTTTTGTCCTTAGACGGTTCCAATAAAGGTTTATTGAAACAATGGCGTAAAAAATGTTGACAAAAAAAAGAAAGGCAGCGTTATTTTGTGCAATTCTACTATAAAAAGTATGAAAGAAAAACACAATTTGTTCTGCATTGAAGAACATTTTCATTATTGATTCAGCTGCAGATTATTTTCTCAGTCAATCGATTATCAATCAATCGATCAATTTTTATTTGTATAGCACCTTTCATACAGGTAAGTGCAATTAAAAGTGCTTCACAGATGACTGACAAGCTGACAATAAGACAACAAATTAAACAGTGAAACAGGAAAATTAATGAGAAATAAAAATACTATAAAATAAAACTATATAATAGATTAAAATTTCTTAGAGTCCAGTGGTGACGTATTTAAATTTCTTGTTTTGTCCGAGTAACGACCCAAAACATTCAGTTTACAGTGATAGAAGACAAGCAGAAAATCCACATTAGAGAAGCAGGAACAAACGTATGTGTGGCATTTTTACTAGAAAAATGGACTGAAGCGTTTAATAAATCGTCAATATAGTTGCAGAATTGTTTCAGCTTTATAAAATATTACTCCAATAGTATTAAAACAAGCTCACTACAGTCAGTAACGGATCTTTTGACAGTAGTCATGAGGGAAATTGGGGTGAAAATTAAAAAAAAAAAACAGTCCAGAAATCCATCCGATAAGACAGAAAGATCGTCGATTGATCAGGCAGTTAATCAGATGTTGTGATGCCCCTCAAACCGAATGTGAAAAGACAATTGATCTGCCAAAAAAAGATCTTCTAATAATAGTGAGGTGCGACTGATTCAGGGTTACAATCAGGCTTCATCTGCCTGGCATTATGCCATCACTTGCCTTGAAGTTTAAAAAGTTTTGGTCCTGTTCTTATGAACTTGTTTCCGTCTCACCATCAGTACCTGTGCATGTGTGGAGTACTACGGTCGAGCTCTGGAGACGCTGGTCAAGAAAGTCACCGTCCACTGCATCCACGGAAAGATGAAAAATAAACGCAACAAGATCTTCGCCGACTTCCGGGCTCTGAAAAGGTGAGAGCTGGTTTGTTTGTACGTACAGATCCAGTAAATCTAGTTGTCTGTAATGATTTATATATAATTTTCTTGTGTTTGTATGACATCACAGCGGGATCTTGGTGTGTACAGATGTCATGGCCAGAGGCATCGATATCCCCGATGTTAACTGGGTGCTGCAGTATGATCCTCCCAGCAGCGCCAGGTGAGCGAGCAAAGTCTGAAACATTTACATCTAAATCTGTTGTTGTTCTATATTTTTCTTATTATCAACAAATCTCATGAACACACCAAAAAAACAATTAATTGATCTGCTAACAAGTATTGTGTCTAATCGATCTTATTCCTCCGTTGCCAATTGGCCAATTTTAAAGCCAAATTAGTTTCTAATTATTAAGAATAAGCAATAGGTGATCTTAATTTTACAGATGTGCTTAATGTGTCTTTGTCTCAGTGCCTTCGTACATCGATGCGGTCGAACAGCACGTATCGGTAATCAGGGAAATGCTCTCGTCTTTCTGCTGCCGATGGAGGAATCCTACGTCAACTTCTTGTCCATCAACCAGAAAGTGAGTTCTTGAATAGTACGGAGGCCCCTAAGGACAAAACACATACAAAAAGCACAAACATGGACGGGTTCAGTGTTTCAAGACTGTCTTTAAACAATATTTAGCTTCCCAAGTGAACATTTAACTGTAATCCTCCTGTTCATACTGACTCACTTTGTAACAAAATCCACAGCTTCCTTCTGTGCAGAAATTAAAAGTATACATGAAGCTAATGAGGCTTCAGCAGTCAGAGTTAGAGAAATCAAGTGGATAATGGATAAGAGAAATGTCGGCCACATGTTTTAAGGGAATTCCCTGATGGTTACTATGGTAATATTTGTTTTGGAAAATCACTTATTTAAAATAGACACTGGATGAGGAATTCAGCCCAGACTCAGAAATGTTGGCTTGTTCTGACACACTCATGAACGACATCTGTTCTGTCGTCTCTTCAGTGCCCGCTCCAGAAAATGTCCCCTGTGAGTGACGTTGTAGACGTGCTGCCCAAAGTGAAGGCCATGGCTCTGGCGGACCGCGCCATGTTTGACAGAGGCATGAGGGCCTTCGTCTCATTCGTCCAGGCCTACGCCAAACACGAGTGTAATCTCATCTTCAGAATCAAAGGTGAAAACAGTCACATGACGTCTTAGATTTATTTCTGTATAGTGCACAAAGTAACATTTTGTGCTACATTTCTCTGTCTAGATCTGGACTTTGCCGCCTTAGCTCGCGGCTTTGCCCTCCTTCGCCTGCCGAAGATGCCTGAACTCAGGGGGAAACAATTTCCTGACTTCACCGAGACGACGGTAGACACCGAAACCATCCGCTACAAGGACAAGCACAGGGAGAAACAGAGACGGAAGATGCTGGCCGAGCTGAAAGAGAAAGAGGAGACTTGCCCGCACAAGAAGAACTTCATAAAGAACAAGGCATGGTCCAAACAGAAGACCAGGAAGGAGCGCAGGAAAAAGACAGCAGCCAAGAGGAAGCACGAGGTATTTAACTATTAAAACATTGATAAAACCTCAAACATGAGTGCTCGGTATCTTTTTACGACTCTCCTGTGATCTTTTCTGTGTCCGCAGGGCTCCGACATAGACGATGAAGACATGAACGAGATTTTAAACGACACCCGGCTCCTCAAGAAACTAAAGAAAGGGCAAATCAGCGAGGAGGACTTTGAGAAACAGATAACAAGTGGACCAAAGTCAAAACACAAAACAGAAGGACCATCACACGACAGCTCAGAAGCAGCGGATGTTTGATCCAACGCCTGTAATCAATTAAACACAAAGCCACATTTGTTCACCCTTTTGATAATGTTTTTTTTATTTGAGAATTGTGAGGCACAGTTATAAATAAAGCTTGATGAGTTCGTCGCTGACAGCTGACGGGGTGAGGACTCCCAGGTCAGTGAAGAGGAGGGTGATGAGGGAGGGAGGTGTGTAATCAATCATCGGATGTTCTTCTGACAGGTTCTGTACAGTCTTCAGAGTATCTGCTTTGTACTGTGGAGGAGAGAAGAACATGTAAAAGAGTATTTTAAAACAAGATTAAGAGTCTACAGTCGTGCTAACAGCTGTGTGAGTTATACTTGTGCACCAGGATGGGTAACACTTTACTTTAAGTCCCTCTTTTTAGCATTTATCAGCAGAATACAAACATTTAATAAATGGTTTAACACACTATACTGTAGTTGTAACTCCTCCTGTGGACACACATATGTGGTGTCTGCTGTATAAACAGATAATGAATGACAATACAGTAAAACAGTTGTAATGGTATAAAATGTCGGGCTGCAGCTAATGATTATTTAATCATTTTGTCGTTTTGAAAATACTGAAAATTGGCCGTTATAATTTAAAAGAGCTCATGTTGACGTCTTCAAATGTCTTGTTTTGTCCAACCAACAGTCATAACCCAAAGATATTCATTTTATTATCATATACGACACAGAAAAGCCTCAAATTATCACATTTGAGAAGCTGCAAGCAGCAAATGTTGGGTATTTTGTTTTGTTTTTAAATATTTGATTATCTATTATAAAAATAGTTGCCAATTTTTGTTGATCGATAAATCGACTAATCGTTGCAGCTTTGAACTAAATGCTAACATGTTCATAACAAGTTTATGTATAATGTTTAATGTGTTCACCATCATAGTTTAGCACGTTAGTGTACTAAAATTAGCTAATTAGCAATAAACAGCTGATGGTGTCATTAGTTTTGTAGGTATCTGGTCATAAACTAAGAACAAAAGGTATTAAGTCATAAACAAAGACATTGAAGAAACTAAAATTTTGACCTGATGATGGCGCTAGAGGAAAAGTTTTGTTGCTTGGCGTCAGTGTGCAGGCACTACTTTTTTCACTGATGCTGCTTTTTGAATATCCCTACACCTACATGATGTGTAATTATACCTCTGACTGTGCAACATTCAGTGCCAAATCCATCCAGCAGAAGTTAAAATATTTCAGTGGACGAGTTAAACTTTGACCTGCTGGTGGTGCTAATAGAAAAGTGGAGATCAATAACATCAAAAGTAATCATCCTCTGGAGAACAGGAGTGTCTGCACAAAAAAGTGTATAGCAATCCATTAATAGTTGAGATATCTCGGTCTGCACTAAAATGGTGGACTGACCAACGGAGAGACAGACGTTGCCGTTCACAAATGTTTTCCACTGAAGACAGCGGAAAACGTTTGGTGAATGAAGCTTGGTGCTCAGGAGAAGAGTTGTGCGACATGTTTTCATTTTAATAAAGAAATAACAAAACAGAAAATCTGGACATGAAGTTCTCTGCCTTTACACAAGACATGTATTACATCATACCTTAAATTTATCTGGAACGTCCTGCTGGTTGAGCGGATAGAGACGGACAAACTTGAAACTCTCTGCCACAACATAGAAGGGCTTGTTGTGAGCTTTAGAGCACATGGCCATCTGATACGTGCCGATCTGCAAGAACAAAAGCAAAACATTCAGATATATGAGTATAAAAGTCTATTTCCTGTCCTTGGAAACAGTATTTTCCCAAAGTCATCACATGACCTACATAAGCAACATGTTATCATTTTACTGAACTTCCATACAACTGAGCAAATCCTGATGATGTGGCTTTTGTACGTTTGTGTGAGTATAACAGGGTAGCTTCATTTATATATTACCAGACTATTTAGTGGAACATACCTTGTTGATGATCCCTCCACTCTCCACAACTCCCTCTGCACCAACAATAACCAGATCTACCTTCTCCAAGACATACCTGTGAAGAATGACAATATTATACTCCATAACTGAAGCTCAATTCGTGTGAAGTGTCCTTTTTTAATAAAAACTCTATAATAAATATATTTACCCCACAGCTGCATCCAGGACTACTGTTACTGGAACATTGAGTTTCCTCAGGGCTTCTGCCATCTGTCGCCTGGACAGATAAAGGAAAGAAAACCCGATTCAATGAGTGTTTGTTCCTTCAGAGTATAACACAGTTTACTGACACTATTCACTCACCCAGCTGCGTCAGGCTGCGATTCAGTCACATAGACAGAGAAGCGTTTCTTCTCGCCGGCAGCTTTTTCCAGCACCCTGA
Organism: Scomberomorus guttatus; assembly: GCA_038419695.1. Taxonomy (NCBI): domain Eukaryota; kingdom Metazoa; phylum Chordata; class Actinopteri; order Scombriformes; family Scombridae; genus Scomberomorus; species Scomberomorus guttatus. The sequence goes on from CM076463.1 coordinate 3,566,590, forward strand.
GGACGACTCTGGAGTAGGAGTGAGTCAGGATTTTCTGTGTTTGTCATTGTGAAGACAAAGAAGAAAAAGAGTCATTGAATTGGCTACACACAGTTTGTACAAAGAGCCGTAAATAAGTGTATGTAAAACAAATACTGTACTTACAGCGCCATCTTTGATGAAGGTATGACAGAGTTTGGCGACCTTGGTCCTGGACATTGAGATCTTCTCTAGAAAAAGTTCTCCTCTCTCCTCCATCACCTTCTTACAGCGGGACAAATCCTGACAGGCAGAATTACAAAGGTTAGAGTTTCTCTTAAAGTCCCCCGCCACTCAAAAATGTGTTTTTCTTCTTGTTCCTAAAGTTGGATGTTTGAGCTTCTCTGTGCAGAATGATGTATGTAAGTGTGATGTGGAAACTTGAAGCCCCCAGTGCACAAACACTGAGAATGGACTTTACAGTGAAGGAGGAGACATCTGGTGTCCAGCAGTTAAATGAAAAATATTTGCATATTTATAGATTTTGAAATTTTTAATGAGGGAAAAGGAGTAGATATAATTTTAAGATATTTTAACTTTTTTATGTGGAAAACCAATAACAGACACACATTATTATTCAAAATAGAGTATTTTATATACATCTTAAAACATGTCTGGAGAAGATCTTTAACATATTTTGAAAGCAGAGACTAATTAATAATTGGTTAATCTTTAGAGGGTGGAGTTTAGGGGGCTGTAACTAACGATTAGTTTCATTATCAATTAATCTGTTGATTATTTTCCCGATTCATTGATTAATTGTTTGGTCTATAAAATGTCAGAAAATTGTGAAAAATGTTGACTACTGTTTCCCAAAGCCCAAGATGATGACTTCAAATGTCTTGTTTTGTCCAAAACCCAAAAATATTCAGTTTACTGTCACAGAGGACGAAATAAAGCAGAAAATATTCACATTTGAGAAGATGGAATCAGAGAATTTGGACATTTTTGAAGGATTAAAAAATGACTCCAAATGATTAATCTATTATCAAAATAGTTGCCGGTTCATTTACTAATTGGCAACTAACTGATTAACTGACTAGCTCTCAGATAAATGTAGTGGAGTAAAAAGAACAATATTTCCCTCTGAAATGTAGTGGAGTGGAAGTATCAAGTAGAATAAAACAGACATACTCAAATGAAGTACCTCAAAATTGTACTTGAGTGCAGTACTTGAGTAAATGTACTTAGTTACTTTCCACCACTGATTGTGTCCCAGGTAAGACTCTCACCTGGTGCTCCAGTGATGTGAGGCTGATGAAGCGGAGGAAGAGCTCTCCTCCTGAGGAAACAGCCACAGAGGAGTCCACTCCTGTCAGGCAGTCTGTGGCTGACGTCAGGCTCTCCCTCAGACCCAGGAGTGTCTCTCCTGGAGAGGCAACGACAGCTTGTCAGACTGCAGCTGGTTCACATGAACCACATAAGCTACATTCATCACAGGTGAAGAGAAATGATGCTGGGAGGTCAACACACCTTTGTCTCTCTTGAGAAATTCAAGCAGAGTGCGGATGGCGGCCACAGCAGAGGCCATGTCCGGGTCTTTCCTCATCTGAGCCCTGAAGTACTCCACCAGTTCTGATCCGGATTACAGAGTGAGACACAGTTAAAAGGACAGGTTCACAATTTTTCAGGTGTCAGTTATGAACACTGAAAGAGGTTTTGCTGCCTGTAATCATTCCTCATGTTCATACTGGCTATTAAAAGATCCCCATCACTCACAAAATGAGCTAAATGAGAAGCTTGAGACAACTTACCTTCTTCATTCATCCTGAAATTCACCACAGAGCCAACGATCTGTATTTTTAATGGTTAAAACAAACGGTGGAAGTTATTTGCAAATGTCAGTTAGTCTTCGTCACTGCAGCCTCCCTTCTAACCAAACTATGAACAAAACTCAAATTAAATGTTTTAAACGAACAATTTCAATCACACTTTTCAGCCTGCTGCGGTTAGAAAACACGCTCCAGTCTGTGTTTTAGTTTTCTTTACACTATTTGCTGAGTTTCAGTCCGTTTGCTCATCCTGCGGCGTGTTGACGTGTCGCGAAGAGATGACGCAGTACGTTTTTTTCCCCAAAAAACGGCGCGCCCCCTTCACGTGCTGCCGGAAATATGAATTTATTTAACTTGAACTTTAAACTGAACTTCTAACGTTTGCAGTGCTTTTTATTATGTTTGTGTATGACTAATGCTATTGTTATATTTTGTTGCAAATAAAGTTTGAATATATATACAGTATATATTTTTTGTTTTTTTGCTGAAGCTTATGTGAAATTTGAAAAAAGTCCTTCTGCAGTTTTGAAGTCCGCCACCAGATGGCAACATGGTCTTTTTCCATTTCTATCAACTTTATTCACTCTTCAGTTTTGCATTAATTTAGATTTTTTTACAAGCTGTAGAGTAGTAGACTTTATCATTAAATAAGATAAGATTCTTTTTTTTGACAGTTAATAAAATAAAAAAGTTTTTAAAAAATCCTATAACTGGCTGTTTATCAGTGTGATCCCATCCAGCCTGGCTGACATGTTGGCCTGAGATCTGTTTGAGAAAAGCTCAGTGAGTGTGCATAATGGAAAAAGTTCTTCCTCTATGAAGCATAAATGTGCCCAATAAATATGCCAATTATTTTAATATTTTTCATGTACAATTAGGACATTTTGGCCATGTTGGCACAAGAGGAAAGGTCAGGGGATCAGCAAAAATGTTAAACTGGGAACCATGAATATTTACAGCAAAGTCCTGATACATACCATGTCAGGTTCCAAAGTGTTGATCGAGGAAAGGTTTTGACCTGATGGTGTTCAGAAGGTCACAAACTAACTAGTGAAACCATCCTTGAAAATGAATACAACAGCTAAAATGTAAAATAATTTGGTTAATAAGATGTCAGACTGATGACTGACTGACAAAGACATCCTCCCAGAAGAACGCTATCTGCCTTTCAGCATGTCTGGAGGGGATCTTTAAGCTGTAGGTCGTGTGTTGAACATGTAATATCCTGCTACAATGTGCAATACTAGTGCAATATTATTCTCCTGGTTTTTTAAGCTGTAGTGTTTTTATGTCATTGGTCTTATTGTGGTGTCAGTTTATTTCTTTTGTTTGTTTTTGTTTTGTTTTGTATGAATGATCTAAGGTATGTATGTATGTAAGTATGTTTGGGAGATAAATGTTTTGTGATGCAGTAACGCTGAGCCCAAGAAAAATTCTCCTAAGGGGACAATAAAGTATATCTTATCTTATTACATGGCTTCATTTCAATAAATGTTCAAATGATCCAATATTTCACCAGAAATCAAAGATTAGAGAAAAAGTCTAAAAACTGAAAAACAGATTTGTGTATCAGAACTTTGTTTTTTCTTCTTTCCTCTCACATTAATCATCTCACGACCCCTCAGATTTATCTGCTGACCCTTTGGAGGGGCCCGACCCCTAGGTTGGGAACCACTGGACTAAACTAGCTAACTGTATATAAAGTAGTTGAAACTAGCTCCACCTCCAGCAGCTACAACAGTAACATGCTGCTTACACACTGATGCTTCAGTATTAATAATCTAATGATGTCATATATAATAATATATCAGTCAGAGGGACCAAACCACTACTTTTACTGCAATACTTTAACTACATCAAGCTCATAATACTTATGTACTTTTACTGCAATACTTTAACTACATCAAGCTCATAATACTTATGTACTTTTACTGCAATACTTTAACTATATCAAGCTCATAATACTTGTACTATGTATGTACTTTTACTGTAGTAGGATTTTTCATGCAGGACTTTTACTTGTAATGAAGTATTTTTACATTGCTGTATTGGTACTTTTACTGAAGGATCTGAATACTTCTTCCACCACTGTATATTTAGTATGTATGTTTTTTTAAAGTTGTAATTCAATTTTAGGGGAAGGCTTAAGATTGTAATCACTATTTATGTTTTATTACTTATTTCTTTTCTACATATTTGTCCTTATGTTGTTTGTTTTGTGATTCTTATCTGTGATTTGGCTGCTGTAACACTGAGATTTCCGACTTTTACTGATTTTTCATGCAGGACTTTTACTTGTAATGGAGTATTTTTACATTGCTGTATTGGTACTTTTACTTAAGTAGAGGGTCTGACTACTTCTTCCAGCACCACCTGTGACAGACAGTAAAGTTTGGGCTCAAACTTTTGTAGTAGTATGAGGGAATATCCAGTGTTTTGCAGCCTCTTTGTTCTCCTGCACACAGCAGGGAGACAGCTCTGTGTTCACAGTGCAGCTGCAGCCACAGGCCTCCTCCCCTCTGTGTGCTCTATCAGGCCGCGCAGGCGCAGTAGCTCCTCTGTGCGCTCTACTGTTTGCATTGTGTCTCAACTGCCGGCGAGCTTTAAAAATATTAAACCCACCGCGGCAATGTCGGGCAGGTCGGTCCGAGCTGAGACCCGGAGCAGGGCGAAAGATGACATCAAGAGGGTCATGGCCGCTATTGAGAAAGTACGAAAATGGTAAGAGGAAAGGCTTCGTTATCTAACACGAGAAAGGCTTCTTCTTTGCTCGCTTGTTGGGGGAGGAGAGGGAAGCAGCAGCGGCAGCAGAGACGGAGAAATTGAAAGAATAGGACATTTTTTTTTATCACCGGCAGATGTACTTGCAGCTCAGGTGCACCGGGGCGCACTGTAGCACCGCCCGGCCACACAAACACAACATGTACCCGGTGTTTCCTCCTCTCTCTCTCGCTGCTTTTTTAACGGCTCGGGTTGAACCCAGAAGCCATTTCGATGCAGTCACATGAAGCCATTGCTGCCCGCTGTTTGGAGCTTGTAACGGCTCAGGCGGCGGTTGGTTTTGTTGTTTCTTTTTTAAAATTTTTGTTAAAGGGCTGAAACGTTCAATAACCGCCGACTTGGAAACAATTTGACGACGGCGCTCTTGAGTCGGAGGAGTTTGGTCCGTCTGGAGTTTTAAATTAAGCGCTTAGAGTGGCCCTTTAGGTGTGATAGAGACGGAGCACGGTGGGGGTGGGGAGGGGGAAGTATGGCTGAACACGTAGTGACTCAGTCTTAACGTTTAACACACCAAATACACGCTTTTAACACGCTTCAGATGTACCTTACACACTGTTCACGGTCATATTTGACCCATTGTTACATCTGAGAGCAGTAAAAACACCCTGAACAACATTTTCCTTTAGTCTCAGATTTTTTTATAACTTCTACTAGTCTGTACAAAATATAAAATACACCAAATTGGAAATATTTAAACTTTTTAAAACATTTTTAGTGCAGCTGATACACATGTTTGTAGTGTTTGACCCATATTTATTCAAAAATTCAAAAATCACCATTCAAAAATATTGTTGCATTTTCACACTTAATATAATTAATTGATTCATTTATGTTGTTTTATGTAACATAGGACTGTTATATAGTGTCTCTATAAACAAAAAACATTAAACTAAAGAATACACTCTGCTCTCTGAAAGCTTCATCAATCTGTGACTGAAGATGTATTTATGAATGATTTGTGAGATAGTGTGAAGGGTCAGAATATGAACAGTATGTAAGGGATATACATATGTTTAAGATTTTCTTTTTAAATATAGGTATGTAACCAGGTTTGGTGGCAGGATCTATGTGATTTTTTTTTTTTTTTTTTTTTGGATTTTTTTTTTTATCAGGTGGTTTAATCAATCATCCCCAGGTCAAAGTCAGTAGAAGTTGGTGGTCTGACAGTAACATTAATGTAACTTTAATCGATTAAATAAAAGGAATAGTAATGTTACATCAAATTTAATGTATTTTTTGGCCCTAACAAGAAGTTTTAAAAAGTTACTTTAGTGACTAGATTTAAGAGATGAAACGTTTAGTCGATTAGTCGACAACAATAATGGTTAACGGATTGATCTCTTTTAAGGAAAAATGTCAAATACCAGCTTCTCCAAGGTGAATATGTGTTGGTTTTCTAACACTAAATATTGTAACATTTTTGCTTAAAAAAAAAACCTCTTTTCAAAATTGTTGCATATTAATTTTCTGTTGATCTGATGAAACAGTTGATAAATCAGTCCACAGAAACTATTAACTGATTGATCTGTAAGTCATTATTAAAGCAAACATGCCAAAAATGAACTAGCACCAGCTTTGCCAAGGTGAATATTTGATGGTTTTAAAGTAGTAAACTAAATATTTTTGGTGTTTTGGACAGTTAAGAAAGGACATATGAACATGTAAACTTAAGCTTAGGCTATAGAATAAATGAATAATTCAGAATAATGGCTAATAAATAATCAAACTGAAAGTTTTCGGGTACATATGTTTGTATTGTTTGTAACAATAACTAGTTTTCGGTTGCTGTAAGCTAGCATTGTATGTGCTACTAGCTTAAAACTTACTTTACAGTGGCTAGACTCAGTTGATAAATCAATCAACAACACTTTGTAAACAGAAACAAACAAAACAAACTTGTTTTCTTTTGCTGTAAGCTAACACTGTATGTGTACTAGCGTGATTTAACAGTTAGTTGATTAACTGTTAAGTCAATCAGAAACTATTAATGCTAACTATTAACTGACTGATCTGTAAGTCATTATTAAAGCAAAAAAAATTACTGGTCCCAGATTCTCCAAGGTGAATATTTGATGGTTTTCTTAGTCGTCTATGAAAGTAAACTAAATATTTTGGGGTTTTGGTCTGTTGATTGGACAAAACATTTGAAAATAACCTGAATAAATGAGCGGAGAAACATAACAAATGCAGATGTTTCCACACACAGGTGCACTGCATGATACAATTAAGCAATTAACATCCAATCATGCTCTGTGGCATGTGTAAAAATGCTGAGCAGGCACAGCTGATCTGATTTTGTGTCAAGATGGCAAGAGACAAAGATCTAAGTGACTTTGAAAGAGGGTTCATTGTTGGGGCACGGATGGCACTAGCTCAGCTGGCTAGTGTTTGAATAGGAACAGTGACTAAAGTGACATCTGCATTTAGATTTTTGGGAAATCAGTAAACAGGGTCGGACATTGTGGTCGACAGCGCACATTTGATGAACATGATGCTCGTGCATTAGTGCGATATGTGAGGAACAACAGAGGAGCAACTCAGGTGACTGAGAATATCACCGCAGGATGTGATCAGACTGTCGGCAACAACAGTCCGTCGACAATTACATAGAGAGGGATGTTATAGTAAGGCTGCAGTGCACAAACCCTTCATTACAAAGATGAATGCACATTTGAGAGTTCAGTGGTGCAAAGACAATAGGCAGTGGTCTACAGAGACGTGGAAAAAAGTGATGCGGTCAAATGAATCATCCTTCATATTCTCGACAAGTGGGCGAGTGCATGTGTGGCGAAGGAGGATCGGTACAGGTCTGCATGCTTGACCCCTACAGTGAGGGGGTCCGGTGGCTCTGTTATGCTGCGGGGGGCATTTTGCTGACTAAACAGTTAATTGATTAATCAAAAAACAAATTGAGAGTCTAATTGATATGTTTAGTTAAAAAACATCAGTCGCTGTAATATCACATGAAGGACCCTTTATTCGATGTAATGTTTATACAGTAAGTTTTGTTGACTCCTGACTCCGGGGTAATTATGTATTGTGCTGCATTTAAAAGTCAACTTGGTTTCTGTTGTGCACAGGGAGAAGAAATGGGTGACTGTTGGAGACACGTCCCTTCGTATCTACAAGTGGGTGCCAGTGACGGAGCCCAAATCAGATGATGTAAGTTCGACCACCCCCCCCCCAATGTAACACACACATTTAAATACATGTTTTCTACAGCTGTTTTAGATAAAATGCTGAAGACAGAAAAACTTAAACTTTTGTTGACTACTTTTTGTCTTTATATTACATTATTACATGTTGCTTTTCTTTTGAGTGAAGCTTTTAAACACTGTAATGTTTCTCTGCTTTTAGAAAAACAAGAATAAGAAGAAGGGCAAAGATGAGAAATATGGCTCAGAGTTGACGACTCCAGAAAACAGCTCCTCTCCAGGGATGATGGACATGCATGGTGGGTACCAAAAACCATTAAAGGATAAGGCTGCTGATATTCTAGATGTTTGTTATTGTCAACAAATCCCACAAAATGACCAAAATCAACAATGTGTTAGTCCGTCTCTCAATACTTTCTGGCAGCAGGACGATGTGTGCAGGATTGAGTCTAAATAATTACTGTCTCATTCTGTGTTGTGCTTTTAAATACTTCTTGTAATCTAATTATTTTAGCTTTTTTTTTTCCTTTAACGTTTTTCACTGTTGAGCACTTTGTAACTGTAATGAAGTTATTATATCAGGCTTTGGGAATGCAGACAATCCTTCAATCCGTCGTCAGAAAAAATAAAAAAAATAAAAATATAGAATATCACCAGGCTTATTTAACACACCTACAGTAAGAGGAAATATTCAGGGAAAAAGATTAGAAAACAAGAATAAAAATATCTGTATTTTTTTCACCATATATTCACAGGATGTTTTGTGCTTCAGGTCCACTCCTGATTTAATAGAGAACTGGATTCTTACAGTTTGACATCCTTGAAACGTAATTAGAAATAAGCTTTTTTTTTTTTTTTTCAGCCCATCTGTGTCACATTTAAGTGTTAAATTTAGCTTTCTGAAGCCTGTTATTGCCCAAAGTATTTGTGTTTTGAGCATTTTGTGCCCATTGTAACTGAAAGCTTTTAATGTATCCTCTCTGAACGTACTACTGTCACACTATTTCTAAAGATGGAAACTACTATAAACTGTATTTTTTGTGTCCAAGATAAATGTGTGACTAAATGACTAAATCTCTGTGTCCATGCTAGATGACAACAGCAACCAGAGCTCCATCGCTGACTCATCTCCAGTGAAACAGGAAAACAGTTGTAGCACCAGCCCGGCCCCGGAGCCCACCTCCGCGTCTCACCGTGAGAACAGCGAGGCCAAGACTGACCAGAGCCCGGACAGCAAGAGGGGTCAGACACACACACATATATAAACACCAACAGGCAGACTGTTAGAAGTTATCTATCATTGTTAAAGACCTCCTCACTGTCCACTGATTATATTCTCTCTAACCCAGCTGATCAGACGGATGATGGCCACATCCTGTTTTTGTTTTTTCCTCTGTATCTTATCTCTCAGACATACATCCTCATAGTTAAATATACGTATTGGAGACACATAAAGTGACACAGTTGCAGTGCAGCTGTGGCCACGACGCCCCCCTCGAGACCTCAACTGTGACGGCAATTTTACGTGTTGACTTCATGTCTGAATAAGCAGTTGGGTCATTTTATGTAAATGTCATGATGTCTTTTAAAACTTTCAACACGAATGTCTTGAGTTGAATGCTGTCAGATTAATGCAAAGACTGCAGCAGTAAAAAGTTAAATAAGAACAAAGAGATATTAGTCTTATAAAGATTACTGTAAGAATTCAGTCAGCATCTCTTATGCAGCAAAAGAATAAAAATAGTTTAATGAACACTGTAAATGAGCCAATTTTAAGTCGCTGAGGAGATTCTTTTCATGTCAGATAAGTCTATTTAAAAAGAAGACGGCAATGTTTCATATTCCATGTCTGAAAAGTTGGGCAACTGATACAATAGTAATTATTTTCTTTATTGTTTAATTTGCTGATAATTTTCTCAGTTCTTTGATGAATTGTTTGTGTTTAAAATCCTTCACAGTTTCCCAGAGGTGACGACTTCCAGTTGCCTGTTTTATGTAACCAATAACCCAAAACTCAGAAATTTTATGAATTATCATAGAAGAAAAACCAAAAAAAGCAAATATTCCCATTTTAGAAGTTGTAAACTGTAAATTTTGGGGCATTTTTACCTTAAAAAAATGACTTGGGTGATTAGTAGATTAAAATTGTTTCTGATTTTCTGTTTAATCTCAGTTACTCTACTGAACAGCTACAACACAGCATCTGTAATCTACAATGTTCAGTCCTGCTCTGTATTTACTCTCTGATGTCTTTATACTGATGTGTTGATGTGTTTTAAATCTTCAGGTAAGACCATCCCTTCATCAGAGACCTCAGAGAGAGCACAAAGTGCCAAGAGAGACAGTCTGTCCTCAGGGGAGAAGGACTCTTCAGACAGCAAAGCCACTCAGGTACAAACACGTCTGCAAGTCTTCAAACTACACTCACAAATAATCACCTCTGTGGTCCATGTTGTTGGTTGCACATCTCTTCTCCAGTACTGCAAACACCTTCAGATGATTTTCATCAGGTGGTGTCTGAGCTTATATACAGTTCATTGATCTTATTGGATTTATTATTTATTTGGTTCTTCATTACCTTCCACAGAGTGGTCTCTTGTGTTCCTGGGGTCCGCACAACTTGAGCTGCAATAAATTAAACAAATTAAATAGATCAGTAAAACAAGCCAAATATACAGTAGATATCAGAGAATAAGTGAAATGACTTGTAGACAATATAAATGTACAATGAAAAGAAAAACTGATCAAAAAGGCTCCAAAACCCTTAGTCACAAAAGATTTGGTCACATGACTGATCAATAAATTGTAAGTAAACTGGAAACAGCCTCATGAAGGCAAGATAGCTGAAATTTGGTCATTTGGTGAATAAAACAGGGAGTCCTGGAGAAGAGCTGTGTGATATGTTTTCATTTTGATGGACTTGCACTTGCTCACTGTGTTAGTAGGAAATTAAAGGACGCTTTCCTGCAAATTACAAAAAACTAAATATATTTTTCATTTACTTCTAACAGTATTGATCTATTGTACAAGTCAGACAGCACCTGTAGAAAAAGAAGTCGTCTGTGCACAACTTCACTATTTTAAATTGTGTCTTCAAAGCTGTTTTTCTAATTGGAGTAAAAAATCCAAACAACAGTCCAAAATCCAAAGATTCACTTTACTATAATGTAAGAAAAGGAAAAGCAGCAAAATCTAATATTTGAGAATCAGGAACTATTAATTGATTATCAAAATAGTAGCCGATTAATTTCCTGGCAGTTGATTAATTGATGAATCTTGCAGCTCTGGTTCTGGTTGATGCTCACTTGATGTGCATTTATACTTATTACAGAAACCAGTGAAAAGGACATTAATGACATTATTTTTCTTTCTTTTCTGGTAGGATCTAGAGGAGGAGGCCCCGCCCAGCAAGAAAAGCAAACTGGAGTCCTCATCTCAGGACTTTGAGGAGAGTTAAATGTCGTTTCTCTCTCTCTCTCCCTCCCTCTCTCTCCTCCTCCCCCCATTAACTCTAGATAATTTAGGGCTAATGGACACACCGCCTCTCCCCCTCCCCCCCCACCCCCACCTCCCCTCCTCTACCTAAACTTACCTAAAGGGAGAATGGACATCTCTCTTCTCTCTCCTCCCTGACGGCTGTTTCCTCTCCAGTTTGCCACCTTTGCCCTCTAACACTCCTCTGCCACAGAGGGAGAATGGATATTACCTCTATTCACTGGTCCCCTCCGTGCTTCCTTCCAGTTCTCCACACTTTTCACTAATGCCAAGAGAAGCTCTGAACCCAGGCTGCGATCCCCTCTGCGACCAGGGGCGGCGCCGTCAGCCAAGCCAGGCCAGACCAGAAACACTGACCTGCATCTGTGACTAAAAAGAGTCCACACTGGGGATCCAGATTAGGACGAGGTTGATCCCGGTCGCTGCTCTGAGACCGCTTTCAAACGTTTTACCGCTAACGGTTTAGCTCAGGATACTCAAGAGGCTAACCTGGTCTCAGATCAGCGGCTGCGGGGGGAACCTCCACCCTAAGACCACGTCACTTCAATCCTCCCGATTCGCCTCCTGTTAGACTAATGTTCTATATTTGTTTAGGAAATGTTTAGGGTTTTTTTCTCAGGAGGGTCAATGCACTGTTATGGTATGTCACAATCGATCACAGATAGATTTGCTGCTGTAGTGGAAGTCTTTTTTCTCTATCCATGAAAAGTTCTCCATTCACGTTTTTTTTTTTTTTATTTTATTTTTTATTTTAAGTGAGTTAGTTTGTGTTTCGTAGAGGAAGAAGAAGGCGACGACGGTACTGGTCAAGTTAAACTCTTGGATAAGTAGTGCAGACAGGTAGCGTAGGTCCTGCAGGTGTGCCTTGAGTTTAAAGATTTAAACACACGTTTTTAGGTCAAGCAGGTTTTGAATTACAATTTTGGTGCCATGTTTTTTTGGTTTTTGTTTGCCTTAGAATCATCACTAATTAGTTTTATCCAATATTTCTACTCAACTACAGTTTGATTTAACCTAAAGGAATAATTCAACATTTTTGTGGAAATATTCGCTTTCCTCCACAGAGTTAGATGAGAAGATTGATACCACTCACATGTTTGTACGCTGACTATGAAGCTACAGCCAGGAGATGCTTAGCTTAGCATAAAGACTGGACGCAGGGGGAAACAGCTAGCCTGTCTCTATCCAAAGGTTTCAAAAGTCAGCCTTTAATGCTAACTCATTTACGTACAACTAAAGTTTTTATCCACGAAGTCACTGCTCTTGACCCAAAAGTAGTCTGTTAAACTGCAACTTGTTGTTTTTATAACTCTTTTTTTTGTAAGATGTAATGTGTTAATTAGTGAGCTTTAGAGGTGCTGGTGTGCTAGCTTAGCATAAAGACTGGACGCAGGGGGAAACGGCTAGCCCGGCTCTGTCAAAAGGTTCAAAAGCTAAAAAAAAGAAAATGTGCCTACCAGCACCTCTCACGCTCCCTAATTAACACATTACATATTGTTGATCTGTAAAAAAAGCAACAATATGTGGTTTTACAGGTGTTTACATGCCGGACTATTTCTGGGCTGAGAGCAGTGACTTCTTGGAAGGAATTAGCGAACTTCAGAGCTGCATTTTTAGTGGGTTTTTTTTAACCTTTTGGACAGAGGCAGACTGGCTGTTTCCTGTCTTTAGCTTCATATTTAACAGATTTAAAAGTCTCATCTAACTCAGCAAAAAAGCAAATCTCCCCTAAAATGTCAAACTATTCCTTTAAAACAGTTGGAGCCTGGAATTTGAACACTACCCAGAAGTAATTTAGTTTTTGTCTTCTGAAAACCTCACGAGTCAGATTTCCTGGTTGCTGGTCTGCGTCTGCTTCAGGTGGAACTTTGTTGTTGTTTTTCTCCGCTAACGTAGAAACAGACCAGTGGCTGGTTTTCCCGTCTGGTCCATCATCATGACTTCATCTCCGTAAGTGTTCTGTGTATCACTACTTATCTCTGACCTACACGTTTCTGTAGCTCACGGCAGAAGGGTCCAGTCTTTTAGCGCAAACATTGGTTCTGATCCTCCTTCAAGGTGCTGTCTGTCGGCTGAATCCAGACACGTGTGGCATCAAGCTCTTGGTTTTGCGCAGATTTTGTGCAATTTACTTGAACTCTATAGTACGGATTCAGACCTAAGACCTCTAAATGTACAACCTCACACATGTAAGATTTAGTTTGATTAATCAATATTTACTTGTGAATATGGATTGAAATCAATTGAATCACTGCAAACCAATGACTTCATACAACAGGGGCTATGGAAGTACGTTACAACGCAGAATTACTTGATCAGATTTCAACAAATCAGCATTCACATGGATGGAGAGAAAAGAAATTTTAAAAATGACAATTGTCTCAGTTTAGAGGATGGATTAGCATATACCTCATTCCCAGTCCAGCAGCGCTGGAACTTAAAATGCTATTGTATTGACATTAACAGTTATAAACAGCATTATGTACACTCAGTTTAAAAATAAATCTCACTTATGTTGTAGCTTTCACCTGATCGAGCCGATTGCTTATAGTTTGCTCATAACTGTGTGTAAAAAAAAAAAAAAAAAAAAAAAAGAGCTGTGAGATATAAAATCTTGTATGTTTTTTTTTTTCTTGGGACCATTTTGTTTCACTTTAGATCTTGTACAGATTTATGGTTTGGTTTGACTTATTTATTCCATCAGTAGTGCTTGGTTTTTATCATGTCCAATGGTTTTGTTTTCTTAATAAAATTCACAAAACTTTTTGGGAGTTTTTTTTTTTTTTTTACTGTTATGGTGAGAAGAAAACATTGAACCTCGTTGAACTCGTTGTGTTCTTCAGTGTGTTAATTAACAGAACGTACGACTAATCTGGTCCTGCTCAGGCGAGTTTTCAGGCTGAGATGCAGAGTTTTCTCCAAAGTTCCTGTTTACTGCTGCACTGAGAACACGAGTCAGTTTTTCTTCTTGTTCCTTCAGTTGAATGTTGTTTCCAGTTTGTTTCCACATTCATCTGCTGAAAGAGGAAAGTTTCTCTGAGCTCTTTGAAAATCTGAGTTTAAGAGGCGGGACTATGAATATGATTTGTGACATCAGAAATAGTTTGGAGCCAAACCTGGTCCAATATTCAACTTACACAAGTGTGATGTGGAAACTTGAAGCCTCCAGTGCACAAACACTGAGAACAGACTTTACAGTGAAGTAGGAGACATCTGGTGTCCAGCAGGAAAACGTTAAATGAAACATTTGCATATTCATAGAATCTGGGATTTTTAATAAGATAGGAGGAGTAGATGTAATTTTAAGGATTTTAAAGTGGTGATTCAACTTTTTTTTTCTGATTTCAGATACATATTGGTCCAAGCAGAGTGTTTTTATATACCTTGATACATGTGTGAAGGGGATCTTTAAAATCTGAACTCATATTTTTTTTAGTCCAAAGTATCTTCACAGTATTCTAGTCAACATTTGTGCTTTTAAACGCACCAGTTTCACAATTTCTCTGATTAAATGTTCCTTAAAGACGCCCTCCAGGCGTGTTTTAAGAAAAATCGCTTTGAATAATAATCTGTCTAATAAGGTTTTTTTTCCACCAAAAAAAAAAAATCAATTATGTTGTTAAAATCCTTAAAATAACATGTACTCCTTCTTCCTTCTTGATAAAATTCAGTTTTAGATGTCAGTTTTTTTGGTGAAATGTCTTCATAAGACTTTTTTTTTTTAAACACCAGTACAATCCTTCTTATACTCCTTTGATGCATTATGGGGTTTTGTGTCTTGTCATTTGTGCAAATAAATAAAATGAACTAAAACAGCAACAAACCGAGCTAACGGAGGACGTCAGTGGAGCTGAGTTCATCTCTACTCGGTGGTGGAAAGTAACTAAGTAACCTTTGACTTTTTACAAAAAGCAGTGTGTAGTCGGGGTCACATTTCAGATGTCTATGAGTTGTTAACAGCTCCACCAAATAGTGATTTTTCCCTCTAAACTTCTCACATGGTTTCATTTCAATAAATGTTCAAATGATTCAATATTTCAGCAAAAATCAAAGATTAGAGAAAAAGTCCAAAAACTGAAAACAGATTTGTGTATCAGAACTTCGTTTTTTCTTCTTTCCTCTCCCATTAATCATCTCACGACCCCTCAGAGTTATCTGCTGACCCTTTGGAGGGGCCCGACCCCGAGGTTGGGAATCACTGGACTAAACTAGCTAACTGTATATAAAGTAGTTGAAACTAGCTCCACCTCCAGCAGCTACAACAGTAACATGCTGCTTACACACTGATGCTTCAGTATTAATAATCTAATGATGTCATATATAATAATATATCAGTCAGAGGGACCAAACCACTACTTTTACTGCAATACTTTAACTACATCAAGCTCATAATACTTATGTACTTTTACTGTAGTAGGATTTTTCATGCGGGACTTTTACTTGTAATGGAGTATTTTTACATTGCTGTATTGATACTTTTACTTAGTAAAGGATCTGAGTACTTCTTCCACCACTGTCTGTGCTGCACGTGTGTGAAAATCTGCCAGCTGCCAAAAGTTATCTTTAATGTTTACGTCTTTGTTGTGAATTGATATGTTCATATGATCAGCTAGGCTGTGCTACTTGATTAGTATACAGTAAGTAACATTACAGACTGTATATGGTAAAAGTACAGTCATGGGTAAAAGTTGTTTATTAGCTTTACTTTAACAGCAGTGCATTTAAAAACAGATACATGCTCATTAGAAGAGACTGAATTTCCTGAAAATAAGCCCAAACTCTCTTTATGAAGCAGCCGTCTGGAGCTCAGGAAAAATGGAGCAAGCTCTTTCTGCTGCCTGAAGCTCTCAGGAGTAAACGGATCTGGGGATGAAACTATAATGAGTCACACAGCAGCTAATCTATATTGTCCTGCGAGTTAGAAAGTGGAGTTTAATGTTGTGTCAGAGGCAGTACACCTGTCTGCTGCGAGGTAAAATCCCAAGTTGCTGCGACAGAGAAAAAACAAGGCAAAACATGACGAGATGCTTATTTTCTTAGTATTTCTATTGGACTGTTCAGGAGTATACAGTACATAGAAAACTGTGACATTTACAACACGTCAACATCTGTAAAAAGGTTTGAACATTTCAAAACTGCTTATAGATGCTGCCTGAAATTGTTACATATAAAACACGACACTAATAATTAGACGCATCACTTATATATAAAGTACAACAATGTTTTAGAGTCAGTATCTATACAAACAAGCTTTTTATTTCCCCTGGAGAGGAAAGCTCCTTATACAATGTCAATCTTATCAACAGGGCAGAAAAATAAAAATGTAGTACACATAAAAGCTTTTGTTCCATGGCACTGTGTACACGTTTATCAGAAGGACGCTTCTGATTAGTATTTACAAAGACTAGTGTGAATGGTTAGTCACGTCATGTGTTATATATATACACTGTTACACTGGAAGATTCAATATGATCCAAAAATTGTGCTTTAGAACACGATAGGTCAAATAAATGTTGCTATACACGTTTAATCTAAAGAGGAAAGGGGCGACATTTTGGGAAATACACAATTTCGCTTTCTGGCGGAGAGTTAGCGTTAGCTTAGATGAGAAAATCAATACTACTTTCATATTTCTCAGTTAGTTAGCCGCCTACTAGCACCTCTAAAGCTGATAAATAAACACTCTCGTGTTTACACCGAAGTGTAAAAACAGCAATTTGCCATTTTAACGGTTGGTTACACAGCCACGCTAGCTACTACCCATTTCTAGACTTTGCACTAAGCTAACGTTAAAGGGGCCCATAAACAGCTGTCTGTTCTGTAGCATTGGTCGCTAAGGTTGTTGCTAAAGTTTTTCAACGGGTTGTTCACGTTGTCCACTCTTGTATTTTGGATCAGATTTAGGCCCTGCTACTATCGTTTGTGTTCGTAGCCTCTGGAGCTGGAGGAAGCTTCCTGAAGCTGGCCAATCAGAACAGAGTGGGCTCATCGGGAGGGGGGCCTTAAAGGGACAGGAGCTAAAACGGCCTGTTTCAGACAGAGGCTGAACTGAGGGGCTGCATAAAGGGCCAGTATAAGATAAATAAGGAGTTTTTTTTACTGTAAATCATGCAGATATTCCAGTAGAGCCCCAGAATATAAATATAGACTATAAATGTGCATGATACGACCCCTTTAAGCTAAGCATCTGCAGCTTCATATGTACCGGACAGATATGAGAGTGGTATTAATGTCCTCGCCTAGAGTTAAAACTCCACTAGAAATTAAACAAACGTATTTCCCAAAACATCTGACTTTAGCTTTAAAGAGGGCAGTATGAAGTGGGACAGTACACTGAATCATCTGTACTGGCTTTTATGATAAAATAACTTTTGTTTAGAATCATAGAGTTAAAGCGCCGTATGTTTGTTGAATCTTTAAAGTGGACAGTGCAAAAATTAAGTTAGTTAGTAGAGGCTTCAATAGTTTCATCGGGGCGAGTTCCTGTAACATGAGGCAGATGCATTTTAAAAGCCCACCTACACTACAGTAGTCCTACTACAGACTATACACTTTAATCAGTGCTAGCTTATTTCTCTGTAGGAATATTTACTGGTTAGTGACAGATCAGACAATAAATAACAAAATGCAACAACTTCATCATTAACTACAACAAATTCTCAGTAACTTTCAGTGGCATTCTTCAAGGATATTAACCTTTATGCTGACTGACGGAAAGAAAATACACAAAAACATTGAGACTGAAAGTTCATTTGTGACCTTGGAAACAGTAGTAATCTCACCACAAGGTCCTTTTAGTAGGTTTTCTGGAGCTTTCGATCGAGTTGCTCAGTTGTCATGGAATTGTAGCTGAACTTTAAATCTCAACTTTGGAGCCAACGTGAATGAAAAGTCCTAAAAATGTTCAGAGAAAAATCTATTTCATGACAACTCGGCAACTCCATCTGCTGAGGAAGATTGTGTGATTATGAGTGAAAGCTCCAGAACAGCTGCTAAGTGGACCCTGTAGTGAGACCGTTTTGTCAAACACAAATAGGTTGTATAGTCACTTCATATAAATCTCTTTAATGCATAATGCACACAAGTATCCAAACCTAGTTGGTAAGTGTACTGTTAAACTACTGTTATATGTGTAATATGTTAAGACAATTTCTATTAAATAGTTAAATCACAGTTTGACAAAAAATATTTTAAAGCTTTAAAAATGCTGCATAAGCCCTGATTTAATGTTTCAGACTTTAAAAATGTTCCTCCAGAGCCACCGTAGACATACAATGTTTTTTTACTGGCAGAATGGTACTAACCATGTGTACTCAAGCTTCATTTACTAACCTTTTCTGGAGCTTTCAACTGCGTCTCAGTCTTCGTCAGCAGGTGGAGTAAAACTCTGTGGGACTTTTTTACCTCCAGGTTTTGCCTCTCAGGCTACTTACAGGCTTGCATTGTGGGACAATAGTGTCCACCCGCTCAAAAATAAACCGTATTTAGTATTGTAATGTGTCAGGTTTGAGTAAACTGAATGTTGTCACTCCAAGAGATTGGACAGATTAAAAAAAAAATCCACTGACGAAGACTAAGATGCAGTTGAAAGCTCTGGAAAAAGCTCGTAAATGGACCTTGAGTTAGGATTTTTTTTTCCAAGGTCAAAACTGAACTTTGCTCAAGTTTGTAGTATTACTAGTTAAGACTGAAGGCCTCAGTATGCTTCAAAAGAGGTGCTTGTCAAACAGTCGAACAGCCTCTGAAGCCCCTCCCCCCCCACACCTTTCTGACATTGGGTGGGGGGGGGCTACATCCGTCAATTTCTGTAACTTTCTGAAACTTTCTGAAACAGACGATCTGACATTAACATGCAGCGATTGGTCAGGAGTGCTGAGGTGAGAAAGTAAGTTCTCCTTTTTTAATTTTTCACACAACTACTTGTGTAATTTTTCTTGCGTAAAACTGAGAGCAACGCTTTAAATGCCTTTGAGGACAGACTGACCGAAAAAGTGCACCATTATTCCCATTCGCCCCTCTTACAACGGACGACTTTTCACCCGCCTTTGAGTGTGGCCGTTGTGAACAACTGTAAACATATTTGCCTTTACCCGTCACAAGAACTGGTTTCTTTTTAAGCATACTGCAGCCTTTAGGTTGATACACTGGAAGAAGGCCTTTGTAAAATGTTACTGAACATAAAACGTTTGACATGGCAGTATCACTCGGATTGGTTTGTAGCTTTACAGGAATGTAGAGTCGGACGGATGCTTCATTTTCCCTTCAGTTTGAACTGTGCTTAATTGTTTTCCATCTTTTTTTTTTGTTTTTTTTTTGTTGCTAATTTACAAATAAAGCCCCAAAAGCAATGCGTGTGAAACATCACTTATGCTTATTTTAGATACAAACTTAGATGCAAAACAACACGTAAAAAACAGCGAGTGCAGAGGACGGATTCCTTTTGTTATAAACATCAATATTGCACCAAAGCAGCATATTTGGACGAGCATTCTGCATTACAGAACAGTTTATCTTCAGGATTTAGATCAGGACAGTTACCAGCTACCAGTGATATGCATAAATACAGTATAAAAATACATTATGGAAAAATCTGCAGGGACTTTAGTCAGGCATGGCGGGCTGGATTGTGGGAAATGTAACGGGAGAGTGAAATGTGTTTAAAGGTGGGAGAAGAAGGAGGAAAAGGAGTGCAGGAAAAGAGTGTTTGGAGCCTCTAGAAGGTCTGATCATCGTTGCAGGACTCTGTGGCGTGTCCGAAGGCCTCGCATATGTCGCAGTACGGGCGCTCGTCGGCCGGGTTGCCGTGATAGGTGGAGTGAGGTACGGAGTCGGGGCTCTGGGCCTGAGTGGGACAGTCCTCTGTGTCGTGGAGGTCGAAGCAGTCGCAGATGTCGCAGAACAGACGTGGAGTTGCCTTCTTCTCCCGCTTGGAAACACCTTTGTCAAAACTGAGACAGAGAGAAGAGAGAAGACATGAGAGGAGCGATGTTTTTAAAGTCTGTGACCCCCACCCAACCCTGAGACAAATTAAACTGTGATCATTTTGGTTTTTGTCGGTATGTCTGCTGGTTTTCAGCACAGGGAAAATATCTGTATATGAATGTATAAAGGAGAGTGTCAGTGTTCCAGGAATATAAGATTCTCAGCATCAGTAACCTCTTAAAAATAGATAGTAATGGATTTTGTCACTTCTATTCTTCTTTGTTTCTTGTCATACTTCGGTTTGGGAGATTATCATGCTTTCAGTTTTGAAATTGCAGTTCCTATAACGCTTTGGGGGATTTAAACTGGGGTTAGCTGTGGGCTACAGCTTGAGGCCTGTTTTTTATCCTATATTAGTTTATATTTTGGCAAAATGCACCATTTAAAGTATGCCGATTGCCTGGATGCCTGGATTACTTTGATACTGAAGAAAACCTAAAAACGTGATGATTCTCAGGCAAGTTTTTCTATTTCTATGATTTCTAAGCAGATTTATGGACCTTTATTCACAATAAAGTGCATCACTGGAAGTGTAAGTCACACTGAATCTAAAAAATGTGTCATCCATTCACTCCCTTTCAACTCCATTGCGCCCCCCTGGGGAGGCATATCTCACAGTCTGAAAACCAAAACAAATGAAATGATCTACTGACAAGGAGTGTCTGTTTATCCTGTTTGAGGAACATTTGCTGGCAGGGAAGTCAGAAAGTAGAGACAGATTAACACATTGTTGGTTTTGGTCTTTTCATGGGATTTGTTGACATCCTTCAAGAACAGAAGCCAGTCTGAGCAGCAAAGATGAGGCGAGCTGAGAAAGTCTCAAACCTTGTTCATGATTAACCATTGTGCTTATTATGTGGTGTAATAAATAAATTGATGTCTTTTTTTAAAATTTTGAGGTGGTTTAAAAGACGCCACTGATTTGTTTCCTTTTAAATCACTTCTCAGAACTTCTTTTATCTTTTTGGTGGAGAGTTTTGGAAACATTGGTTTTGACAGCCCAATAATTGGTACATTTATTCAATCTGGCGTAGGACGGGTTCGAAAAGAGAGAGAGGGGAAGAGAGAGACGTCAATCATCTGTTGTGAAGTCGACTTGAAATGATGTCGGCCCTTAAACTAATTTGAAAGTGTGGGCTGGTATTGTGAGGCTAACGGAGCTCGTGAGGAGCGCTGCAACTAACGATTATTATTATTCATTATCAATTAATCGTTTGGTGTCAGAAAATTGTGAAACACTGTACACTGTCACACTTTCTCAGACCTCAAGATGACGAATAAAAGTCCAAACCTGAAGTTATCCAATTTACAATGATGTAAAAAAGAGAAAATCTTCACATATGTGAAGCTGAAACCAGAGTGCATTTGTCATTTTTGCTTGAAAAGTAATTTAAATGATTAAAAGCTGATGATTAATCTTCTACTCATGAGGCTGCTTTTTATTGGTGTATATTTATATTATTTTATATATTTCTTACTCATCGGTCCCGTCGTTGCCGTTGAACTCAGCCAGAGCGAGCTTCTTGAGTTTGATCTTCAGTTCCTCATTTTTCCGCTGCAGGTCAACTATCACACTGTTGAGGAAGTTGATCTGATGGAGACAAATCAGACACACATCACCGACATGTCAGTACAGGTAACAACTGCAAACTTTAAACATAATCAGTGGGAAGCATCCTGACAGTCTTACCTGTCCCTCAGCAAACTCCTTCTCCTCCCTCAGCTGCTCCAGAGCTGCATCGCCTGCAGAAGCAAAGCGTGAATCAGAAAACAGGTCGACGATAAGAAATGTCTGTGTGGATGCTCGAATAACCATCTCCTCCTCACCTGAGGGTGGAGCTTCCCTGTCTTCTCCCTCTGAGGTCTCTGTTCCCATGAGCCTTTGCTCTAGATTGTGAACGCGACTCTGCAGCTGAGCTTTGTCTCTCTCCAACGTCTCCACGGCCGTCTGCAGCGTCTTGGCCATGGCGTTTTCTCCTCGCAGCACCGCGATCTGCAGTGATGGAACAAACAGATAAATCCCTTACACAGCTCAGATTACTCTGATAAAAGGAGAGTTTCCAGGAAATAATAAGACAGGGTGACAGTTTGTATGTCAGTACCTCATTCCTCAGAGTTTCCAGTTCCCGATCTTTGTCTGAGATTAAGGCTCCGGTGGATTTCTGGAAGTCTGATTCCTGATTAGAGATGGTTTCTCTGTAGAAAAATTTGGAGATTTAGAGAGAATACTGTATGTTAACTCCCCTCAAACTGCACCAAACTCTAACTTGAGGTCACCTTTGCTCCAAACAAGCTATGAAGATGAAGAAGTCATGGACAAAAAGAAGAATTTTAGCTTATCTTTGACATAAAGACCAGGTCAATTTATCTGTGGCACCTCTACATCTTCTATCATATATCATCATCATCATCACCGGGGGCTTCACTTCTAAAAATCTTATTTTTGTCACTGACACTACAGTTTCAGTTTGATTTACTCAATAAAATCTCTCTATAGTGTCCTCTGACTGTCCAGCAGACAAGATGCAGACGAGAGAAGAGAGGAGCTGATAAAAATACTCAAAAAACAAAAAATAACTATTCAATTTTTGGAAAAATCACTCTTGATGTCTCCTTGTGAAGTTTAACTGACATTCTGAAGTTGCAGTAGTACTGGGTTACTTCCTGTTAGTGTACAGTGGTTAATTATGTTGACTTTTTGTTTACTAACTGATAAAACAGTATTCTATAAAATATACAATACTACACAATCAGTCTCTAATAAGAAATTGGGACGCAGTTTACGATTGTTTGGGCTGCACACAGACACTCAGGGCTGAAAAAAACTGCAGGGAGCTCCTCTGCTTGGAAAAATAATAATAATAATCATACTTAAAAGATGCTAATTTTGAACAGGCAGTGAAGGACAATGTTTCCTATAAACTATATTTTAGTTATAATCTCTTTGCATGCTTTATTTTTATTTTTTATTTTTGGTTAGAGATGCAAATCCATCATTTTCATCACTTCAGTTTTCCATCCATGAAACTAAACATAATTTTCTGAATTAGTGCATCATTAATATATATAATATAATATATTAAAGCCACATTTTAAATCTTCTGCTATAATACACAGAATTGCCTTTTTTATTTTGTTTTGTCTGGAAGAGGAACCTCAGACTTCAGTATGTCTCTTCCACTTGTGAAATCAAACATCAGGTTTATTTTAATACATAAATGACGTTCCATAAACCAGATAATAAAACAGCAAGAAACCAAGGATTCAATATAAATTCACAACCAAGAATCTCAGCTGTTGCTCAGTGAATTTCACCTCCTGCCTCCAAAATCAATTATAACAGACCAGCGACGCCCAGCTGACACCCCGATAACGTCTCTGTTACAGCCATCTTCATAAATAAAACTGGATGTGAAGCAGGTCGTTTCACTGGATCACATCTCCTGTCTGTTTTCCTCTTTCACCTGAAAACACTCTCACCCTCCACATCTATTATTTCTGCTCTAATTGTACATCACCTCTTCATTTCCCTCCGGCCAACAGCACAGAGCCGCCGGCTCATCTTCACATCCCTCTCCCTTCACTTCTGTCGCTTCGATCTTACATCACACACGTCTTTGATCCTCGACTGTCATCTCTCCTCAGCCGTCTGTCATCTACAATTTATTAAGCATTCGCTCTCAACTTCAGTGGCTGCTCTGTTGAAGTGCTGCAATGTATTAATCCTCTGATTACTGAGCTGAGACGTGTGAGACGACGTAAAGTTTCTGTTCTCACTGGCAGAACTCACAGGTACGGACAGAAAATCAAAGGTTCAGAGCTTAGAAAGGGCTAAAAATACTCTTAACCCCCTTTAAGTCTTACTGTTTGTTGTTGTATTTATTATGTTATTGTTTGAATATTTTGTTAAACCAATGTCCTTATTTCTGTCTAATTTGTCACCTTTTTGTACCACATCCAACCGCACTAATTAAAAAAAGAAGGAAAGAAAGAAAACCACATTAAAAATTTAGTGATCAGCTTAAACATACTTCACATCTAACTGTCCTATTAGATGTGAACATTTCTGTCAGGATATGAATACTGTTAATTACATGCAAGTAGGGCTGCAACTAACGATTCATTTCATTATCAATTAATCCCATGATTATTTTCTCCATTGACTGTTTTTATATACAGAACAGAGGTTTGCAAACTGAGAGTGCTCTAACAGGAAGTTAGTCATTAGTTTGGTCGCTGATTTAGATGCTTATTGACACGCTCAGCAGTTGGAGCTGCAGCAGTGACGCAGCTCATGGAGGCAATCAGGGTACTTGATTAAATTAAAACACTCAACGCCTGATATCCGCAATTTGCATCAAAATTCATACTCCTTCTCAGGGTCATAATTCAGTCAAATCTGAACACACAGACATCTCTCATATCTCTGATGTCTATCACGAATAAATGTCCATAAATCCACTTAGAAATCATAGAAAACAGACGCCCCATAACTCCAGGAGAATCATCTCATTTTTAAACTTGCATTAACTGATTTTTTGGCCGCTTGTTTTCAACAGAAACAAGTAGTGAACTCAACACTGACATATCGTCACCTTTTAATGTGATATGTTGAACTTATTTCCACATCCAGCAGATACGGAGCAACATTATCATTCATTTGGAGTCGTGTTTCTGTCCACCTGGTGAATGTAAGTCCAATATTCACTCTCTGTTAGCTGTTTTTGCTCTCTACCAACTCCTGAGGGAAATATCTGGCTCTTTAGCTGCTAAATGCTCCACTATGTTCACCAGCTAGTCTACAGCTAACTGTGTCTGTTTGCTGTTTGGTGCTGAGCAGGTAGTGTACAGTGGCTTTTTACAGCTTTTTCTCTGAAAACAGCTGCCTGCTGTGGCCCAAAACGACGCTATGAAAGTGCTGAGAGTGAACCAAAACAGTAAAGTTGCAGCCGGGCAGCTAAACAATGAGCTGAAACTCACTATAAAGCTCCGTAAAGCCGAGGGGAGCTGCAGAGTCACTGATAATTCTCTGTAGGTTCATCACTACGAGCCACGACCAACACATTACACACTGACAGCTCAGACATTGGTATTATAAAAACTATCTACTATAGCTGCTTTAAGTTTTCTTCAGGATCAAAGTAATCCAGTGAAAGCGGTTTGTATCCCAAAGAAAAGCATAAAATCCTCGCGTCAGAAGCTAGAACCAGAGAATTTTTGGCATTTTTGCTTAAAGAATGACTAAAATGAACAGATGCTGATTAATTTTCTGTCAATCAATTAATCAACTTATCACTGCAACTCTAAAAACAATGTGCAGCCTTCACACATAAAAGTGGATTTGAATGTATTTCACGTTTACTTTATATTACACATCATTTACTTTATCACACCAACACAAGTGTTACATGAGAAACAAATTTGACACTGACTCTAATGTGTTGAGATGTAAGATTATGAATTAAATCACACATGTAAGAAGATATTTTACATATTTTCTAATGTTTTGAGTGTGTACAACTAAACTTTAAAACTTGACATTAAAGTAAAGATGCAATGGAGTGCAAAAGATGATTTGATTGATATGATTAAATCAAAGCCAGAGTACATCAGCACATGTTAAAAAGAGTATATAAGTATATATAAGGAACATATTTAGTTTCTTACCTGGTTTTCATGTCTGGCTGTTGACTGTTAAAGTCCTCATTGTGCTGAGAGACAAACACACACAAATATAGAGGCATTTAAATAGAAGCTAAACCCGTCTGAGCTGTAAGAGTTGAGTCACAGCAGGAAGTCAATCCTCACTATGCCAAAACCTATTAATCAAATCACCGTTTCTGGCTTAACAAAGCTCTGATCTATAACAGGATGAAGGAGGAAAGTCAGTACCTCCTCAAGATGCTGAGACTTCTGGGAGGCCAGCTTCAGCTCCTCACTGAAAAGCAGAAAGGAGAGATGACACCAAATACAGACCAGTCAAATCTCTGTATCACGATTACTTATTACTATGTACTTAAATCTGGTGTTGTGCCAGATGTTAACTGTGTTCACATCTGTTAAAGGGGACGTATCATGCACAATCCCAGATCTATATTTATGTTCTGGGGCTCTACTGGAATATCTTTGCATGATTTACAGTTAAAAACTTATTTATCTTCTACTGGCCCTTTATGCAGCCCCTCAGTTCAGCCTCTGTCTGAAACAGGCTGTTTTAGCTCCTGTCTCTTTAAGCCCCCCCTCCCAAGAGCCCACTCTGTTCTGATTGGTCAGCTTCAGGAAGCTTCCTCCGGCTCCTGAGGCTACGTAAACAAACTATAGTAGTCAGATTTCACTTTTTTTTCCTTGTACTTTACTCAAAATATAAACTTCTCAAATACATCCGTACATGTCGAAGCCCAAATCTGATCTGAAATTTGAGAGGGAACAATGTGAACAACACATAGAATAACCTTAGCAACGACCTTAGCAACAAAGGCTATAAAAGGGATGGCTGTTTGTGGGCATGTGCAAACAATCTGACATCATCACAAGGAGGAAGTAAAGCGTTCAGAACAGGTTGAAGCCCTGGCTTCTGACTTGCAGGGAGCATTTTATGGTTTGTTGACGTGGGTGAAAGTCAGCTGCAATCTAGCCAATCAGAACAGAGTGGGCTCATCGGGAGGGGGGCGTTAAAGAGACAGGAGCTAAAACGGCCTGTTTCAGACAGAGGCTGAACTGAGGGGCTGCATAAAGGGCCAGTATAAGATAAATAAGGAGTTTTTAACTGTAAATCATGCGAAGATATTCCAGTAGAGCCCCAGAATATAAATATAGAGCTGTAAATGTGTGTGATAGGTCCCCTTAAGGAAAACACTACAAGCATCCTGAGTTGATTCAACCTTAGTGGCAAATTTATCTATAGTACTGAAATGGAGGATCTGTAATCTACAGTCTAATTCTCATCATTCAAAAAGCCATCTGTTGGTCTATCTCTGCGGCTTACCCTCCTATTTTAAACATCTTAAAGGATTTGATGACTTTAAAACCCAAAGTGGTCTATATACAGTATACATACAGTACATCCACGGATGGAAAATGCCATCATATTATAAAGCTGATGCTGTAATCTGTGTATGTGATTCAGACAGTAGCAGAGACGGTGTTGTCCGGGAATTTATGAATCTGGATATTTTTGGACGCTGGAACCAAATGATTTGCAGGAGTTTATCTCCATGTGGGTCACTCTTAGGATTTGTGTCAAAGGAAGAACTCTGAAGCCATGTGTGACTAATAGCTCAGTCTGAGCACCATCTGGGTGAAATATTTAGCTGCCTACTGTATAATTACATTTACCATGCCTCTATAGCATCCTCAACTCCAACAACAGGGAGGAGGCTCAGTTAAAGGGGAACTGCACTATAAAAATATGGTTCTGCCATATGAAACTTCACTGCAGTCCCACCAGCTATATCTCCATCTCTGGTATTCTTTATAAAAATAAACAGACTCAGATGAACCAGCGTCTCCAGTTTTACACATGAAATGGTTTCATAGATCATTTCATACTCTATATTACTATAGAGGGCAGCTGTGGCTAAGAGGTAGAGCAGCTCCTCCAGTCCACATGTCAAAGTGTCTTTGGGCAAGATCACGAACCCCAAATTGCTTCCGATGGCTGATTCTCCTCCTGATGAGCAGGTTGGCACGTTGCATTGCAGCGCCTGCCATCAGTGTATGAATATGTGTGTGAATGGGTGAATGTTGGCATGTAGTGTGAAGTGCTATATAAATGCAGTCCATTTACCATTTTTTTACACCCATACACATGGAACAAATTAAAAGAAATCTTAAAGCTGCATTAATCAGGTTTTTTGGCCACTTTGGGCCCAAACTTGGATACGGGGTGGGATCAGAGAGAATACATTATCATACATTATACACACTTTCTCATTATGGGAACTTTTGACTGGTAGTGTAGCTGGGTGTATTAGAGGCTGTGTCAATAATATATCATTGTCAGAATTTTTAAACTTTCAAATATCAATATTGGCCTCAAAAATCCTGTATCCATCGGGCTATAGTGTGTCATATAGACTTGAGACACAGGTTGTGTCTTGTTTTGATATCATCATCAAAACTCAGGTATCCTAGCAGCACTCACTCATTTTATTTATTTAGAAATAAAGATGCTTGAAATTACAGTGAAATAAAGGTTATACTGTATTTACACGGCAAACAATTAAGTCAGGAACATAAAATGTTTTCAATACTAACTGCCGGCTTTAAAGGACCAGTCTGTAGGATTTAGTGGCATCTAGCAGTGACCTTGCAGATTGCAACCAAATGAATACCCGTCACCCTCCCCCTCCCCCTCCCCTTCCAAGCGTGTAGGAGAACCTACGGTGGCCACGAAACTCGCAAAAAACATGAAAGGCCCTCTCTAGAGCCAGTGTTTAGTTTGTCCGTTCTGGGCTACTGTAGAAACATGGCAGTGCAACATGGAAGAGGACCCGCTCCCTATGTAGATATAAAGGGCTCATTCTAAGGTAACGAAAACACAACGATTCTTACATTCAGGTGATTATACACTAATTAAAACATACTTATGAATATTATATTTCATTTCTGCCAAGTCTGTTCAGTAGATTCCACTAAATTCTACACAGTGCACACACTAACAGACAAAACCATTAGGATTTGACAAACAGCAGCAACAAAAACACAAACACAGAAACACACATCTGAGCTGTGGTGAGTACAGCTGTTTCTTTCAGACGCCACAAAGCCACATTGATTCCACACAAACGCACACACAGTTTAAAACAGAGACACACACACACACTCTGATGTCATAGCCAGGCGGTCCTAGGAGGAGAGACGGAGCGATTACATAACAGCAGTAGACTCAGGAAGGACGCGCCTCAGAAAGGATGGAGGAACACATTGTTGGGATGAGACAGGATGGAGGTGGAGGGTGGGGGAAGTAAAATCTAACCAAGTCATCTCTGTCATCATTAGATTGATTTAACATGAACCATCCATGTAGAAACATTAGACTTTTAGGATTAATTTGCCCGTAGAAAACATGAAAAAACAGACAAATCGCTGCTCCTGGAGGAGGATGAAGCAGCTTTTGTTTCACTGTGAGAATTTGTTGACATTTACATCTCCATCCGCTGCTCCTCCTACAGGATTCTACATATTGATGACTATAATACAGCCAATTAAATACATCTGGAGCTCTGATGTCACAGCTCCGGGCTCTGATGACTCAGGGGGGAAGGGGGGCGTGGCAGGATGATGTAAAGACTCAAACACACACGTGCAAACACACCACATACATCCACACACATGCACACGACAGCCACACACACACACACACACACACACACACACACACACACAGCCTATAAATAAACCCTGACGTCAGGCCTTGAGATCCACCACAAACACAACAGAGATGGAAAAAATGTTAAAAGATGGAATATTTTTACTCCGCATCAAAAACTGTTTCAATCAGTCACAGATCTGCTGCTAAAATATGTTTTCATGAAAGATGGAGAAGCCATGAAAGTAGTCAATAATTTAACTTAATAATCTTTATCTTGATTACTCTTCTTGATCCACAGTAGTTTCAAAGCATCATACCAGTGGTTTTTTTATGTTTTGGCTGATTTACTCCTTTACATCACAGCTACCTATTTTGCAAAACAATGCTGCTGTTTAACACGTGTAGAGTTTGTTTTTCTACTACTTCATGCATCCATTTATTTTCATTCATTTCAAACAGTATGAAAAACAATTAGCAAACTCCTGAGTTGTTTAATCCACAGTTGTGTAAGTGTGGCCAGCAAACGCCTCTTGATATTTTCAAGATCAAGGTCTGAGGCCTTGATGTTTAAAAAACAGATGATCAGAAAACCAACATGTTTATGAAGACGAGAAGAACAAATAAGAAAGCAGAAAACGTTTTAACGAAGAACCATCGCATTCAACTTTTCCCTATTTCTTCTTCTACACCAGCCTTCCTGTGTGATTTGTCCGCAGCGTTTAAAAGAGCAACAGCAGCTCCTGCACAGGCTACAGTGCAGCTCGAGCGAGGATGCACACGTTAATTGCTGCGGACAGTCCGTGCACACCCTCAAGGACCATGCTGAGACCTTTAGTCTTAATTTATTCATTTCTGTTAGTTACATTATCATTATGAAGTATCGCAGCGAACACTTTTGAAATGAATCTGGGTTAAAACACAATGATAATGTAACTGATAAAAATAATGCTTATAAAATGTTTATATAAACATGGTTTATAACACAGTATAAACAGTCATAAGGACATTTTTTAAGTTAATTAATGTAGAGCTGCAATGATTAGTCAGCTAATTGGCATCTATTTTGATTACTGAATAATCATTTCTGTAATTTTTTAAGCGAAAAGGACAAATATCCGTTTTCAGCCTCTCAAATATGAGGATTTGCTGCTTTTCTTTGTCATATGTGAGTAAATTAAAAATATTTGGGTTTTCGACTGTTGGTCAGACAAAACAAGGAAATTGAAGACATCATCGCAGCCTCTGAGAAGCTGTGAACGCCATTTTTTCACAATTGATAGACAAACAATTAATGGATGATGAAAATAATCGTTTGTTGCAGCCTTAAATTAATGTACAGTATTTGTCAGCAATTATAACATATTTTATATTATTAATGCCTATCAGTTCATTAAAAAAAATCTAAAAACTATAACGTGCATTTGAAAATGCACACGAGTTGTGGTTAAGGATCTAAAACTTGCAAACATTGTGGTTTGGAAATGTTTACGCGGATGCCCAAGAGGGATTTATTTTTTCACAGTGATTATGGGTATTGTACTCCACCATCATATCCATAATCACTCTCAATCGCATCCTCTGGCTAATTATGGGCTTTATACAATAATTTAGACCATATTTAGTAGTGTGGACATCTCTCTGGAGCGTTACAGACGGAGCCGCCTTAATGACACACTTGACATTTCTGTGTTAGACCAATAAAGACATTTTTTTACATGTTTATGCTGTCTAAAGGTAATTAAATCCAGCCACATTTGCACACAATCCTCTCTTTGTGTTGAATTAGAACTCCACAACGCAGACTGGCCTTTTAGTCATCAATGTAGCCCCCCAGGACAAACTCACCACATCAGCCTATTGAACTTGGCTGGCTGTGGGTCACCTTCAGAGAAGACACAAACCAGGAAAAAACACATTTGTTATCATGAACACTTACATTTCCTTGCAGAGGACTCCGATGCGCTGGTTTTCTGAGCTGCTCCGCTCCTTAGACAGACTGAGCTCCTCCTGGTATTTGGAGTTCTGTTGTTTCAAAGCCTCAAGCTGGACAGGAATAGAAAAATAAAGAGGAAAGGAAAGAGGGTCAGACACAGAGCTGCAACGATTGCATCGATTTTTCGACTGACTGAAAATTAATCGGCAACTATTTTGTTTTTCATGGTCATTTTTGAGTAAAAATCCAAGCAAATGATCTCTTTTAAGGTTCTCAAATGTGAAAATGTGCCACTTTTCTGTTTCTTTTTGGGGTTTTAGACTGCTGGCTGGACAAAACAAGACATTAGATGACTCACTTTTGGCTCTAGGAAATTGCGAGGGGCATTTTTTTGAACTGTTTTGTGATGTTATATAAGTCAAATGATTCATTGAGAAAATAATCATTAGTTGCAGCCCTAGTCAGAAAGATTATTTACACAGCAAATAAAACTGTAGTGACGAGGATAAACGGAGGTGGAAGCATTAAACAGTCTCACATCACAGTCTGCAGGGTGTAAACTCAAAAAACAGATTGAAGCTCACATGACTGCAGATTTTTTTGGCTAATCATATTTATTTTTCTATTCTACACACAATAAACTAGAGCTGCAACTAACAAATATTTTCATTATCAATTAGTCTATTAACTATTTTCTTGATGAAGCGATTAATCGTTTGGTTTACTGAATGTTGGTCAATAAAATACAGAAAAGATGCACATCACAGTTTGCACAGGCTGATATATGTTTTGTCTGAAACCCAAAAAGATTCAGTTACTTTCAGAGGAAACCAACAAATATTTCACATTTTGGAAGCTGGAACCAGTAAATTTTCTCTTAAAACGTTACTTAAATGATAAAGTCGAGCATCAACAATATCTGTCAATTGAGTAATTGATTAATCAACTAATTGTTTCAGCTCTAGTGCAAGTTTCAACATCATAAAAAAATTCATCAACAACAATGAATGATGGAAAAATGTGAATGAACGTCCCAAACATTTTTTTTTCTGTTTTGTTTGTTTTCAGTGTTGTTATATTTTTGTTATAATCATTGTGTAATATTAAAAATCTGTTCATTAAGATTTAAGTGGGGAAAAAAAACAGTAATTCTGGGTCATTCAGAGTGAAACCACAGGTAATACTTAACAATACACACTGCCTTGATATCCGTCATGACTCAGCAGAGAGCAGTATGAGGTTAAAACCATGTGAAACTAAAAATAAAACCCCCGGAGACATCAGCTCCTCCAACTTCACCTCAGGCAAACTTTTTGTTCTCATTCACGCAGGATGTCTGAGATCCCAAAAAGGTGCAGAAATCATTTCTGACAGTTCAAACAGCTTTTAAAACACGTGCAGCTCTGTGATCTCAGCTGCTTTAAAATAGCAATAGTCAATAATTAATTAGGACCGACAAGCTCGACTTTAAAATCAATGCCTTCACTGAAACTGGCATCAGGTATAAATAAAAAAACTAAATGTGTGTAACATGTTTCTGTTTGCACTGTGTTTCCGCTCCGTTTCTGCTGCCTTGCATGTGAGTTTCTGACTTTTTAAACACCTCAGTATTTATCTACACCTCCGAGACAAACACATACAACATACACGTGCAACATGCAAACATGCAGAATGTACAGTACACGAGTTATGTGCTGGGTCACACGCACAGACTAACACACAAAATCTGACATCAACACCAAGAAAAGCAGTAATTTATAAGCTAATTAGAGCAAGTGGAGCAGGAGAAAGACTCATTAACCAAATAGTATCACCTCTTTCTGCCTACGGAGACATTAAAATGCTTTTTATTGGCAGAGGACTGCTGCGCGGACCGGGCTTTCCTCTCAGTTTGACAAAAAAAAATTGATCCTACCTGGTAGTGAGGCGAGTAGATGTTGCTGGAGTAACCCTGATGCAGAGCAGCTATGTCCATACCTACACAGCTCACCACTGCCAGATTTCAACAAATGTTCACCTGCTAAACAAGAGCGGTGTTGTTGCTATGCCAGCGCTCTCCCTCTATCTATAACATGCACACAGACCAATGCAAGCTGGGCATCAATAAACCATCAGCTCTGATCCCCCGCTGTGCACAGCTGCGAGAGGGAAATGAAGAGTGTGTCGCCTGAGCAGCCTCCCTCCCTCTCTCTGTTTCTCTCTCTGTCACACAGTTGGGTTAAAGAAGCCAAGCATTTCCATTATGTAAGGCAGAATCAGCTCCTCCCAGACTCACCCCCACCTCCCTGCTGCTCGCAATCTTGTTTCCTCGCTCTACGACACCGTATGTACGCACACTCCTCCAAAAGCCTTTCATTCACAATGTTTAACATGAACCACAGAAGCCGGACTGCTTTGTTATACATTACAAAGGTCAGATAGAAACACCCAGTCATTCATACTCTGCTCTCCTTTACTGTTTAAGTCGTGTGATTTCATTATTGTTTAATCTGTCAATAATTTTCTCAATTACCGGTTAAAAAGATCAGAAAATCTCAATTTTCCCGAGCACAAGGTAACATTCAAACTGCTTCTTCTGGCTGATCATTAGACCAAAACCAAATATAATAGGGCTGCAACGAACGATTATTTTCATTATCCATTGATCTGTCAATTATTTACTCGATTAATCCATCAGTTGTTTGGTCTATAAAATGTCAGAAAATAATGAAAAATGTCGATCACTGTTGTCCAAAGCCCAAGATGACGTCCTCAAATGTCTTATTTTGTCCACAACCCAAAGATATTAAGTTAACTGTCATAGAGTCTAAAGAAACCAGAACTTTTTTCCTTAAAAAATGACTCAAACCGATTATTAGATTATAGATGTATAATAGTTGGCAACTAATTGATTAACTGACTAATCGTTGCAGCTCTAATAGAAAGTAATTATGAGAGGATACTGTGAAGGGTCAGAATATAAACAGTATCTAAGAGTAAAAATGACAAACAATTAAATGACGAAATCAAAACTGTTGCTGATTCATCAACTAATCAATTATCTAATATTTTCAGCTCCAGATCCAACAGATGTTGGAGAGGCCAATCTCAAGTCAAACGTCCTTTAAATGAAGCAATGTTCTGTCCAGTCAGGCATCATCAAACACAAACACAGTGCGGCTCACTCTGACATGTGCAGGATTACATCACAACTTACAGTAACATGGCTGAGCGGAGAGAAAAAGCACATGTAAGAGCGTCGGCACTGACAATAAAAGCTCTACAACACGTCTTGTTTTCCTCCACAGAGACTAAATTCCTGCTCTCTCTCTCTCTCTGCTGTAGTTAAAAAAACATTGTTTTAAACGTTTAATGGCGATGACGTTTAACTGATCCGTTCTGCTTTCTGTCTGCCTTTAAAATATACCAAATAACCTTTAAATACTGTGGGCCAGATTTTGCAGATGTGACGCATTTTGCCCCGAACACACGTGCTGTAATAATAACAGACGCAGCAGGCTGGGGTCACAGTTTCACGTCATTTGAGCAAGGTGCATCTCTCGCCTCATTGTATAGGTTCACAATCTTTAAAGTCTGTTTTAAAGGATCCCTTCATGATGCACTTTCAATTTAAGTGATGGGGGACAAAATCCAGAAGCCTCGTTTTGTGCAAATGTGTTCAAAATTTATCTGAATTTTATATGAAGCTTCACTGAGTTAGTCAAATAAAGCGGATAACTTCAGTCTTTTTGGTATAAAATTCCCTTTTTTGTTCCTGTGTTTCCTGCAGTGCAGCTGCAGTGGGGGGGACAGTAAAAAAAGGGAGTTTGGCACTAAAAAGACAATCAGTTCTATCAGTGTTATCAATCATTCATTAACTGTTTATACACCAGTTATTAAAGGATTTATAGGAGATTTCTTCTCTCAAAGTTTCAAACAGTAAAAGAAAACATTAATTCTGATAATGTAAGAAATTCCTCCTTAAATCATGACCAAACATGGCAGGAGAGCACTGTTGCAGCGCTGAAATTATGTGCATGAAAAAGCTTCATGGAATGAGAAATATAAACACTATCAAACAAAAAGCAGGTTTATGTTCGGTATCTCCCGCTCTAATCTCCTATCCATTTCTCTCTCTGTCATGAGGCCGACCATCTGGAGCACGCAGGAAGTCAGAGAGTGATCTCACAGAGAGGAGATGAATGTAAGAGAGCAAGAGGGCACCAGAGAGCCGCAGACTGAACGAACGGGTAGACGAGTAGCACGGACTGAGTATGAAATGATAAAATA
Source organism: Scomberomorus guttatus (assembly GCA_038419695.1). Lineage (NCBI taxonomy): Eukaryota > Metazoa > Chordata > Actinopteri > Scombriformes > Scombridae > Scomberomorus > Scomberomorus guttatus. Next base: position 3,602,308 of record CM076463.1, read on the forward strand.
TCAAGTTACAGATGGTGGTGAGAGACGTGGAGGCTAAGAGGGAAGAGAAAACAGAGAGAGAGAGAGATGGCTCGCAGTATTTCATGCGTGGCTAATTTAATGCGATGACAGCAGGGACTTGCAGTGTCACATGCAGTCAGTGTGGGAATCCTGATATGAATACGCAATAAAAACCCTGCAGGCCACAAATGCTACGAGGGGTAGTGGAAACACAAAGTTTACACACACGCATGCATGTGTACATAAAGCTGTGGATTTCTCCACATGGAGCTGTAATAAGAGCAAAACTCTGCATTTAAACAGCTTGGAGTGTCTTTCCAAAACCAAAAATACACAAGCAAGAGTGCAAAGACTGGATTAAATAGTGTGTTTGTCTACAACTCGTTACTTTCAAGTCATGAGCTAACTACATTAGCTTGTGTTAGGTTACGTTAAAAGCAAGACAACCAAGGAATAAACTGTAACTTAATAAAATGATAAAATGGCGACTTCATGGGTATTCTGCTGTAGATAAATACTTCCCAACATATTTCCTTCTAGGACTTTCTGCTTACCTGTGTCTCCAGTGCTTTATTGTCATTGGTCAGCTGCTCCAGCGACAGCGCCGTCCTCTCTGACTTTTCAGTTGCCTGGAAAACATCAACAACACATGAATAACTTTCAGCTTCACATTGTATGATATGTATATACACATGTAGTATAAGCACAAATATGATTTATTACATAACAAGCTTTTTCCCCCCTGAGAACACAAAACAACTGTTCTGTTAACTTGAGAAAGAATTGTTTTATTACTGTCAGACCTCGACGTAACACGCTGTCCAAACACGTCATGTCATGAAATCATTATTTAGGGATCACAGGAAACCCAAACATGCGATGCTGATGTCATGAAACAGTTTTCTAATAATGAGCGTGAGAAATTGTTCATGTATTCCTCTCTGGTGTTGTGTGTTATGTCGGTTTTGATATTATAAATTATCTCCTGCCTCAAGGCTTTTTGTTCTTTTGCATCATTCTGTACGTGCACAGTTTTATTATATGTATGTATGTATGTTGTCTGCTGCAGTGGTTTAGTTCATTGTGAATAGGTCGCGAGCATTTGGGTCAACTTTGTCAAAAAAAGTGTTTGTTTATGCAGTGAAGTACTGGTCTAACTTATAGCCTGAAAACAACTTCATCTGCAGCACTGCAGCTGTTGTATTGCCTCGTTCTTTGTGTTCAGCCTGTTTACATGTTCTGCTGTTAAAATTGTCTCTATATCCTGAATATGATGTAACTGCAATAGCAGTGCTTTTAATGTTTTTTGCTGCTTTCTTTTCTTTTTTTGCTCTCTTGCTGCAATGTTTCTTATTTTATTGATCTTTAAGCCTAAATTGTAAAAGTTATTTTAGTTTTCATTTTGTGATGTGGTTAGTACTGTCTCCTCACAACAAGAAGGTTGTGGGTTTGAATCCACTGACAGGCAGAATGGATGGATGGAAATCTGCTGAGTGGGTGTTAATCTGGTCAGTGTTTGGACTGTGACCTGAAGTCGAAGGGAAAATCTGGATCCTGAAGCTAAACCAGTTGGGAACCACTGGTCTACTACATCTTATCCAGTCGTCAATTCTAGTTTAGTAACTCTACTGCAAGAGGCAAATAACAGCTAACTCTATACAAATTAATTATTTCAATGTAACATTCTTAAAATATATGTAGCATTAATTTAAACCGACATTAACTGATTTTTTTGGCCACTTGGAAACAGAAAATTGACATATCGTCTCCTCATAAGGTTGATATGTTGAACTTGGAACACTTCCAGCAGTTACGGAGCAACATTATCATTCATTTGGAGTCGTGTTTCTGTCCACCTGGTGAATGTAAGTCCAATATTCACTCTCTTTTAGCTGTTTTTGCTCTCTACCAACTCCTGAGGGAAATATCTGGCTCTTTAGCTGCTAAATGCTCCACTATGTTCACCAGCTAGTCTACAGCTAACTGTGTCTGTTTGCTGTTTGGTGCTGAGCAGGTAGTGTACAGTGGCTTCTTAGAGCTTTTTTTCTGAAAACAGAAAATGACGCTATGAGAGCGCTGAGAGTGAACCAGAACAGTAAAATTGCAGCCGGACAGATAAACAATGAGCTGAAACTGCAGAGTCAAGTAATTTGTCTCTGTAGATTTGTCACTATGAACAACCCCTTTTACATTCCACATAGTAATTTCATCCATTGTTAATAAGAGTTAATTAAGAATATCATACATACAAACATTTAAAATCAAAACTCGAAGTACCAAGGCACTAAACAATAAATTATCTCAAGTTAAAACCCAAGTCAAAAAGGAAAACAGTAGCACTAAAAAAAAAAAACAGCGTTCCATTAATAGACCAGAAAGATCAGAAGTCATTATACATCCTGGCTAAAAAAGGAAAAACGGCTCTTTACTGAGTCAGCTTCACGATTCTTCAGCTGTTTCACTTTTGCATTCATCTGTAATGAGCTCAATGTAGCGAGAGCAAAAGTATGAAATGGCTTTAGGGGAAAGGCAACAAAATACTCGCTTATAAGTGCAAACTGTAATTTCTACCAAAGTCTTTTTTAGAAATATAAAAGCAGTAGAAAGAGTGGACTCCGTGCTTTCACTGCTGTTGCAGTTCAGTGGTTGAAGTCCACTCTCTCTGTTGTTCACCACTCCATTTAGACGTCTGACGTGCAAAAACAGTCTGCTAGATATATAAGAGCATAAATACTAAATGAGCAGACACACTGTGTTCCAGTAGCTTCAGAAACACCACTGAATATGTCTATCGACACACAAAGGAGGCACATAAGAATTAATATTCAAGGTAAAGTAATATTTGGCCACAGTATTTTAGCAGGTACCTGCAGTAGGTGTAAACAAAATTAATCCTGACAGATAAATCAGGCCGGCTGATATATCTCCTCTCAGTACTGCTCATTGCAGATATTTCGGTATCAGTGTCAGCCGATAAATGACAAGAGACTGAAGTACAGAGAGATATGTTTAGAAACAGTGTCACCATTCTTTAGTTTGTCCACCAGAGAGTAGTGACGAGTTTATGTTTCAACTGTAAAACATCCTAAAACAAATTTACGGCAACTTTATCAAAAATGTTTATTTGTTATGAGTTGTATAAAGACAATATATCATTAAAGTCTCAAATATATACAGTACTGTGCAAAAGTTTTAGGCACTTTAGATGTTTAGATTTTTATCCATAATGCAACACCATCATGGAGGCATCTGATCAGTCTCAGATTTATTCTGCAGCATGACAACGAGCCCAAACATGCAGCCAGAGTCATGAAGAACTATCTTCTATCTTCAATAACATGAAGAACAAGGAGTCCTGCAGCAGATGGTTTGGCCCCCACAGAGCCCTGATCTCAACATCATGGAGTCAGTCTGGGATTACATGAAGAGACAGAAGCAGCTGAGACGCAGACGAAGAACTGTGGCAACTTCTCCAAGATGCAGGAACAACCGACCTGCCAAGTGCCTGAAAACCTGTGTGCAGGTGTACCGAGGAGAACTGCTGCTGTTTTAAAGGCAAAGCTGCTCACAGCAGATACTGATTTACTTTAGGTTTCTGCTGTTTACTCAACTTTGTATGAAGTTAGCTGCATCCTCACTGCCTAAAACTTTTGCACAGTACTGTATGTATGTGTGTGTATATATATATATGGCCTCATATATTGGCCTCAGTCGGGCTATAAAACAAAATTAGTTTTTGTTTCTGACCCATTGTGTGCATCGTTAAAGTTAACTTAATTGTTTGTGGTTGTTTTGGCCACTTGGGAGCAGTGCAACAAGTTTTTAGCACAACATTGACATATTATCACCTTATAAAGTTGTTGTGAAAAACATGTTAGCGCACATTACTGCCTGTTTACACATCCAGCAGCCACAGAGCAAGATTGGCACTCATTTAGAGTCGTGTTTCTGGTCACCTGCCAAGCTCTGTTTTGCACTTCACCAACTCCTGAGCAAAAATATCTCTTTAGCTGCTAAATGCTCCAATGACTTCACCAGCTATTTGTTAACTTTATCTGTCTGTTTGGTGCTGGGCAGGTAGTATTCAGTGGGTTTGTCAGAGCTCTGGGCCGTAAAACCAAAACAATGAGCTTAAAAAGACGCAACAAGCTGGTGATAATCCTCTGTGGGTTTGTCGATATGAGCAACACATTTTATATTACACATTTGATTCATTGTTACTATAAAAACATAGATTATTACAGCTTTAGGTTTTTACTGTTTCACTTTTTAACAGCAGTAATACATCTTGTTAAGAATTATTTATAGCATTGGGCTCACCGGTGGCCGTCAGTTTTAAATCCTAGTAGTTTTGATTTTACATAGTTCTGTTTAATGCTTAATTCCTCCTCATGTAAACCTTTACAGAACTGTGGTTAATGGCTTAAACTGAAGAAGACACTTACACTGTTAAATGTATAAGCATGAATTAATGAATTTATGAATCACCACGAAACTATAAGACATTGAATACAATATTTTCTTTTAAGAAAATAAAAACGCACTTGAATTTTTTTTCTACTAGAATTATAAAACTAACTAACTATAAAATTTTATATTTCCTGGTTCCCACACTTCTTGTCCACAAGTGCACCAAATTTCAGGTTGGTTGTAAAAAGTACTAAAGTTTCACAGGGCAGTTATTAAGCTGTGTACCTCGACCTACCTGCTGTTTCACATCTTATTTCCTGTCATTTCTATACTGTCAACTACCTAATGATGTATAAAATACTGATACAAAATGGCTATAATGTTACTTTAAAACCGTAAACACACCACACAGTTTTATTTTTCCATGTTCTTTATATTACTCTAATTAATGGATGACTCTACAAACTCTTTTTCGTGCAGTGCTCTCTGATGGTGAGCAGCAGCCACAGAAGATAAAACTGTAAAGCTTGAATGAAAAGAAGAAGAGTAGCTCTCTGTGTAGACTGATTAAACCAAAATGGGAGCGAGTAATGTGTGCATGTGTGTGTTAGTAATGTCATCATATTAGCCTGAGGGCATAGTTACAGTGGCAGAGCTTCAATAAGTCTGAATGAAAGCACACTGGAGAAGAGAAGATTAAAATAAGGGAGGGATTTTAAAGGAAAGGCTACTTAAAAAGGCCAAATTATTTAGTTGTGACATTTTCAAGATAACTATTTTTTCCATTTCTTTCCCAGAATACCACCAATCATTTGCTGAAAACTGTTGACAGCCAGAAGCAGACTGAGCTATCTTGGTGGGAATCAGCAAATGCCAACACACCAATTTGTCATCCACATATGGCGTTATTCGACTGTTAGCTGCAAACAGAGCTGTGACTTAAAATCTACTTAGAGGCAGAAGAATGCCAAACGTTAGCTCTCTGGCTTTTTTGTGTGCAGTGTAAGCACAACAACAAGCAGCCTGGTTACATGAGGTGATGAGATGTAAGATAACACCGCTGTCTCAAAGCGTGTTGTAGCAACGTCATCTGTTCTGTTGCAGACTGACTACTGTATGTGCAGAGGTGGAAGAAATACTCAGATCCTTTACTTAAGTAACAATAAAACAATGTAAAAATACTTCAATACAAGTAAAATGCCTGCATTCAAAATCTTACTTGAATAAAAGCACAGAAGTACATCAGAAAAATGTACTTAAACTATCAAATAGTAAAAACACTTTTTCTGCAGTAAAATGTCCCTCTGACTGATATATTATTATATATGACATCATTAGATTATTAATACTGAAGCATCAGTGTGTAAGCAGCATGTTACTGTTGTAGCTGCTGAAAGTGGAGCTAGTTTCAACTACTTTATATACAGTTAGCTAGTTTAGTCCAGTGGTTCCCAACCTAGGGGTCGGGCCCCTCCAAAGGGTCAGCAGATAAATCTGAGGGGTCGTGAGATGATTAATGGGAGAGGAAAGAAGAAAAAACAAAGTTCTGCTGCACTGATATATATTCATTCTTTTACTTTTCTCTAATGTTTGCTTTTTCTGTTAAATTTTACCTTACACATAGTGAAGTTTTACTTATTTAGGCATTAAACTGTTATTTAAATTAAACCATGTGAGAGGTTTAGAGGGGAAATGTTTCTTTGGTGGATCTGCTGACAGATGGATCATAGACATCTGAAACATGACAAGGAGCCCAAACTACACACTGTTTTTTATAGGGGGGTCACAAGCCACAATGGTTGGAAACTACTGGTTTAATCTTTAACAATGCATTCTACTTTGTAATCTCGTCATATAAAAAATCCATTTTTGTAATAACATTAGTGAAATATATTATTTTGGAACGAAAAAGGTAGAATTCAACCGTGAGGGGAAGTGCAGCACCTGGACTGTGTGCAGCGTGCACATGCTGAGGTTATCTTGTAACTATCTTGAACTCTGGAGGATATCCTCTCCTCTCGATTTGTCAAACTTAGACGGCTGAAGCACAAAAACACTACTGTGGATTTTGTCTCCCATTATTTACACTGAAAGCGCATTAGGAGGGGATATTTTAGTAGCCATTATTAGCAGGAAGGAAGATTACAGCAGAAAAAACCCTCTTTTAGTGTTCATACAGGCACGATTGTTTTTTTTCAGACAGACTTGAAAAATTGTGAACTTATCCTTTAATACCCATCACCCAGAGACTAACGTTAGTGGAGCTGAGCTCCGCACTCCAGCACTAACGAGTAAACGCAACGCACACTGCAGCACTTCACAAAATTTCATCCAACTCTAGTGGGGTGAAGAAAATAACTCGGTCTATTTCTGTTTCATTTCTAAAGCCCTGCACCCCTACAGTGTTTTGGATAACGATGGTGCAACGAGAGGCTTCTCTATGCTGCTGGAGACAGAACGGCTCTAATAAAAACACAGTGGAGCACTCTACTTTTTTATCGCCTCACTCCAGAACACAGACACCAACATCTGTTTTTACAAAGAAACATTTCACCAGTTAGGAAATTACTCTGATTTCATTATTCTCATGCAGGAAGAAGACTGTAAAATGCTTCCAAATGAATGCAGTTACATGCTTTTCTCTGCTTTTTTTCTATTGGTCAAATATTAACCATCATTAAGATCATTTAGCCTAAATATAGTGCCCCGCTTTTCATATATTCAGTCAAGAATAGGTGTTTGAATTAAGAATCGAATCGTGGCATCAAGAATCAGAACTGAATCAAATTGTGAGATTCCCAAAGAGTCCCATCCCTACTACAACTGTCAAATAAATGCAGTGAAGCAAGAAGTATGAAGTTGCATACATTGGAAACACTCAGGTAAAGTATAAGTACCTCAAAATTGCACTTAAGTACAGTACTTGAGTGAATATACTCATTAACTTTCCCCCGCTGCCTGCATGTGTAAACATACCTGTATTAACTGGGCTTTCAGCTCTTTCTCTCGGCTCTCACTCTCCTCTTTCAGGGTTTGGTGCTCTTTCTTCGACTGCTCCACACTCTGATCCAGTTCTGGCAGAAAACAGACGGACGACATCAATTATAGCTCTCACCTTGACACAGAAAAAACTGATTTCACACTGAGCAAAGAGACAGTTGAGATGCATCTGACGTGTTTACCTTGCATGGTCTTTGCCGTCTTCCTGTTCTCCTCCTCAGCTATCTCGAGCTTTTGTCTCTAAAAAGGAGAAACATCGGCTTGACTTCGAGCTAATGACTTGCGTAGTAACATTCTTTTACCTTGAGCTAAACAGGGAGTAATGACCAGCTCCAGAAAACATGCGAGATTTGTGGATAAAATGCCTTTCTTAATGAGGCTATTTTCACGATGCCCATGAGCAAAACCTTTACAAACATTATTAAAAAGAACTACAAATCTACAGTTACAGATAAGACAGACATGCACCTCGTTGTGTAAATGTGCTGTCAACTTTACATGTCAGAGTCATGTTTTGATGGAGATATTACAAGGTCTGAACATTTCTGACACTTCAAAACACAGCTTAAGTATGAATTTAATGTTGTCAATCTTACAAAAAGTCTACAGCAGGGGCAATATGAAAGATATTAAATGTGCGACTTGTTCCACCTTGTTGAGTAAAGGTTATCGTCTTTTATGCACGAGGGTATAAAATCAATCTAATTAACCAAGAAATGCTGTGAATGAGCCAGTTTTATGTTATTTTCTGCCCCTCACAGTGTGGGAACAGAAAAAAACACAACAATCATTAGACCAACAGTCTCCATAAATGTTCAACATTTGTTCATGCCATCTGCTTACAGAATCCAACAAAAATCTTGATATAAAGGAATCCTGTCGATAAAATTGGCTTATTCACAGTGTTTTGTGTCTTATTAAACTGGTTTTATTATGACTTTATTTCAAAGCTTGACAGACATAGCAACAGTAACTAAAGAGGGGCGGGGGCTCAGTGAACAGTCAGTTCAGACTTCTGCCGTGTTGGAAATGTTACAGAAACGTTACGAGGTCCGATCTCAGGAGATTGCCATCATGATTTTTTCATAAAAGTGACTCTGTGCTTAACCAGAACTGTCATCACGTTTACATAACAAGGTGCATGTGTGAAAAAGGTTTTACAAAACAGAAATTTATGTTTAAAAGCCCCAAATCCATAATTTTAACATGCAGGTGAAGCCAGCAAAGTATGTCTGAAAGGAGCAACGTTGTTCCCTTTTTGAATGTCTCATCTCAGCCGTATTTATTTGTAAATATATTATCACGTACTGACTTTCTTCCATTCTTACCAGGCTGGTTAGCTGCTGTTCCAGAGAGCTCTTATCTTCCTGTACAGACTGAAACTCCTTCTGTTTGCTCTCCAGGTCGACGCTCAGCTCACTGATCTGTTGTGGACACACAGTATAGTGCATACAGTATGCAACAGGAAGGCCGTACACATGTACAGTACATCTGAGTAGAGCCATAAATTATTCATTATCACAGAAGACAAATGCCTATTTACATTAGTGGCTAAAAGGAGGGCTGTAAATAGAATTTACATCAATTCTTCCAGTTTTACTATCATGCCATAAATTATATGATAATTATACTAGTATTATGTAGCTGTGGTCCACGCCTAGCTGAACAAAACCAGTGCTGGGAATTTTCTGAGGTTTTCCACAAACCTTTTTCTCCTGAGACTGAACCTGGGCCTTGAGGCTGCTCATCTGTTGCTGGGACAGAGACACAGCGTCCTCTTTCTGCTGGGACGCCCGGAGCCTGAGCTGGAGATCCGCCACCTCCCTCTCCAGCTCCATGATCCTGGAGCGCTCAGACACTGTGGCCACCTACAGCAAACAAATGTAGAGAGGAAGAATGAAGGCAAAGAGGAGGCAAGAGGGCCGACACAGGAGAAAAGTAGAGTTCGTTGGGGACACCTAGATAAAACTGCAATTAATCCTACCTTCATGAAAGCTTTAGTGTTCAGTTTTTATTTAATCTGTTTTAGAGTTGTTGATTTATTTTATGGTTCATTTTGTGTTGCTGGTGAGCTGTAATGGGTTAACTGAGGTGTGTGTCTAATATTTATTTTCTTCTACCCTAATTCATATAAATGTGATGGGACTATTAAAAACACAATGAGCCACACGGCTGCACTGGACGACATATTCCTTCATCACCATGAACACACACTGTAGTTTATTTTGACTCAGTCCCACACACACCTCACTGCCGCCAGAAATTTCCTAACTTTACAGTGACCACCTGTTTTAGGAAATTACTGAGTCTTTTAAAAAAAAACAAACATACATTTGTGACACGTTTTTAAAAATGGACGTCATCAGTAGGAACCAATAGGCTTGGGGCTAAAAGTCACAGACACGGCAGGGAAGTCAGAAAGTTTTAAGAGATGGACGAACACAGTAGTTACGTTTCCATCCACCTGTTTTTATTCACATTTTCAACTTTGTGCATAAAAAAACCTGAATGGAATTGCAGAAAATTAATGAAATATTCCAAAAAAAGTTTTTTACACTTGGCTGAAGTAGAAAAATTGGTGTATTGATGAAAGCAAAATGCAGCCAAGTGTAACGTAAGCAGACTTTCAAACAGCTGAAACTGTTTTTAAAGAGTTTAAACAGTCAGTGTAGTCACGAGTGATCTGCTGCTTCATTTTATGATACTTTTATTGTATCACTGTTTGTAAAATGTTTGTGTCTGGTGCTGTTTTGTATGTATTTTCATGTAAGTTTTTGTGTTTTGTGCTTTAATGTATGTATATGTATAACTGAGTTTTGGGTTCTGTGCAGTTCCAACATGTATTTTATTGGTGAGTTATGAGTATTTTAAAGCGGGGGGGGGACGAGCATTGTAAACTTCAGTAGTTTGGGCTATAAATGCTGTGTTATGTAGCATTAATCAATGCTATGTCCCTATACAAATTAACATTTAATAAATACAGGAACCACGTGAATTAAAAGTCCACTTAAGACATAAAAAAAATCAGATCTGTGTGGAGCGATGAGGAGACTGTAACGCTCCTCAAAATAATAATTAAAAACAAACATGTAATGTCATATTTACATTCTGTTTTCAACATAGTTTTTCACTGTTTAAGCTTTGACTGCCGCTCTTTTAATGACATCATCTTGTTGCGCCCTCTTCTTCTGCCTTGGGTAAATGGCACCAACTGGAGAATTAACGCCACCAACTGTTTATCTTGATGAACCAACTCCAAATACTCACATAACAGTAGTGCATGGAAATAGGCATTCATTTTAAAATTGTCTTCCGATGATTTTCTGGAAATTTGGTTAAAATTTGAACTACATTTGGATGGAAACTTGACTATTGTTGGTGGTTTCATTGGACTTGTTGACAATAAGAAAAATGAAAAGCAATGCCAGCCTTATTGTTTAAGGCCAGCATTGTCAAAAAGCACAGGCCTTTCCAAACAATATCCTTTAATTAGCTTTCATGCACACATGCATATTGTTCAGTATGATAGACCTGGGTGATTAAAAAAGCTCAAGACCAATGAGTTACAGTTTAAAGTCGGGGCTTATGGTGGACAAGGCCATGAGGGAAGCAACTTGTGATAAATCTGACAGTTTGCATAACGTATGTAGGCTGTGATTCCTTCAATATAAGCTGTGTATCATTATTAAACCTTGTGGGGGAAAAGCACATCTCTCAGTCCTGCTGTGGGACTGGGACTGCCAGCATTACCCTAGTGTCCTCTAAATCCCTCTGGAGTTTTTCAGCTTTGGTCTTTTCAAAGAGCAGGCTCTGCTCAAGCTCCTTTATGTGGGCATGCTCCAGTCTGGTCTGCGTCTGTTAGTAAGAGAGAGCAGGAAGAGAAGGAGAACACCAATGCAACACTGACATGCCAGCTTTGTGCCACACACAGAAAGAAGACAAGACTTTAAAGAGAAGACCAGTAAGTAAGAAAGCACTGATGGTTTCCAGCATTTCAATTATATCACAAACAAAGGAAAAGATTGTTAATTTCTGAGGAATCTCAGGAGTTTATCATCTAGATCATCTCATTCTGACTCTCAGATTCCTCAGATACTTCATGTCTGACAGGATATCGCAAACAACAACACCGCTCTAGTATTGGCATGTGTTTGCTTGTATTCCAGCACTTGAAGCAGTAGCTAATTCAGGCACTAATTCCTCTGAAGAGTGAAGAAGATGCAGACAACACGGGCAAGTGAGCGAAATAAAAGCATGTAAAAAAGACTGAAGGCGATGCAGACGTAAAGAGCTTTCAGGGTCGGGCATGTGGAGGAAAAGATGACGAGAGGATGGTGAAGTAAGTGCTGCAGAAGGGTACGTAGAAAAATCTGAGAGGAAGGGTAAGTGAATTAAGCATGAATGAATAAATGAAGGAGCAGGAAGACAGACGTGTCTGAACAAGAAAGTAAATGAATGATTCAAAGAGTGCAGGGAAAGGAAAAACCTTAGAATGATTGAATTTCATCATCAGTTCTTCATTTTTTAGAGGAAAATGTGAAGCAGTAATAAGTTAGTGGCTGCTTATTTAGCATTTTGAACTCATTTTATGTGCTTAACAAAAGGTGAAAAGAGCAAAATCTGAAAATTAAAGTTAAAACAAAAGAGGCGGTGTTCAAGAGAAACTCATGCACAAGACGGCTTGAAGTTGATTTATTGGTTTGACTGGTTTTAAAAGGACTACATGGGTGTGGTGAGGTCAAATAAATAAATTCATCTTCTTTATCAATAATTCACACAAGGATTCATGAAAACCTCATCAGCCTGGTAAGTGAGAGATAGCTAGCTAGTGTAAGTGAGACGTAGTGCGTGAGAGAATATGTTTAATTGAAAATCAGATTATATAACCACAAGTTACCTCGAGGTCTCCTTTAGTGATGCATGCCTCCTCTACACGAAACTGCAGATCTTCCACTTTTCTGTCAAACAGGGACAATAATAAAATTCATCTTAAAGTTGCATCTGTACTTTTTTTCAGACCCGTTGTCCACTGATATTTCTCACCCCTGACTTTAATAATAGCCATATACAGTAGAGATGTCCTGAGGATCTCTATCGGGGCTGGCCCGGGCATAAAGTCAACACTGACTATCACTTTCACCAGTTAAAGTGACAAACATCACCAGCAGCAGGTCATATCAGCTGTCAATAATTACTGTTAATCCTGCGAGTAACTTGATAACAGGCCAAAATTAAACTTGGCAGTTGTCGGGTTTGCGTGCAGCTGGTTTCAGCCAAAGGACATTTGTAAGGGGGGGGGAAACTAAAATCTGATACACCGCTGTACAAACGCCAGTGGACTGAATGTTTTTGTAGTTCCCACAATTCCTACAGAGTGATACGTCTTCTCTCTAATGTCACATTCACCACTTCAACTTTCATTCATATATTAATAATTTAAGCTGATCAAGTTAAAGGACTGGGCTGACGATTTTCTATATTTTTCTTATTGTCAACAAATCTCATGTGCATGTAGTACATCATAAATTTCTCAAAGAACTTCAGTACAAAGTCAAGAGGTTGTGATACGTAGCACAACATACTAGTGAAGCTGTAAACAGAACCACGTTCCCGCACATGCTCAGTGTCGTCTGCCTTACACAGAAACTCTCCGGAAACTGAAAACATGATCGCTGTTATTCATATACCAACTCTTCATAATGAAGGAACATGTCACCCAGTGCAGCGGTGTGGCTCACTGACGTGTTTTTAATAGTTTTTGGACAAAGACAGAGGTCTACGGCACAGAGGAATAAGATATATCAGACTTTGGATACACACACAATACTTGTTAGTAGATGAGTTCATTGTTGGTTTGGCTCCAAACATGAGATTTGTTGACAATAAGAAAAATATAGAAAATCACCACCCAAATCCTTTAATAGTTTTGAACCAGCAGCTTCAGTATTTGGGTCAAGTAGCTTGTATAAATGAAGGTGGGCCAAATTTAGTACAGTGTTATTTAAATGTGTCAGACAGTGATTTAAATAAACATTTAGGTAAGTATCAGATTGGACTCGGTATCAACAGATACCTGCTACTGGACTTGAACCAGGAGTGAGCCCAGAAAAACTTGATTGGGACATCCCCGATATACAGGATCATGTGGAGACTTCAGGTAAAGTCAGACCACCCACCTCTTCTCCTCCTCCAGCTGGTTGAGCAGCTCCACTTTGTCTCGATCTGCTGCTTCCACCAGCGAACGCAACTGATCCAACTTTGCCTCCATCTCCATGGCATACTAACACACACAATCATTACACACAATAAATAATGATGTGTAAATGCAAGTCTAGTATTCACAATTAAACAGACACATTTGAGTTGTGTTGAACAAACAACACTACACGTTCTAGTTTGACTGCAGATAACATACATGTGTACATGTATCTGACCTGATCCCGCCCTTTCCTCAGCAGAGCCATCTCCTGCTGCACCTCTCCTGCATGGCTAGTTGCCTTTGCGACCTCGCATCTCTCCAGGTCCCTCTCCTTTAGCAGCTGTTCGATGTGCTGCTGCTTCTCCTTCAGAGCTTCCTGCAACGCCGTGGTGCCAGAAATCTTGCGAGCGTACCGAGCGGACGTCTCTGTCAGCTGGAAAATAATGTTTTCTATGTTATTTGATGCTCTTTTTCAGAGCGAATTACGATCAGTGTTGAAACTGTGTCAGAGGTCCCTAAGGTCTGAAAAAAAATGAAATAACACATTGAGGTTAAGGTGTCACAAAAACAACAAAATCAGATGTAAACTGCTCCTTCGTCTGTGCTCTTGTTTGTTTAAGAACTTTTTTGGGAAAAAAATCTACTGCCATTCAAAACAAAAGGAAAAAAGTAATGATGGGGGATGAGTTGCATGACCAGTAAACATAGAGCCCTGTGTAAGTCTTACCAGTCCTGCTCGGCTGGGTTTGCCGCTGATTGAGGAGGTGGCGGAGCTGAGCGAGCTGATGGAGGAGGCACTGGGACTCCTTTTGAGGAGGGACCTCCTCTGTGAGCTCTTCGCCTTGGTAGGTGTGGTGCAGGGGAAACCAATACGTGTCACCTTGTGGACCGGAGCGAACAGACCATACCTGGGCATGCACTGGAAGTATCTGAGAAGAAGACAGCTGCTGGTTTACATTTTCTTTAAACCTTCTGTATGATTGTGTTAAAACAGATCTTATATATTTGTTCTTTTTTAAATGTTCGTTATGGTACCTGGTTCCTGCTACAGCTCCGTCATTCTTGCCAAGAGGTTCGTCTAGTTCCACTCCACACCAGTCTCCCTTAGCAAATTCTGTCTCTCCCAGAAACCGCACTACTCCTGCCTTGTTACCACCAACCTACAAACAAAAACTAGAGTCAGCCGTACGAACAGATTTGTGCTTAAGTGACACGTTTGAGTGATATAAAAGAACTTACATTCACCAATTTTCACCAACTTTCTTTACTATCCAGAATTTACTCTTTGGTACAAACAAAATTAGGGCTGCAACTAATTATCATTTTCATTATCAATTAAGATGCTGGTTATTTTAATCGCTTAGTCTATGAAAAGTTTAAAAGATTAGCCAGTTTTGTCAGACTACTATCCTAAAATATTAAAAAGTATAAAAGATATTCAATTTACTGTCATATATGACAAGGAAAGACAGGAAATCATCACATTTGAGAAGCTGGAACCATCAAATGCTTTTGATGTGGCATTCATGAAGTTGAAACAAATGATTTACAACTAGTTTGTTATGAAGGTTTGGTGAATCCAAGTCTGGTGAACAAAAGTTTTAAAAAAAAGAGAAGAGAGAAAAAAATGAAAGCCACTTAAGTGCAACCAAATCCTGCACAGTGTTACAACACTGTGCTTCTTACCAGCACACGATCTCCCAGCCTCAGCTCCCTTTTATTCTTCTTCGTGGATTCTGTGTCTGAGAGGTTCGACACTGACTCGCTGGATGTCAGCATTCGGTTGAGAGCGGCACTCGTCTTTATGGCGGTGCCCTGAGCTGAACAAAGAATACAGATTCTTAACATGCTGATATGTGATAAGAAAACACAGATCTAGCAAACAGCACAGCCTTTACGTCACTAAAGAACATAAGTTTTCTGTATTTTCACTGATAAACTTGCTGGATGTTACCGATTGAGGTAGTGCCAGCAGGTGTGGACTCGCTTGCTGCCGTGGCTGCTGGTGCCGGGCTGGCCTGCCCCCCGTTTGCCTCCTTCTCTGGCAGCGCAGTCTTTGATAGCTTTGAAGGCCGCGTGAAAATGCCCCTCCCATCCTCACACTGGAAGTACCGGACGCCTGCCACCGACCCGTCGTTCTTCCCGATCGGCTCATCCAGCACGATGCCCGCCCACTGCCCCGGAGCAAACTGCGTGCCCCCGATAAACTGCACATAGCCAGGCTTGTTGCCATTGACCCAGACCCTCTCTCCGGTCTGAAAGTCGCAACTTCCATCCTGGGTTGGGGAGGTCACGCTGCCAGGGGACTTCTCTGGAGGAACTGGCTTTGGAGTACCTGCAGTCACAAATAGGTTTCATTAACCTCAATTTACTCCTTTTGAACATCACAAAAGTCATAAAAGTCAGTTATCTGGAAAGCAAGTCTGCTTTAAAGTTTAAAGTGTCCTAAATGGTAACT
Organism: Scomberomorus guttatus; assembly: GCA_038419695.1. Taxonomy (NCBI): domain Eukaryota; kingdom Metazoa; phylum Chordata; class Actinopteri; order Scombriformes; family Scombridae; genus Scomberomorus; species Scomberomorus guttatus. The sequence continues at coordinate 3,618,375 of CM076463.1, forward strand.
CAGTGCACACAGCAACACATAAGATCCTGATTTTAAAGCTGCATAACATTCCCTTTGTTTATAGGGTCATATTCACTTTTTCCACACAAATATTCAAGACTATATATTATCACTTCCTTCACTAATACTTCCTTCAACGTATTAAACTATTTCAGTAATTTCTTGGTTCTTACCAGGGGATGGGGACGTCTTTGATGGCACCCCAGCTGGACGGACTATTTTACTGGGGGGTTTGAGCCCGCTGACCTTGCCTGCACTGCCTGTACTCATGGCTCCTGGTTTGTCACTGGTCTGGGGGACCTGTGGGGTGTCTGGCCTGATAAAAGGTGGGGGACTAGGCCTTCCCCACCACCCCACAAAGTCCCAATGTGATGGAAGGGAGCTGGAAAACCAAACAAAACAAAGTCAGCTGAATCAATTGAAATATAAAACAACTACATTTTAGTGGAATAATACAAATATCACAGCTGTGAGAACATGATGAGGGTGTTGGACAGACACAAGCAGGTAAAAAAGCAAACAAACAGTGGAACCATACCAGGACCACGTCTATAAAATGCAAGAAAAAAGTGAAAAATGCCCATCACAATTTACCAAAAACAAAAAAATCTAAACATTTTCAAAAGTGCTGTTTAATTCAACCAAAAGTCCAAATCAAATAATCACATTTGAGAAACTGGAACTAGTAAAAGTTTGGCACTTTTGCTTGAAAAATGACTGAAACAATTAGTCAATTTAAAAATAGTTGCTAATTAATTGTCTGATGATCAACTAATCGATTAATTGTTTTGGCTCTGATGCAAACACTATTTTGCTAATCGATTAATTTTTTTATGAGGAAAAATGCCAAAATTCTCTGGTTCCAGCTTCTCAAATGTGAATATCTTCTAGTCTCTTTAGTCTTCTGTGATAATAAACTGAATATTTTTGGGTTGTGGACAAAACAAGACATTTGAGGACGCCACCTTAAGCTTAAGACATTTTTCACAATTTTCTGACATTTTATAGACCAAATAACTAATCGATTAATCAAGAAAATAATCAACAGATTAATTGATAGTGAAAATAATCGTAATTTATTTAGATCACTTTATAGGCACCTGTTTTCACTTTGACATTTATTTAAAGGGTCTTTTTTCTGTTGATCAGTGTCAAAAAAGCCACATTAAATCTACTTTGATTCAGTGTTGTAAAACACAAAAACATGACATGTCCAATGGGGGGTACTTTCTTTTCTTATAGATATTACACTCTATTTTATAAAGACCTAAATCATGACCGTGACACTCTGTAGACCGCTCTCAACATGTCCAATTGTATGTAACCAAGCCCTAACCCTCCATTTATTACCAAGCTATTTATTATCACCCATATAATAAATGTGATACCCAGCTAACCTCATGTCATGTGTACAGTTTCACTCTCTAGAGAGAAATCCCTCTACATTTATTGCACTTGTCTGACAAAGTGAGGCTGATTTTCCACCTCAAACATTCCTTTCTCTGACAAAAACCAAACGAATAGGATCAGTTTTTTTTTCCTGAAGGTCTTGTAGGTGGAGGACAGCTGACAGCCTGACCGTGCTGCCATTTTATTCACAAAGCAGATGATTCATTCTAACTGTAACTGGGTCAAGAAGGACATTATGTTTCACACAGTAACCGCTGTGTTTTCAATAAGTCATGCTCTTAACTAAAGCTACTGCATAGATGTCTGATTATAGCCAGGGCCAGGCTGATATTATATGTCAACCATAAAATAATGAGAAACTGCAGTACAGTAAGAAAGATATGTTTGAGATAGATGAGAAACTCTGTCTCCTTTACAAACTGTAGTTTGTCGACCAGAGAGCTTTAACAAGTTTATTTTTTAACAGTAAAATATCCTGCTGATTGCATATATTCATCTTTGTCACAATACTTAAAACAAACATAAATCTATCCTTATGAAAACTGTTTTTAGGTTATGTGTCTATATATATTATATATCTTTATCGGAGAGAAAGACTGACTTAAAGCATATTAAGCTTTTTATAATTTTTTGTTGTTTATATACTGTTATGATGTTGGATGCTAAACATCAAAGTTCAAAAACTTGAGGTAACGTATGTAGAAATGCTGCCTGCAAGTCAAAAGTCAGGACTTCAACCTGCTCTGAACGCTTCGTTTTTTTCTACCTTGCCTTTTACCTGACGTCGGCTTGTTGCACATGCCCATAAACGTCTGTTTACTTTGTTGCTAAGGTTGTTGCTAAGGTTGTTCACATTGTCCACTCTCATATTTCGGATCGGATTGCGGCTCAAAACATGTACAGATGTATTTGAGAAGTTTATGTATCAAGTAAAGAACGACAAAAAGTAGTGAAATCCTGCTACTGTAGTTTGTTGCATGGTTTGTTGAGGTGCAGTAACCTCTGGAGCTGGAGGAAGTCTGCCGAGAGCCAATCAGAACAGAGTGGTCTCATCGGGAGGGCGGCTTTAATTTGTCTTTTTGCATATCCCCTCCAGACATGTTTTAAGATGTATATAAAATACTCTAATCTGATGCCCCAGATGGGTTGTTACACAGAACCATCTGAGAAGTCATCCTTGGAAACTGTTTGGAAAAGGGCAGGCACTTTCAAAAAATATTTAGCAGGTGATTGGATGAACCATCTGTCTATCACCGTCTTACCGTCTTATCGAGCTGGATTTGTGATGCTGATTGGTCCGAACCACCAGTGATTCGGACACAAGTGCATAACTTCAAGCCTGACAAGATAGATTCTCGCGTGATCCCACGAATCCAGCTGCCTCGCAAGGTTAAAAATACTCTACTTTGAATAATAATTTGTATTCGATATGGTTTTTCTCCTTCTCCCTAATTAAAAATTCCCAAATATATGAATATGCAAATATTTTTCATGTCAAAAGTTTAACAGCTGGACAAAAGATGTCTCCTACTTCACTGTGCACTTGTCATCACATCACACTTGTGTAAATTGAATATTGGACCAGGATTGGCTCCAAACTATTTGTGATGTCACAAATCATGCTCGTAGGCCCGCCCCTTAAAATCAGATTTTCACTGAGCTCAGATAAACTTTCCACTTTCAGCAGATGAACGTGAAAACAAACACTGCACATACATCATTCTGCACAGAGAAGCTCAAACATCCAACTGTAGGAACAAGAAGAAAAACATTTTTTGAGCGGAGGAGGACTTTAACAGCTCATAGGAGCATAGATGTGAATCTGCATGTTTCAGACTAAATCAATGCAATGATGAGGTAATAGGAGAAAACAGCTCCTCCCCCGCCCAGCCGGTGTCTCCACACCAAAACAAGCACACCTAGAGCTGTCAAACCTTCATCCTGTGGCTCCCCTGAGTCTGATAACATCTCAGACTAGCTCTAGTTTATCTCCAGCCGTTCACAGACACCAACCATATACATGTAAATAAGTATAAACCGTTGCTATACATGACAAACAGATGATGAGGCTGGCCCTTTCTACAAGACGCTAATATAACTAACTATAACACTTTTTCTCAACGTGCTACACATTAGATTTCACAATGATAGCTTAGCTTGATCGGATATAATCTTTTTAGGGCAGGTCCCCACGATTTTACGACTGCTTAAACCTATTTCTTTCCATATTTTGTGATATCTGCGTTGGTCCCTGCTGGAATGCGCTCCTAACTGCCAGAGCTAGCTAGCTACAGATTAGCAAGAAAGCGTAAAACTGAGGATAACGTAAGACAACTGACGCTCTACAGGTGTGATATAAAAGAGGAATAAAAGCAGACAGGTGTGAAAAAAGTTGCAGCAGGAGCTTACTTGGTCTCTCTTGGTGAATTGGTTGTCAGTAAAGGATGCCGTGAGCACCGTTACATGTTTTTCCAGCCCAGCCCAGACTCACAGCCTGACGTCACCTTGGGAACTAATGCTGCATTCAAGGACCAAGTGTGAGCTCGTACATCTGCGCTCCACGATGATGACGAAAAAATCGAGTCGAAAATGAGCACAAAGGGAAATGGCACACGGTGGTGGAAAGTAACTATGTATATTTACTCAAGTACAATTTTGAGGTACTTGTACTTTACTTGAGTATTTCCATTTGATGCTACTTTATACTTCCACTCCACTACATTTCAGAGGGAAATATTGTACTTTCTACCCCGCTATATTTATTTGAGCTTTAGTTACTTTTCAGGTGAAGATTTGACACAATGGATAATATAACAAGCTTTTAAAATACAACACATTGTTAAAGATGAAACCAGTGGTTTCCAACCTTTTTGGCTTTTGACGTCTTACAAAAAGCAGTGTGTAGTCGGGGTCACATTTCAGATGTCTATGAGTTGTTAACAGCTCAAAAAGTCCAAAAACTGAAAACAGATTTGTGTATCAGAACTTTGTTTTTTCTTCTTTCCTCTCCCATTAATCATTTCATGACCCCTCAGATTTATCTGGTGACCCTTTGGAGGGGCCCCACCCCTAGGTTGGGAACCACTGGACTAAACTAGCTAACTGTATATAAAGTAGTTGAAACTAGCTCCACCTCCAGCAGCTACAACAGTAACATGCTGCTTACACACTGATGCTTCAGTATTAATAATCTAATGATGTCATATATAATAATATATCAGTCAGAGGGACCAAACCACTACTTTTACTGCAATACTTTAACTACATCAAGCTCATAATACTTATGTACTTTTACTGCAATACTTTAACTACATCAAGCTCATAGTACTTATGTACTTTTACTGCAATACTTTAACTACATCAAGCTCATAATACTTATGTACTTTTACTGCAATACTTTAACTACATCAAGCTCATAATACTTATGTACTTTTACTGCAATACTTTAACTACATCAAGCTCATAGTACTTATGTACTTTTACTGCAATACTTTAACTACATCAAGCTCATAATACTTATGTACTTTTACTGCAATACTTTAACTACATCAAGCACATAATACTTATGTAAAAGACCTGAATACTTCCACCACTGATGGCACAAAAGGAATACATAATTTATGTTGGTTATTTTAATCTTTAATTAATTTGTTGACAACAGAACAAAAATGGGACAGGATACAAAGACAAGAAATTTAAATGAGCAAAAATACATGCACACAGAATGACAAAAGGCAGAAAATAATAATATACATTCCATGTTTTTACATAACTTGATGACATTACTAGCATGCTCACTAACCCCTTACACTTTACATTTAAGAATATATGAACATTTCACACACTTGACCAGTTATGTTGATGTACGAGTTGTGCGTTTATTGACATTTCCTGACAGCGCTGCAGTCACCTCTACCTCCCTCTGGCTGTTCATCTGATTTATACTGTAAATATTTTTCTACTCCGTGCCAGAATATCAGTGTTTGCTGTTTGCAGTGGATGTGATTGACAGTTGAAATAATTATATTTACTACCTTACCAAGAACAGTGGATATACACATCACATATGAAAGATATTAGCTGATTTTCCACTATGGGAACTTAACGACCTGGAACCTGGAACTTCCTAAACCCTGAACCTACTGGAAGGTGGTGCTTTTCCATTGTACAAACCAGGACGGATCAAATGTCTAAGTTAGACATTGCGAATTGAAGTTACAATCAAGTCTTGTGAAAGACAAATAGAGAGGTTAAGGACACTGAAATAAGAGGAATAAAAAAAATCATAGGGTCTTTGCATTCACAATATTTTATAACATCTTAAATTATGTTTATGTTGGAAATGGCAATTAGAAAAGTGTTGTGGTTGATTTTCTTTTCTACAATAACCACTCCAGTCTCCAACAGCTCTTTACTTTAAATTACACACTGCAACCACACTCACAATAGTTTATACTATACCAATACAAGTGCACAGCTCTAAGCTGTTAATTATTTTACATTAGTAATTTAATTGCTCACAATCACAGCAAACCATCTTTTACATTTTATTATAGTAGGTTATAAATTTGGATTATATAAATTTTAGCAACACCGAGGCCTTTAACATGCTTTGTAGATTCATGTAAGATATCTAATGATAGCAGGGAACACAAGGCACCTGGTTTTAACTCTTTCTACCATCAATGGTGGAAATTTCATTCAATTGTGACTGATTGTTGTCATCGTTCCTTCTCAGCAGCTTATTCAGGAGCTTGTTGAAGGTGCCGCTGAAGGCAGGGCTCGAGAAATAATACACAACAGGGTTGAGGACACTGTTGAAGTAGGTGAAACACACAGACGTGTAGAATGCCAGGTTGGCCTCCTCAAAGTATTTGCATTCATTGTACCATACCTTGAGGATCCACACAGCAATGCGTGATATAGTGCTGGGGAAGAAACAAATAATAAAGATCAAAGCCACAGCCAAGACAAACTGAACAGCCCGTTTGATTTTCCCCTTTTTGTCCACAGTCCTGATCCTCAGCTGCCATGTAATTCTGAATGTGCAGAAGGCGACGATTGTAGTTGGAAGGAAAAACTGAATGACATAGAAAGTATTATGCCAGGTGGAGAGGGGGCTGAAGCCCATGCAAATGTTGAAACTCTCACACTGTGTACGGTTGTTGTTGAAATAAAAGTGCTTATCAGTAAGGAGGTACCCGGTGGCAAGAAAAATGAGGCCCCAGAGGCTGAGGGAGACCCAGCAAGCATAGCCCAGGCCCATTCGGTTGATGCGGTTCAGCGGGTGGACGATCTTGAAGTATCGGTCAACAGCCACGGCTGTGAGGAAGAAGATCCCCGCTGCACGGTTGGCTGCCAGCAGAAAGAGCAGGATACGACACGGGGCATCGCCATGGACCCAGTGCTTTCCACGTCTGTAGTAGTCTGCTCTGAAAGGGAGGCAGAACAGCACAATGGAGTCTGCGACGGCCAGGTGAGTCAGGTACACAGCGTTAGGCTTCCATTCGTCCATGTGAAAGATGAACATCCACAGTGCGATAATGTTCCCCATCAGTCCAAACATGAACTCCAGGATAAGTATTGGAGGCAAAAGCTGGTCCAGAATAGGAGAGTTGAAGGCGCAGCAGTCGTCTTTGAGTGAGAAATTCATCCTTTGGACTGTCAGTGAAGCACAACACACTAACACACTCCCACTGCTCTATATAATGTCAACATAGATATGCTGTATCAGGTGACATCTTTAGTAGGGATTCATGTTTGCGTTCATGCAAATGATTCTCAGACAAACATTCTAATTCCTAAGTGGACCGAACATCTGTGCACTATCTATTGTGAAGTGGTATTGACCCAGAGGAGCATGGAAACAACTGTAAATGTTATCTGCCTGGGGAGTGTGGCTTCATTATAAAACTATTATTCAGGGGAATAGGCTCACTCATGGGTATTAAGAGGGATGCTTGAAAAACAACTAACCTGCGGCCATTTACATGACTCAGATAAAGCAGGTGACTACAACAAATCATAACCCTGAAAATGTTTAATGATTTTTGAAAAATAGACACAGACCCAGTAGGCAATTTGAGGGGGGGATGCCATCCCCCTTGTTATCAAATGACCAAAACGCATCCACTTTGTTATCAAATGACCAAAACACATCCCCCTTGTTAACCTGCCACCCCCCTCTACATCCTCATGACTCTGAAATATCAGCAGCCTAACTGTGCTGTGTATTGATAAATCCATGGCACTGTCCGTGGTGCTGAAGTAGAAGACAGATTCGTAATTGCGTGTTTTTCTCTCAGTCCTTCTGTCCGTTTTGTTCTTGGATGTATAATATTCTCTAAACTATTTACTATAAATACTCATTTCTATACTATATAGTAGCCTATATACTCTATAGAGTAGTGTCATCTTTGTGATCAAAGTGACAAGTAGCAACGTGTAGTTGTGGAAGAGCGAAATAATAGAGACACACTGCTGCCTGTAGTATTTCTATATTTCTATGATCATTCAGTAGCGTCTGTGCTGCTGAAAATACACCCCCAGACCAAGCCACCTCTGTAATTAAATATTTTAGGGGAGACATGACTACAGATATAGTTTTTACTATAGATGTTTGGAAGTGGGAGTGGAACAGGTAATGTCACTGAGGAAATTAACTTACACCTGCACGGATTAATAAAATTCCACATCCAGTAAAAGAATAGGCCTACACAAAATATATATTAAGCCTAATAGCAGTTATAAAATTATAATTGCAATTATAATACCTGGTTAACCCTAACCGTCCCACTGGGGCATTTCCCCTGTTAAAAATTAACAAATCACTACTGCAAACACCCATTGAAAAGAAAGAAAAACAAACTTGGAAAGACGACGTGTGTGTACAGGCGAAGGAGACTGAAATTTATTAGCCTACAGTTTGCTTGAGTGAACAACATTTGGGAGGGATTCACGTCATACCACACCTTTGGCAAACGAGAGAAAGCAGCTATTAACTAAAAAAAAATGCCAAGTGAGTGGCCAAGTCCGCAGCTTTTTATGTACAGTAAATAAAATAAGTATAAAATGACTTAATGTGTACATTTGGCCAGGTTGTTGCTGTTACAGGTCACATCCATTTCAGTAAAAGTGCATATTTGGTCTTCACTTCTTGACTTCACCCAGATCATCAATGCTGTCATCATCCACCTACAAGAGACAAAGAGTAAATTCAATGTTTGTGTTGTGTGTGATTCAGAGCACATTTTTAACATGGTAATAAATAAAAATAGTTTATTAACTAAGGTTGTTTAACACTGAATACTAGACATTTAAAGGATAAGTCTGGTGATATTCTATATTTTTCTTTTTAACAAATCCCCTACAAATGCACTATTACCTCCTGTTTGAGTGCTAAAACAATAGTGACCAGCTGTTTTAGGAAGTTACTGACTCTTTAAAAAAAAAAATGAAACTATACATTTGTGAGCAGTTTTTAAAATGTACATTTTCAAAAGGAATCAATGGGCTTAGTTCTGATGTCCACAGACAGGGTAAGGTAGTCGGAAAGTATTAGAAGATATACTAACAGGTTAGTTTTGGTTCTTCATGGGATTTGCTGAAAATTATAGAAAAACACCAGACTTATCCTTCAGCTTTTGTTGGCACAAAGGTTACAAACAACTAAGAGCAACAGCCTTTATCATGGGGCATATGTGATGTGACTAGTGTCATAAAATGCAAATACAACCCGACACAAACAGACTATGACTCTTATAGCTTAAATAAAAAAAGTTATTGGTTTTCCATTTTGGTTTAGGCTGACGTGTGTCAATGTAAAAAGTACCTTAAAATACATTTAAACAGCAAACTGGTATTGTCTGTTTTATTATTTAGTCATGAAATACCACAATAAAATTGATTTGGTATTTCTCTTATTCCACTTGTTTCAGTGGACAGTTGAATATCATGACAAGCTCGCTCAAATACAACTGTCCTGAGATCCTGAAGTATAAAGATAGAGTGGAGCCAGCTATTTCAAATTTTTTTAACCTCACAGTGTAGGCACAGTGAGGTTCAAACTCACTGCAAAATTACTCTTTAAAAACCATCTTTGCCTCATCCGGAAAAATTAAACTGAGAGCAAAAAAACCAGAGAAGTAAGAAAATGCACAAAGAAGTCACAATAAAAGATGAACCCTTTTAAAAGACAAAGTTCAGACAGCTCACCTCAGGCCACTTCTCTTGAATGACGTCGATTATGTCATCCGTAAAATCTCCCTGAATGATTATTTCATCCTCTGCTGTAACTGAGGCACCACAAGAGAATTTCTGCGCAAAGAATCGCTGAGCCTCTTTAAGTTCAATGTCTGCAAGAGTCAACACAGGATTCACGTTAAGAATAAAGCATTGAGAAAGAAAATTAAGTAACATTGCATATAATGAGACACAAAACTCTTACCAAATGTTGCCAGGCCACACACCCGTGTGACGTATTTCTTCTTGGCTCTTGGGATTTTTGCTATCGTAACTTTCTGAGGCACAGTCTTCTTTTTCTGTTTGATCTGGCCTCTTCCACCTTGAAATGAAACGTAACAGTAACATCCAGAGTTACCGCAGAAGTATTAACACTCCAAGTGATTGTCTGACTTCTTCCAACTGTGCAAACTGTGAAAATGTTGTACGGCCAACTACATCTTTAGATAAGACAGCAGTGAAGAATGATTTCCTTAAAACGCAGGTTAACCATGGAAACTATCTTGTGCTTTGACACACACGTCTTTGAATGTATAACTAACATCATAATATCCTATGAGAAGCCTGATAAAATTGATTCAGAAAAAAAAAATCCTAATATTTCACAACACACCTCTCTTCTGTTTCTTTTTCTCCTCCTCCTCGCCTGCAGGGGGAGCATCTCCAGTACCGGGTTCCTGCTTGGGTGCCTTCGCTGCCGGGCCAGTTGGACAAAAGTACAATAGAAAGATATTAAAACCAATCCGGTAACAACAATTCTTACCTTTTGGATGACTATTATACTTTGTGTGCATACCTGGAAGGATGACTTGACAGACTGACCAGTGTGTATTTGCAATAGTCATTACAGACCTTTAGACTTAATCTCCCGACCTGAAAATCTGTTTTCTGTAAGATTTCACCTCATTATGAAGCTATTTCTCACTCTGTATACAATGTAGTGAACCTTGCCTGTCAGTACTGTCACAGCTCCAAGACTCTGCTCTCAAAAGTACACAAATAAAAAGCACAAACTGTGTACTTGTGTTTAAATTTTAAAAAACATTTTTCTGATTAACTTTTCTCTTTATTTCGGAGTAGGTCTGCAACTAACTTCAGTGTCCCTTCGCCTGTCAATGATTTTCTCAATCGATTAGTCATTCGGTTTGTAAAACATCAGAAAATGGTTAAAAATGTCGTTTACTGTTTCCCAAAGATTAAGGTGACGTCCCCAAATTTCCCGATCAATAGTCCGCAACCTAAAGATATTATGTTTATTGTCATAGAAATGAAAGAAACCAGGAAATATTCACCTCTGAGAAGCTGGAGCCAGAGATTTATTTATTTTTCTTAAAAAAAAAAAAAACTGTTCAAAACAAGTAGTCATTGCAGATTAATTTTCTGTCAATCGACTAATTATTGCAGCTCTATTTTAGAATAAATCCTCTCACAGCTTTAGGGCTTTGTAGTGGGACTCCTGCATGTATATAAACACACCATCGTACCCTGTAATTCGTGCTGAAATCCCTGTGAGTATTAACAGTCGTTTATCAAGTAAATCGGCCTGCTCTGAAACAACTTCTCTTAATACTGAGAAGATCTTAATACAACTAAAAGATCATCTCCCTCTCTGAACATTTACTGGAAATTCTGACTGGCTTGGAGGGAACCAGCAACTGCAGCTGAACTATACATGATGATCTATTTCAGCACTGAAGGCTGTTACAGTCCAAATAAATCACTGTAGGTCAGCACACAATACAATACAAAGCTGAAAGCACACATCCTTTACTCGTACAAACAAAATCACACATCACAATTTATTTCACCTTTTGAAACCGCACTGACCTGCAGGCGGGTCAGTCATTCCACACTACAGCTGTCAGCTTTTATGCTCCACATATCTGGAACAAACTCTCAGAAAACTTGAGGTCTGCTGCAGCTCTCAGTTCTTTTGAATGGAGACTTTTCTGTCTGCCGCTGCCTTTCATTAAATTAAATTTGGGGCTTCTTAAACATATCTCGCACTGCACTGTAACTTTTTATTGTCCTTATTCTATTTTAGCTTATTTTTATTTTCTATTTAACTGTATTTAAATGTCTTTTTAAAATATACTGTGTTGCTTTTATATTTTGTCTTGATGCCTTTTATGTTTCATGTAAAGCACTTTGCCTTGTTGAAATGTGCTATGAAAATAAACTTGCCTTGCAGCGAAATATTGTTCATATCCACAGCACTTCAAATTCTAGTGGAGCCCAAAGTTTCCAAAGATACCACATATGTCAGGTTGAATTTGTGTGTATAAATTGATGCATGAGACATTTATGATATGTCCATTTGATGCAACCACAAAAGAGCATGGTGGGTTTGAATATTTCCCTTCACGGAGCTTCAATGAAAGGCTGGAACAAGATGATATAGAACATACAGTTTATGATTTTGTCCTAAAATGTGGAATAAGATTAATTTTCCAACCTTAAAGCGACTGAAAGGGGGAAAAAGGGGAAAAGCTGTATGTTAAGTTGCAAACACACACATCTGTACATCAATAAAAAGTGAAAATATGACTTTTGACAGATCTTTTCACTAAAAAAAAAAATTCTGAAAGACAAAAACATTAGCAGATATGATGATCTAAGAAGCAGAGGCATTCATAATAAAATTCACTTAAATATAGTGCAGGCTTTAACTCCAAGAAGACAAACATGAGCTGTACGAAAATATTTCCATATGCAAATCCCACACTGTTTATTCTCCTGTAATCTTGCGTAACGATATATAGTTCGTTTATATCTGTATATGCAAACTTTGAGGAAATTAAAGTATCACTGGTTACAATCTTAAATGACACTCACCTACAGTCATCCTGGCAAATACATCTGGAAAGTTCTTCTCAAGCCACTGCCTGCATTTGGCTGGCTCAGGCATGTACTCACAGTACTGCAGACACAACACAGTCGTAAATTAAAGAACAGATTAAATATCCTAAAAGGCATATTTGTGAGAGATTTAATGAACTGGGTCACACTACAGAACATCCAATTTGTTGGATAATTAAACTTACCTCTGTAGGCAGAGAGCACACTGCAGAGAAAGAAAAGAATGAATAATTGATTAGTCGATTGACAATTAATGATAAACTATTTTAATAATTGATTAATTGTTTTGAGTCATTTCTTGTAGAAAAAAAAATGTCCAAATTCTCTGACTACAGTTTCTCAAATGTGAATATTTCTGGCATCTTTAGTCTTCTATGATAGTAGAATACATTTTAGGTTGCATTTGGGCTTTGGGAAATGGTGACTGACATTTTTCACCATTTTCTAACCTTTTTATAGACCAAACAATCAATTAATCAAGAAAATAATCGTTAATTGCAGCCCTAGTACCAATATAAGCCTTATAAAAAATGACATGGATGAAAGCTTGGATACTTTACCTCCACAGTAAAGCACTTTCAGTGGGTACTTTGAATCAGGGTCAACTGTCCCTTGCTCTGATCTGTTTTCAGAAGAACCCGATTCCATCTCAGTAGTAGCCATCACAATTTATCTAGAGAAAAGACAGACACATGGACAGAAACATTAAAAGATAGCTTCACAATTTTTTAAGTGCGTCTTAAACCTACAGCCAGATGTCCATATGAACAGTGAAAGAGGTTTTCCTCGCTGTAATCATTCCTCCTGTTCATACTGGATATTAAAAGATCCCCTTCAAATGTGCTTTCAATGGAAGTGATGGGGGTCAAAATCCACAGTGTGTCCACACAGTCATTTAGTGCAAAACTGAGATTAAAAGTTAATGTGAAGCTTACATGAGGCTTCAGCAGTCTGAGTTAGTCATATCTAGTGGATATCTGCCAAATTTAAAATCTGTCTTTTAAGGTGGATCCTGCTTTACTGGCTGTTTTGTTACATATTCCTGAATATATTTGTCTTTCACCAAATTGCCAAAAACAGGGGGACAATTTGGGTCCCAACACCTCAGTTTTAGAACATTATCTTCAAGTCATAGAGATAATCTCTTTAAATGAAAAATAAATACCCAATGATCTTTGGAAAACCCTATAGGTCATTTAAAACACTTGAAAGTATGAATAGACTGACTTGAAAAATTGTAAACGTGTCCTTTAAACGCATTTCTGTGTTTATATTATAACTTAAAAATGAGGTGAGGATAAAAAGCTAAAGCTTTCACTCCACATTAATGATAAAAATATCCTCAGATGTGTTATTATGGTAGTGTGGAGGCTCCTGTCAGTATTTCATCATGCTAGCCTTCCCTGCCAAAAATCTGCTCCTATCTTTAACTGTCAGCACAGATAACATCATGAAACATACATATATTAACTGGAATAAGTCAGACATTTACAAAAGTCGGTCTCTCTGGGGGCTAATTAAACGCGCAGCTGCAGCAGATCATTGGATAGTTGGCTTGATAGCATCGAAGAAGTCAGCTTTAGCTTAGCTCACACATGCGGCTATTTTAATGCTTTTTTTAAATGAGCCGCTTAGCTACAATACGTGTTGTAATTTATACGATTTAAATATCACGGTTAGTGTTGACACTATCGCCGCGGTGACAAACTGTACCTTGCTGTGGAAAATAAACCCCCCGAATTGAGTTTAACTGGTTTCATTCATCAGGTAACGTTGAGTCACCCAGCTGTCACCGTTAGCTCAGCAGGCTAACCGCTAACTGACGAGCTCTGCTGCTGAATAACTGAGCACAGATAGAAAAGAAACGTCGAGTTACGTACCCCGCAAAAATAATTCTCTAAATCTGCTGTCTGTCCAGTGAAACCGCTCGCATTATTAACGTTAGTTTGACTTATAGAAGATCATTCTTGTTGAATAAGGTTTAGTTGGCGTACTTTGAGCACGCCTGGTAGCGCTTCTTGTTTTAGTTGTTGAAGCGGCAGCTAGACGGTGTTCATGTGCAGCAGCAGCGCCCCCTGCTGCTCCGGAGAACTGACGCGCGTTCACCCGTTACAACCCTCTTCTTCTGCTGATTAGGCAGACTACATGCTATAATGGCGTACTGCTACCCTCTACTGTTTGTTATTGATGTTCCTTTTGACATTTATTTATATTTATATTTTATATAGTCCAATACTGTACAGATATTCCATCAGTTTCTTCATTTTAATCCAGTTATCCAGGTTGAGTAAAGTGCGCAGAGTAAAAACTGTTTGTCCAGCTGCTCCCAGGTCTTCCTCCTTTGAAATGAGTAATTCTTGCACTGGATGAGGATGTGTCACAACCTGAAAAACATCACAAAAATCTGCCTATATAACAAATTTAAATAAATAAATATTGGGTATGACTTTAGTATTTATTTTAAAAAAAGGTGCAGTAAAACAACTATCACAGGGGTACCTGGGGACATGTTGAACAAAAATATTGTGGAATTTCCTGATAACAATTTGATTTGATTTGATTTTTTATGGAATTTTAAAAATCTGCCTAATTAGCAATGTATAAATATTAAGTATGAGTGACTTTAGTATTTAATTATTAAAAAGTCCAAAAACTGAAAACAGATTTGTGTATCAGAACTTTGTTTTTTCTTCTTTCCTCTCCCATTAATCATCTCACGACCCCTCAGATTTATCTGCTGACCCTTTGGAGGGGCCCGACCCCTAGGTTGGGAACCACTGGACTAAACTAGCTAACTGTATATAAAGCAGTTGAAACTAGCTCCACCTCCAGCAGCTACAACAGTAACATGCTCTGAATATTTCTTCCACCACTGCAGCATTCATACAGCTGCACTGGTGCTTTGGCAATACTGTTTTTTATCGTGCCAATAAAGCCAGCTGAATTTTAATTAAATTAGAGAGAGAGAGACAGAGAGAGAGACAGATAGGCATATATTGTTTTTATTTTCCAATGTGTATGACAGTTAAAAAGAAAAGAAAAAAAAAGTACTGTAAATTATTGTTCTTTTCGAAACTGAGTGGTTTGTTCATTCCTTCTTTTATATTGAGAATCTCACTCTAAACTCTACTGATTTGTTCTTGCACTACGTGTCGTACCCAGGAAGGCAGCATGTTCCCAAACCTTTGCAGTGCAAGAATTGTTGGGAGTTTGGTCACAGTTTGTTTGTATGTAGGAGTGATTTTGCCACATGTGGTAAATGTGGGGAGAATGATTGTGAAGCGGACTGTGAGAGAGATCCAGACTCTCTTCTTTGCAAAGGGAATCATGCAGCATGGGAGGCTGACTGTCCAAAGAGAGTAAGGGAGGCAGAAATAATCAGGGTCAGATATAAGAAGAGAGTTAAGCATGAAGAAGTAGGTAAGAAATGTTATGATGTGAGACAAGAAGCTAAGGAGGACACATCAGTCAGTAAGCATGCTGAGTTTTGCTTTTGTAAGGACCAGGTGAAGTTTTTGGCCTTTTTGGCAACTGTACTGCTGGAGTAGAAAAGAAAATCTGAGAAAAATGACATAACTGTAGATGCAGCGAGGAGATTTCTGGGTGTTGTGGGAGTTCCTGGAGAAGGTGTGCAGCAGCTGTTGAGAGAAGCTTTTAGTTTATAGTAGGGAAATGGGTGGGTTTATTTAGTCAGTGGAGATTCTAGTTTAAATCCAGTAGGTGGCGATATGCACCTTAAAGATGTTTGCGATCCGCCACTAAGAAGTGGAAGAAGAAGAAGAACTCTACCGACATCCTGGGCTGATTGTTTCAAGGATCAGACGAGATGTGCGGAAGTCAGAAATTAATTAGGAACAACTCAGAGCTCTCTAAAACGGCATTCATGTATAAAGGAGTTCTAGTGATACTCAGTAAAACCATACCTCTTCCAGTTTATATTGTTTTATTTCGGGAGTTCAGTGAAAATGCGGCACCCAGTGCGGCCGCTGGAGTGACGTCATCGTCCGGTCCTTGTTTCCCTGCTTCACTCATTTAAAAAAGTTGGCGAGAACAGAAACCAGCGTAAGCTAATTATTCTGTTTCCGAGAAACAAGTTGTATATTTAGAAAAGGAAAATATCGTGAAATTACGTTAAAGTACTTTTTCAAGTACTTTTTTTAGTGTTATCTTCACTTTTATTTACTGTCAGAGATGGTAAGCTAACTTTAGCCTTAGCCAAAAGATGCCCACAACAAGCTCAACAACAACAACAACAACAATGAAGGAATCATAACACAGGAGAAAAAACACCAAGGAATTGGAGTTGGGGGTAATATTACTATATATCTTTATAACTGTTATGATGCGATGGACGAAGGGAGAAGATTATCCCCCTCAAATAGAAGAGCTTTTGGAAGAGCCCCAGCCTGTCTCCCCCCCTGGTCATCTGGTAAACATTCACACCATCATTTTCCTCACCAACAACAATCCCGTCATGGTCAGTTTGACATGTATGAGGCAAAGTTTCAACCATCTAACATCCACTCTGACTTGTTTCAGATACTTCAGCTGAGGTCTGGCACAGCACTCCAGTTAAAAAGGTCTGAACATTACTGTAACGTCAACTCACACACTAAAATCACTGGGTTAACATTTTACCCAGTTTGAGTCCTTTTTTAAAAAATTTTTTAATGTTTATTTGCATAGGGTATATATAAGTATATAGCATGAACTTACTCTACATACCACAGCATTTATAGCCTAAAATACATGAAACTCTACAGTAAAATACACATGAAACTATACAAAACTCAACAATATATATACATACATTTAAGCACAAAACACGAAACTCAACAATACATATGCGTATAGTGATGCGTATGTAATGCCACTTTTAAGGAAAATGGTGGCACTCCGCTGTATCCTAGTCAAGCCTCTGACTTAACCAGCTTCAAGATGGACAACACAGCAAAACAGTGGGCCAGAAGTACCCCTCCCATCCCAGCAGACCCTCCCTGCCCTCCCATCTGTCGGGACACTGAGGTGAGATTAAAACTGGATTACTGATTAGATTAACTTTATTATGATCCCAACATGCGCACTAAGAAAGAAAGAAAAGCAATCGGTAGCAATCCAAGTCATAGTCCACACATGACGTACATAATTCATAAAGATACACAAAACTACTACACAGCACCATCCAGCTGTGCTCATGATGTACAAAGATTCAATGTGAGAAAAATGTGAGAGCCCAGAAATATACACAATACTTTCCACTGTGCAGCACTAACTATAGTACTGCTGTGAGCAATAGGAGTTTAATGTGCATGAGATACACACCGCTGAGTGGGCCAAGCAGCCGCCTACAGAAACATACTGCTGCCAACATCATAACGAGAAAAACAACTTGTTATATTATGCAAGTTATGAATTAGTTAAGAATAATGACGGACAGGCAGAAACAGGATGAAAAAGAGGAGCCTTTACTGTAATATTCCACTCACTGTTAATCAAATCAAATCTTTATTGTCATAAACACAGAGAACAGTCAGTTGTGCTGTACAATGAAATTCTTACTTTGTGTTCCCTTCTGGCCGCCATAGATAGATAGATTAAATATAAAACTATGTAAATTTTAACTATAAACTCTATGTTAAATGTTAGAACATATTCCTTCATGTACAGTAAACTGCCCTAACTGACAAATTGAGATTGCTTGTTTTGTCCGACCAGTGTTCCAAAACACAAAGTTATTTAGTTGACTATCATAAAAGACCAAAGAAAACCAGCAAATATTCACATTGTAGGGGCTGTAACTAGTAATGTTTTGGCATTGTTGCTTTAAAAAATTACTTTCTACTTGACTAATTGTTTCAGCTCTATTGCTAACTCATCAGTAATATGGCTGTATCATGTAGACATTGTCTTTTTGTGTCCCTCTGTGTGCTTTACAAAGTTTCCTGTGAATGACGCGAGTGGCTCGACCATCCAGAGGCAGAGGAGGGAGCTGCAGCTGCTGATGGCCGAGCTGAAGGACCGGGACAGGGAGCTGAACGCCATGGCTGCCTCCCATCACAAGCAGCTTCACGCCTGGGAACAAGATCGCCAGAGGGTGCTCGCCGTGGAGCAGAGGTGTGCCCGCTTGCATGGTGAGGAGACGGAGGCCACAAGGAGATCTTTAGGGCCGCAATGAACGATTATTTTCAATATTAATTAATCTGACGACTGTTTTCTCGATTAATCTATTTGTTTATAAAATATCAAATAGTGAAAAAGTTATTTTAGATTAGATTAGATTTTTGCCATTTTTGCTTAGAAAATAACTAGAACGATTATGTGATTATCAAAATAGTTTCCGATTAATTTTCTGTCGATTAATCGATACAGATTCAGAGTTACTATTTCTGGCTTCCATGTTTTTGCATCAAAACTGCATTTTATGCTGATTGATAAATAATGAATGAATGTTTATTTAGCATGTGTTTGATTGCATCCATTATAGATATATTATACAGTTATTGTCATTATTGATTAATCTGTTGCTGATTATTTTCTCGATTAATTGTTTTGTCTATAAACTGGAATAGCCTGAGGTGGCATCTTCATATTCCTGGTTTTATCAAACCAACAGTATAAAACCCCAAAATATATCATTTACTATTATATATGACAAAAAAAGCAGCATATGCTCACCTTTAGGAAGCTGCGACCAGCTAATATTTGGCATTTGTCCTCGAAAAATGAAATAATTAATTGATCAAAGTAGTTGCCGATTAATTTTCTAATCTGTTCATATATCAGCTCCACACTGACTCATAACTTGTTAAAAGTCTGGATGGGTCCCGTCACATCATACATGTGATGTTTCTGGTGTTTGTACAGATGAGTTGCAGAAGCGTAATGAGGTGATCAGAGTCCTGACTAATCGTGTGTGGGTGGTGGAAACCAGGGAGAAGGAGGTCCAGAAGGAGCTCAGCACAGCCCAACAACAGCTCTGTGAGCTTGGGCGGAAACAGCAGAACATCAGCCAAAAATGTCAAGACTTTGAGGTACCATTGTAACATGAATACACATTAATGTTCTCAATAAAAACAAATACCCTGTTCACATCTTGTGGAATTACTGTATAACATAAGAGAAACACCAGGATTGTACACCAGTGATTGTGCTGGTGTTTTTTTATAAACCTGATTTATCTTTATCAGATTTATTTGAGTATTTTCTCAGTGATAGTTAAAGGATAAGGCTGCTAAATGAGTCTCCTTGTACACAGGAGGATAAGAATGAATTATTAAACATTATGTATTAAAGTGTGTTGCTTTTTATATGTATGTACTGATTATTTTAGTACTTATACATTTCAAACCCAACACAGGTCTGGTAAAGCAACACCTAGTGTCTCTGCTTTACGTTTAAGTGTCTGTGGTGTCTTTTAGGACAAGAACCAGAGTCTGAACTCGACGGTCATGGCTCTGTCCACTCAGCTCGGCTCTCTGCAGGTCAGGGAAGAAGAACTGAGCTCCATGCTCAAACTCAAGGTACACTAGTACACCTGTTATGTTTTGTAACTTCCATAAATATATGATTGTCGTGTATTTTTGTCAGTAGTGGAGAGGATTAACATTAAGCTGTGTCTGTGTATGGTTTTATTACATCCTGTTTAGATTTTTGGATTTAGATTCTTTATTTGCACACATTTAAAACGGCATAAAAAACAGAAATAAACAGATGTGACAGGATACTAATAAACTAATAAATACAACATGATTCAGAAAAATACAAAGAAACAAATAAATACATATATGGAAGAAAAGAAGAAAGAATATAGAATTAATAAGACATCATGAATTAAATGTGAGGACAATTTCTTTTTAAAAAACTTGAAAAAGATAGCGAGTTCTTGGTTTACTTGTATGGTGTTCCATATATATAAACCATGACTGTTGGTTAATGTGATTATTTTTTCTCCCATCAGGACAAAGACGTGACTGAGGCCTCTGGTCATATATTTGACCTCACAGGGCGCCTACGAGACGCAGAGACATCGCTAACGGAGAGTCGCTCACGGGAAAGCAAGCTGCTGAGAGACGTGGAGGAAAATAAACGCCGCTACAGAGATACAAAGCATGAGGTCACACACCTTAAAGGTACACGAGTGAAACTTCACAGGACACATTGTTTGTTGTGTTTAGCTTAAAAAATGGCTTCAAATCAATCATAAAACAGTTTAATTGATTCAGACTACAGTCGCCCTGCTGATTTGTTTCCTCGGTGTCATCATGGACACTTAACTAGAGCTGAAAGATTAGTGGATTAATTGATCGACAGAAAAATAATCAGCAACTTTTTTGATAGATGATTTATGATAAATTATTAATTGTCACTTTTCAAGTTAAATTAGTGATAAATGCCAAATATTCTCTTATTGTAGCTTCTCAAATGAGAGGATTTGCTGCTTCTCTTTGTTTTATATCATTGTAAACAAAATATCTTCAAGTTTTGGACTCATGATTGAACAAATAAAGACATTTGAAGATGTCACGCTGGTCTCTGGGAAGTTGTGATCAGTATTTTTTCAGTTTTTTTTACATTTAATCGATTAAACTATTAATCGATTATTTAAGAAAATGATCGTCAGATTAATTGATAATGAAAGTAATCAGTTGTAGAAAGAAAAGCTGCAAAATTGAGAAGCTGGAGGTAGAGGATGTTTGGCATTTTTGCTTGAAAAAGTGTGGAAACAATCAATCAATTATCAAAATAGTTATTAATTTTCCTAAGCGGTGAGTTATTTCAGCTCTACTGTCTCATTCTCACCTGTGTGGTGTGGTTGTAGAGGAGCTGCAGCAGCAGGTGACACAGAGCAGCACTCAGAGAGAAGAGATCATCCGCCTCAAACAGGAGCTGCAGCTGCTCCGAAGGGATCTGGCCTTGTCAGGTAAGTTACACGAAACCAAATCTGTTCTGTAGCTGTCAGCGTGTCTCAACTATTCATTTAGATGGAATATTAGGATATATTGTAGTAGGATTTTATTTATCCATTTCATGTATTTATTTTAATTTAATCTACTGTTTTTTGTTTTTATAATGTTATGGTTTATTTATTGCTGCTATTTTATCAATCTTTGTAACGTCTGTTATGTTATCTCACTGAGGCCTTTTAAATAAAGTTATATATGCACAGCAAAAGTCTACACATCACATTTTACTGATGGCAAACATAACATAGAACTTAGAAAAGCAGCAGGAGACATGATTTCTTTGTTTTTTTTGTTTACATAAACCTCAAGAAAAATGCAAAGACTTTTAATAGACAATAGACTTCTGATGTCTGTGTACATCACATCTCCATGGTGCATGACTGGCCCTTTGGTTTGACTGAAGTTTGATTGTGATTATTAAAAAATGGCCACTACAGCTATTCATCATTGAAATTATACTCAAGCTGTAGCTTTTATTATCAGTTAATCTGTTTGTTTGTTTTTTGTTTATTTGTTTAATTTTTTAGTCCATAAAATACTGAAAAATACTCATCAAAGGTTCAGAGCCCAAACCGACGTCTTCACACTGCTTGTTTTTGTCCGACCAGCAGTTAAAACAAAAATATTTAACTGACTCACATTTGAGAAGCTGGAAATAGAAAATGTGGCATTTTATTCTTGCTGAAAGAGTCAGACAATAACTTTTTAATTAAAGTTGTTCAGCACTAAACTACACTTATAATTGATAGGTGCAGTGAAATCAGTTATATTTCTGCTCAACTGTCAGATTGATAAGCGGGACATGCAGAGATAATGACCATGTTTTTCTTGAGGATAATGGGTGCACAGTGTAGTTCTGTCTTATCTCTGCTCTACTTTTCTTGATTTTGATCTCTGCAGTAGTTTCAGATACCAGCCTGACAAAGAGTTGTTCCTGCTGAGATAAGTGCAGCATTTGATCTTTTCCCACCAGGGGAGGGAGACAGCTGGAAAGATGAGCTGCTGGATCTGGCTCACTCCAAACAGGAACGCACCATGTCTGAGCTCCGCTGTCTGCGGCAGGTACAGCGTCTAATATATGTAATACCTCACAGGGGGGAAAGAAAAAGGTCATATCCAACAAAAATGTTCCCTCGGCTTTGCAACATGCCAAGAAAATGAATGACCAGCAATAATAATTATCAAGAAAATATACTAGAACACCGCTTCAGTTGTTAGATTACTGTTTATGAAATACATCTTTCCTCATTCCTCCTGCTCGACGTCAGAGGCGACTTTCTGGTTTGGCAGCATACCTCAGAGTGTTCCTGCAGTTTCTTTACCTTGACTGTGTGGCTCTGGGTCACTTTCATGTCCACAACTTAACCACAAAACCATAGTGACAAGAACATGTGTTGTATAATTAACATTTTTTAATTTTCACCGTGACTCTTAAGCGTTGGGTAGTTTGTGTCTGGCTATCTGAAATGTAAATAAATAAACTAACACAGTAATGTTGTGTGTGTGTGTGTGTGTGTGTGTTTTCCAGGTGTGTGAGAATCAGCGGAATGACCTGCAGCTGTTGCAGCTAAACCTGGAAAGTGCCCGAGAAGCACTGAGGGAGAGGACCAGTCAGGGATTACTCGGCAGGTGATTAGTGAGCAAGGAAAACATGTTAATGCATGATGCAGCGTACGGTGTCTTACTTTTCTTTTAATTATTATTCATATTTTGAGGCTGTAGAGAAGCTTCTGTGTTGGAATCAGTGAACACTGCGAGGACAGATAGAGAAGAACAACCTTCACGCAGCCAGGATGAGAGCAAGAGTTCAGAGGTCAAACTAAATGAAGCCATAGATGCTCCGATAACAACACAGAAACATGGAGCAGTTGAGAGCAGGGAGCGTATACGTAGACTTTCCTCTAAAAGCAGTGATGTAACAATGAGCTTGAACTCCACGACAAACACTCTTATCCTCAGGCTACAAACGCTACACAGCTGGCCGGGATCAAGAGAAAATCACAGCTTCTACATACTCTGCTCTCCTACACGTTCACAGCCTAATGACAGTCAGCAGGCATGTCATCATGATACAAGCGCAGATACTGACACACAGTCCAGGAAGTACGTAACCGACAGCAGCCGCCTGACCTCAGGGAACCAGGATCAGCTCTCAAGGGAAAATTAGACATCACAGAGTAATCAGGAAGCTGGAGGATAAAGAAATGAGATCATGTCAGCCGGTGCGTCCACATTTACAGATCCTCCACAAAACACCAGGCTCAAGCAGAGAGTCGAGAAACAGAGGAGACAGAAACTGACAGTTTCAGCTGAGGCCAAGTTGTATTGTTTTATTAACACACATTCAAATTAGGAGAAAATTAGGGGGAAAAAGGCAAGTTCAGCTTGACTTTTCACTGCAGGAAACAGTCAATAAACTGAATTCCAATTTTAAGTGCCATAAAATATCACAAAAATTAGTTTAACTTTCTCCAGTGTCTTGGACGAGGCATCATTTGTATTTTCCTTCGCTCCTTTCATGCAAGAACAGAAACTATGAATGATTTGTTGTCCTTGTTCGTGTCCCAGTCAGGATGAGTTGAGATGTAGCTGTGTGGATCACCGCTCACTTTCATCGATCGGAGCGAAGAACTCAGGACCAGCATCCGGTCTGAAAGGATCAGTAAACGTCGACCTGGGAGTCCTCTCAGCACACTTGAAGGATGTAAGTAGATAAAGTATCTGTGATCGCACAATTTATATCAACATGAATTATTGGAGTGGTCCATATTGGGCTTATTTCCACTCTCATATCTAACGCTAGTATCAATCTTCTCATCCAACTTTTGCCAAGAGAGTGACGTGTATTTCCCAAAATGTGGAACTGTTCCTTTAACATTAGATCACTGAGCTTTCTGTCCTTCTGTCACCAGGGTGACGATCTTCTGTCCAGCTGTTCTCTGCAGCAGCTGTTAGAGGAGTCCAGGCAGGTTTTGACCAGTTCAGAGCACGGCGCCGTGAGACCCCACAGCTCTGTACACAACTGTGGCTCCGCTTTCACCTGTGGGACCACTGACACCCTTTGCTCCCATAAGTGCCCGACACCCCCACACCACCACCCGAGCACCCCCACACACAAGGTGGAGCATCATGTTGGGCCTTTCTAAAGATGATTTTTTGCCTTTATTGGATAGTGAAGAGGAATCAAACCGGCGCTCCCCATGTTGGGCCTTTTCAACCTCCTCTTTCTCTATTTGTATTCATAGACAGGGTGTGGCGTGTAAAAGGGTGTAAAATGTTCAGTTTAACTGCTCCTCATTTTAGTTTGGGCGTGTTAAAACATCACAGCTTCATTATTTTCTTCTCCAACAGGCCGGTGAAACTCCACCCAGCGCCTGCCCGAGACACAGCTCCATCCCGCTCCACACTGACTGAAGCACAGATGTTTTTTTGGTGGAAACTTCAGTATTTAAGTGACACCGTGTGCTCAACTATTTTGCACTGGAGTCAGTTTTAAACACAAGTGTTATAACATGAAAGAGACCTGCAACTGTTTGTACACAGCTGAAGGTTGAACTCTGAACTCAGGAAAATGATGAAGTGATAAAAATATAAACTGTCAAGAGTTTGTTAAACTTTTTTTTTATAACCTGAATGTCATTTTTAATTTGGTGCTGGTAGATTACTCTGTGTATTTTCTACTACAGTGCAGATACAGTGTATTTTTTTAAAATCCTGTTAAAGATTTTAAAGGCTGTATTGTGTGAAGTGGGTGAGATGTGAAACCAGTCCTACAGGGCTGTTGAGTGTCCTTGTATTGTCTTTCCAGTTTCACTGCCTACAGATTTACCCGGTGACTCAGAGAGGAAATCTCAACAACTGTTAATAGTTTTAACAATTTGTAACTTGTGCCACTACTTTTTGATAAAATATTTATATGAGAACTACATGTCAGTGGTATTTTATTGCCGGGCAATCGCACCTTTTAATAAAGTATTTTTCCTGTGCGCGTTTTTACGCAGTTGAGACGTTGGAGCGATTTTACGCACAAGAAAAAACGGCTTTTTTTAAACTTTTAGCTCAACGTTATGTTAAAAGGCTGATGTGTTGGTTGGAGCGAAAAGCGATTGAAAGGAGAAATCTTTTTTGGGACGTGCGCGCGGAGCGTCTGACGCACCTTTTGTTGTTTTAATGAGCCGCACAAGAGCGCAGGTGAGCTGCTGAAACCAGGAGTCACACTACTGTGGATTCATACGTCTGACTTGTAGTTTGTGTGGAAAGCAGTAAAAATATGAGCAAAACCAAGAACAAAAGTGACAATAAGACGGAAAAGGCTTTGGCTGCGGAGAAGGAGCAGTTTGGTAAACAACAGGTAAGTAATTTAGTTTTTATTAAGGCAAATTAAATTGAAGTTATTGTGTTTTATCCCGATTCAGTTTGTCAAATTCGTTAGTTTGTTTTTTGTGATCAGACATACAGAAAGTAAATTTGATGTTTCTATTATAATAGTGGAAGCTCTACCAGAATTATGTGAAGTTAAAACAAAAAAAAAGGAAAAGTGGAAATATTGAAAACTTATTTTCACTTCCTTTAAGAAAAGCTTTGCTCTCATGGCTGAAATAAACCAACATTAGTCTGTTTTAATCTGGAAGTCAATCTATTTCCGCCTGATGTTGACTTGGAGGGAAGTTGAGTCCTGATTGTTGTTTTTTTTTCCTGATTTTTCTTTCAGCTCCACAGCATCAGCAAAACTATCACCTCAGCTGAAACACCGCCCAAAGAGAAATATGTGCGCAGTATCCTTTTTACATTTAACAGCAGGTTTTACAGGCAACTTAACAAATGGACAAATTACTTCTCACATGGTTTCATTTCAATAAATGTTCAAATGATCCAATATTTCACCAAAAATCTAATATTAGAGAAAAAGTCCAAAACAGATTTGTGTAAGTACATTTTGCTGCTGATACTTATGAACTTTTACTTAAGTAGGATTTTTCATGCAGGACTTTTACTTGTAATGAAGTATTTTTTTACATTGCTGAATTGATACTTTTACTTAAGTAAAGGATTTGAATACTTCTTCCACCACAGTTGACGTTGTGCATTAGTAGTTAAGATTTTCCTTGACAGCAGTGAAGATATCATCATGGGAACTTTTAAGGAGGGTGGAGCTACCACCTTCTGGTCCTACACCCTCAACCTGCCTCTGTCCAGCAACTCCATGATCAGCTGGAAGTTCTGCTACCTGCTGCACAAAGTGCTCAGAGACGGACACAAAAATGTAAGATCAATTTCTACATTTCCTCAGTTTAATTAATTATACTTCCATGTCAGTGATGTTTAATCTCCCCTTTCTTTCTCTGACCTTCAGACTGTCAATGATTCTCACAGATACTGCCGCAATGTGAAAGATATGGGCATCCTCTGGGTGAGTAGCTGCCACCATAAACGATTGTCAAACAACTTATTTTCACACCGGAGAGTTCAAACAATACTTCAGTTTGAAGATTGTCCTCAATTTGGTGTTTTTAGTAGTTGAGACCATTTACTGATGCTGCACTAGTTCTAGTTCTGTGTTTATGTTTTATTCTCTAGAACAAAGTCAGGAAAAAATAATTATTCATCAAAAATCTGCAAAAAACAACTACCTCATGTGTTGGTCTTTTAGATGAATGTACTTATGATTAATAGGCGAACAAATCGGCTGACACGTTTCGACATAAAGCCTTTCTCAGAGATGCTCCGACCAATATATGAGATAATGTTTTAATTATGGAGTGCCACCTTTGTTTTTGACCTTGTTTTGGAGAATATAGACACTATTTTTTTTTTTTTTTTTAAGTCAGATCACCCGACTGAATTTCAGCGCAGGAGAATTGAACCTGTTTCCACTTATGTTTTAGTTTGTTGGTGTTATGTCTGTCATATGTTGTCACTGTGCATGGGCGACCAAACAAGTCTCCCCCCTCAGGAGTAATAACGTTATGTGATCTAAAATAATCTCATATGTTGTTATTTCTTTCCAGGGAAACTTGCATGATCGATATGGTCACATCGTTGCTTTATCTGCCAAATTCCTCTGCCTCAAAATGGAGTTTCATAAGAAGGTAATACATTTCTATTTGTTGTATGTTTTTTATGATAAAATGTGACAAACACAAAATGATAAAACCATGATTTGATTACAAAAACAACCCTCCTCCACAGCACAAGGTGATTCCAGGCAACCTGGAGGCCACAGATGAGACTTTAGAGAAGGAAGCAGGAAGTGACATGAACAAAGTGTAAGTTTTTCTACTCTCGACCCACAACTGTGTGCTCTTGCTGCTGAGCTGTCACTTGAAATACAGTTACATGTTACAAGTTACAAGTTACAATACAATACATGTTTCTCATTAAATATGTGGTGTATAAACATTGTTTTTAATATATATTGCAGGTTGGATATGACACAGGAACTGTTGGATTACATGGACGCTGGACTGAAGATGGCTGAAACAGGTTTGTTTTTGTTCAATCACAACGTAACCACCTCAGACCTGTTGGTGATCTGTCAGTTTGTAATGTGTTGCCTTTTAAAGGATGAAGCTGTCGATATTCTATATTTTTATTATTCCCACCAAATCCTATGAGACAAAAGTCAACAATGTGTTCGTTCTGAATTCACTATCTTGTCCGCGGCACTTAGCTCCGAGCCCATTGGTTCCCATTTAAGACATACATTTTTGAAAATGGGTGTCAAATATATAACTTAATTTTTAAAAAAAGGCTCAGTCATTTCCTCAAACAGCTGGTCACTGTAGATTTTAGCAAATGTTCCTTAAACAGGAAGAAATAGGTTAGGTTTCTTCCTGAATGTGGAGAGCTGTATTGACCCAAAATAAACAAGTGTAACAATGTGGCTCACTGACGTGTTTTTGACCCTGACGGAGCTCTGAGGAGTAAAATATGTCAGGCTTTGAATACACACACAATACTTGTTACTACTAGGATTTCATCAGATTTGTTGACAATAAGAAAAATATAGAATAGCACGTTTATTTTGGCTTTGATGTTTTGTTTTTCTTCTGTAAAGTTCTACGTCAGCTGGATGTAAATGCAGCCAAATCTACGACTCCAGCCGGTCAGTGCAGGCTGACACCTCTGATCCCCCTCATACTGGACTGCAGCTTTCTCTACCACTTCTCTGTCCGGTTGATGTTCAAACTTCACAGCCGTGAGTGACAGAAACATAGATTTGATTGAATAAAAAACATTATTGTTAGTTTTCAAGCTTTAAATCCACCGTATCCTCTGCTTTATAGGCATTGCTCCGGATGTTCTTCTTGGACATAGAGAGCGTTTCCGTGATCTGTTTATAAGGTTGGTTCAGTATTATAATGTAAACATACACTGTTATATCCTCATATTTTATTTTATACTCCTCTTTTTGTATTTTAGTGTTTGTTTGCAACCTTTTAATCTGTGTAAATGTTTTGCAGTTTTATGTTAAGTACAAATAAGTTAACATCCATCTAAGTTAACAAGAATTGAATTGAATTTCAGTATCTAGCATTAATTTCGTGTCATATATTGATTTCCAAAAAGTGTTTAATTTGTGCCACAACTGTCTTTTCTCCTGCAGCCTCACGCAGTTCTTCGACAGAGCCAGAGAAATGGAGTTCTTTAAAAGTATCATCCAGATCCCAGATCTCCCAGATGTGAGTAACAGGTTTCCATAAATGTTTCTACATAAATTTGTTATATACTCCTGCACATGTTTTCCCATCAATATGTATTTCTGTTTGTTAAAAACCTGCAGGAACCTCCAAACTTCCTCCGTGCTGCTGCCCTGGCTGAGTATAAGAAGCCAGTGGTGGTGATGCCCAACGAGGAGCGCCACGATGAGGAGGAGGTGGAGGTGCAACCGGAGTTTAGGGAAGCACCACAGATGCCGCAGGTTCGCTTACACACAAGTCAAAAGATAAATTATATTATTGTTTTCCACTTCTTTGTCTGTCTGGTATCATGTCTAACAGTCTTTTTTCATGGCAGTACTTTCTGCTCAGCCAAATGGGAGCACCTGATGCTGCAGTGGAGCAGAGGGAAACAGAGACTGAGACTCTGAAGAGGGAGCTGGAGGTGCTCAAACCAGAGCTGCAGCTCATCAAGACTGAGGTCAGTTGGGCGTCCTGGTGTTGGAGTAAAGATATATACTGTGTGATGTGTTGGGAACAAATCCGACCAGGGACCTTTCTCCATTTCCTGTTGCTTCTCAGGGTTAAAGGATGGATTCATTTAAATGTTTATCTGAAGCTAATATGAAAAATAGTGACCACTCCTCTACTAGCATAACACACCTGAATTTGCATTGTGGGTAATGTAGGCACCAGGAATGCATGGATTAAACAGACGATATCTCTCCATTGTTTTTTTGTTCTTCCTTTCCTCAGGCTCAGAGGTGTGTAACTGAGTTAAAATCTCAAGTGAACCGTCTGGAAGCTGAAGTTGAGGAGCAGCGTACCCACAAACAGATGGCCATGGTGGAAAACGAACACCTGCGGATGGAAGTGGAGGCGTTACGGTGCGCTAATGTCGCCAATGTCGGGGCACAGATTGGATTCAAGGAAGCAGATAGTGAGTATACTTTAAAGTTTTGTGTACAGGTGAAAAGAGCCATTCAAATGCAGCTGAACCTAACTGAGACATCCCATTATGTGTGCACAGGTAGAGCTCAGGCTGCAGAGATTCGTTTTTCTCAACTCAAAGAGAGACACGCGGAGCTCGTTACTGGACATGCTGACCTCATGAAGAAGGTGAACTCTCCCCAACATTGTTGTTTCTTTCACACCCTTGAAGGACATTTTGGAAAATACTCTTTTCAGCTTTCTTATTGAGAGTTAGATGAGTAGATTGATACCACTCACATATCTGTATGTTAAATATGAAGCTGGAGCCAGCAGATGGTTATTTTAGCTAGCTAGACCATAAAATCTGCCTTTATTTAATGTTTATTTGTATAGGGACAAGTATAGAACTAATGCCACATACCACAGCATTTATAGCGTAAGCTAGTAAGCAATGCCTGTCCATCCTTTAAAATACACAAAACACAACAATACATACAAAACAGCACAATTTACAAAAAAATGTACAATAAAAGGATCATAAAACCACGCATATCTCATTTGTTTAATTGCTACAAAAAATGAAGAGCAAAAACAAAAAGCAACCAGCACAAATTCCAGGAAGTCACCGTGTTGTTTTTACACTTTGTTTTTTTGGGAAACGCTTTTTAGCTTTCCTGCTGAGAGTCGTGAGAAGATTGATACCACTCTGATATCTGTACTTCTGTCCAAAGGTAACAAAATCACCTACCAGCACCTCTAAAGCTCACTGATTAACAAGCTATATCTCGTTTGTTTAATCCGTATAAAGAGTTATGTGACAGACTATTTCTCGGCTGGGAGAATTGTCATTTGCACACTTTAGTTTTTTGTACATATTAAACAAAACAAACAGTGTTAATTAGTGAGCTTTAGAGATGCTGGTAGGCAGATTTTATCTCCTTTAGACAGAACGACGCTAACTGTTTCCTCCTGTTTCCAGTCTTAATGCTAAGCTAAGCTAACTGGTTTCTGGCTGTGATTCATATTTAATCAAACGATCGCTTTAAGCGAGTTACCATGAAATGTTTATTTATTGTTGTTTGTGTGTTTGTGCAGAACGCAGACACGGTGAAGCTGCTGACTATGACAAAACACGACCAGGAGGATATGCGCAGAGCCAAACAGCAGCTAGAAAAAGAGCTGGAAAACCTACGACAGGAGAGGAGAAACGCGGTGAGATCTCTTTAACCTCTGACCTTAACGCCCCTTGATGTTATTAGAGGAAGACTGATGAATATTGACCAGCTGTCTCCTCTCTCGATCAGATGAATCAGCAGCAGGAGGTCGACCGCCTGAATAAAGAACTACTGGAGCAAAGAGCAGAGCTGTCTCTCCTCCGCAGTACCCTGGACAGTAAGGAGATGGTGAGACTGAATGAAGCACACCTGATTTCAAATGTCCTCAAATGTCTTATTTTAACCGAGCCAACAGTCTGTAACCCAACCCACTATCAGTGAAGACTAAAGAAACTGATATTGATATTATATGATATATTATATTGATTTGAGAGGCTGGGAAGCAGAGAATTTTTATTTTTAAATAAGTAAAACTGATCAATTGATTATCAAAATAGTTGGCGATTAATTTTCTGTTGATCAACTAAACGATTAATCAACTAATCGTTGCAGATCTAGTGAACAGATTTAACATTCCTGTAGTTCTGTTCACTATTGACGTCGAATAAGACCAACGTCCTCCTTCATGTGCTTTTGTGATTGGCCCACAGAACTGCTGCTTTCAGCTTTATTTAATGAATCATCTTATTTAAAATCTTTACATTCACTGACATATTTCCGTTTCATTTTCTTCAGGAGGGATCGCAGGCGAGCAGCAGCCTGGCAGCTCTGCAGGCAGAGCGGGACGTGCTGCTGCGCTCTGCCAGAGAGAAGGACGCTGAGCTTTTCTCGCTGAGACAACAGACTCAGCAGCAGCAGAGCTCCCAGGACCTGGAGAGAGACCGGATCAACAGAGAGCTGGAGGCTCTGAGAGCTCAGCTGCAGCAGCAGGTACGGACTGATGACAGAGAAACTTTATGGAGCCACTCTGAGGCTGTAATGAAGGTCTGAAATCATCAACGCTCATCAACATGCATATAAAAGTGAACAATACTACTTAGGTAGTGTTTTCGTCTGCAAGTGTGCTTCCTGTTCCCTCCAGACTTCTCAGATTGTCTGGCTTAGGTTTACTTACTGTCCCCAGAGTTAAAACTAAACACAGAGAAGCAGCGTTTGGTTTTTATGCACCAAATATCTGGAACAAACTTTAAGAAAACTTAAAGCTCCAACTATTAGATGCTCAAGGCTAAGCATCTCCTGTTTATGATGTTATATTCAAATGTAGCTTTTTTTAAATGTTCTATTTTTTTTTTTTACTCTTTTTAAATCCTCTCAATCCTTTTTATATGGTCTTGTGTTTATTTTATATATTGTCTCTTTTCTTTTGTATTTTCATTATTGATTAATCCGGTGATTATTTTCTCAAATTGTTTGGTCTATAAAACCTCAGAAAACTGTTTAAAATACCCATCAAAATGTTCTAATTTCCTAAAGGTGATTTTATCAGTTTCTTGTTTTGTCAAACAGTCTGAAACCAAAATATATTCAATTTACTGCACAGTTTAGACAAAAAAGGCAGCAAATTATCTCATTTAAGAAGCTGGAACCATAAAATCTTTGACATTTTTGCTTGAAAAAGGACTTCATTGATTATCAAAATAGTTGCAGATTAACAATTATTTTCATTATTGATTTATCTGCCCTTTCTACAGCTGGCCATCAACGCAGAGCAGAAATTAGAGATCGACAGGCTGAGACGAGAGCTGGACTCGACACGAGCTGAATTGTCACGTGCAAACAGCGCCCTGCAAAGCAAAGAAATGGTAGGAAGATTTCTTCTTCCACAAGTCCTCTTGAGACAAAGTGCTGGTTGTTAATACACTTATATATCATGTTTTGTTCCCCAGAGTGGCACCCAGCTGAGCAGCACGCTTGCAGGGCTGCAGGCGGAGAGGGAAATGCTGCTGCGCTCAGCGAGGGAGCAGGAAGCTGAGCTCAACTCCCTCAGACAACAAGCTCAGCTCCAGCAGAGCTCCCTGGAGCAGGAGAGGCAGAGGAGCAGCATGCAGCTGGGAAACTTACACGCCCAGTTACAGCAGCAGGTGCACTACTGTGTTTATGACTGCGCAGTGAGGCTGTTATGAGTTTTATAGTGGTTAGTTAATGATGGTTTTGTGTGTGTGTCTGTGTGTGGAAACAGGCCTGTCGTGAAGGCGAGCTCACCCAGAAGCTGCAGGAGGAGCAGTTCTGTCTGCTGCAGTGTGCAGTGGTGGAGGCTGAGGGCATCATACTGGACGCTGTGGCAAAACTGGACGACCCCATACATGTCCGCTGCATCAGCTCACCTGGTAGAGCCGCTTTTATCTCACGTTCACGCAATTCACGCAATACTATGGCTTTAACTAAAGATTCAATTCAAGGGGTTAATTCTAAATAATAACATAGAAAACAACATAAACACACAACAATAACTTTAAAAAAATGACGACGCTGTGAAGAAATGCACTGGAAAACACACAATATCTATAGAAAACATTGATTGTACTAATGAAAATAAATGATCAATAATCCAGTGAACATCCACAGTACAATATAAGAAAAACTATCACAAGTAGAAAAATAGAAAACCAACAGTTTTCTTCCGGTTTCAGCACTAATACATAGAACTTAATCGGGTGAATAAACCATTTCTCTCACCAGTTCTTCTTCTGTTCCTCAGATTATTTGGTGAACCGAGCTGAAATCACTCTCGGTTCAATCGATAAAATGCAGCAGAGCCATCAGGTCTATGTGGGAAACATGAATGGTAAGTGAGGTGTGTTCAGGTTTGTGTCGTAG
This sequence comes from Scomberomorus guttatus, assembly GCA_038419695.1. NCBI lineage: Eukaryota > Metazoa > Chordata > Actinopteri > Scombriformes > Scombridae > Scomberomorus > Scomberomorus guttatus. The sequence continues at coordinate 3,652,371 of CM076463.1, forward strand.
CTGAAAAACGTGTTTACCTGATGTGATGTGGATACATATATCGTCTATCCTCTCCAGACGCCAGCGGTTTGCTGAGGGCGGTCACACAGTTCTCCCACCTCGCCGCTGACACGATCGTGAACGGAGCTGCGACATCTCACTCTGCTCCCACCGACCAGGCTGACCGTGAGAAACACACACTCACCCTGTAACTGTTAGCGACACATACAATATATATACTACATACATACACATGTTTCTTTGTCTCCTGCAGGTTTAACTGACAGCTGTCGGGATTGTGCAAATCACTGCCTCCACTTCTTGAAGGAGTTGAAGCTCCAGGCCAGTTTGCAGAGAGCGGACCCTGCTGCGATACGCTACACTGTTCAACGCATCCTCCATTTGGGACAGGTGGGACAGACTTCATCAGAATCAGAATCAAAAAACAAAAAGCTCTGCAGCCATTTTTAAAAAGTATGTCACTACTAGGAGTCTCTAAACACTTTGCTCAACTAGAGACTGAGGACGATCTCCAGCTTTTGTTGTTAAAACTGTGTGAAAACAATTAGAAAGTTTTAAAAAACCTGCATTGCAGAACCAATCCCAAGTCTTTGGGGCGGCCCTTCATATTGGGGCGGTGACATGCATTTCACTGCAGAGGAGAATCAGAGGAGAATGGGGGGGAGAGCATCATTTCCAGTAAGGCGTGTCCTTGACATAATGTAAGGGGTGAAGGTTCGTTAGCAGCTTTACTCGCAGAGAAGAGGCTGCCCCCATCGCCACAGACGACACTGTGTTTTATGAATGAACTGAATATCTACAGTGATTGGTGGACAGGTGACCCGTCTGTGTCAGTGAATGTGAAATAAAATACTTAACACTCAATGGAATAAAGAAATATTGTAATTATCACTTTATCTTGTTATATCACAAAATGTTCTCATTATTTCATAAAATGAACGTACCTCATTAAAACAAACTTTTCTCGTTATAACATAAGTTGGTATAACAAGAAACTTCCATATGTTGTCTTTCATACTTAGTCGCCATCAAAATATGCTTTTAAAAGTTCATTATTGTTGTGTTTTTCTGAAATGTTGATGCAGTGAGGCTCCTTCCCTGCAGCAGCTGAAAGTTAGACTGACCTGTCACGTTAGGAGTTTCTCCTGCAGTAACTCTGCCAGTTAGTTTGGAGCTACTTTCAGCCTTTGAGGATGTTTTATTAACTCTGCCTGATGTTTACTGTCACTGTATGATTGTTGTTCAGGAGCTGCGTCCCAAAGGGCAGGATGTGCTGAAAGAAGAGCTGGGAAACATGGTGGATAAAGAGATGATCGCTACCTCTACCGCCATTGAAGAGGCTGTGCTGCGAATGGACGTAAGTCTGCATGTCATGACAGATCAACCATCCAGCAGCATCCATCCACGACATATGTTAATGTTTTTGTTTCAATCCTCCTTTCTCAGGAGATACTGAATCAGGCCAAGAGAGACACTACTGGTGTTAAGCTGGAGGTCAACCAGAGGTGAGACGAATATACGAATCATCCTGAAAGTTTTTATTTTTATGAGCGTCTCTTCTTCACTTTCTTACCTGCCGTCTGTGGGATTTTTCTCCTGTTTCATTGCAGCATCCTGGGATCCTGTTCAGACCTGATGAAGGTTAGAAGTCTGTCTACTTTCAAGTAATTTTCTGATAACTCAAGATTCAGTTTTACTAAATATTCTGTGTTCTGTTTGGCTCTTTTCTCTCCAGGCTGTTCATATGCTGGTGACAGCTGCTACAGATTTACAAAAAGACATTGTGGAAGGAGGCAGGGTGAGTGGAGAAATGGTTCTGTTACTTATTTCATTTTCATTTTTAGCAATTAATAATCTAACATACAATAATATTATATATAAATCTCTGATCTACTTTCCCCAAACTAAGTGCACATTTTTACAAACAGCTCACAAAACTTTTCATCACTGTTGAGTCTCAACTGTTTCACAGCCAATCAGATTAAGTAGAGTTTTGAATGTTTTGCTAAATTTGATCTCCATATGACACACGTTATATCAAAAGCACTGTTAGTTATCGTAAATATGTTGTGGTGGTTATATTTTAAAACGTTTGCTTACTTTTTTCACCTTGCTAACACCTCCTTTGAATATGTGGAAGCTCAGTAAAGTGTATCTGCTCTTAAAGAGCAGAAAGTGCTGCATTTAGAGACACATTTTGATTATTCTTCCACAGGGAGCTGCTTCTGTTACTGAATTTTATGCCAAAAACTCTCGCTGGACAGAAGGACTCATCTCTGCCTCTAAGGCTGTGGGCTGGGGCGCCACACAGCTGCTGTAAGTATCAAAAACCATAACATTAATTATATATAATACTGAATAACTAATGAACATGTACTGAAACTCTGTCTGTGTGTTCATCTCTTTGCTGTCAGAGAGTCAGCTGACAGAGTTGTGGGTGAAAAAGGTACATATGAGGAGCTCATCGCCTGTTCACATGAGATCGCGGCCAGCACTGCACAGCTGGTCGCTGCCTCAAAGGTACAAACCTTATTTAACCAGGTAAATCATGTAGATCAAGATCTGTGTTGCAAGAGAGACCTGAGTACAATCAAAGAAATATTTACAGAGAGAAGACACAACAAACATAGCCAGTGGGGGAAGGTAACTACTGTACTGGTACAAGAGACAAATCACCAGTAACCATCAGTAGAGTCTAACCTGTTCTCTGGGGAAACTGTCTTTGTAAATATTTTATGAGGTAGTGAATTTATCCAACATCCAATCTACAAGAATACATATTTTCACTCCACTGTACCTCTCTGGTGGTATTTAACTGTTACTCTGGATAATCCACAGAACACACTCTTTCTTTTGGACTATTTCTTCAGTAGAAAGAAGTTCCAGTACACATTGATAGAGCACTAGAAGCACATTAAGTGAGTAAATAATGCTGCTGTAATTTACAATGATTTCAGGTGAAAGCTGACCGCAACAACAAGAAGCTGTACACCGTGCAGCAGGCCTCGCGGCACGTAAATGACATGGCTGCTGTGGTTGTGACCTCCACCAAACACGGGCAGCAGCAGATCTCCGACCAAGGTGAGAGATCAGAGAGTTGAGCATCAGAAGCTTTACGTTAAACCTGCATTAACTGACCACTGGCCACTTGGGAGCAGCGGAAACAAGCTGTAAACACATTTACTTATTATCACTTTATAAAGTTGATCATAGTTCTGTCCACCTGGTGAATCTAAGTCCAATATTCACTCTGTTTTAGCTGTTTTTTACTCTCTACCAACTCCTGAGGGAAATATCTGGCTCTAGCTTTAGCCTGCTAACTCTCTGATGTCTTCACAGGTGTAATGGACTTCTCTGGCATGTCTCTGATCAAGCTGAAAAAAGAGGAGATGGAGGCTCAGGTGAGGCTACCATGTCCCAACATTTATCATCCTGTTTTGTATATTGTCTGTTAAATTCCCCCCGCAATAAATTATTTAATAAGAGGCAGCCTGTATGTAACCTGAGAGGCGAAACCCAGGTTTCTTGCTGTGAGCTATTTTCATTTCATGTACCATGAACAAAAATATAATTGATGTAATTGATGTAAATGATTTTACACCCCTGACGTTTTGCTCCCTGATTCTCACAGGTGAAGGTGCTGCAGCTGGAGAGCCAGCTGGAGCAGGAGCGAGTCCGTCTGGGGGAGCTGAGGAAGAAGCACTACGATCTCAACGCCTCTGAGAACGCCGCTGACGCATCGGACGAAGCTGATAGCTTCCCACCGCCGCCGCCGCCTACTTTACTCGACTCCACGCCCGTACCTCAGTCCTTTTCACAGACGCAGCCTTACATAAACACACAAACCAATCCGTTTGCTCCGGCTCAGACACAATCGTTCTCACTGCCTCAGTCTTACACACCAACAAACACCTTCTCACAGACCCAAACCTACACGCCTACTCAATCTTACACACCTGCTCAGACCTACACACCCTCTCAATCCTACACACCTTCTCAATCCTACACATCCTCCCAGCCCTACATCCCATCTCAGCCTTTCACACCATACCTAAATCCTCAGTCCTATTCACTGTCACAGCCCTCGCCCAGCCTCTCCCAGCCTCAGCCTCAGACGACCCCGCAGAGCAGCACGGAGGCCACCAAACCGGCCTCAAGAAAACCAAATATTTTCACCAAATCTGGAAACTTGCTGAAGAATGCGGTAAGAGCTGAAATCCGGCTGCTAAAGCTGCATATTCACCACATAAGTTTAATAAGAGCTTAACTGGAGTAGATGCTGTTTACAGGAGTCTTTTTTTATTTTTTATTACAGTTCAGACGAGGTGAAACTGGAACGGGGGAATCTTGAAGCCTGACTGAAGAAGATTTTACTTCAACCAGTGGAAAAATATAAATGTCCTTTTAAAATGTTGAAAACATTGATTTTAACCTAATTTTATCTCTATGTAAAAAAAAAAAAAAGTTAAAGGAATTTAAAAGGATGCGACCAACTGTTTTATATCAGTTCAATGTACAAATGAAACATATATTTTGTAATCAAACTGAAGCCTAGATTATGTCACTAATTGTTGTTATATACAGAATTGATTGATTAACACTTTACCTAAAGCCCCCCATTTGCATTTATAATAATAACTATTTATATAGTACTTTTCTAATCAGATTGACAAAGTTCTTAACAGTAAAACTAACAGAGTAAACAGTAAAAATGATAAAATAATTAGATTACAAGAAAAATTTTAAAAGTGCAACACAGACTGAAAACAGTGAAACAACGAGGAGCGTAAAGAAATGAGACTGAAACAGGATAAAAACATAGTTACAATTTAAGAGAAAGTTGTCTGATAAAAGTGAGTTTAAGAAGTGATTTAAAAACACTACAGCAGGATATATTATAAGCAGTATATATAAACGTTTAATAGATGGTTTATAACACACTATAATGTAGTCGTAAGCAGATATAAGTGTTTATTAAAGTATAACTGTATAAACCAGCTGTAATAATATAAAATATGTCCTCATTGAAGAAGTTACAATTGTTGACAAATACTGAACATTAATAAACACTTAAAAATGTTCTTATATCTGCTTATAACCTCATTATAGTGTGTTATAAACCATTAATTAAATGTTTATGTAGTGCTCAAAAATGCTAAATACTTAATTGTAATGAATTGTATTGAGCTCCACATACCTGCACAACATGTGTTTTAATATTGTTTGTTTTATTTTTTGACAAACAGATACCAGAGATTATGTGCTCAACTTCCCCATTTTTATTTGTCTTGTACACAATAATAATAATAATAATAATAAAAAACTTTATTGTCACTGTCAGAGTAATCACAAAGATATGTAGGTCTTAAGTTTGAATATGAGTTATGAATTATTCATGAGCTGTTTATACAGCAGTTATAGATGCTTCATAGGAGAAGTTATTGTTGTTGACTAATACTTTAAAAATCAATAAACACTTGAAATGTCCTTATATATGCTTACTCTAATGATTAGAGTGTGTTTTAATCAATTATATGTTTATATACTGCTTATAAATGCTAAACAGGGGTTTAAATTAAAGTTATTATCCTTGTTCTATAACTACAGGATGGTAATAAAAGATCTGCTGATGTTCAGTTTGAACTGTTAAATGTTTAAACCAGTAAAACTCATGTTGTCATATATTCTCACAGCGACCTCATCCGTCTGTTATTTCTGTCATGCGCAGTACAAACTGCAATCTCACCACTGTAGACTGCTGCAGGGACCAGACGGGAGCTGCGGCAAGTTGGATCAATAAAAGATCCAATGATACCGGAACCACATATCCGTACCTTCAAAATAAAAGCACAATCAGTCTCATCTCTGCTTTAAAGGACAAATGAGGCTGATTGAACATGATGTGGTTAAATTATAATGATGATAATTACATTAAAACTAGTCTTCTTTAGACTGAACACTAAACTAATTTTCTGTTTTCTTCTTTTTATGTAAAATAGATTAAATAACATTTATATTAAACATTCACAAAGGAGAAAAATACTTAAATAAAATAAATGAATATAATATTAAACTTGTGGCATATTGTATCTACATTCTACATTTTTATACACTAAACCAATTACACAACAAACCACATATCAGACCAATATACACTTCAGCATTTTAATACTTATTACATATATTTATTTATTTATTTATTTAACTTTTAAAAGTTTTACCTGCCAAAGTCCCAAAGATATATATTTTTTTAAATCTTGTGCACACAGTTATTATCTTATGTACACAAGATTTTAAAAAAATATTATCTTGCAGGATTTTGTGGCTTTATACAATATATGATAACGATACTTTTATATACAAGTATTAGTATGTAGTATTATATTAGCATAATACATATAAATAATAAAATAAGTAAAAATAAGTAATATAAATGAAATAATTAAATATATGAATTGACATACATTAATATATAATTAATTCATTAATACAAAATCATATATTAGGTTATTATTTATTATGTTTTGATTTTTAATTTATTTTATCTATATAATACTTTAAAATATATATTTGTGTAAGTATTAATTAATTAGTTATTATTAAATTAGAACAGAATCAGATTTATTCACCAAGTAGCAAGTACATTAACTCAGTGTGGTGAAAGAAAGGGACAGTAATTAAATTAATTAGATAATATTATTTAATTATTACAGTATTATATAATACAACTGTTATTACTACTACTTATATATATATATATATATATATATATATATATATATATATATATATATATATATATATATATATATATATATATATATATATATATATACACACACACACAGAGGAGAGAGAGAGAGCAGTATACATAGTGCCGTTATACTCCACCATGTTTCTTTCTAAACAGTCTGATGGTACTTCACATTTCTTTTACTCTTATTCTAATAATTATTGCACATCAACCTTTAACCACAGCCTCAGGTGTTCCACCTGCCTGTCAGTACACACACTGTCTGAACATGTGACAGATAAAACCTTTGACTGTGGGATCATTTAAAATGATTGCGGCACATTGGTGAGAGCAGGTTTATTGTGACGTGTAGCTGGAAGTGTGTGTGTTTGTGTTGTGGAGCATTGACAGCTGACAGAGGGGACACAGCTGATATTTACCCCAAATAAATCACACTAAAGCCCGGACTCAGCCGGCAGGAATGGATCTGAGATAGTTAGACAGTGTTATGTTGATTTAAGGAGTATTCGTTTACAGGATTTAAAGGTCGAGAGCCAGACGAGAGTAACTTTTGTTCTTCCAGGGGAAGGAAGTTTGCTGTGGCGGAGGAAGCCAGGGCGGCTGCAGACATGGAGGACTCCGGGTCGGCCCTGGAGAAAAATGTGGCTGACCTCACGGTGATGGACGTGTATGACATCGCCGCGGTGGTGGGCCAGGAGTTTGAGCGGATCATAGACCAGTACGGCTGCGAGGCTCTGTCCAGGCTCATGCCCAAAGTGGTGCGTGTGTTGGAGATCCTGGAGGTGATGGTGAGCCGCAGCTGCATCAGCCCGGAGACCGAGGAGCTGCGGCTGGAGCTGGACAAGCTGCGGCTGGAGAGGATAGACCGGCTGGAGAAGGAGAAGAAGCACAGAAAGGTACCAGCATTACAGCTGTAATGTGTATAATTCACTTAAAATGTGTTGTTGTTAGCAGTGGGGGAAAGTATAAGTAGGCTACATTTACTCAAGTACTGTACTTGAGTACAATTTTGAGGTACTTTACTTGAGTATTTCCATTTGATGCTACTTTACTGTATATAAAGTAGTTGAAACTAGCTCCACCTCCAGCAGCTACAACAGTAACATGCTGCTTACACACTGATGCTTCAGTATTAATAATCTAATGATGTCATATATAATAATATATCAGTCAGAGGGACCAAACCACTACTTTTACTGCAATACTTTAACTACATCAAGCTCATAATACTTATATACTTTTACTGCAATACTTTAACTACATCAAGTTCATAATACTTATGTACTTTTAATTCAGTAGGATTTTTCATGAAGGACTTTTACTTGGAGTATTTTTACATTGCTGTATTGGTACTTTTACTGAAGTAATGGCTCTGAGTACTTCTTCCAGCACTAGTTGTTAGCCTATTAGAAAAGAAAAAACTAAGTGTAACATGGCCTCTCAAACTCTGATTTCCTGTTTGTTTAGCTGCATATGATGATAACAGCCGGTGGAAAAAATTGCACCGGACTCTGTTGGAAAATCTTCCTCCTTTGTCACACTGCAGTTATATTTGTCAAATGTGTAGTATTTTTCCAATTAGTCATCAAATTATGACAAGGATTCAATATTACACAACCTAAACTGCATGAAACTCCTTCCATAAAACAAACTGATAAGCCTACAAATGGATACTAGAAAATCACAGATTAAAAGTAATCAGTACTTTAACTCAAGGACTTCAGTAAAATGTGAAGGCACTTCATACTTCTACTTCACTACATTTTAAATGGAATGTACTTTTACTTGTGTCTCCTCATCACATTTCAGATGTCTATGAGTTGTTAACAGCTCCACCAAATAGTGATTTTTCCCTCTAAACTTCTCACATGGTTTCATTTCAATAAATGTTCAAATGATCCAATATTTCAGCAAAAATCAAAGATTGACCTGGTGACCCTTTGGAGGGGCCTGACCCCAGTACTTCTTCCACCACTGCAGAGCAAATTCATGCCATAAGAGATAAAAAGTAACAAGAGGCTGCTAGTGTCACACAGTACTAAATGCTATAAAAAACATTGTAGTGACTTTATTTAGTAGGAGATAAAACCACCATAACCTCTAATAACCTCTCAGTGGTGGAAGAAGGACTCACATCCTGTTCTGGAGTGAAAATACCAGTAAAACAATGTAAAAATACTCCTTCATTCAGAATCCTACTTAAAGCAGCATGTTACTGTTGTAGCTGCTGGAGGTGGAGCTAGTTTCAACTACTTTATATACAGTTAGCTAGTTTAGTCCAGTGGTTCCCAACCTAGGGGTGGGGCCCCTCCAAGGGGTCAGCAGATAAATCTGAGGGGTCGTGAGATGATTAATGGGAGAGGAAAGAAGAAAAAACAAAGTTCTGATTAGGGCTGGGTAATATATCGATATCGTGACTAGATATTGTCTTAGATTTTGGATATTGTAATATTGTGATATGGTATAACTGTTGTCTTTTCCTGGTTTTAAAGGCTGCATCACAGTAAACTGATGTAATTTTCTGAACTTATCGGACTGTTTTAGCTGTTTTATTATTTGCCTTTACCCACGTAGTCATTATATCCACATTACTGATGATTATTTATCAAAAATCTGTGTAAATATTTTGTGAAAGCACCTATAGTCATCCCTACATTATCGTCGCAATATCGATATTGAGGTATTTGGTTAAAAATATCATGATGTTTGATTTTTCCCAGATCGCCCAGCCCTAGTTCTGATACACAAATCTGTTTTCAGTTTTTGGACTTTTCCTCCAAAGTTTGCTTTTTTGTGAAATATTGAGGAGTTTTATTTATTTACACCTCAAATAGAGGCTTAGAGCAGAAATGTCTTGTTTAGAAGATATTCAGTTTATCAGTCATAGAAGACTAAAGAAAACAGAAAATATTCATTTGGATTATATTATATTCATTTGAGAGGCTGAAACTAGAGAATTGTAGATTTTTTTTCTTAAAAAAATGACAAAACAATTAATCAATTATCAAAATTGTTGCAGTTGTTGCAGCTCTACTGCTAACAAAAACAATGTATTATATTATATAAACTTATATGTTTTTATGTTAAATCTTAATCTAAAAAGTAACCAGTAACTACAGCTGTCAGATAAATGTAGTGGAGTAAAAAGTACAATATTTCCCTCTGACATGAAGTGGAGTAGAAGTATAAAGTATAACTGGAAATAATCAATCAAACTTTAGTATTAAAGTGCAGTACTTTAAATGTACTCAGTTCAAAGTCACTACTAAGTATCACAGAGTGAGTCAGTGCAGGAACATTGTGGTGGTTGAGAGTGAGTCTGCTCGGCGCTATAAAAAAAGTCAGTCTGTCAGTCTCTCGTGACAGTTCAGCCGCGGTAAACACTCACCGGTTGACTGATTAACTGTGTCTCATGACTCGGATAAAGTGGATGTTTCTGGAGATGATGGTTGTTTCTGCTGCGCCTGAGAGAGAGCATCATAAACCTACAGCTCTGCAGCAAAAATACATGTTGTTAAAATCCAACAGAGAACTCTGCAGTGGGGAAAGTAAGCTATGAGTGGGAGGAAGGACACAGTCAACTGGCAGCATTAGATGTTTTTTTTTCCATATTTTCTTCTATGTTGCTGCAACTAACAATTATTTATATTATCGATTAATCTGCTGATTATTTTCTCTATTAATCAATTAATTGTGTATGAAATGTCAAAAAATCACATTCACAAGCTTCAGGTTATGTCTTCAATTTGCTTGTTTTGTCTGACTATCAGTTCAAAACCTTCAGATATTCAGTTTACTGTCATATATGACAAACAAAAACAGCAAATTGTCACATTTGAGCAGAAAAAGTTTGGTATTTTTGTTTTAATAATGACTGAAAAATTAATTTATTATCCAAATAGTTGCTGATTAATTTTCTGTCGATTGCCTCGCAGCTCTACTGTACTTACTGATATTTACATTTTGAATATAATATGTGCAGTGAACATACTCGTGTGCAGTAAATTATAATAACTAGACAGAGTAAAAATAAGAATTAGAAAAAGAAAATTCTAAATATATGTAATATATTTATTAAAGTGCTAATGTGTACATGAGCACCACAGCTGAAACGATTAGTCGATTAATTGATTAGTCAGTTGACAGAAAATTAGTTCAGTTCATTAGAATTAGTTCACTTTATTATCTCAGATGGAAACTTGACTTGCAGTCAGGAGCACAAGATAAAAAAACAATACAAAAAACAAAAGTACAAAATCAAAAGTACAAAAATGTTTCCTGTACATACAGAACACAATAATACAACAACACAATCTCTAAAATGCTAATTAACGTGCAGTTTCAGCAGGGTTATTTCACAGGGAACAAAGGACTTTTTACTCTTATTGCACTTGAACTCTAAATCTGCAGCCTGAGGGAAGAGTGAAGTTGCGGGTCTGTGCAGTCTAATATAGACCTGGTCCTGCAGACAACCTGCTGGTCAAAGACAGTCTGTGGGACACTGATCACTTTACTAACCACCTACACAATATAGCTCAGGTGGTTTTTGTCCCTGATGTTTCAGACCAAACAATCACAGAAAACATAAGAACAGATTCAATAAATAACATAAAACAAAGACATCATTTTCCTATCTACATTAAAAGCATTTCACTTCCTTTTATAAATATAATTATAAATATAATTCAACAACTCTTTTGATAATCTAAGAATTGCTTTAGTCATTTTCTGAACAATAATGCTAAATATTCAGTGGTTGCAGCTTCTCAAATGTGATAATTTGATGCTTTTCTGTTTTATAGATTTGTAAATTGTATATTTGTGGACTGTTGATAAACAAAAAAGCACAATGAAGACGTCACCTCAGGCTCTTAGAAATTGTAACAGGCATTAATAGAATATTGATTTATCGATTAATTAAAAAGTAATCAACAGATTATGTATTGGGGAAGGGACACAGGTGGTATGACTGTGTACTAAAGTAGATTAAAAGGAATCATTCCACTGACCAATGTTCTGTTTTACATTATATATCAAATTGGTTAATTGTACACATGAGAAAGTCTAGCATGTCTATTTGTGTTTGCATGGGGAAGAATTGTAGAAAAAGTGGATTTATTATTTTTATTTTACAATGCAGAAAAAGAGCAAACAGCAAAATGCATAGTTGAAAAAAATTATAAGACATTCATTAGACAGACAGACAGATTTCTCTCAGTCTTCAGGACACAGAAGGTGACAATATCATAATATAATAACCAGGAGAGCCTTTATTAATGTAAACGACTCAAGTTTTAGTTTCTGCAACAGACCCAAAAGGTTTTATCTCCTTTCCTGTTCCTGACTGGCTCATGTAAACATGGCGTGTAATCAGAGCTCTGCACGCTGCGCTACACGGCTCTGCAGACATGGTTCTGTAGCAGGCGTGTAAAATGTTGATGTGCAAGACAGATTTAGATTTTAGAGCAAAATCTTTTCTCCACACTGAGACGGGAGACAAATTGAAGGAAAAACGTGAATAAATGAGTGGAGAAGCATAACGAATGCAGAGACTTCCGTACAGGTCACTGAAGGGTGTGAGGTCAGTTTACAGTCATCCAGATCTCAGCTTAACTTCATACTTATCAGAGATTTTAGGTTTTTTATCTCTTCAGCAGAGCTCAGAGACTATGAAGAATCTATGACATGAAGCATTGAAGCTGTTCTGAAGGCTTAATGTTGGATTTTCCTTTTTTTCTTTGCTTTTTTATACTGACTTGAATAAATATTAATGAGTAACAGAAGTCTGTCGTTCATGTCACAAAACTACAGTTTCAAGACCAAACTGAAGAAAAATTAAAGTCCAAACTGAGTGTTTATGTTAATCTTGGAAATACAGTAGTAGTTTGACACAACAACTCAACCAACTCAAGGTCCACTTGCTGTATTAGCTTTTTTTTAGAGCTTTCAGTTGTATCACTTCATCGGCAATAATTCAGTTAAATTCAATACAACTTTATTAATCCCTGCAGTGGCAATTGTATCCAGCAGTTCCCCACTCAGGTCAACATGTAGACACACAATAAATAGGAGGGGAAAACATTGTTAATCATAACACTAAAAGCTTAAAAACTATATGTGGAATCCTTGTAATAAATATATTAAAGGGGGGCATATCATGCTTTTTGTGATTTTCTGTCATTTAGATAGCTACTGCTATAATATCAGATGTTGAGCATTCAAAGTTCCAAAACTTGAGGTGAACGTATGTAAAAATGCTCCCTGCAGACCAAAGTCCAGGGCGTCAACCTGCTCTGAACGCCTTGTTTGCAAAGTTACTACTCACTCCTCGTGATGATGTCAAATTGTTCGCACATGCCCACAAATTGACGTCTGTTCCTTAGTCTTTGTTGAGGTTGTTCACATTGTCCTGCTACTATAGTTTGTTTATGTAGCCTCCAGAACTGGAGAAAGCTTCCTGAAGCTGACCAATCAGAACAGAGCGGGCTCATAAGGAGGGGGGCCTTAAAGAGACAGGAGTTAAACAGCCTGTTTCAGACAGAGGCTGAACTGAGGGGCTGCATAAAGGGCCAGTATAAGATAAATAAGGAGTTTTTAACTGGAAATCATGCAAATATATTCCAGTAGAGCCCCAGAATATAAATATAGAGCTGGAAATGTGCATGATACGTCCCCTTTAATAAACAACTATAAATATCTAAAAATATCTAAGACCAAGACTCTACAGCCATGTTAGCGGTGGTGCTTTGGATGAAATGCTAACATGTGTGTGTTGTGTTATACTATAATAACATATATGTGTTTTGTTCTTTCTGTACAGGAGCTGGAGCTGGTGGAGGATGTATGGAGAGGAGAAGCTCAGGACCTGCTCACCCAGATCGCTCAGCTGCAGGAGGAGAACAAATCTCTCCTCACCAACATGTCCATCAAAGACCCCATGAGTGAGGAGGACCTGCAGAGGCACGAGGGTGAGGACGCGAGCTCAAAACACACACACACACACACACACACACACACACACACACACACACACACACACACACACACCCACACACCCACACACACACTTTTACAAATGAGTTGTTTTACAGGTGTGTCAGAACATTTTGTTTTACATTAGAGTCACAGTGGAGACCTTATGATTGGTGCTTGTTAAGGTTTTATGTTCACCAGCTAGTCTACAGCTAACTGTGTCTGTTTGCTGTTTGGTGCTGAGCAGGTAGTGTACAGTGGCTTTTTACAGCTTTTTCTCTGTAAACTGCTGCCTGCTGCAGCCCAAAACGACGCTATGAGAGTGAACCAAAACAGTAAAGTTGCAGCCGGACAGATAAACAATGAGCTGAAACTCACTGACTGTGGGAAATTATAACGGATGTTTTTCACTGTTTTCTGACATTTTATAGACAAAGCCAGTAATCAAGAAAATATTTAGAAAATGAATCAATAATGAAAATAATCGTTAGTTTCAGCCTACTTTTCATAATTTGATGCATCGTTATTATAAAAAATATCAATTACAGCTGCTTTAAGTAATAAATGAAGATTGAAAGACTTAATTTGCTACCTGCTGTTTGTGTTTTGGTTTTGCAGAAAACTTTCACTAGTTATGCACACAAACACACACAAACAAATACACACACACACACACAAAGGAAGCCTTCTCTGCGTCTGACGGCGAGCCAGTCTTGTCTCTGCACCAGAGGCTCTTTCGTGGTTTCACACAGAGGCCACAGTCATCCTGAAACACTGTGGACAGACCAGCCTCAGTGTACAAGCACACCTGCTACACACACACACACGCATACATACTTGCACACAAATCAGGGTTTCCTCTGTACAACTTTCTTTGCAGATTATTATAAAGAAATGTAAACACATTCCTGTTGAAAACCTCCTCAGCCTGTTTGTCGCCCTTCACTGTCTTCCCTCTGTGGTTACCAGGTATGACGGAGAGGGAGAGACAGGTGATGAAGAAACTTAAAGAAGTGGTGGACAAGCAGAGGGACGAGATTCGAGCCAAGGACCGAGAGCTCACACTGAAAAACGAGGACATAGAAGCAGTAAGGCGACATACTCAACAGGAGCGGGCTGTGCCGTTTTCTACTTAAAGCTGAATAAGACATAAACTAATAATCTTATGTGAACATATCTCCAAACAAAACAACTGAGGTCTGGAGGAATTTAAGTCAGTTATAGGACAGAGCAGAGCAGCAACGTTGTGGGCTGTTAAGCATCGGTGCTCAGTTTTTAATCTGACAAATGGCTCAGTGAAATGTGAATATACCATCAACACTTGCAAGGAGGTATCTACTGCAGAAAAACAACCCTAACCTTGTTCTTTTACATGTTCTGATAATCAGACTGAATTTTCATTTCATTCCACATCACTCACTCAGCCTGACACTGTGTTGTTGTTGGCAGATTTCTAGCTGGGTGGGGGTATTTTGTTCAATTTTTCCCCAACCATTCAAATGACGTATCTGTCCTGTATTCTCAGTCGAAATATCAATGGGCACAACTCCAGACCTGTTTGAATTACTAAAGAAATCTGAGGTGTGGGCGGCGATTCAGAGGTCAGGAACCAGGCTGACTTTTCTTTGACGGGTCACAATGTCTGCTGTGAAAAGGCCTGTTTCTTTAAGACAGAAAGACCTTTCCTAGATGTCAGTTTCAGTTCACATAAAGTAGTAAAAGCAATATTCGAGACTGTCCTCCCTGTTTCTGTCTGTGTGTCTCTGTAGCTCCAGCAGCAACAGTCTCGCCTCATGAAGATCAACCACGACCTGCGCCATAAAATCTCTGTGGTGGAGGCTCAGGGGAAAGCACTGATCGAACAGAAGGTGGAACTGGAGGCCGGTGCTCAGGCGCGGGGACAGGAAGTCAGTGCCCTTCGGCAGGAAGTTTCACGCTTAAGGGAACGTCTGCAGGGAGACCTGCCTGCTCAGAACAATGAGGAACCCCCACCTCAGCCCCCCTCACCTGCAGAGGTAACACAGGACAATTAAAAGAGCTACATGTGAGGTTGTAGTCAGAATTTATTATTGAAATTAGTTTTACAGTCTTAATTTGTGCAAGAATCCCCTGAAAATATCAGTTTTAATTAATTCTATCATTGTGTTAACTTACAGATAAACTGTAGTGTTATTAATCTTCTGGCAGTCTGCAGACTTTACTTTCAGATCTCTCAGTGGACGAATGTAATTAAGTACATTTACTCATGTACTGTACTTAAGTACAATTTTAGATACTATTTCTATGTTATGCTACTTTCTACTCCACAACATTTTAGAGTGAAATATTCTACTTTTTACTCCATTACTTTTATTTGACAGCTGTAGTTAGTAGAAACTACAGATTAAGAGTTTACATAATACATAATAAAAATGAAGAGATAAAAAATACAACACAGTTGTTACAAATTAAACCAGCGGTTTCCAACCTTTTTGTCTTGTGAGCTCTCATATAAAATCAGTGTCTAGTTGTGTCTCTTTGTCACATTTCAGATGTCTATGAGTTGTTAACAGCTCCACCAAATAGTGATTTTTCCCTCTAAACTTCTCACATGGTTTCATTTCAATAAATGTTCAAATGATCCAATATTTCAGCAAAAATCAAAGATTAGAGAAAAAGTCCAAAAACTGAAAACAGATTTGTGTATCAGAACTTTGTTTTTTCTTCTTTCCTCTCCCATTAATCATCTCACGACCCCTCAGATTTATCTGCTGACCCTTTGGAGGGGCCCCACCCCTAGGTTGGGAACCACTGGACTAAATGACCTAACTGTAATTCGTTAAAAGTAACTCCACCTCTGAGTCACAGGGGACAACTTTCTGCAAGAGTATTTTTGCTTTTACTGCTTTATGTAAATTTTGCTGAAAATACTTCTGTACTTTTACTTAAGTAGGATTTTACCCCTGAATAACAGGAGATGTCCAAAATAGCAGAATGACCTCATGATGACGGACTTTAATGGCTTCCTGTTAGCTCAGTGGTTTTATTTAAGTACAATGCATTGTGGTCCAGGACATTTGTCCCTTGCAATCCCCTTTCTCTCTCAGTCTGTCTTTATTATATTGTATTTAGCCAAAACAAAATCTTTAAAAAGGACTTGAAGTTAGAAGTCTTAATGAAGCAGCTGCACGTGTCAGTCATATTAATTAGTTGTGTTTCAGCTTTAAAAGAGGTCTGATTGGTTTTATGTCCGACTCATTACTGTATTTTACAGGTGCTTTGGCTCAGTTTTTAAGTTTTAATCTGCAAAAAACTCTTAACATAAAACACTGTACTCAATAGTCTGTAACAATCATTTCCTCAAGATTATACAAATAGCAGTGAGAAAAAAACATGTAATTTATGCAGAGGTCAGTATTTGAAATGATGTAATGAGTAAGAATTACTTTTACAAACTTTAATTTTATTTACCAAATAATTGTTAGTAGCAGCCTTAAAAATATGTTTGCAAAAAACTTTTTTGATTCAGAGATTTGTACGTTGAACCATTGAAACGTGTGCTTGAGCGTGTGATTTAGTGTTTTGCATTTTGTGTTTAAAGGTAATAAATTAGCGAGTCAGTTTGGCTTTTTGCACACTGAAACTGGGCCAAAACAATCGTAAAATACTGTAAACCAAAATGACCACCGACAATTTTCAGCTCAATAGTTTAAAGACAAGTCACTAAAACTACTCTGTATACCCAAAATCTGACAAAAAGAGATAACTAGGATGGCTTAATACACAGATAATAAACTGTCTTTTACTCCACCAGCTTGGTAAATCTGCTACAGCGGTGGTGGGTGCTCGGGGCTGGTCAGACAGAGCTGACCCCCCTGAGTTGATGTCGGGTGGGTTTGACCCTTCCCCGCGCCCCCTGCCTGGTTCCCTCAGCCCTGAGGGACATGAGGATGGGGATGAGGAGGCTGAGGACGAGGCAGTGTTGCTTTGGGTAATGGAGAAACGCTAGTTAGCAAACCAGAGTGGTGTGATTGTCCTGACTCTAACTCCAAACCTGCACTTCTCCCAGAAGAACAACCTCATAGGTAGAAGCAAAAGAAAACTAGTAGACTAACATTTGTGTGACCCATGAGAAGTGCTGAACTGGCTTGGCATGGGTGTTTGAGAACTAACAGACAGTGAGTAGGATTTTTAGCTCCTCGGCCAACTGGGTGAGACTTTATGGACAACTGACCCCTCTAAATATAGATCACTCCGACAGCTTAGCCTCTAACAGCACTTGAAGTTGTCCTTTCATGCACCTTGATCCTGAAACACTGACAATAGAAATGGTAGTTTAAAGTCCAACTGAAATTAAATTGCATGTTTTTTGCCTACTACAGCAACATATGTGCTCTGTAAATCACTTTTCCTGTGTTCTCCTTTTAAAAAAAAAAAACCCAAAAGGGACAAATTTATATTTTATGTTTTTTTGTTTGATGATGGTGCCCCCTAGTTTTACATTATTCCTTTGTAATGAATTCAAAACTCTTTGTCGCTGAAGTTAAATGTGGCACCATAGTTGCTGAATTCATTTAAAAGTGACCCAGAAATGAAAACTAATTCACTCTGTAGATTGTAAAATCAGTTTTATCTGATCCGTAATCTGTGCCTTTACCTGCCATTAGAGGTGCACATGATCGAATTTTAAGCTCAGTGATTGGCTGTTTCTTGCTGAAATGCACCTTGGGAGTTGTAGTGAACTTCTGCCCCTAAATTCTTATGTACATAGTCTTGTACCTTCGACTTTTTACGAAAGAACCAGATATTTTCTAACACAGTTGTTCGTCTTTTGTACTGATGATTAAACCGGGAGAGTTTCATGATCCAAGCCATAGAAGTTGTCAAACTGTGAGTCACGTGATGTTTTCTATGGGAAAAAGATTTTTACTTCCGGAACCAGGGGCGCCGGAAATAGCTCCACTTTGTGACTCTATAATCAGAGCAGACGGTCACACTGAGCCTGATAGCATCCTGTTACACAACACAAGAGCACATTAGCTTTCCTGCTAAAGTCTCCTTCTTACCTAACTTACATGAACACACATCTTGTCCTACACCTTAGCTTGCTGAACAAACCGCAAAACATTCACCATGGAAAAGTGCACCACTAACCTCAGTTAGCAGGCTAGAAAGCTAATTAGCTGCTCAGCTGCAGCACATTAAACAGCATGTAAACGTACCTGCTAATGTCACTTCGGACCTGTTAGATGCTGATTTTGTCGTTGCTCTTCAAAATCCCTGTTAGCGGCACGCTGTCTGTCCATGACTTGTAGCTACAGCAGTTTGTTTACTTTGTCTCTGTTCGTGCGGTGTAACACTGGTAGCCTGCCAGCTGCTGTCAATCAAACACAGACACCAACACGCTGCTGTCTGAAACAAAAGGGAGCAGTTCTGATATTTCCCCAAAGACCTTTTTTTTCCTTTTAATAATAAAAAATTATTAACAATACATTTCAAAAACATGTTGACTGTATTTTTGAATTAATTGTGATTTCAGTTGGACTTTAACATGGTGTGTAGAAAACATAGCAATAAGAATTAAGGTCTGTTTTTTGCTCAGTGCATGAGTGACATCTGGCTGCATGTGTTGTTGAAGTCTTTTTGGGGTGTTTTTTTTAACAGACAGTGAATGTCTCGGGTGTGCTGAGTTAAAAAAAAAAAACAGGCAGAATTTTAGTTCAAAGGCAGGAGGGAAGGGCGAACAAATGTATTGGAACAAGGCCCGATGTCTGACTTAGAGTTCAACGTTTGCCACCAGGAGGCGATGTGCGATGAGGACATGCCTGCTGTGTTCCAATATTTTACCAAGGTATCCTCACTTCCTTCCCGCCCTCCTTCCTTGCTCTCTTCCTTCCTTTTCTCTGGGTTTGTTCCCTCGATGTGATGCATTTCTCTCTCGGCAGGAGGCGTTGTGCGAGGAGGAGACGGGAGGCCTGGACCCAAAGGACCCCAACCGACCCCGGTTCACCCTGCAGGAGCTGAGGGACGTCCTCCATGAGAGGAATGAGCTCAAGGCCAAAGTCTTCCTGCTGCAGGAGGAGCTGGCCTACTACAAAAGGTACTCAAACCCACACATATTTAAATCTGGTGATGATAGCAATGTTAGCATAACTCCTGAGTCAGGATAGCAAAAACTTAAACCTTTATAGATTTAAAGATAGATAGATTGATTTCTTTCTGCTGTCTTTCATGATGTGATTTCACAACACTTTTTACCTTGTCTGTTTTTTGAAAAAAATTACATCAGTTGTTCATATGATTACATTCTTTTCCTAATATTAGTTACTCTCAGAATAGACACGTGTCAATTTTAGCAAAAACTTAAATAAACTTAAATTAATCAATAGTTTTGTAATTGGTTAGTCCATCCATCAATTTTCTGCCACTTATCTGCGTCCAGGTCATGTTAGTTGATAAATTATATTACAAGAAATGATTGTTGTGTATAGAAATGTTCTGATACCATTTTTTCCTTCCCAATACAGATTCTGATACCAAATACTGATCTGTTACCATTGTGTTAAAAAAATTGAACAGCTGTATACTACTAACCCTGTATGGATGTGATATGATTTTTATCTTTCACGTGATGAGTCTTCAAATGCTTTATAAGACTGCTGGTGTTGAACTTGCCCCTTGAAACTTTCCAGTGTAAAATATCACCAAATTGCGGACATTTTGCTAACGGTTAACGTTACGCTATTTACTGGAGATCAATTCTTCTTTGCCGCTCCAGAACAGCAGCCTGCACAGCAAGCTGAGCTGTGCAGTCACTGGCAACTACTGTTTTAGAGCGGCAAAGAAGAATTGATTTTATTAATAAATTACGTGGTATCGGATCAGTGCATAGACTCGCATACTCACCGATACCCGATACAGCACTTTAGGAAGTATCGGAGGCATTTCCAATACTGGTATCGGTATCAGAACAACTCTAGTTGTATACAGCTGAGAACTGAAATTTGATATAAATGTCAATAAATTCATGTAATTGTAGGCTTTATTGTCACTACTGGTTTTTCCGTTAAATTGAATTCTATGTTGTATTAAAAAAGGTCTTAAAGTCTTCTTTTTCTGTAATGATGTATGTTGTATATTATATTGCTGTTAATAGACCAAACCAAACCAAACATGCTGATGATGATTACGATGCTCTGTCTTTGCAGTGATGAGACAGAAGATGAGATTGTGACTCCTTCTCCGTCTCCCTCGCCTGAACTGAGGACTCGCGCTCGCTCTTCTGCTCAGCCGGAGTCAGGAATCAAACGCCTGTATGTTGTGCTCACATGCCTGCAGACGCACTCAGATACACCAGCTCATGAAAACACTCGTCTGTTTAAACCTCACAGACTCCCCTCCTGAACTTTGGGATTAGTTAAAGTCAAAAGCACTCAGTCAGATGGCTTTGCACGGGCTGAGTGAGGCCGATTAATTTGGTCCCTGCATGCTCAAACGTTTACATATTACTCTTCAAGAAATATGCAAATGAAAGCTTGTTCTCTGTAAGAGCTTCACTGCAGTAACACACATCTTCAGGCTGATAATATTAGCTGTGTGTCGGGTTTACTGTCATTTTAAATATGCTTTAATACCGTTATTTATACAGGCAGTTAAACATTCTGAGAGATAGCTTATAAATCATAAACTGTGGATATTATACAAGGTGAGTTCATATTGGAGTCACTAAGAAGGTGAAAGCAGCTTAACAAAAGTCCGTCAAACATAAGAGAAACCCATTTGCACCTAAATTGAAAATATAACCTTTATAATAGTTGTGTTGCAACTTTATCCCATCCGATCATTTTCCAGAGCCCAAGTTGGCGTCTTCAAATGAAGTTTTTTGTCGGACCAACAGTCAGAAACCCAAAAATATTCAATTTACAAAGATATACAACAGAGAAAAGCAGCAAGTCATAATTTAAAAATGTTTGTTAAAAAAAAGACTTAATCGTTTGATCGATTATCAAATTTGTTGATGGTTATTTTTATGTCAACTAATTGATTATTTGACAAAAATAGTTTTAGTTCTGCATCATTTCATTTGGAGCCATCACTGACAGGTGTAGTGTTGCAGATGTACTTACATGTCTGTCAGAGGCAGCGTGTTGTATTACAGGGTTTTTTGTAAAAAATTGGTGCACATACTATGGAAACTATATTTTTGTTCCATTATGGAAATTTTTTTAATGGTGCACAAATTTTACACCCATTTCTTACTCGAGTAAATATAGTGCAATACTGTATGTACAGTAGCAAATAGGGAGTGAGCAATAAAGTTTATTTTTGACCTTTTGATCAATATGTTTCACAAATTAAGCTCCTCTAAACTTTTTAGAATATTATTTTTAGAACTGTGAATTATAATATATTCAATGATTTACAGTGACAGATATACTCAATGAAAAAGGCACAAAAACGAGTTGGGATAAAATTAGAGCTGCAATGATTAGTCGATTAATCGACAGAAATTGAATCTCCAACTATTTTAATGATCGATTCATCGTTTTGAATCATTTTTTAAATAAAAAAATGTCCAAATTCTCTGATTCCAGCTCCTGAAATGTGAATATTTTCTGGTTTCTTTAGTTTTCTATGACAGTAAACTGAATATCTTTGGTTTGTGGACTGTTGGTCAGGACAAAACAAGACATTAGAGGTTACATCTTGGGCTTTCGGCAACAGTGATCGACATTTTTCGCCATTTTCTGGTATTATATAGACCAAACAATTAATCAATTAGTCGACAGATTAATCAGTAATGAAAGTAATCTTTAGTTGCAGCCCTACACAAAATCACTTCACATATATAGACTTTATTGTAGTTTTACTTCTTACATTTTTGTATTTGTGTGTATGAACAGTGAAACAGTAATTTTCAGTGATTATCACTAAATATTTGTGCATTTTTATAGCTGAGTTTGTGCTAAAATAACAAACACCATGCATGTGGGGTGAGGACAGCTTAAAAGGTGCTAAACAAAGACAAAAATGAATACATAAAACAGTAAAAATGAACTGAAATGAACCTGGACTCCAAAGGGTTAACACGCAGTGTTTGTGTGCACCGTGTGTCGTTATCAGCATTTGTACAAAAGATGTGAGTATGCATGAGCGGCACATGTGCGAGACGCCTCGCCTCACTTTCCTTCCAGGCATGTTCACCACTGTTTGTGCATGTTTAATGATGAGCATGGTATATTTGGTCATGGGTCAGGTATAGTACAGGCTACACACACGTAATAAACACGCAGTAAAGGAAGGAGAGAGTGTTTTCATGTGCATTCACTCATTTTATTTTCTATCTACACTAAATGTAACAAAAGCATGAGTTCTTTATTTGGTCAGAGTTTTAATAGGAACTTTACATGAGGTTTGGGTCAAATAGAGGTCAAAGGTTGATGTGGTCCCTGTCTCCCCCTGTTTGTCCCCCTCCCTCCTCTCTACATGTCTCTTCCTGTTTGTGTGTGTGTGTGTGTGTGTGTGTGTGTCTTTACCTCTGTGTGACAGGATCTTCACAGCCATTATGCCGATGGTGGCGGCTGGTTTGATCCCAGATGACCCCACTTTACAGCCAATCAGACGTCTCATATCGCTAGTATGACCCTATATTTGGTTGGCTTCAGAGTCTGTCACTTTCTCAGCTAACAGCCTCCATCCATCCCCTTTGCATGTGCCGGGATCGCTTTTTCTAACCTTTTTTTTCCCCCCCACCTCCTTTGTAGTATTCTGATTGGCTGATTGTGGGGCTGTCTTCATCGGGATTGTGGATTATAAAAATCAGCCAGTCAGAATAAACATGCAGTCTGTTTGTCGTCATGTGTCGTCTACTTCCTCGCTGACCACAGTAACAACTTGTTCACCTCTGCGAGCTCACAATAATAAAATAATTCTGTGGAATTTACAAACTAAAGCGCTTTTAGCTCTTTTGCAGTAGTTAGTGATCAAAGCAACTGATGATGGAAAGTCAACTTCTATTACCTGCACTGATCAGTTTACTTAGGATGAGTTGATTCTAGAGGTAATCTATTGATTTTTTTTTTCTTTTGTTTGTGCAAAAATATTCTACAACATAACTTGACTTTATGTTATTATAAAGGTGTTCTGTGCAGCATTTAGTATCTCATTTTGACTTGGTGAATAAGTCATAATTTTGGCTTAGAAAGTCATTTTTCATCTTATAATTTTGCTTTAGTATCGTATAAATATGACTTAGTATCTGATAAATTAGACCTAGTATCTTATGAATTTTACTTATTGTCATAATTTTGACGTAGTATTTTAGAATTTGTATTAGTATCTTGTAGTTTTGACTTAGTATCTTATACATGTGACTTATACTATGACTTATTATCTCATAATCATTACTTACAATCTAATTGGTTAAAAAAGTATTACAATATAACTAGACATATTTTACTGTAAAGGTGCTCTGTATAGTAGTTTGTTTTAAATTTGAGACATTAGTATAATTACTGTAAACATATAAACGAGAAATGAGAACATAGTCAAGATGACAGCACAGCGTTGTTCTTTCATTACGAGCTTTTTCAGTCTATGACACGTGGTGGGAAAAATTACTTTCAACATATTTGTGCTCATCATTAAGGCCAACAAGCAAACAAAGTAAGGAGAACATCCCCATTGCTGCAGGAAGCGTCAGGACTGACAGGAAATGTGGTTTTTAAACGTCAGGAGCAGACGCACAAACAAAACCACTGACGTGAGATTGATGTGACGATATTTCTCAACTACAGTCTCATTTGTTTACAGTAATTATACCAGTATTACAATTAATGGATAGGTTCTGATTTTTTAGTTTTTTAGGTTTAATCACATGCTGAGTGAAAGAGCTGTTGGTCGCTGGAATCATTCCTCCTGTCCATACTGGCAGTGAAGTGATCCCTCCAGCCTCCAGCAGAGATGAGGAGCTGCAGAGGTCTGCTAACCTCACTTCTTTCTAACTCCACACCCCCAGATTTTTTTCATTTTCAAACTTGTAGTCTTGAGCCCCAAGTGTCCCCCAAGAGACATCACTTTAGGCGATTTATCAGATTTCACACAGCTCCCTCTGGAGACACAACAGGCTTTATACTACTTTTTCACATATGCAGTAGTCCTCTCCAACACCTGGAAACACACTTGTAAAATGGGTGGAAAGCTGATATGAGTTTTCAGCAGTTTGAGTTCGCCAAATCAAGTGTGTGTCTTCCAAAGTTAAAATTATCTCTTTGTGTTGCACCAGACTGTTTCCCAGCTGAGCTGCAGTAGACAGTAACACAAAGAGGGAATTTTGTACTAAAAAGACTTTAACAATTTGAAATCTCATATTAACTTTGTAATGTATTTTTGCACAGAACGAGGACTGTGTCCCTTATGTCTTCCATTGCAGTCATGCTGGGAAGGGATCACTGCACAGCCAGTACGGACAGGAAGAATTATTACAGCAACTTTTTCAGTGTTCATGAATGTTGGATAGACTTTAGAAAATCTTAACGTATCCATAAATTTTCCTAAAACATAAGATAGTTTTGATATATTGACGTTGAAATGGTATTTTGCCATAATCCTAACACAAGTTTCGATATAACTGATACTCACTGCACACGCTGCTGACACTTAATTGGCATATCTAAAGTATTACTGTTACATCTAAATAATATACTGAAAGACATTGCCTCTGTCTTCTTTCTATTCTCTTGTTTCAGGTTTAGTTTCTTCTCACGTGACAAGCAGCGGGGCTCGCAGAGGAGTGCACAGTTTGACGCCGGCCTCGGCTCGTGGGCAGGGAAAGACGACGTGTACACAGAACAAGCCCAGGAGGCGTTACAGCACATGTAGTCAACGGATAGGACTTGTCGAGGTTACGCAAACCCCAAAACTCTTAACACTCCATGTCCATCACTTGAGGCCAGCTTATGAAGCATCAACTGCAACACCAAACCACCACTAGTGACTCACACTGCAACTGAAAAATCATGCGCTTGAGGTGAGAAGACTGACAGAGTGAAGAGTGAACGGATCACCTTGAATGAGGCTCCAGTTTATGTAAAGAAATTGGTAAAAACCTCCCAAAAAAGTTTATTTAAACGTATAAGAATCATAGAGCTCAGTGTTGATGGCACATACAGACTGAACAACTTTAAAAATGCAATGCCAGAATATATTTTGGTGCCTGAAGGTTTTTACAGAAAAAGTCATGATTCGTGTAATCTGCAGAGGAGAGAAGGTAAACTCAAGTTGTTGGATGGAAAGTGGAAAGTTGGAGCTTGTAGAATCCAGGTGGTTAATGATATGTTGGTGAATGACTGGCACAGTGAGACAGTGAGGCAAAATTACACAAAATTAGACAGTGAGTGAAAATTACTCGCTATACTGCACAAATGAAGGCATGGGACACAAAAGTGTGTTGTAAATTTTTCTGTCCAAAAACCACACAAATTCCAGATGTTAATTAAATTACGTTGACTGAAAATGAAGGTAAGTTTTAAAGGATTTGCTTTCATTGAAGGATGAGGATTTTATATTACAAATCCTGTAGAAATAAAAAGCAAACTGGCAAAAAAAACATAAAAGCACTGTAGTCTTTTCACTTCATAAATAAGAGAAACACTTTTGTGCCCCATTAAGTTGTTTCAACTTTGTGTCCCGTTTTATGTGGGCAGCTTGTAGGTCCATCACCAGCATTTTGCAAATTACTATGCAGCTCTACACATCTAAAGAGAACGGGCCTTATGTATAACATGTTGCATAGAACCACAATTTAAAAGCTGTGTACAGAATGAGATAAAAACACTTACAGATGCTTACATTTATATATAAAATACAGTACATAAAGCATTAAAGGCCCATTTCTGCCAAGAAAAGAAAAAATACATCAAGGTTTGCATGATAAAAATAAATTACCCATGAAATGTCAACATGATGAGATACTCAGAATATTTCATAGTCAACAAAGGTTAACAAAGTTATCTAAGTCATTATCTGAGATACTAAGTCAAAGTTTTAACATAATTTTGACTTAGTATCTTATAATTTGAATTTAGAACATCATCATTTTGATTTAGTATCTCATAAGTTTTACTTAGTATCTTATAATTTGAATTTAGAACGTCATCATTTTGATTTAGTATCTCATAAGTTTTACTTAGTTTCTTAGAATTTGGACTTAGTATCTTGTGATTTTAACTTATTGTCTTATAGTTTAGATTTAGTAAGTCATAATTTTGATTTAGCATCTCAAAATCTTGACTTAGTATCTTATTATTGGACTTTGTAAATCATCGTAATTTTGACTTAGTTTCTTAGAATTTGGATCTTATCATTTTGACTATAATATTGATGTAGAACATCATAATTTTGATTTAGTATTGTACAGTTGCGCTTAGTAAATCATCATAATTTTGACTTAGCATGTCAACATTGTGACTTAGTCATAGTTATGACTTATATCTTAGTATTTATTACTTAGTATCTAATATGTTTCACTCAGTATCTCGTAATTTTGACTTAATAAGTAATCATTATTTTGACTTACTATCTCATAAATTTGACCATGAGTATTTGTGTTTTTCATGCATAACTTTTCATCCATTCTTTATTTTCCTGGCAGAAATGGGCTTCCAAATAGAAGTTTATGCTTCTCTCAGCAATAGATGCAGTGTATGAATTCTACTAACACTCACCATCTAAAGTCACAAAAAAACCTCCCGTAAATTTTGCTTTTAATTCAAACAGTGCCACAGCTGTCACTGCACAATTTGCATACATGCAAACCTGCAGTTTCATAATAACAGCAATGTCAGTATCACCAGCTGAACCAAAGTTATATTTACCTTCCTCTTTGGTTTTCAAGCAAACAGATGCAGCATATGAAGAAACGTTACTCAGCTTCATTTTATGATCAAACTCGCATTTAACACAAGAACTGCAGTAATCTGTGCAGATGCCTTGTAGCATTTAAGCACTCCAACTTACAGTGCAACTAGATTTTATAAAAGCAGCATCGTCAGTATTTAACTGCAGAAGTGCCGTAGGTGGGAGGAGACAGCCAACTTCAAATGTGGAGTTTAGGGCTGCCCCCTAATCGTTGACCAAACCGTTAGTCGATGAGAAAAATCTTAGTCGCAGAAAAAAATAAAGCCGCTGCAGCTCCCTCCAATCTTTTCACAACTTTCCCTTATTCTGTCCTTGCAGATAGGCAACAGTGCTGTATGCCCTTTCACTAGCATCGCAGAAAACATGCAGTTTGTCTGTGAGTTTGGCTGAATCTCAGTTTGGTACCATCTCAAAATGGCCACCAGGTGGAGCTTCGGCAGCTCTGCACACCACTGATCCCATTTTTCAGCCAAATCTGTCACAAGTGCTGTGTTGAAATAAATTAACAAAACGTTCAGCCTCCTTGCTGGTTGTTCCAATATACTCAGAATCATTACCGCTTTTGCCGTTAACATTGTCATGAACAGGCGGCTCGCATCATGAGTGCGCTTGTAAAATTTATATTTTAAAGGCTCATTGTTACGGTTTTGTATTTTTCTGTAATGTAGCACAGTGTTAACAATGCTACTTATAACATCTTTCTCAGCCCTGAACTCAAACCATTTTCTGATGCCCTCAAAAATATATATTTATATAATTAAATCAGTATCATAAACATGCAACAACTAGTCAACTAATGGCTTGAACTAATGACGACTAGTCGACTAGGAAATTCTTTGGTTGGGGGCAGCACTAGTGGAGTAGCTCCAGTTCTTCAGCTCATACGTCAGCAGCTTAATGACTATCGCCTCATCCTGCCTGAACTCCAGCAGGTCCACTGCCAACGTCCCAAACTCATTTGAATACTCCTTGAGCTCCTCTGACTTGTCATCCACCATGTTGCTCTTCTTGGCCTCGTAGCCCTTAGACCGGCAGAGCTTACAAGCCACCAGAGTGTTTGCCATGTTCTCCCCCATGTGCTGTGGTGACAGTGGGGTGGGTCATTTGGTCAGGGGGTTTGTAGGGGATTCTGGATAGCTGCTGCCAGGCTAAGCTGGGGGAACAGATCTTGGGGATCAGTTGACACCAGCCACATCAAAGTCTGCAGCAGAGTCTTTGACTGAAGAAAGAACACATACATTCTACATTATACACATACACTTGACATTTAACACTTAACAACATCCCCTCTCTGACATTCCCTCTCTTCTGGAAGGCTCAGACAAACCTTGACTCACAGGTCAGTCTCTAAACGCTTCGGTCATAGAGACTGAGGACAATCTCCCAGGTTTCGTTGTTAAAACTGGTTGGAAACAATTAGAGAGTTTTAAAAAAAAAAACCCACTATGGCCCTTCATAGTGGGTGGTGACATGTAGTTCACTACGGAGGAGAATGGGTGGAGAACATTATCCTTGACAAAATGTAAGGGGCATAGGTTTGTTTGTCAAGCAACTATTTTGCATTTAGAAATCCCCAGACTTCGGTAGGTGGAGATCTCTGATTGTCTGGTATTGTGAGACTAAGACAAACCTTAAGGTCTACCAGCATCACTCAATCCTGGAACGTTTCCCACTCAACCAGTAACAATTAATCTGGGTAACGATCTAGCTAGCGACTGCATTTCCACAATCTCTACAAGCATGTCCAGGAATGGGACCATAACCTAAAAAACAAACAAAGAATGAAACAATGAGCTAAGAGTCATCAGCTCAGTCAATCTATCAAATCTTTTTAGAGCTTGAGTAACATACATTGCAAGAGACTCTGTCCCAGACTCCTCATTGTGTAAAGGCTGCAGGCCTGATTCATTTTTCAGTCAACTCTCACACTTCTTAACCTGAGTCTGAGTTCTTGTGTTTCTCACTGAGGAGATCAGCGCAGACGTTATGAATAAGTACTCTTATTCTTATTTGTAATGTGTTATAATGCTGTACTACTTAACTTGTTCAATTGATTCAACATATTTCTCACCTCTTGCTCAACAGGAAGAACAGGTTCCTCTTCTGAAAAACTTGACACTGCCTGTGCAGTTTATCACGCACCATTTGCATGAGGCAGAGGGTTGTTGGGAAAAAACTGCTTGTAGGTCTCAAACCAGGTGGGGGAGAGTGTTGATTGTTGGGAGGTTGTTTTGTGTTGTAAAGCTCCTCAAGCTGACTGACTGCAGGAAACGGTGCATGTTCAAACCGTTTTCTATGAGCAACTTGACAAAGCCCAAAGCTCCAAATAGGAGAATATTTTGCGGGGGTTGTGTCGCTCGTAAAAATTATTCACAGCTGCTCATTTTCCCATGATTGCATGCAGGAAAAATGGTCTTTGAGCCAGTGTGCATCATGTGACAGACCTGGAAGTTGTAATTACACGGTTTGGCCACTATGTCAGACGTCAGTATTCATGAGATCTGGCTGCAGGCCACACCACCACGGAGGCGATGATCCCTTGTGACAAAAATTGGAATCCAACTCCAAAATCAGATTTTACACACCGTCAAATAAACAAGGCTCTCATTTACAAATTTATACATGAAAACTAAACATAATGCACAAAATGAAATCACATAATATGACCACACATTGCTGTGCGTCACAGGTAAATACGAACCTTGTGTACACATTGTGTTGTGCTTTTATGCATCATTTATATAAGGCCTCAAATATGAACAGTGTCAAATTGCACAGCAGAAGAAAAACAGCACATTATTTGAATACAGTGTAAAATGAAGTTACTTCACAAGTAACATTTAAATATTCCTCAGATTGTGATAAGAAAGAAGACTGAGAGGTCAGAAATAACTGCACGGGGAAAAGCTTCAGTCTGGTTTCTAAACTGGTTTAAACAGAGTTAATAAAGCTGAAGTGCAAAGTGTGATTTTCATTTATTTTTTAAATGCTAATGGACTGTTGCTGCGTCTGCTTTTACAGCTTGCCTTCACACTTAACACTGGCTGATGTGTCCGGCCCTGAGAGGCAGTGATGAGCTGCAGTGTGACCCGGGTGTATTTTAATAGTAGTGGCACTTTATCTTCATTTACACTCAGCCTGCGAGGTGGAATAAATGAATGTAAAATGACAAAAACACTATGAGGCTAAAAAAACGAGTGTGTTTCAATGAGTGTAAAAGCAGCTTCTCCTGTTTTACATATTCACAGATTCGATGAAATAAGGACACTTATTTCAAATCATACTCTAAACTACGATGATATCTGGGGTTAAAGGGATCTGGACAATTTACGCTTGAAGAATTTAAAATAATGACGCATTTAAAGGGAAATATAGTCAAACAAGACGACCTGTTGAAGTGCAGCATCATTGTAGATGTGGGCAGAAATGTCAGCTCATTATTTAAGTCAGTGTTGATCACCATCTCCCTCAGTCTCCTATGAACCCAATTAAAGTGGATATTTAAAATATATAATGGATGGATAAGTGCTTTATTAAATGAGCTGGATTTTATGCAGACATGTCTCCGTAACAATAAAATCTCTGTAATGTTTCAGGTGTTTGTCTGTTTTGTTTACATTGGTACCTGCCAGTAATCAGCCTTACTCATCACATAATGCAGGGGTCAGTTTCATCAGGATTTT
Organism: Scomberomorus guttatus; assembly: GCA_038419695.1. NCBI lineage: Eukaryota > Metazoa > Chordata > Actinopteri > Scombriformes > Scombridae > Scomberomorus > Scomberomorus guttatus. The sequence goes on from CM076463.1 coordinate 3,683,676, forward strand.
TCATTATTGAAACATAGACCTATATGTTTTGTTTGATAAAACTGATTTATAACACTGTTTGGGATTGTTAACACAGGGCAGATGTCATGTTTCACATTAATAAGTTATTATAACACTCGTTTGGCTAAAAATGACTCATACATGAATATATGAATGTATGTTCTGTGCTGCACTTTCAGACTGTACATGTACTTAAATGGTTATTCACACACGGTAAACAGCGACCTGCTTCATTTATGGTTGGTTGAAAGTACTGTTGTTATGTGGACCAGTTGTAGACTGCCACCTATTTGAGTTTGAGCTTCTCCTGGTGCGGGGGCAGTATTAGATGGAACAAGTTTATATTACAATAATTGGGATTTACACAAACTGTTTATTTTGTTATCTACAGTAGATTTGTGAAAAAACATGTTAAGGTTTTGATGAAACTATGCAAGTCAAAACTTCAGATTTCATCAGGGGGCCAAATATTTTTGCTGGAGGGCCGGATTTAGCCCACAAGCCACCATTTGTCCACCACTTATATAATGTAAGATATGACATAATAGGCAACTGATTTATGTTAAAGTTACATCGTGAAACTTGCTAAAACAACACTGATTATGTTCTTCAAGTCTCCTAAAAACATCTTTTATTAATTCTTTGGCTAAAAAAAACTGGGCTATAATCACTTTTTAAAGTTTACAAATAATTTTGCATAAATTACCCCACTAACTATAACTTGGGTAAAAAAAAAAAAAAAGTCTTTCAAATAAGAACAAATCAGACACACAGTCATGTTACTTGCATATTACATCTTTATTCGTCGATGCCTAAACCCCAGCATTAAGATTTATTCAACGCTACAACAGCAAAGATCTATTATGTCCTAAAATGGCCAACAGGTCAGTTTTGCCCCTCAGGTATTATTGCATTAGTTCTACATAAAAAAAATGGAATAATTGGAAATGTAACACTTGTTTAAGAAAGGCTCATATGAAAACATTTCACGCATGTGTACATAATGCTACTGTTAGAGGAGGCAGGGGACGTGTTGAAGTGTTTTACACACAGTGTATTTCCTGAAACTTACTTTTCCACATACATTTATAACTGGGCTCTTTGTGTTAACACTGATTATACTTTTTTCTGTTGTATTTGAATGAAACTACATCAGGCAATCAAAGAATCCAGGAATTCAATAATATATTGAATATTTTTGGAAAATTTAAGGACTCAGCTTGCCGTCCCTTCATGATTTTTGAACACTTTGATGGAAAATCTCCCGCACAACCTCAACAGCTGTGGAAATTTATCAAGAGAAGATGAATCACATTCAGTACAAACTGCCAAGTCTCTCTATTTACCAAAATTTTTAAATAAACCTGCTACATATAAATAAAAAATAAAATTCAGAGGGATAGGAGCACCGTGGTAGTCAAATGGTTACTGCACACGCTGCATAACCGTAACGTCCCGGGCTCAAATCCACCTATGTTGCATGTCATACCCCTCTCTCCCCCCTTGTTTCCTATCTGCATCTCACTGTCAACTGTTGAATAAAGGCAAAAAAATACCCAAAAACATCTTTAAAGAAAAAAAAATATCAGAGGGATGGTTTGACATTTTTGGAAATGCGCTTATTTGTTTTCTTAGCTAGATGAGAAGAACAATACCACTTTCATTCATAATCACTTTCTGTTCAATAAATATGAAGTTACAGCCAGGCAATTAGCTTAGCTTAGCATAAAGACTGGAAAAAGGGGGGAAACAGCTAGTGTGGCTCTGTCTGAAAGTAGAAAATCCTTCTAGTAGGACCCCCAAAATCTCACTAATTAACACGTTAGCTTGACTGTTCACCCTGTATGAAAACCAAAGCTTAAAAATTACACGTTGGTGTTGAGGGGAGCGACGTGTCGCACTCTTTCTTGGCTGACCGCAGTGACAACCTCTTTGTTCAGAGTAAACAAGCGAGATATGACGTGTTAATCAGTGAGCTTTAAAGGTGCTGGTAGGTGGATTTTGTGGCCTTCAGACAGAGCAAGGCTTATTGTTTCCAATTTTATGCTAAGCTAAGCTAACCAGCTGCTGGCTGTTTCTTCATATTTAGCGTACAAACATGTCGATCTTCTCATCTCTCGCCCAGAAAGCGAAGGACATTTCCCAAAAATGTTGAACTTTCCCTTTAAGAAGGAGCCTCAGGATCTACCCAAAATGACACTCAAATCATGATAAAAAAATTACTAAAATTAAGATAATACCTGCAATAATACAAACATCACTTTTAAGAAATAAATGAAAACGTGTTATCCTGCTAGAAACAGTGATAATGTGTATCATGTGTACACCGGTACGATTGTTCTTCTTTTACATTTTTTTTTTTTTTTTGGCTACTTCATGTGGACACATAAGAGATTATCGTCAGCACAAATACATTTTGAATTCATCATGCTTGTACCGAACCACTCAATTCAAACTATGACTGTGAATAAATGAATTTCTATATGTAGACAGTATTATAGCCTGATGGATATTTAAATTTTAAAATGTTATTTAAAGACCCCCCTCCAAGAATGATGGATTCTTCAATAAGGGAGAAGGAGTAGATGTAATTTTAAGAATTTTAACAAGGAAACTTTTTTTTGCCTTAAAACATGTCTGGAGGGAATCTTAAAGTCTGGTGATATTCTATTTTATTTATTGTTAACAAATCCCATGAAAAGACCAAAACCAAAACAATACTTGCAAGTACTGTGTGTGTATTCAAAGGCTGATATATCTTATTCCTCTGTGCTGTAGACCTCCTTTGTTGTCCAAAAACTATTAAAAACACATCAGTGAGCCAAACTGCTGCACTGTGTGACATGTTCCTTCATCACCATGAACACACACACACTAGTTTATTTTGACTCAGTCCCACACACACCGTCCTGCTGCCAGAAATACACACTAGAGGATTGGATTCATCTGCCACTGAAAATGTTTGAGTTTTGTTGTTTTTGGTCTTTTCATTGGATTTGTTAACAGTAAGAAAAGTATAGAATATTTACAGCCTGGTCCTTTAAAACAGATGTATTAATCTGATCTGAACACTCCCTGTGGGCATTTTTCTGTTGTACATTAATTCTTAGTGATTTCACCAGTAATTATTCAGGCTAGAACACTGTAAATTACAATAAAACTCTGTATTATAATTAAGCTACATAGAGAGTGTGTGTGTGAGTCTTTGGGGTAAATTTGACCTTGTGGCTTTAATTCATGGAAATTACATTTGAAAAAGCTACTAAAAGTTAAAAAAATGACCTGTTGGCAGTTCAATCGTTAAATACTTTTCACACGGAACATCTGGTTGTGAACAATATGGACGCTTTGTGAGCAGATGTGTAGAAAAACTGCAAAGATCTGAGCAGCAGGAGTGTAAAAGTTCACCAAACGCACCGTCTATCGGACACCAACCCATTGGTCAGGTTGGAAAGGCTGGTATTATATTAACGGTTTTGGCTACTTGTGGACCAGTTGTGATGTTTCCCCGAATAAAAAGCTCAGCTACATTTCAATGAATCAGCCCCTCCTCTTCTCCAAGTTCGGTAAGCTCGACACCCAATAACTGATGACCGACTACACCAGGTGACTTTCCAGCTCATTACGAATAGGCTGAAACTATTTTTCCTGTCTAAATAGTGATTTGGTCAAAGCTTTGTGATAAAGGCATTGGAAAAACTTACTGTTCATATAAAAAGAAAACTTTTTACCTTTGATGTAACACTTTTGTCAGCGGTTTTGTGTTTGCAGACCGGAGGCTTTCAACGCTTCATTTTTCTTCTGTCCCTCATATTTTAACCATAGAAATAACCATTTGGTCATAGTTTTATGATAAACTAAAGCTGACGTCTGGTTCATATAAGTGAAGACTTTTTACATTTAATGCAGCATTTTTTGTCTGTGGTTTTGTTTTTGGTCAAACTTTTACACTTATATAAAACAGACCTGCAGACTTTCCTCTTTTCCTCATAATTCAGCCACAGATTATGACGGAGAGGCTCTGATGGGGTCAATTCTGTCCCAGCACCACAGTATAAACACAATAACGGCAATAATTAGTGAAAAGTATGTTACACTGAATTTAAGGTAAAGTGTTAAAAAGAAAAAAAAGTCCTGAATGGTAAACAAAAACGGGGCTACTTTTATGACGACTGGGCAAGTTGAAGACTCTGATTAGCTTGATATTTAATATTTAGTGGTATCTTCTCATCTCTTTTAGCAAGAAAGTGAAAACACATATTTCCCAAAATGTACAAATAGTCCTTTAAACCAGCTGAATAATTTATATTTGAAGAGTGAAATGAAAAGGGAAAATGAACAGCTTAAAACACTGACTGCATAATCATGTAAACCAGTCGAGGTTACGGAGAAATTCAAGCTGTCTTTTAATTCTTAAATCTATTTATATTAGCTAAAGATCTGTCGATATTTTCTTAACAAACTTTTTATATACATTTGTATTTAAACAAACAATATACTGTACTGTAGGTATCTACAAAAAACGTTTGAATTATTTAGACATTTACATGATAGTTTGGTAACAATTTACAGTCCACATATTTAGCATTTATTAGCAGTGTATATATATATTAGCAAATTTAAGTCTATATTAAGATCTTCATGAAAAATAGTGTTGAGATGGCTGCCATGACTCCTCAGGTTGTTGTAAGTCAACTTAAAGAAATTGGTAACACTTTAAGTCCCCCTGTATATTATTTATAAGCAGTATATGAACATTTAACAAATGATTTATAACACTATTATGTAGTTATACGCAGATAAGGACATTTTAAGTGTATTAATGTACAGTAATTGTAAATTCATTATCTGTTTATACAGCAGCCTCCACTTATGAAGAGTTATAGCTGCTGACAAAAACATGAATAAACACTTATATATCTGCTTTCAACTACATTACAATGTGTCCAGTATATAATCCATTTATTAAATGTTTATATACTGATCATAAATGCTAAATTGGGGGACTTAAAGTGTTGGCTATAACTCAAATGTATTATGTATCCTAAATATTAAAAAAAATACTATATATGATAAAAACAAACCCCCAAAAAAGCATAAAAAACAGAAGGAAATTATACACTTGAGAAATTTCTGTATTCCTATGTAATGCTTTTAGTCTGTATGTTACAGTAAATATAAATATGTTGTATAGTATGTTGTACAGTAAATATAAAAAAAAAGTAAAATACTCCGGTGTCAAATCATTTTTTTGAGAAACAAACTGAATCAAAACCCCAAAATGCCAACTGAACCATGAGTTTGGTAAACACTTACACTCCCACTGAACAACGGCAGACTGTGAATGTTTTTGATGTTCAAATCAAATCCCACTTCAAAAGAATATTTTTTTTAAAAAAAGGGCTTGTAATTTGCATCTCATAGTTCTTGCTGATCCCGAGGGCTCTGGGGCCATAAATATTGCTAAGTATCTAACAACTAATTAAGAAAAAAGCAGTATAAAAATGCAGAGCAATAACTACCACCTGCATGCTGTAGAAGCATTGGTCTATAGGTAATACAAAATGTACAAAATAAATGTGCTGCAAAACAACCAGAATGTTTCATATACATATATAAATAAAAGTACAGGTGTCATCTGACAAGGCAGATGGACCTCAGTTGAAATGTGATAAGTACCCTACTGACCCCCCTTTAACACATAAGCCCCATCCAGCTTCCTCAATACTGGAACAAGAAGGGGAACACATTCTGTTTCTAAGGCATTTTGTACACTAGCTAACGAGAAACACAAGTGTTACTGTACGTTTCCCTTTTCCTTTTCCAGGATCAGTGTTTGAGCCACGGGTGAGCTGCGATGGAGGCTTTACTGCGGTCGCCGTAGTCGTAGAGCAACTCCTCGCCCTCGTCGATGTCTCGAGAGGCAACGAGGATGAGGTGAGGGACACCGTTGATGTCGTGAAGTTTGGTTTGGCAGTTTCCATTTTTACTGTGATTGATCAACCTACCCATTCGACCAGTCTCTTTCGTGGCGTCCACACTGTTAAAAAAAAAAACAGAAACAAACACACGGTTCACGTCAGTCTTTATACTAGAAAACATGTTCAACTGTTCAGCCTCCTGGAACAATGTACAGAAAGACCTGAAACTGTCAGAGCAGCCACAAGAAACAATATTTGTCACAAAAATGCGCTTAGAAAACAAGACAACAGTCATTTTGGGCATTTTTTCCCCACAGTGGATTTGTTTCAAATATTGCAGGGAGGAACTGAACAAGAAGGAGCCGAAGATGAAAACTGCTGGCAGCAGGCTGCCCACCTCCCACTCCTCAGCAAGGTGACTTTACTGTGTCCTGCTGTTGTGTGGAAAACTTCTCTCGCCGTGTGAAGCATGAAATCAGACTGTGGTTGTGATCATTACTCACTGACTATTAAAACAATGCGAGTTGTTGGCTGCACTGTAAAAAGACACCCTGTTGTATTTCTGACAAAGTAGCTGCTCAAGGAGTGTTCACCGTTATATTAAACTGCACTTGCTGTTACCACGGTGACCACGGGTGACACCAAAACAACCAGGTAAATCTTAATGACTACAACTCTGAGCAGCAGCCAGCGTCTTCTGGCCACATCAGTCATGTCAATGCAGGTACGTCACCATTGGCTCCGTCATAAAAATCATGAAAAAAAAAAGCAAAAAAACAGATAAAACTAACATGTTAAAACAGAGCTGCAAACTTTAAATATGGCAGAAACTTTTAACACTTTAAAATGTCGTGTTTAAGCTTTCAGTAACTAAATATGAAATTGCTTTAAAAACTCTGCACATTTCTATCAGAGGGAATAACTTTCAGAGGGAATTTTTTACCTGCTGACAAGTATTGGCAATAATATTTGAAAAGTGTCTTTATCAACAGGTATGAACTGATAAAGATCTCGGGTGCAAAGTTTCAGTCTCTATTTGTAAAGTTTTGTAACCGTCAGACTGACTGAATGTTCTTATATGAACTGTCAACATTTACCAGTAAAGGCAAAGTCTTTATTTAAGTCCTAAATCTTTGTTTGCATTTCAGTTTTTGGTAAATAATAAACCTCTCTGTGATTTCAGCTGGAGGATGTTGTCCAGTAATACATTAGCAGTACGTTTAAATGTAGAGGTAATAATAACATGACATGCATTTGTTTATCATACCAGTATGTTTTGCAGAGGTACTGGAAGTAGTACATGTAGCAGCCGGTGGCAGGGTTTAGAGCATATTCGGCCTCCCTCTTTTTGGCGTCTGTGATCTGCAGCAGGTCTCCATGGTACTCCACCACATACTCGCCTTTCTGGAAACACCGAGTGGCAAACACTGCTCTCCCCTTTCCTTCTATATACTGCACCTTTAAAGAAGTATAAGAGTTTATAGAGAAACACTAGTTAAAAAGGACAGGTTCACAATTTCTAAAGTCTGTCTTAAAACAACAGTCAGGTGCTCATATGAACAGTGAAAGAGGTTTAATGTAAAGTACAGTTTCCTGAAAATAAGCCTTAGTTAATAATGTTGCTTTATGAAACATCCTGCAGATATTATTAGAGGCAGAAAACGCAGCGTACCTCCATTCCTTCCTCTATTCCATTTGTGATGAGGTCGTCTATGGCCTTCTTTTGTTCACACTGGAGACAAAAATGGAACATGAGATGGCATTAGTGAGAAGCAGCAGATTGGATCACACACACGCACGCACGCACGCACACGCACACGAGTCAGAGACAATGTCTTCATATGTCTTGTTTTGTCCGACCAACAGTCCAAAACCCAAAGATAATCAGTTTACTCATGTATTACAAAGAAAAGCAAATCATCACATTTGAAAAGCTGTGACCAGCTAACATTTGGCATTTTAGCTTAGAAAATGACAAAAAAAGATTATTTGATTAATTTTCTCTCAATAATCACTTAATTGTTGAAGCTCTACAATATGATCACAATGAAACACTGTTTTAGAAATATGTTGTAGTACATCACAGAAATTATTGTTATCTTACCTTTAGCTCCGTTTTACTTTTTCTTGAGCTGCGTCTTATTGGAAAGAAATCAGTAACCTTTTGGTTTTGGAGGGTTTTCCCAAGACTGTGAAAAAAAAGACAGTGAAACATTTATGACAACTATATGACAAATTATCACACTATCATGTTGTTTCATAAGGTTTCAATTTGATAACATGCACCAATAATCAGGACATGCGTACAATCTTGGTGTGGATTTCTTTTCTTTGACCCTGTTGCGGACTCGACTCCTCTGCTGGCCGTGAGGAGCCCTTCTGTTGTTGGTCTGGTAAGAGGTGTGAGACAAGCTGTTACCGAGCGGCTGGGAGAGTTCGGCAGGGGAGCAAAGGAAGGTCTGAGAGCGGTGGAGCTGCGGAGGTGACGGCTGTTCATCTGACCAGCAGGGTGAACACTGGATGAAGCTGCTCTCCATCTCTGTGAAATCAGAGTCTTTTGTTGTAGTGCTGATGGTGTTTGTTCTCCTGCCTGGAACAAAGAAAATCAGATAAAAAATCTCAAAATTTTGCAAAAACATTTTACGCTGGGCTGAGATGGAAGAGTTGGTGAGTTCACAAATTTTCAAGTCTGTCCTAAAACAACAGTCAGGAGCTCAAATGAACATTGAAACATGTTTTTTAATTAATTAATACATGAAACAAACAGAAATGTCATTTTCCATCATTCTTTCTACGTTATTTTTCACTGTTTGAGGTTTGACTGCTGCTGTTTTAATGGCGTCGCCTCTGTTAAAGTAGCGCCACCAACTGTTTATCTTGAACTAACTCTAAATATTCACAAAGCGGCTGTGGATGGAAACGCACATTAATTTTTATTTTCTTTTTCCAAATATTCTGGAAATTCAGTTAAAGGATAAGGCTGGCGATTTTCTACATTTTGACTTATATATATATAAAAAAAAGATTATTTATATATATATATATATATATATATTATTGACTTTATTTAAAATGCAGCACAAAGTCAAGAGGTTGTGATACGAGTGGCTCCTGTCTTACACAGAACTACTCTCCAGAGACTGAAAACATGATCGCTGTTATTAGTCTTTGAAACCGTTTCTAAACACACTAACGTGACCAAACTCTTCATAATGAAGGAACATGTCACCCAGTGCAGCGGTGCGACTCACTGACGTGTTTTTAATACTTTTTGGACAACAACGGAGGTCTACGGCACAGAGGAAAAAGATATATCAGGCTTTGGATAAACACACAATACTTATAATTAGTTCAATTAATTATTGATTTGGCTCTGCACATTAGATTTGTGGACAGTAAGAAAAATCGCCAGCGATATCCTTTCAAATTGGCGCTACATTTGGATGGAAACCTTGCTAATGATGTGTTTGCTCTCCTGTGGAGTGTTTGCACACTACAGTCAGTCTGTAGAGCTGCAGCAGACACACTTACCGTCTCCCTGCCTCTGAGCATCATTTTTCTGGGAGAATACTGGAGAGCACCTGTCCTCCTGTGTCAGTTTGATCGTCTGTTCATCGTGAACTGGTGATATGGACTTGGTGCAGCTTAAGACAGTGACTGAATGGCTGTTGCATACGATTTCCTGTGAATGCAGAGAAAAACAACTTTTTAAGTACTGAAGTCATGGTTAACAACGTTAGTAGAGCTGTATGCTTCAATTCTCCATAAAATAAAGTCTGACAAACAGAACATGGTGAAATAAGACACATTAACACAATGAAGTGTTCAAGCAAGAAAAATACATAAATTAAATTAAGACAGAAAAAATGAGGAACCCTCTGCAGCCCTACCCAAGACACCACTCTACACAAATCCGCTCAGATCTGTCTGATAAAGAGTGAGCGTTATGCACCCCCTCTACCCATTCTTCACATTGTTTCCATCTGGTCGCAGATACAGATCCCTGGCCTGGAAACGGGCACGTTATGGCAGGAGTTTTGTCCCCACTGCCATAGCACTGCTAAACAAAATACTCCGATGACTGTAAGTTGTGTATATGTGCTATGTATGTGTGTATGAATGTGGATGTATCCTGTATGGATGTCTTTAATGTAGTTATGTTGTGGATGTGTACTGTATTTATGCATCTACAACAAATTTTCTTGAAGGACAATAAAGAATCTATCCATCTATCTTATTGGTTGGTCCCCATTTTGTGTGTATGCAGTTCTACAGGTGGCCATAATGCTTCAAGAAATGCATCAAAGCACCATATTCTGGATACAGAATAATATAATATACTGATATTTCTAGTTCAGCTTTTGCTTGTTTTTGGATTCCTTTCAGTTTTTCATAAGTATTAGAGAGGTCACAGCTGACCTGGATCCTGGTTTGTATGTGAAAATGTGTTAAGTGATGTTGGTAAAAGCATTTATTGATCAATCCGTACTGTGCAGCCTACATCCCAAAGTGATGTGAGCTAAAATAAAACATGTTACACAAAATATTAAAAGATTTCCTGTCTTCGTCTAACTGCTGCTTGTGTCATGCGGTTTTATAATAAATCCCTTTATCCCTGACATTTATGTAAACATTAAGTTTTATTACTGAGATGTTCAGAATTTAATTTGCCCGTCACATTTGATCACAGACTGTAAAGTGATGAATGTGGTTTGCTTCTGGCGTGTTGTAAATCAGCTTCACTTTGCTGTGTATTCAGATGGAGGTTTAAATTTAGAAATGTCAAATTAAATCTAACACTTCTAATCAAAATAAACTTAAATGTCAGACTGTTTTTAGTTTCAGTCTTTCAGATTTTTTCACTGGGCTTTGCTGTTGAGTTTAGTTTAAAGGCTCAGGTTCATTGTTTATCACACTGTACAAGATCGGTCTAATAAAATCTTGGTCACAATCTCTGTCAGACTGAACAATATTCGTTAGATGAATGTCTGATGAATCGTATCGCTATGATGTAAAAAGAAAACGAAATAGAGCGAAGACACGTGAACTTGAGTCATTCATTTTTGTTGAATGTTGACTGAAATTATTAATCGATTATCAAAGTAACAGCACATTAGTTTTCTTTAATTGTTGCAGCTCTACTTCAATTTGCTTGTTTTGTCTGACCAACAGTCCAAAATCTGAGGGTCTATTTCAATATGCTTGAGTCCAAAACCTCAAGATATTTAATTTACTGTCATAAACGACGAAGAAAAACTGCAAATCATCATATTTGAGAGGCAGAAACCAAAGAGTGTTTGGCATTTTTGCTTGAATAATGACTGAAATTATTAATAGATTATATAAATAGTTGCAGATTAGTTTTCTTTAGTTTTCTTTTGATTAATCAACTAATTGTTTCAGTTAAAACACATAAAAACAGACCCTGCAAACTCTCTGGCCTTGCTCCTCATGGGCCAGCTGTCCTGCTTTGTGAATATAAACACACCAATAATAGTGTCCAGGAATACACTTCCATTTCATAACTGATCAAACGTATCGATCACAGATTTTGATGCCAGTCATCACTGGTGTGGGAGGGGCTGTGGGGAGGAGACCATGCTGGCTCCACACCCACATCAGCTCAGTCCCTTTAACAACCAACACACACACACACACAGGCCCAATGGATCCACTCAGCGTGAATCAAAAAATACACTTAAACAACAGCTTTTAAATTTTAAAACCCTGCTAGGACAAATCTGTGCATTTATTGGCCCCGTTTAATGTCAGAAAATACAGTTACGTCTTTATCTCGCAGCACATGCAGCGTTCATTACTAGCTAATGTTAGCTAAACACTTCAACACGGAGGCTCTCATTTAAAGCTACTGTAACTAAACTTCAGTCAAAAATCAAGATAAACTGTAATATTAATATTTCTGACACATCCTTACATACAGAAGCACCTTGGTTTCTTTCTAAAAGGGAGTAATAATCCACTTTAAGATAGCTTTCGCCACTTAACCCCTATGTTTGGCACGGTAGTGATGCCCTGACAGGCAAACTTACCCCGTTCATGTCCGACTTGTTTTCGTGGCTCCTCGCTCTCGTTTGGGGGATAAAAATTTAAATGAAGTCTCCAGCCAGTTCAGAGATAAAACCCTGCCCTGCCCTCCCGACAAGGAGGCTCCTTCCACGGTGGTTGTGAGCCCGTCTGTTGTGTTTAAAGTGCCTGCAGCTCAACCGATGCAGCGTCCACAGCTCCGCTCCGCCATTTTTCGACATGTAAATGAAGGAGACGCGGAGCAATGTTGCCCCCTGCAGGCCGACTGCGACACTGCGGGTTTAAAGGACAGGTTCACAGTTTCTGAAGTCTGTCTTAAAACAATATCTGACAAAGATAATTAGTGTTGTTGCAACTATTTGCTGTTTTTCTGTGTCATACATGACAGTAAAATGAATATATTTGCACGTTTAGCTGTTGATCAGACAAAATAGGACAAGAGGTTGCTTTTAGCTTTAAGAAACTATAACAGGCTTTTTTGTCTATTTTCTGACATTTTGTAGACAAAACGTTTAATCCAGAAAATAATCAGCCCTGGTTAATATCTGTTTTTGTTGTATTATTTTTGCCTCTGCAGCCCCCTTTATTAAAATGAAGGCTGCAACTAAAGATTATTCTCATTTTCTGATTATTTTCTTGATTAATCATTTAGTCGTTTAGTTTATGAAATAAATAGAAGATAAAAAAATGAAAAAATGGCATTCACAATTTCTCAGGGGCCATGGTGATCTTCAGCTTGCTGGTTTTGTCTAAAATGTAAAGATATTCGATTTAATGTCATATATGAACTAAAAAAAACAGCAAATCGTCAGTTGTTTGATAATTAATCAACTATCAAAATAGTTGTTGATTAATTTCTGTCAATCGACTCATTGATTAATTGATTAATTGACTAAAAATCTGGTTAGGACTCCTCTCTTTCCTTTCCAAACTGACCAGTAGGAGAGTCCTAGAGGACAAAATGACTCTGAGCAATTTGAGCTCCCAGTGTTTAGCAGAAATGATGCTCCAGTTACATTTTACAGGTTTAAATATAAAACGTCCAACTTGAACATACTCTGTCTCTCTCTCTGTCACACGCAGACACACAGTCACTTTTGTGCAAGTGACTTTGAGCTATGATAAGAAAGACACTCACTGTGCATATAGCAACTGTTGCTTTGTTACTTCACATGACTCACATGACTTCTGAGCTAGTATTTACCAGAAGGCATGTAGGCGACTCGGAAGCAAAGTAGGAGATTGTATTGATCGATGAGACTACAGTTGAGCTGTATCGCACCTCACATCAGCATGGGAGTATTGGGATGTTTCTGCAGTAGAATTTGGAAGGTTTGTGGCGGTGAAGGGGTAACATACTGTAAATGCAGCAAAATACAGAGAAATCCTGGAGAAAAATCTGCAAGATAACTGCAGCTTGGGAGACTTATTTTCCAGCAAGTCATCAAACCCCAAAACGAATGTCAAAGCTACACAGGAATAGCTTTGAAACAATGATTTTACATCCTGCAGAAGCCAAGTAATGGCCCAATCCAGTCCAGAATCAGTGGCAGGAAACTGCTGTTTGCTCATTGTTACTTTGCAACTTGACAGAGTTGGATCAGTTATGCACATAAGGAGAAAGAAAACTGCAGTGTCCAGATGTGCAAAGCTGACAGAGACGTAATCACATACAGCAGACTTGAGGTCATAATTAAAGGTGAAGTGCAATTCGTGCACTGTTAATTACATCCAGTGTTACAGACATAGACAGTAGTTTTTCTCCTTTATTGTGCAAAATTCAAGTACTGGTTCAATTTCTAACTCTTCTGCAGTACACCTGCTTTATTCACCAAATGCTTTCAGCACTCTCTATCAATTTTAGGGCATTTTTGTCCTTTGTATCAGAGATTTTGCAGACAAATGTTGTTCATTCATCCATTTGTACATTTGAGGCTTAGTATATACATATATGAACAAAAATCTATGAAAAAAATCAAATTATTCACCACAAAAATCTAATTTTTCTCCTTCATGAATACTCCGGCTTTAGCAGGCATCACATTTAATGGGTGCAGCATTATTATGCTCTTAGATTTAAACCAGCTCTGAAAATAATTCCTGCACCAATTCACCAGTCACCAGATAAATCTGAGGGGTCGTGAGATGATTAACGGGAGAGGAAAGAAGAAAAAACAAAGTTCTGATACACAAATCTGTTTTAAGTTTTTGGACTTTTTCTCTAATCTTTGATTTTTGCTGAAATATTGGATCATTTGAACATTTATTGAAATGAAACCATGTGAGAAGTTTAGAGGGAAAAATCACTATTTGGTGGAGCTGTTAACAACTCATAGACATCTGAAATGTGACCCCGACTACACACTGCTTTTTGTAAGACATCAAAAGCCAAAAAGGTTGGAAACCACTGGTTTCATCTTTAACAATGTGTTGTATTTTAAAAGCTTGTTATATTATCCATTGTGTCAAATCTTCATCTGAAAAGTAACTAAAGCTGTCAGATAAATGTAGTGGAGTAGAAAGTACAATATTTCCCTCTGAAATGTAGTGGAGTGGAAGTATAAAGTAGCACCAGGTTTTTAGTGGTGCTACTATCATTTTTGAGCTGTATTAAATGTTTTACTGACTATTTATTTGTTGTCATTGTTGTTATTATCCTTATTAGTAGTTATATTGTTGTTGATTCTTTTCTGTTTGTCTTTTTTTTGTTTGTTTGTTGTTATTTTGTGTTCCCTTTTGCCTTGGATTTTAATTACACTACTGTTTTGCATTAGATTATGATGTAATGTTTACTTGTGTCTGCACCAGGAAGAGTAGTTGCTACCTTGGTGGTGGCTAATGGGGATCCAGATAAATAAATAAATAAACAAACAAAGTACAGTACTTGAGTAAATGTACTTTTCACCACTGATGTACATGCACACAGTAGTTATATTATGAAAGAGGCAAACTTGAAGGAAGAAAGCAGAGGAAGGGGACGCCGAAGAAGAAAAATTCGTCATCGTCACTTCCTACCCAGACCTCGCGGGGGGGTCACGTGACGCTGTATTAGCTCGCTGACTCTGCTATGTTTGTCGTTTGTGTTAACGGTTTAGAAATGTTAAATTTCTCGTTTTCATCGGTGTATTGTCGGTGCAGGTTGCCCTGCGGCCGGTCGGAGGCTCGTTTTAACGGACGCTGCGCGCGGAGTTTGACTGTTAAAACGGCCACTGTCGGGCCGCGCGTCACGTGACCGGCATGCGGCGAAGCGTTTGATAAAAAGATGGCGTGAGCGCGGCGGAGCGGAGAGGACAACAAACCCCCCGAGCTGCTGAGCGCGACCCGGAGCGGCCGTTAAACTGTCAAGTAAGTTCACCTCCTGCTTGAGAACTGTTTCTTTTAACATTATCTTAACGTATCAACTCATTTAAAAAACACGCAGCTGTCGTCGTGTGGTACCACCTGAAGGATATATGAAGTTTTCGGTTCCGTTTAACGCTCCTCGTTGCTAATGTGAGCTAGCAACGGCAATGACACAGTGCGCGAGAGCACCGACAACAACATCACAACAATGCAAGGCGGTAATCTGCTAACTGAGCCGCCGCGGACACAGTGTGCGAGTCCCAAGGTGGTGTTTATTTATTGGATGTTAGTGCCTGTGGAAAGCTCATTTATCGTTAACTTGTTGTTATCGATTTCGCCCAGCTAGCCCAAACACTCACGCGATTTAACGTCAACGCACTGCCTGCTAACGTCCAACGCAAAGTTAATAAGACAACAACAGCCAAGCGTCAGGTAATACAAGCATAATTTTACCTTAGACATTTGGGTCACAGATGTAACCGTCGGTTTCTCTAAAAGATACGTAACTAACCGGCAATGTCGTTTATAAAGACTTACTGAAAGGTGTTTACAGAATCACTTCTAACCGTCTGGATGAATAAATATTTCGCCTGCTGAATCATATGAAAGATTTTTAACCATTTTTCCAAAGTTGCCCCCTCTCTTTTCTGTATCGAAACAGAAAGGGGGATATGCTAACACGCGAGAGGCACAAACTGGGGCTTTTTTTAATGTCAACGTATACTCGCTAACGTCCAAAGTTAATAGACAGAACAACCACACCTCAGCTAATAAACGCATGATTTTACCTGTGACCCAATTGTCAAAGGTAACCGTCAGTCATCTGTTGTGTCGAAGTCTGTCCCTCTTCAAATAATGTTTCCCGTAGCAACACTTCCGCGGTTGGGTTGGTTACGGTTAAGATTATGGTTAGGCGTAGCAGAGATAACTGGTTGGGGTTAAGGTAAACTTGGGGTCAGATTAAGCACCTCGGAAGACAACTGGTTGGGGTTAGGGATAAGGTTGTGTGCAGGTTAAGGTAAGGGGAAACGCATATTGACGGGGGAACAGACTTCCACATAACACCGGTGTTATGTCTCATCTGGTTTCAAGCTAACTGGTTCCTGTACGCGTTGTGTTCCCCTAACCGCAGCACTTCTGTCATTCGCAGCGGTTAGATATGAGTGCGACTTGAAAATCGCCAGTAATATGTTTATGAATGTGTGACTGAGGCAGACCACAACTGCTGCTGTTAGGTGAACACGGCGCGTGCACGCGTATGGGAACCAGTTAGCTTGAAAACCAGTTGGGACATAACACCAGCAATGTGGTTTAAAACAACACTTACTGCTATTCTGACAGTATTTCCAGAATCACCAAAGACTTTTACCGTCTAGATGAGAAATTATTTAGCCTGCTTAATCATAAGAAAGATTTTTGACCATTTTCCCCAAGTTGCTCCCTTTTTATTTCATTATCAAAACAGAAATAACAACGCTGAAGTTGAGGGAAAAGGTCAGGAAAACATAAATAGTGATATTTAGTAGCTGATTCTCGGTTTTTGCACCAATTGCACTTTAGCATACATTCAGGTGGACCCCTCTCTCTCTCTCTCTCGCTCTCTCTCTCTCTCTCGCTGTACGACGCTGAAGTTAGCTTCTGATTTGGAGTTAAGGGGAAAATTAAGGGAAACATAAATAATGATATTTAGCAGCTGATGCTCGGTTTTTTTCATCATTTACACTTGTGAGAAAGTGTTAGACATCGTAGCAAGAGCCTTTACGCTGTTTAAACCCACTTTCAGATTTGTATAACCTTTATTTTGCTTATGAAAACAGGAAAAAAGGGCAATTTCACTGCTCTTTTACCCATCCACACCACCTTAGATAAGATCCAGATCAAAAACCACTACATTTAGACTTGTCAAATCTGGACTACATTAACAAGAGGACTCCTGAGACTTGTTTAAACACAGTTTCAGATTTGTGAAAGCTTTATACTATTTGTGAAAACTGAAAAATAGGCGATTTCACTGCCTTTTTGGTAGTAGAAAAAGAGCAGTGAAATTGCCCTTTTTTCTGTTTTCATAAGCAAAATAAAGGTTTCACAAATCTGAAACTGTTTAAATGAGTCTCCTTGGTAATCTAGTCCTGATTTAGTGGTTTTTGATCTGGCCCTGGTCTAATGTGGTCTAAATAGAGAAAAAAAAAACAGTGAAATCGCCCTTTTTTTCTGTTTCACAAATCTGAACGTTGATTTTAAACAGCGATAAGTCTTTTTGCTACGACGTGTAACACTTTCTCACAAGTGGTGAAAAAACAGAATGGGCTCCTAATATCATTTATGTTTCCCTTAACTTTCCCTTTAACTCCGAATCGGGAGCTAACTTCATTGTCGTACAAGGAAAGAGAGGTCTAAATGAATGTATGCTAACACATGAGAGGCACAAACTGGGGCTTTTTTAATGTCACACATGTTTTTTTAGACACAAGAATATACTAAAAACATAATTTTTCCATGTGCGAAGTGGCGACAGCGGAGAGAAAACAAGACATTTGTGAGAAAGTCACCGGAGTTACCGTTAACAGTATTAACGGCTGTGATGTTTCTTTCTGAAAATTGCTTATTTGCTAATTATTATTATTATGGCATGACTGATTTTTAATTAGATTTGTTGACTCACTCTTCACTGCCGTGTCACTGTCCTTTAATGTGAGTGTCTTTGAGTTGTGCGTTCGGTTAGTAAGCAAGCAAGCAAGCTAACGCTGCTAAGCTGTGTCACCCTGGTCTAAACAGGCCAGTTTAGCTGCTATGACAGTGTGTCAGTGAAGCAAAGGGAGCTCTAAATTAGCGAGGTTGAACATATAAAATGTATTTTGTACAGTAAATGTGTGGCTCTGTGATCCACTGTTGCTGCATGTTTATGAATAATGATTAACCCGCTGTGCTAACGAGGACTGTGAGGGGAAGCTACGTTGAGTCAGAGGCACCAGGAAGTTGAAGCAGGGCATTGCAAACACGTGTCTTGTTTTGGGTCACTTTGTAACAAGTCTCGGATCCATCATGGTGTGTAAACGGTTGCTGTGATCAGTGAATATCTCTGATTCTTGTATCTTTCCTCATATTTCGGAGTGAATTCGTGTTTCTGGAGTCAGTGTTACTATCTTGGCGTTTTCGTTTTTACTTTTTTCGTCATGCGTTTTTGGAGGAGATGCGGCGAGGTGAAAATTAATAGACTGAATATTTTGCTTGCATTCGTTTTAAATGACTGAGCACTTAAACTGCGCGTTAAGCTTGAACACCGGGTGTTTGGCCTTTTTATATTGAATCTAAAACGCACTACTGATTTATTTTTTTAATTGTAAACTGGACTTTTAATTGACCTTTGCGTCGCTTGTTTAATCCCACACGTGTCCTATACATGTGGGTCTATTAAGAATCAGAAATTAGAAACAGGTTTATTGCCAAATACAAGGAATCTGCCTTGGTGTTGTGGTGCATAACTCAAAAAATAGAAGGTAAAGAGAAAAATAGAAAAAAAAGAAGGCACTGTTGCTTCTTTTCGCTTACATCTATTGCAACTTAAATGATTAAATGGTTGGAATCTATTATTTGTATGCTTGTGATTGTTAGCAACTTCTGCTTCAACCAATTTCCCAGGCAGATTTGTCTTTTTGACAATATTTAAGGTCTCACAGAAAGTACTGCACAAAAAGTAACTTCATGTGGGGACAAGCAGGCAGTGTAATAGGACCTCAAAGTTAAACCTTGAACTCCCAAGTCTTAAATTGTTGTCTTAAAATGTTGTGAAGAGTTAAAAGTTCTGGTGAAAGTAAAATCAAGCTGTTTATGCATAAATGGCTATTTTACTTCACACCTGAGTGTCATGTCTGTGTTAACCTTTCCCCATTTTTTATGCAAGCGTTTTTTAAATATTTTTGCAAATAGGGTACCTGAGATGACAGGGCGTCTTTAAATTATTAGAATTTTCTACATTTACAACTTTTTTTTTCTCAAAATATTACTTATTGCTGCAGTATTTTAGGGTTGTAACTTTTTGCAATTAATCTGCCAAATACTTTGATTTTGTTTGGTCTAAACAATGTCAGAAAAATGTACATCAGTTTCCTAAAACTTGATATGACGTCTTCTTCTTCAAATTTCATGTTGTGAATGAGATTCAATTTTCCTGTCGCATTAGACAAACTAAGGCAGAAAATCATTTTACTTGGAAAATATATTAACAATTGGTTATCAGAATTGTTGCAGATGGATTCTCTGTTGTGTAACTAATTGATTCGTCCCCTATAATATTTTTATTACAGTTTTCTCACTGTCGGGATGATATTTTTAGTTATGAACGAATATCGTCAGCACTCGGTTTGAAATATGTTAACATAAGGTTGTATTCATTTGTTTTGCAGATGGATCCTGGACAGGATTTGCTTCTCACTGCCCTTAGTGAGAGTGGCATTTGCCCAAATGATATTGGTCTATTTGATGTTGATTCTCAGGATGTTGCGCAGCCCTCTACAACCCAGCAAGTAAGATGATCTTTTGTTTTTTTGCTTAAATGGAATAGAAGTTATTTTATATTTTCATAACTATATGTTAATGTTCTCATTTTTGGTCCTCCTCCAGTCTATCTCCATCAGTGCCCTGGATGTTGGTTTGGGGACAGAGTCAGTGGACGCTGTTCGAACTGAGCCTCCAGCTCCGGTCCCTATAGTTACTATCAGGGTGAGATTATGGAACATTCAGTTCCCTAAATTAATTATTCAAGACACAATGTTATGATGCAGCGGAAGTTTTTTCTCTGCTATGTATTAAAATCATCTTTTCTCTCTGCTCAATGTCTCCAACAGCACAAACCTCAGCCATCAACCACCACATTTGTCTTAAATCAGCTGAATCAGTTGCCATCACTAGGAGCTACTGTGACCAAACAGTCCGTTACAAACCCTATCAAACACACCATAACTGTCACCAAGGTGGTCCATGTTGCTAATGCAGCCCTGCGAGGTTCACCGACCCCCTCAACTACGAGTATCCCTCCTTCAGTGTCCACAGTTGTGCCTTCAAACAGAGAGGTGAGTTTGTGGAACCCAATTTGGGCCTCTAATGTATTAGCATTACGTTAGAATCGCAGTACTTAGCATCTGTTTCTCTTAAATAAATACCCGGTGATGTTTGAGAAACCCAGAAGGTTGTTTGACAACATTTAAGGCTGTTGTGAAGGTATTTACAGAATCCTTGAATTCTTATCCGGGTAGCCACCAGCTCCTATCTTGGTTTGGTTTACGGGTCTTGAAAAACAGGTTAAAATCGTTTCTATCATGCAGCGGACTAAAATGTAATGTTAGTACATGAGGGGCACAAACTGGGGCTAGTGGAACCCATGTTTTCAATGTTCACAGAGAAACGGTTTCTTTTATAATTCTGATTATACATTTTCTTTTCTTTACAGATTCAGTTGAAAGACCTCCTTAGGACCGGCAATGTGAGGAACACTGGCTTAAAGGGCAACAGTCTGATGGAGCTCATGAAGCTAAAGCCTCCACCTGACATTGCTACACCAGTAGCCACGGCAACAGCCACAGGTCAGGGTAAGTTATTTAAATGTGCAGTGAGATTGGTGTGTGTCAACAGTTTTGTACATGCTGTACTCCTTATGACTTAGTGATAGTCAATAATTAGACATTTTGTGATGTATGGTTTTGATCATCCCCATCTAGAGCGGCTTATAAGATGTTTAAAGAGGTTATAAGAACCATACACTTTATGAGGTCTGGAGAACCAAAATAATTAGCTAAAAGCTGTAGTGTTGGGTGTTTAATTCTCAGTAGGTTCAGCACTCCTGGTGATTCTTTCAGAGTCTTTTGATTCATATCATGTAATGCAGGTTCAAATCTTAGCAGGGGGTATTTGACATCTGTGTTCAGCCACAGCTAATCAATTTCTCTGTTTATCCCTCGGTAAATGAGGCTAAAAAAAGAGGAAAAATCTTCTGCAAAATAAAGTAAAAATTATGGCTGACTGTGTCAAATGAGAATATAAATTCATGTGTAGTGACTGATTTTCAAAGCGTGTTATGAAGTCCAGATCTTTCCGTTATAGTCCTGTAAAAACGTTTCTGCCCACATTTCATCTTGATATTACTGATTTAAACAGGTCAACCTTTGTTAAATTCTGATTTGTTGGAATGACAAACTCGAGGTTTGGCAGTCTCCACAAAATTGTAATATTTTGAAATTGATATTTGTCAGTTCTTGAGCAGCTTTGAGTCAGTAACACATCTGGTCTCTGTTTGTGTTTCAGGTGAAATGAACAATGGAATCAAGAAGGAGGTACTGGGTAAAGATGCTGCCAGAATCTGGATTAATGACGACATTAAAATGCACAACTTTTCACATTCTCTGGTAAGTATTATGATATTGATTAAGAAAGATGTTGAACGCTGCTAAATGTGTCGGTATGCTAAAGGACCCATTGGAATATTGATATTTCTGGTTATGTTTAGGAGATGCTTATAAGCAGAAGAATATCAGGTAATAACTGGTTGTCTGTTTATGTCATTCTCTGTGTACAGAAACTCCCAGGGATGAAGGAGGAGGATGAGCCTGAGGAGGAAGAGGAAGAAGAGCTGGGTCATGCAGAGACTTACGCAGAGTACATGCCAATGAAATGTAAGTGTTGTGTTGGTGGAGTATAAATCTTTATCAGTTTATAGTTATGGTATTATAGTGCAGAATACTTTTCTAATCACATGAAGCCACATTTTATCATCAGTTTGATAAAAGGCGGCTTTGTTTGGTTCTGAAATTTAAAGACACATGCCCTGGAAACTGCTCGCCAGGTTAACACTAAATATAAATAACGGCAAGTTTTTGTGTTGCTTTTTCTTTTTTTTAATATTAAAAAAACTCAAACACAAAAACTCAGGAATCACTGCTTGCAAATAATTAGAAATGATGGTACTTTGGGCAATTTTTTTGTTTTTTCTTTCAAATAAGTTTGGCTAACCTGAGGTTTTTTTAAAACAAGTATAATAGAAGGCGCATAGAAGAATTAATACAGTTGATGTGAGGCGTGAATGAATATATACACCAACAACATGAGAGAAACGAAGTACTCTAATAGTAAATAAATGTTTTCTCATTTTAAGTAAAATAAGGGCTGCATTTAAAAATAAAATGCATAACAGAGCTTTTGATAAAATGTGCATCTTAAAATAAAGCAGATCGGTCATATTGGGCTCTTCGTTTTTCTGTGCCTTCAGTTTGAATTTGAGTGGTATGTTTGCTCAAAAGATTTGCTTTGTCTCCTAGTGGCGCTACACAATCACCATGGTCTCAGAACATATGAACTGCACGAGGGAAGAGTCTGTCCATTCTTGATTTTAAAAGCTCTGTTTTTGCTGACTACTGTTCTCTTTTTAGAGCACACCATTTGAAATTACTTCTCTGACTAGCTTATTTCTCCGACTATAGTTTCTCATGAGCTTGTGCTCGACACTGCACTTCCTTGTGTCTCCAGCAATACACCCACCAAGTGTGACATAGATCAGATGAAAGGTTGTTGAGATATGGGAAGGACATACAGACAGATGTCCTTGCTTTGTACTTAGAATTTAAATGATTATTGTTATGCTCAGGTCTAATAGAAATTTTCTGGATTGAGTAATGACAACATGACACTTATCAGTGAAACTTCAAATCAAACGTCAAATCAAGCTAAAATACAGCTGTGATATTGTTTGTGGATTAATCCACTGACCAGTCCATTTGTCAATACAGTAAAGGTTGGCCTGCGGCATCCTGATCCAGTGGTGGAGACCAGTTCCCTGTCCAGTGTTAACCCGCCAGATGTTTGGTACAGACTGTCCATCCCAGAAGAAGTCATCGATCGTGGCTCCCTGTCTGCTCTGCAGCTGGAAGCCATCACATATGCTGCTCAGGTAACCACTTGCAGTTTTTTTTTCTGTGTCCACTCTGACCTACTCTGTGGGTTTTTTATTGCTTTGAAAGGCAAATTTGTGTTTTAATTGTTTGTTTCTTGTGCCGATGTACCACAGCAACATGAGACATTCCTCCCCAGTGGTGATCGAGCTGCCTATTTGATTGGTGACGGAGCTGGTGTGGGGAAAGGCCGGACGATTGCAGGGATCATCTACGAGAATTACCTTTTAGGCAGGAAGAGATCACTTTGGTAAATACCTCAAATCTCTTCAATTGTATTTAACACTGGGGATTACAAAGTATGAATGTTATGCCTATAACATAATTACATCTTCCTATATTTTTCCCTCTTTTGTTCAGGTTTAGTGTCTCAAATGATTTGAAGTATGATGCAGAAAGGGATTTAAGAGACATAGGAGCCAAGAACATCCAGGTTCATTCACTGAACAAAGTAAGATTACTTCTATGATACATAAATGAAAACAGTAAGTGTTTAACGGCTTTGTAATGGCAAAGTGTGACTCAATTACACTTTTATATTTTCAGTTCAAATATGGCAAAATCTCCTCAAAACACAATGGGAGCGTGAAGAAAGGTGTGATCTTCGCCACCTACTCCTCTTTGATAGGAGAGAGCCAATCGGGAGGGAAGTACAAGACCAGATTTCAACAGCTTCTCCACTGGTGTGGCGAGGACTTTGATGGAGTTGTATCCTTTTCATAGAAGCTTTTTGAGGAGAGAGACGATCAGTTAGTAAAATAGATGTACTTAGAAAATTACTTCATATATTTTCATGTATGCCACTGCATTAAAGGGTTTTTTAAATGATTCTTTTAGAAATGTTAATGACTTTCCTTAACCAAATTACTTCAGATTGTGTATGACGAGTGTCATAAAGCCAAAAATGTATGTCCAATTGGATCATCTAAGCCTACAAAAACTGGGCTTGCAGTGTTGGAACTGCAGAACAAACTCCCCAAGGCTCGTGTTGTGTATGCCAGTGCTACAGGTTAGTAGACAAAATCAAATGAAATCTGCTTCCTGAATGGACTGGCAGTCTGAAGTCTGAATCTGTGCAAGTGCTGTACATTCTTAAAATATACTTTTGCTGCCTAGGTGCCTCTGAACCTCGAAACATGGCGTATATGAACCGGTTGGGCATCTGGGGACATAAAACACCCTTCAGAGAATTTGGCAACTTCATCCAAGCTGTTGAGCGCAGGTTAGTTTCTCTGACAGGAAGATTTTACTGAGGAGCAACCAAAGTCCACTGGCCTGATAGGTGCTGAGTGGAAAATGTGTAACAGTTGTTTTCCTAAGGTGTGTTTTCATTCGTTTTCTCCCCGATTTCAGAGGTGTTGGCGCCATGGAGATTGTTGCTATGGACATGAAACTGAGAGGCATGTACATTGCAAGGCAGCTGAGTTTTACAGGTGTGACTTTCAAGATTGAGGAAGTTCCCCTGGCTCAGAAATACATCTACATGTACAACAAATCTGTGAGGCTGGTAAGCACATAAAATTAGCTTGTAGAAATGCATTTTAAGCACACGGCTGTGTTCCTTTTGTTTGTGCTTGCCGTTAATGAATATATGTCATCATGCTTCTTTCAGTGGGTGAGTGCACGTGAGAAATTCCAGCAGGCTGCCAACCTGATGGATGCAGAGCAACGCATGAAGAAGTCCATGTGGGGCCAGTTCTGGTCCGCTCACCAGAGGTTCTTCAAATACCTTTGCATTGCATCCAAAGTCCGCAGAGTGGTCCAGCTGGCCAGAGAGGAGGTCCAAAACGGAAAGGTGAGACAACTCTCGAAATATGACTGGCTTGGCCGGATTATGATCTCGGTTCATGCCACTACGCGATGTAATTTTTATATGAATACAATTCTGCATCAAACCAAGTGCTCCCAGTTTCTCCCTAAACTGTGTACATTACTCAACATGACAGGAAGGGGGGGGGCAGGACATTGATGTAGATAAATCTAGCGTGAAAGACAGCAGAGTATAATGTGGTGAAAGAAAAAGCTTCTTCGGAACAACAAAAATGGGTCAGGATCGTGGAAACCCAGCGATGGTGAGGAATAGCAAACACATTTATATAACCCAGTTCTGACAAAACGCTGAAAGTGCTTTTACTGTAAAAAAAAAAAAAAAAAAAAAAAGTGCTGTTTGCTGTGTGGAACCGGACTCATAGATGAGAAAATGTAACACTACGAATATTTAAACACCTGAAACCAAACAATGATAAAGCTGAAGCACACTGGTTGCCTACTGGTTAAGATGCATGCTACATTAGCACAGCGGACCTTTGTTACATGTCATACCACATGTCTCTCTCCCCTTGTTTCCTATCATCTCTTGACTCTCACTGTTTAATAAATGCCTGAACATAAATATTAAAAAAACAACGATGAAGCAGTCAGGACCAGGAAAAATCAGAAAATCTCCATCGCCTGACTACTCAAACATGCATACCAGGAGCTTTAAAAATACTACAGAGGCCGTGACTTATCACCAAAGTTAGCCAAATATACGACTCTGGTCAACACTGCAAAATGCCCTCCTAGAGCTGTTCTTCATGTTGTGATCAGTGGCATCCTCCGTGTATAAAATACTGACCAGCTGTTTTCTCTGCAGTGTGTGGTGATTGGTCTTCAGTCTACTGGAGAAGCAAGAACACTTGAGGCCTTGGAGGAAGGAGGAGGAGAACTCAATGACTTTGTGTCGACTGCAAAGTACGGACTCACTTAAACCACAGCTAAAAGAATTAAAGATGATTCTTTTCACACAACTGAAACAGAACAATGTACGCAGGAACTGTAATGAAGTGTTTTTGTTGTAGAGGGGTGCTGCAGTCCCTGATTGAGAAGCACTTTCCAGCTCCTGACCGACAGAAGCTTTACAGCCTGCTGGGTATTGACCTCTCAGCAAAGAAGACCCCCTCTCCCAGTGAGGCTCCAGCAGAACCTGAACAGAAGGGCAAGAAAAGGAAAGGTAATGGAAACTATAAGCTAATATCAAATATCTATAGCTGATTACTTTTCTCCACAGAGGAAAGACGAGTTGACTTTATCTTACAAAATGCCTTTTTGTCTTGATTCTAGTGAACAGATGTATGTGCCGTTCAAACATCTTTATACATTTTTCTCAATTCTTAATGATGGTCTCTCCAGGTTCAGAGATAAAAAAGAAGCAGAAAAAGAAGCCTCGCAAGCACGGTGGTCTGTCAGGTACCAGCTCAGAGGAGAGCCAGTCAGAGGAGTCGGATAGAGAGTCTGGTAAAGACAGTGATGACAGCTTCAAATCTGTCAGCTCAGCGGATGAAGACGACGATTTCAACCCATTCAGAGATGAGTCTGATGACGACGAGGAAGATGGTGAGAATCCAGATTTCAGGTTGTGTATGTTAAATGAAGACATTTTATAGCTTATGATCACAGCAAACCTTATGACTTCCTTTGTTTAGATCCGTGGCTCATCAGAAAGGAACCAAAGAAAGGGAAAGAGAAGAAGAAGAAGAAAAAGAGAAGGAGGAGTATTGATCCAGACTCCATTCAAAGTGCCTTGTTAGCCTCAGGGCTGGGCTCCACCAGGCCTGCTTTCACTGCCCCTGTTAACCCTCCCAGCACGCCTGCCACAGGTATGCATGTTACCACATGGTAAAATATAACTAAAGCATTTTGATTTGGCCTTTTGAGGGTTAATGAATGTATTGTTTTTACTTGTTCATAAGTCAAGGCAGAGAGTCAGGATAGCTGTCTAACAAGTCAGGACGCAGTGGAACATGCCCAGAAAATGAAGAAAGATCTGCTGGAAAAACTGGAGGAGCTAGCTGAAGATCTACCTCCCAACACTCTGGATGAGCTAATAGATGAACTGGGAGGACCTGACAATGTAGCTGAGGTATAAACATTTCTGGAGGTATTATGTTTTTGGTTTGTCCGTCTGTCCCATTCTTGTAAACGCGATATCTCAGGAACGCCTTGAGGGAATTTCTTCAAATTTGGCACAAATGTCTACGTGGACTCAAAGATGAACTGATTAGAATTTGGTGGTCAAAGGTCAAGGTCACTGACCTCACAAAACACGTTTTTGGTCATAACTTAAGAATACATACGTTAATTATGACAAAGTTTCACAGTCTCTAAATAAGACAGCATGTTTCTCACTGGAAATTATTCACTGGAATCATACATGTCAATATAGAGATAAATTCCACTTACGCCAAAAAAAAACAACCCCAAAAATACCTTTTTTATTAAATTCCTTCAAAGTCTTCACTACAAATATTCTGGACAGACATGGATGTAAACTGCAACTTGACTGGCTGGCAGAGACATACAGCTGTGAGGCGGTATTTCTAGTTTTGTAAAGATGTGTGTTTTTTTTTTTGTTTTTTTTTAAATTTTTAATCTAATTTTTCTCACTTTTCTGTTTTCTTTTCAGATGACTGGCCGTAAAGGTCGTGTGGTCAGTAATGACGACGGCAGCATCACCTATGAATCTCGCTCTGAGCTCGACGTCCCGGTGGAAATCCTCAATCTCACAGAGAAACAAAGATTCATGGATGGAGAGAAGGTAAAAGCAAACTTAAAGAGGGCAGGGGGGGACGATGGGTTTTACCAGTCATGTAACTGATGATTATTAGAGGTTTGGTGCTGTAATTATTTATTTATTATTCTGTATATATTTACTAAAAAATAGTGAAGGGTGTGTGGTGGATGCATGTTTCAGTTACTGGTGAGAAGCTGAACTATGAAGTCCATCTATGAATTTTAAGTCTTAACAGACACAAAAACTGTCTAGTTTCTAGTACTGTGAGACAGGATTTTACAAGGAAAGTTATCATGATGGAAATCATTTTATCTTCTGTTGCAATGATCGGAACAACTTGGTTTAAAGATTTTATTTTTAATTTCTTTACTTCGCACCCCTCCTGTGTAAATGGAGTGACGTCATTCAAACAAATGAGGGGGCTGCATTTATTTCACATAGGGCTAAAGTAATTCTGAACTTTCTCAGGATCAGGACCCACTGCCTAAGGGCGTTTTCAAACCTGCACTGTTTAGTCTGGTTGATTCAGACTTTAGTTCGTTTTCCCCCTTGGTACAATTCGTTTGGGCAGATCTGATTATACTCAACCTTCTTCAGGACCTTCCTGTGTTTACGTTCTCGCTCCCGCCCCAGACGCATAACACCAACGAGCGGAGAAAATGTTCTCATGTGGCCTGTAGTGATGCATTTTAGTTCACTTGGATTTTCTTCTGTGTGAAAAGAAACTGAACCAAGAGGAAAACACACCAGGTTTACCAACTCACCCACTGATAGGTTTGAAGACACCCTGAGTAGAGACAAACATATTTGTTTCAATGATAGTCTCTGTAACTGTGTCCCTCTGTTATACTGTGCATTATTAACTTCCTATTAACAAGGGACCAGCCAGCAAAGAGTGATTTCATTTGTTTGTGGTTGAGCTAAAACTTAACTCAACTAGACCGACAGACTTTAATAAAGAAATAACAGCTGCTGATTCCAGTTTTGTATGTGAAAAGTTAATATTTGTTGTCTGTCTTTTCAAACAGAACATAGCCATTATCTCAGAAGCTGCCAGCTCGGGTATATCCTTGCAGGCTGATCGCAGAGTGAAGAATCAGCGGCGGAGAGTCCACATGACACTGGAGCTGCCGTGGAGTGCAGACAGAGCTATACAGCAGTTCGGTCAGTAGATATTAACCCTCTGTATGAAGGCACAACCAGAATTAATACAAGTGTTGTCATTTAATACGAATGAAATAATCTTGTGGTTCAAAATGTACCAAACTTTTCTTCTCTTGTTTCTTTGGACACAGGGAGAACTCACAGGTCAAACCAGGTCACGGCTCCAGAATATGTCTTCCTCATATCGGAACTTGCAGGAGAGCAAAGATTTGCATCCATTGTTGCCAAAAGACTTGAAAGCCTGGTAAGAACTAACTGAATTGTTAGGTTTGTTTTTTTTAAATTGTGGTGAAATGTATTTAAGGAAAGTTTATAATTTATACTAAACATTAACTGCATTTGTGTTAATTCTTTGTAACAGGGCGCTCTCACTCATGGAGACAGAAGAGCAACAGAAACTCGAGATCTCAGCAGGTTTAATTTTGACAACAAAGTAAGCACATCATTTGTCTCAGATGTTTTTCTTGTCATCTTTATTTGCCGGTGACTCACTTGCGTTTAACTTGTTCACAGTATGGCAGAAATTCTCTGGAAATTGTGATGAAGTCGATCGTGAAGCTCGATGCTCCACTGGTGTCTCCACCTTCAGACTTTAAAGGGGATTTCTTCAAAGGTATGACTCACGTATGACTCACATATTACCAAAATTTATTTCCTTGTAGTCTGATGCAATCAGTTTTGTTTGCTGCACTTTTAGTTCACCCCATAGGGGTAATTATTGCAAACCGTATTGATTTCTGTGTTTTTTAACAAATCAGTGGTTCTCATCTGTGCCTGAGTGATAAATGTGCTTTTCTTCTGTAGAAATCCAAAGTGGATTAATAGGTGTGGGCCTCATAAATGTGGAGGACAGATCTGGCACACTGTCACTGGACAAAGGTGATTTTTAAATTGTGGATTAAAAAAAAAGGAGTGACATTGCAACTATTCTTGTTCAATTTGATGTACAATGCATCTACAGTGAGCTGGAAATTTTTCTAATTAATCTAATGCACATACTTTGTTACTGCTGCAGACTACAACAACATTGGGAAGTTCCTGAACCGTATTTTAGGCATGGAGGTCCAGCAGCAGAATGCCTTGTTCCAGTACTTTTCTGACACACTGGCAGCAGTCATTCAGGAAGCCAAGAAGAATGGCAGATATGACATGGGCATTCTTGGTAAGAGAGCCATTATTCCTCATTTTATCATTTAACTATCATTCTCTACACGCAGCTACGCGGCCCTCCAACAGGTAAAAACTACATAGAACTGGGTAAAAAAAAACTGAGTACAATCTGTTTAAAAAATGATTAAAATAAATACCTCATTGTACCAGAGGCAACCAGTAACCAACTGCATTATCACTTGGCAAAACTCAATGGCTGGCACGCAACCACACACAACACAACAAAGACACAGTTGGTGTAGCAGGTTAAAAAACAAAACAAAAAAGTTCCACCCCGCCTATGCGATGCGTTGCGTCTGTGTCTGATGTATTTCAGCTGTAATATATGTAAAAAATCTCCCTGTTTCTTTCATTAGATCTGGGCTCTGGTGATGAGAAAGTGAAGAAGATGGACTGCAGGAAATTCCTAACACCAGGCTACACCACATCTGGACATGTTGAACTCTTCACAGTATGTTCATATAAATATTTATATCATTTAGCTCCCTCTCTCCTCTTTATGTTATGGCTTGATTGCGGTAATATTACCTGACTTTATATCTCCGTCTCTTTTCTCAGGTTAGTGTGGAGAGGGGAATGTCCTGGGAAGATGCCACGCACGCTTGGGCAGAACAGAACGGACCAGATGATGGCTTCTATGTACAGGTATGGGAAGGTTGGGGAGGGTTCTCACTTAAAGATTAGTTCTGCTGACCAGAACTGCAGCGTCACCGGTTCGAGTCCAACTGGGGACCTTTGTTGCATTTCTCTCTCCATTGTTCTCTCATCTCTCCACATTTTACTATCTAATAAAAAACCCCAAAATGATATTGGCTCTGCAAACTTTGCACTGACTAAAATTACCTGTTAACTTAAATGTCAAATTCGTATCAGTTAAGAGTGCTTGTAGTTTTATAATAATAGGATCACTTTCAGATTTTATCTCCACCTTTTTATAGTAGCAAAATTTGCATTGTGATGATCCATATTGGTAGCATCAAGTATGTATCAAGATCATCCTGATATGTACAGGAATGATAATTATTGATTACAGACAGAGGTCAAAATGTTATACAGCAAAACAAAATCCAGTGTGACTCTTCATGTAGCAACTAGGGCTGCAGCTACTTTTATTAACTATTTTTTGGATTAATCATTTTGGTCTGTAAAACATCAAAACAGTGACAAATGTCTGCATAGTCCATGGTGACATCATCAAATGTCTTATTTTGTCCGAAGAACTGAATTAAATTTTCTGATTTAATGTAAAACAAGGAAAAGTCTCAAATTTGAGAACCTGAAACATCACATTTTTGTTTAAAAAAAGGACCTTTAAATGATTAATTGATTATCAAAATAGTTGCTGATTAATTTTCTGTGGATTGACTAATCAATTAATTGACTAATTGTGCAGCTCTAGTAGCAACAATAACAGAAACACATCTGCTAGCATCAAGTGATTTCATAACTGAGCCAAGAATACTTTGCACAATGGCAGATTTATGAATGAGCAGTTAATGAATCAAGCCTAAGCTAGTTGGCAGTGCTCGTCCCTAGAAATCTCAGATTGACATTATGGTTGCAGTAGTAGCAGTTGTCTAACCTGTGATGGATGTCTCTTTAAGTAAAACATATATTTCATTTTCAGATGAGGAACAACAAGAAAACAGCCATACTGGTCAAAGAGGTCAACACCAAGAAGAGGCTGTTCCTGGTATACAGGCCGAACACTGGCAGACAGCTCAAACTGGAGACATACGCAGACATCAAGAAGAAGTTTAAAAAGGTAAAACAATATTATTTTATTAAATGTGCTATGAGAAGGAGACTGAATGCCTTTAGTGGTGACTAATGGTGTTTTTGCTTTGTTAGGTCTTGTCAGAAGACGCCAAGCAGCACTGGACAGACCAGTACAAGCTGTCAGCAAAGATCTGCTCTCATGCATTTTGGTATGTACATAAATAAATCTCTTAAATGTTAATGATTCTATATATTTTTTTTTTATTGTCGGCAAATCTCATGAAAAGACCAAAACCAACAATGAATTGATCCACTAACAAGTATTGTATGTGATATTTCTTATTAAAAAAAACTCAATGAGCCACACTGTTGCACTGGGTGACATGTTCCTTCATCACCATGAACACACACACACACACACACTGTAGTTTAGTTTGACTCAATCCCACACACACTGACCTGCTGCCACACATTAGAGAGCAAAAACTAGAGCACCAAATGTGGATTAATCCACGGCTGAAAATAGTCCCAAACAAATGCACTATTAACTCATGTTTGAGTAAAGTTTGCTAAAAACTACAGTGTCCAGCTGCTTTAGGAAATTACTGAAACTTTTAAAAACAAAACTAAACACTTGTGATCTGTAGTTCAAAAGGAAAAAAATGGGCTTTGGGCTGAAAGTCACAGGTAGGCTGGAGAACTGTTGGATTTGGTCTTTTCATGAGATTTGTTGACAATAACAAAAATGGCAGAATATCGCCTCACTGCTAATATTGATCAGTTTAATTAAAATTCTTCTCTCTGTATGATTATAAATCTTGGTTTCTGAGCTGTTGTGTGTTTCTGCCCACAGGCGGGGTAACTGTAAGAAAGCGTCGGTGGGTCTACAGTGTGAGATCGGTCTTCGGTGTCGGACATACTACGTTCTGTGCGGCTCAGTGCTCAGTGTGTGGAATGAACTGGAGGAAGTGCTTACCCCAGTCAGCGGAACCAATGTAAAGGTGCAGATTGTCCGTCTCAGAACAGAAGACGGACAGAGGATAGTTGGTAAGTTGAAGGACTCCTGTTTTAAAGGAATAGTTGGGTATTTTGGGAAATATGCGTATTTGAATCCCCTGTGGGACATGAGGCCACAGTGAACTCCCTCCCTCCCAAGTTGGTTAACCTTGGCCAGCTCATCGTTAACAGTTCTGCACCGGGTCACTTTTGGTATTCTTGGTTTCTTTCGTTTGGCGGAGTCCATCTCGGCACATTTGGGATGTGATCTGTAACCACTTAAACAGCACGTAGACCAACATCTGCCTTATTTTAGTGATGTTCTTGCTTTTCGGTTTTCAGGATAATTTCATGGTTGTGATCTTGTTAGGCCAGAAACAAGGGGAAGCACCCTGTCCCTCCCACTGTCCTTGCTGATAGGGTTCTTCTTTTAAGCAAAAATGACAAACATTTGCTGGTTACATTTGAGGTTTAGACTGTTGGTTGAACAAAACAAAAAACATCTTAAAATATCACCTTTTGACTCTGGGAAGTTATAATGGTCATTTTGACTATTTTCTGACATTTTATAGACAAATGATTAATTGAAAATAGGGCTGCAACTAACAATTATTTTTTGACTAATCGTTTCGTTTGTAAAATGTCAGTAAATATAGAAATATGGCCGTTATAATTCCAAACAGCCCAAGCTGACATCTTTTTTTTTTTTTCTGTCCAGCCAACAGTCTAAAACCCAAAAATATTCAGTGTACTATCATGTATGACAAAGAAAACCATGAAGTTCTCACATTTGAGAAGCTGGAACCAGCAAATATTTAATATTTTTGCTTTAAAAAAACGACAAAACAATGAATCAATTATCAAAATAGCTGCTGATTAATTTTCTGACAACCATCTGATTTTCGCAGCTCTAATCAAGAAAATGCTATGCAGATTAATCAACACCAAAAATAATCGTTAGTTGTAGCCCTAAACTCAAGTGGTTCACAATTTATTATAACTGAAGCCTGATACCACTCTCATATCCTTCTGTTAAGCCGGTTATCTTAGCTTGGCATAAAGTCTAGAGACAGCTGGCCTGGATATGTCCGAAAGTAACAAAATCCACCTACCAAAGCCTCTAAAGCTCACTTATTAACATGTTATATCTTGTTTGTTTAATCCATACAAAAAATGAAGTAATAAAACGACAAGTGCTGGTTTTACGGCGGGTTATGTGCGGACCCATCTCTTGTCCGGGGGCCATGACTTGGAGTCTTGTCGTCATTAGGCTGCCAAACAAAAAACTCCTGACCATAGCTTCATATTTACAGACATGAGAGTGACGTCCTCCTTCGCATCTAACTCTTGGCAACAAAAGCAAATAAGCATATTTACCAAAATGTCCTTTTATCACGCTGTAGAAATGGCAGCCTCACAGTTCATTCTCAACCTTTTCTTTATTTCACAGGACTGATCATTCCAGCGAACTGTGTGTCTCCGTTAATTAACAAGCTCTCAACATCGGACCAGTGCCAGCAGCTGGCTGTGCAGGAGCAGCAGAAGAGGCAGCAGCTGCACCCTCAAAGTCTCAGTCATGCACCCAACACATAGTCTGGGGTGGACCACTCTGCTTCATGGGCTTCGATCCCACGAGTTCACATCCCCACACTAAAGGGATCTGGCTCCATCTCTATCTCTCTGCACTGCAGACTCCAGGACTGCTGTCCCTTGTTCTGCACCCTCACGCCCCCCCATCGTCTCTGAGGGTCAGAGGTGTCACACCAAGCTGTGACCATTCTCACATGTAAAGCAGTGGTTGTACAGAGAAAAGATTTCAGGGTTGTTTTTTTCTTTTCTTTTTGTTCTTTTAACCTTCGAGAGACTCGTGTTTATCACCTAGAGAGATTTGATGGGTGATGTATTGTCCTCTGACATTCAGAGTGAAAGATTTGTGATCTATTGATTAAGACAGAGTTGAAATGTAGAAGGCATGTTGGCCTGTGGCAGTTTCAGTTATCCACTCCTCACCCGCGCTTTAAGCTGTTTATACTTTGTGCCCGAGTTTTAGTCCGGACTATCTGGTATGAAGCAAAGACTTTTTTTCTTGGTCCAAACCAAAAGTGGATAAAGCAAAGACCACAAATGTCTTTCAGAGAACTTTGATTCGTTTAAAAAATGGGCATTTAATGCTAAACTACAATCCAATATTAATATATGATGAAGACCTTTATCCTAACTCCTCAGACATTCAGTACATGTGCGGTGAAAGAATTAGTTCTTGGATAACTACAGGAAACCAGGTGTGTGCTTTTTTTTTTTTTTTTTTTTTTTTTTTTTTCCTGTTGGTCTGTGTTCATTGTAGTCACTCATGAGACAAAGACCAAAATGTCATTATCATCAGAATCCACTTCTTCTTCATCTTAATCACAGATCAGTTTGTTTTGCACATGGGTCTCATGTTTATCAAAGTTTCTTGGTTTGTTTTATTTAAAACTTCATCATTTTGTTCCTTATTGTAACATTAACAACCAGGAGTATGTGCCTTTTGTATCAGTACACAGCTACTGCAGTCAGGCACCTTTCCAATGCACTAATACAGTTTTAGTGTCTGTTATCTGATGAAAACCATTTCTATTTATACTGCATGAAATTAAGAATGTTTCACAAAGATAATATTAAGGCAGTAAGAAGTTAAGTTTGTGTCATCAACAAACCAGACTTTCTTTTCAGACAATGTCTGTTGTGTTTATGAGTGAATTGGGCAACACGGTGTACTACTCATAACAAGTGAAAGCTGTTTTAGTTGAGCAGCAGTGTTCCCACATTAAACTATTTTTCCAGTCCATGAAAATACTTTTTTTTTCTTGACTTGGTGTTGCAGGGGTCTGTTTCATGAAAGTGAAGCACTACTTATCACAGAAGGTGTCAGCGTCCACTTCCATAAATGATCGTCACTCACAAACGGCAGATAAATTTGCAAGTCTTAAAGTACTCTCCTATACTCAAGCATGTGTCGCAAGTATGGTGTTCCTTTTGCATTTGTTATCTCATGTCGCAGCTTGCATGTTGCAAATTTGGTGAAACAGGCTCCAGGTTGTTAAAACAACTTTTTGGTATGTATTTCGATTTTCATCTCAATCAAATCGTGTGGTGTGATCTTAAAGTTAACAGGCTGGACTCGACTACATATGTCACTGAAAGGAGAAGGAAATGTTAACAACAGTGAGATAAAGCAGCCAGGGAATTCTGAGAAATGTGAAACGAATGTCCTCGACAAAGACTGTTTGCTTTTTGATCTTCACACCAGTTTAGAGCAAGACCAGTCTCAAGCACTGCTCTGTTTAATGTTCATTTTTTTTGTTTTTATTTTGTTTTTGTTGCCTTTTTTTTTTTTTTTTTTTTTTTTTTAAAAAGGACTTCTGCTCAGGGGTTAAACTCATACAAAGACCCTCTTTGAAAAACAAAACAAAGAAAATCTTTTTTTTTTTTATACAGAGTATTTGAAATGCATGACCATAACTCAAATACTCCTCCTACACCTCTCCTCAGTAATGTTGTTTTGCGTTTGGCTCACAGCACATGCTACAGACACATCTCACCTCTAATTCACCTGCTTTCTGGAGCCGAGTTGTAATTAAAATAGACGATTGCTTCTGTTAAATAGCTTAATCCTGTTGAGCAAACGTTGAACGCCTTTGCCTCCTCAGTCCTGTCCTCCATTATAGATCTGCACTGGAAGGGACAGGCCAAAGTCTGGATACATGAGCTGTCCGAATCGCTGATAGTAAAAGATGTGTTTTGTGTGACGGTATGCTCAGACACATCTTTAACCTGTGGATTAGTTGTTGTTAAGTGTGTTTTCTCTCCTGTTCTTGGTTGATGCATTTAAAAACACGTGAAATAAGAAGGAAGAAGTCTTTGTATCATACCCATGTGCATTTTTGTACACTTTGTAAAAGGATTCAAAATGACATTCTTCAGTGCAGCACATCTCAACTGTTGGACGATATTCAGAGACCTTATTGAGAATATTGATAAGGTCTGCTCTCTAAGTGAAAATCACATCTTTCAACTTGATTGTCCACCATATATAAGCCAACAACTGTTTTTATTTTGTCTTTTGAGATGTTTATGTACATGTGCTGCTGACTTAAAAGTGTCATGGCAGATCGGCTCTTTCTGAAGTTGAAACACTTGAAGGACTTTTTTTTTTCCTTTAATCATTGCACGAGTTGCACTACTGACAAAGAGTTGTACAAAAAGATTCAACATTACCTGTACATGAATGAGTGCAATGCTCAATAAAGCTTGGTATACTTCTACGTCGTCGTGCTGTTCATTACAAAACAGAACTGGCTCACAACTCCTCTTTCAGGAAAACAACCCATCCTGTTGTCATTACATACAGGATGTATTAGCTGCTTATTTGCATAATCCCAGCAGCAAATATAGGAGCTTGGGATGGTTGTAATGGAATAAAAATGTTTAAGAATGGAAAACAAAACAAGCCAGTTTTCATCGCTGCTAAATCTTGGTATATTTCAGGCTATTTTGGTTTTGCTTTCCTGTGATATCTGTACAATTTGTGGTTTATTTTAAAAGGTTTTGACTTGAAAAGAGAACCAAAATGATCCTGCACACTGTCCATTACTTAAACTCACTTTAATAACACGTTTCAGTCCTCAGACTTTGATCAGGTAAAATTAATTCTTTGGTTTTTTTTACAAGTCAGAGTTTTTTATCCTACTTACCACTATCACTATATATCTAAAACTTGAGGCTTACTGATTCCTTGAAAGCTGTTTCAGAAATAGGAAGTTACTTAGTTGCTTAACTGAATTTTTGTTTTTCCAGCGTTGTGGGAGTAGTATTAAGATATTTTACTGAAGTACAAGTAGCAATATCACACTATAAAAATACTCCATTACAAAATGAAAATGTTACTTAAAAGTATCAAAATTAAAGGTACTACAGGAAAATGTCCTTTGTTAGTTATACTTTTACATTTTCAAGTACTATTACTGATGCATAAATGTCAAAGTAGTATATGTTGGTCAATAGTTTAATCTATAACAATCAACATATTTTATAAGCTCATATGTTTTGTTTGTAACATATTTAATTGTAAAGTAACTAATAGCTGCTAATTAAATGTAGAAAAGTGAAAATATTAATATTTGTCTCAGAGGAGTATAAAAATGAACATTATCATTTCAGTAAAAGACCAACCAATTAATTTTCTATTGAACACATTAAAAATCCTACTTAAGTTAAAGTATAGAAGTATTACCAGCTAAATTTACTGTGGTTTATTATTATTAGTATCTTTATTTTAAGTAAATACAACTAAAAGTAAATATGGGATTTTTACTTGTAATAAAGTATTTTTACATTATATTCACTTTTCTGTTTGCAGCTGCCTTTAATTAAATCAAACTTGAGGCTTTTGATTCATTTCTTGCATTGCATTGTAATTTTTGTCTTATTCTATTTTAGCTTATTTTCTGTTCTCTTTAACTCTTTAATAACTATTTTTAATTGTATCTAAATGTCCTTTTATAATGTGTTTTTTCTGCACTTTCAGTGCTTTATGTAAAGCACTTTGAATTGCTTTGTTGTTTGAAATGTGCTATACAAATAAACTTGCCTTGTAATAAACTTGCCTTGTGGTATTTATACTTTTACTTAGAGTACTTCTTCCAACATGGGTCACCAAATACGTCGTAACACCCACAATGGATAGTTGCAGTGTTAGAAAGCACAGTGGGTGTCAATATAAAGTGACGGCCATATTTGCCGGTGCCGCTGTTGTAAACAAAAAGTGAGAGACAGACGCTTCACTGAATTTCGGGTCATTTTTATTTCTTTAATTTACAATGTCTCTGGGAATGTCTTACAAACCCAACGTCCATCAGCACATTCCGGGAACTTCTGGGAACCAGGGTAAGGCGAAAACGGCGGAGAAAATCAAAGTATCCGACCGTTAAATCGACCGTTAAATTCGGGGTCTCGGAGAATACCTGGAGAAAGACCGTGTCTGTAGTTTTTGTCCAGTTATATATATAGGGTCAGATCCTGGGAGCTAGGCTAATTCATATCCGCCATTATTACTAATGTAAAAGAGCGCCATCCGCGGTATCAGCCGTTGGAGAAATACGGTTGGGATGTGAAACGAGAAGGCGACGTTTCCGTAACGGTCGTTATCCGCCGTCCGGGGTCCCGGTCCCGCCGGGTGGGTGCCGTTACACGGTGACAAAAATGTATCACTTCTGTCTTCTTGAGCCAGCCTTGTTCCGTTTCCTCCATGATGCTCCTCGGTCGGAGCTGCTGATTGATCTGCCTCTGAGGGCTCTTTATGACTCTTCGAGGACATCTCGTGTTGGAGGCTGAATACTGCAGTTTATTCACAAATCAGTGCAAATACTATCATAGAAGAAGTACTCAGATCCTTAAGTAAAAGTATCTGTACTGCAATGTAAAAATAAACTTTACAAGTAAAAGTCCTGCATGAAAATCCTACTTAAGTAAAAGTATTATGAGCTTGATGTAGTTAAAGTATTGCAGTAAAAGTACATAAGTATTATGAGCTTGATGTAGTTAAAGTATTGCAGTAAAAGTACATAAGTATTATGAGCTTGATGTAGTTAAAGTATTGCAGTAAAAGTACATAAGTATTATGAGCTTGATGTAGTTAAAGTATTGCAGTAAAAGTACATAAGTATTATGAGCTTGATGTAGTTAAAGTATTGCAGTAAAAGTAGTGGTTTGGTCCCTCTGACTGATATATTATTATATATGACATCATTAGATTATTAATACTGAAGCATCAGTGTGTAAGCAGCATGTTACTGTTGTAGCTGCTGGAGGTGGAGCTAGTTTCAACTACTTTATATACAGTTAGCTGTAAATTCATCACGTGTGCATCGTGATACCAAAAAACAAAACAAAAACAACAACAGCACTAACAACAAACAACAACAGAGCACCTCCACATACACCACATATCACCAAAGTGCTACACATATTATTCAGTTCAGCATCCTCGTGCACACACAGGAGTATAATACTGGTAGGAACGAATGATCTGCGAGCCCTGGTTGGTTGGGAGGGATGGCAGCCTGTACCTGATGGTAACAGCTAGATAGATGTTACTGGTTACGTTCCCCGTTAAGATTTTACTCACAACACATAACAATTAAAATATGATGCATTAGTATTCATTAAACTATCCAGCATTATGAGTAAATTTAAGCACATTGTGCTCATTAGTTGCAGGCCTTGTAAACAACTTAAAAAAATCATTTTTAAAAAAAGCATTGAAGTACTATAAATGTGTCTGTTTTGGTGCTCTGAGTCTTGACTGGTTTGTGGTTTTTGATGTGTTGACAGTCGGAAACCTTCAGTCTCCCTCAGCAGCGAACTTGGCCACGTTGCAGTCCTACAGGCCCCTTCTGAGCGACTATGGACCTCCATCTCTGGGATTCTCACAGGTAACTGCTACTGAGCTGAAATCTGACTCACGCAAACATTTCCATC
Source organism: Scomberomorus guttatus (assembly GCA_038419695.1). Classification (NCBI taxonomy): domain Eukaryota; kingdom Metazoa; phylum Chordata; class Actinopteri; order Scombriformes; family Scombridae; genus Scomberomorus; species Scomberomorus guttatus. Next base: position 3,724,040 of record CM076463.1, read on the forward strand.
TAGCTTCTTCCTCATTAAAGGGTTACTCCAGCAATTTAGTATTGTACCAAAAATAAACCCATCTCAAAAATAATGGTCAGAGTTGAAGCAGCAGAGGCTGAGATATCCTGACTGTCCCTGGTGTGGTTTAAGCTCCAAAAACTCCTAGACTTCCCATAAATCGCCCACGTCTTTCAAATTCCACGCTCCCAGTTTGTAACTCAGCCTTTCCTTTATTTATTTATTTATTTATTTATATTGAAACCCTTCAGTTCTGACTTCCAACACAACATTTCACACAAAACATGAGCTGTAATCTACAACAAAGAATGAAAAGAAGCAGGGAAACGAGACAACGGTTCATACATTTTCTCATGCTTACAATTTTTATGAGGTACAAAAGACATTAAGAGTAGTTCAGACCTGTTATACGAGTCTCTGCCTTTCTTTACAAGCGGAGAAACTTGTTTGACAAAGTTAATGCCAAATAAATATTCTGTTCATCATATTATCATCATCATGGCTGCCAATTTACTGAGGTTTTTTTAGTTTCTCTGAGTTTTATTGTCATATTTTGGCACAGCAGCTTCCACATTTGAGTATTAGTAGTAAACAGCCTCAGCGTGTTTCTGCAGGTTTCTCTCCAGCTGACAGTGTAACATCACCTACTGTAGGCTGTAATACACTCTCCTCTACTGACACCCCTAAATTTGTTATGTTTTTATCTGCTAATTTATGACAGCAGGACTAGAAGCTCTGCGGTGTGAAATTGCTTGTTTTTAAGTTTGGGAACATTTTTGTAAATGAAACTTGCCCACAAACAGAGTGGAACGTGTCGCCTTATGTGGCAATTTTAGGGGCGTCAATTATACTTCTGATTAAATCTCAGGAACGTTCACCTCCTCACGAGCAGGTGACGTTCATCAGGCTGAAACATGCGATTTACGACAAGTTCGGGCAGTTAAGAGAGTTTGTTAAATCCGACAAACAAACCTCACAGAAAAAAAGTTTTAGGAGAAGACTATGAAAATGTTCTTGCATGATGCCCAATGTTACATTACACAGCATTACCTGCCTGTCTGAGTGGAGATGACCCTAATGACATCACCAGGGTTGTTTGTTTAGTCTCTCCTTACAGCCACAGATGACATCGTACGACTATTTTTACAGTTTGAGTCTTTATGGCAAGTAAACTGATCTTGATGTGTAATTGTTTCTTAACAATAATTAATGAGAAAAATGTTTATTAAATTAAATATTACTTAGAAAATGGACAAAAATGTTTTTCCTTGTGCTCTATAATTCTCTTATCACATAAATATTGAGATTCACCGCCCATGTTTGTGTTTGCTCATCAGTTTTGGCAAATAATTGGTAGCTCATTCATCTACTGTCCTCACTGTAATGTTCTCTGGATTAGAGCGCCTTCCACATACTGAAAATGTGTTGAACCTGGCTTATCTTGCTCTTGTTTGCTCTTTCTCCAGGGCTCCACTGGGAGCCAAGTGCCTCAGAACAAATATGCAGAGCTGCTGGCCATCATCGAAGAGCTTGGGAAGGAGATCAGGCCCACATATGCTGGAAGTAAGAGTGCAATGGAGAGACTGAAAAGAGGTACTTTTAACCTTGGTACTTAGAACAATTCATGCGCATAATGTAATTCAGAGTTTGTTAATCTAAACTGTTTCTTTTTTTTTGTTTTTTTTTCACAGGAATAATCCATGCCAGAGGGCTGGTGCGTGAATGCTTGGCTGAGACTGAGAGAAACGCAAGGTCCTAGCTACGAACACACATTCCTCCCTGCAAGAAGAACTAACAGTGTGCGTCTTATGAAAAAAAAAAAACTGCATGGCATTTCCTTTGAGAGGAGGAAGTAAATGAAGAATGGATGGGAAAACAAGCTCTAGGGGGAGAAAAAAAAACACAATTCATGACTCCTGTGGGTTCTGGAGGATCATTTAAATCATGTGTGGATTATTGGAATTCAAATGAGAGGATATCATGTGTTTTTATGCCCCACTTTTAGGGATCTCAGTTTTAACTTCATATTTAAAATGTTGATTTATGCATGCGAACGGGCCCGTGGGTTAAGTGTAGACACTGCATGGCTTGTAGGGGGGAGGTAGGGTGGGTAGGTGGGGTGGGTGGGTGGGTTGGGGGTAGATGGAGAAGAATTGTGTTTTGATAGTATTTGGTCTGTTTTTCAGACTCCTAATAACACACATGAATGAGTGAGTGAGGGACAGAGATGTGCCAAATGCATTGGTTCATTCGTGTTGAGGTCGGTTTTGGTATAAAAAAAAAAAAGGAAAATGCTGTTACTTGCATCTTTGTATGTATTTATTACTCAGTGTAATAAATTGTATTTTCAATATAGTTGTCATTGTGATTCATTGTGTTTCAGGTATTCATCATCAGTGGTGAAAAGTAACTAAGTACATTTACACAAGTGCTGTATTTGAGTACAATTTTGATGTATTTGTACTTTACTTGAGTATTTCCATTTGATGCTACTTTATATTCCACTCCACTACATTTCAGAGGGAAATATTGTACTTTCTACATTTATTTGACAGCTTTATTTACTTTGTGTTTTCTTCTTTCCTCTCCCATTAATCATCTCATGACCCCTCAGATTTATCTGATGACCCTTTGGAGGGGCCGGACCCCTAGGTTGGGAACCACTGGACTAAACTAGCTAACTGTATATAAAGTAGTTGAAACTAGCTCCACCTCCAGCAGCTACAACAGTAACATGCTGCTTACACACTGATGCTTCAGTATTAATAATCTAATGATGTCATATATAATAATATATCAGTCAGAGGGACCAAACCACTACTTTTTCTTTAAATGATCAGTTCATTCAGTCACAGACTAATTCCACCAAAGAGCGAGACAGAGTGTTTTTAGGTGCTCATTTGTGCCCACTGCCATCAGACTCGACAACAAGAACTGTGACAACAGTTCAAACAGCTGTGAAGGCCCACCACCATCTCCATCCCACCCCATCATCATCATCATCATCATCATCATCATCATCATCATCCTCCAGAGCTCTGAACTCGGCTTATAGCTGGCCTATGTAGATAACACTACTGCATATTTTATTTATATTTTGTATTCACTACTTCACCTATATGACACACAGACATGCATATATATATAACTACAGCTACACCTACCACTACTTAATTTTGAACAACTTTTTATTTTTACAATCCACAACTCAGGTCATGTATATTGCCTAATTATTGTAATGTTTGTAATGTATATAGATTCAATTTCATTTACTTCACTTTTTATTTTGTTTGCATCTGTTACTCTTGGTTCTTATCTGCTTCCTGCACTGCGGTGACATGCAAATTTCCTCTCTGGGGATCAGTAAAGTCTTATCTTACCCGGGGTTGGGGGCGGGGGGAGTTACAGTTCATACAAAGAATTTAAACAAAAAACAGGTATTAATAGTTTTAACAGCCTTTGGATTCGAGGACAATCGAATTGAATCGATGTTCTGTTTGACCTCCTTTGTGAAAACCAAGAAGTTCGGCTTTTTACCTGTAAATGCTTTTATGAATATGTAATTTAGCCAATAAAATTAAAAGACTTGTAATATATAGCTGATAATTCAATTTAGAGTTAACTTCCAGTATTCCAAACAGTACATTTCCAAAATAATAAAAAAATCATTAATATGACTATTGATAAAGATACACGTTATTCCAGAAGGGTCTCACAAAACGGCCTAAACAAGTGAACAGCAGTCTCAGGGGAACGACAACAAAATATACAACTGATTCTCGCAGTGCTTCTCTTTTTTTTAAAGTCCCCCTCCAGTCAAAAATGTGTTTTTCTTCTTGTTCCTACAGTTGGATGTTTGAGCTTCACTGTGCAGAATGATGTATGTGCAGAGTTTGTTTTCACATTCATCTGCTGAAGGAGGAAAGTTTCTCTGAGCTCACTGAAAATCTGATTTTTAGGGGTAAGTCTATGAACATGATTTGTGACATCACAACTAGTTTGGAGCCAAACGTGGTCCAACATTCAACTTGTGCCTGGTGTGGAAACTTGAAGCCTCCAGTGTGAATGGATGTGATTATACTTTTTTCTGCAAAAGCTTTGTCAGACACTCATTACTGTTCCAAGGAAAGTATTTTTGTATGTCTTAATACATGTTTGGAGGGGATCTTTAAATAGATATCTTGTTACAGTGATGATACGTTTTAACAACTTTTTTGTTTGTACATTTAGTTATTGAAGAAATGTATTGTTTGATATGGACAGTCAACTCTGAACAGTTTGGCTTTTTGCTTAAAAATTTTGATTTGTGAATATAAAATTTAGTCATAATAGTAAGCAAATTAATCAAATAGCACAGTGAACAGAGATTCCTGCCATATTCAGTGAATCCAAACAATATTTCCAAAGTAATAAAAAGTGATGGTAGATATGATCAGCAATAAATCGTGACAGTTTACTCCACAGTTGTTTTGTATGCGGGCCAAAGACCAAAATAAATGTACCAGCGGCCCCCATCAACTAAATGATTAGCTGGATAAAACTTGTGAAGCATTTTAGAAGACATCCCTTTGATGTTGCAGCAATAGCCAAACTCTTTCCCAACAAATATCTCCAACAAATGTGGACCAATATGGTAAAGCAGAGGGTGCACTTATGTGACAAAAGCCCAGATGTGACGATGAATTTATCTGACAGATTTATAGCCAAATGCAACCATGATGTATCTTTGTGTGTATGTATATATGTATATGCACACATTTGTATTTATTTTGTGTTTTATTAGAGTAACAATATGGAATGAGTAGAAGGACTGCCTCCAATTAGTGTTTTTTTTTTTTTTTGGTTTTGTTCTTGTTTTGTTTATACTGTAATTAATGTATGTGTGTTATGCTTAGGTTTGGGGGGTGTAGAAACTGAATTAGGGGAGACATGATGTATAGTGTTATGTTAATAGTGTTTAAATTGTATGATTTGAATCCCCATAAATATGATGGGTGATGGACTTATTGAAATGCTAATAAAAACATATACACAAGAAAAAGTTGACGGATTGCCTTATTTTTATTAGTTTGCCATGAAATACAAGTTTTCTCTGTCAGCTTGTTTTGTCCCAACATATGTGTACACCTCTTTCCCGGAACAGCCAATAGAAACACAGAATGAGACTGACAACCAATCAGAGCTCTGTATTTTTGATTATGTTTTGACCAATCGCGAAGCAGACTGTGTCCGTTACAGCAGCCAGAGATCACCGCAGTGCAGTGCAGCAGCCAACCAGCAGCCAGCTAGCCAACAGCTACTCACAGAAATATGGATGAGACGATGTTACAAGTCAACGGGTAGGTTAACTGTTATTTAATGTGGGTTATCTGCGACACTTTTTCTCCTTTAAAACAGTAGCTGTTCCTCGGCTGTGTGTTATATTGTCACCTGCCTACGCTGTGGTTATAAACCTGTAATAAACCAACTTAGCCTAACTCAGCTAGCTCGCTAACCTGTTCTCAGCGGTAGTTGTAGCTAACATGTTAGCTCGATAACTTAGCCTATGCTATCTGTCTGTGCTGTGTGGATTTGTGTTGACGGATATGTGTCAAAGTTAATTAGCGATTCAATCAAACCGAATCAGTCCAGACAAGCTCACGCACGCATGCACGCGCGCGCACACACACATACACACATGCACACACACACACACACACACGCACACACACACGCACACACACACAGGACATCACAGACAGACTAGGAGAGATGGGTGCTAATGCGTAACACTGACACAATATCTTTGACATTTGTAACGTTGCAGTGGTGGAAAGTAACTAAGTACATTTACTATACTTAAGTACAATTTTGAGGTACTTGTACTTTAATTGAGTATTTCCATTTGATGGACTTATGTACTTATTGTACTTTCTACTCCACTACATTTATCTGACAGCTTTAGTTATTTTTCAGATGAAGATTTGACACAATGGATAATATAACAAGCTTTTAAAATACAACACATTGTTAAAGATGAAACCAGTGGTTTCCAACCTTTTTGGCTTTTGACGTCTTACAAAAAGCAGTGTGTAGTCGGGGTCACATTTCAGATGTCTATGAGTTGTTAACAGCTCCACCAAATAGTGATTTTTCCCTCTAAACTTCTCACATGATTTCATTTTAATAAATGTTCAAATGATCCAATATTTCAGCAAAAATCAAAGATTAGAGAAAAAGTCCAAAAACTGAAAACAGATTTGTGTATCAGAACTTTGTTTTTTCTTCTTTCCTCTCCCATTAATCATCTCACGACCCCTCAGATTTATCTGCTGACCCTTTGGAGGGGCCCCACCCCTAGGTTGGGAACCACTGGACTAAACTAGCTAACTGTATATAAAGTAGTTGAAACTAGCTCCACCTCCAGCAGCTACAACAGTAACATGCTGCTTACACACTGATGCTTCAGTATTAATAATCTAATGATGTCATATATAATAATATATCAGTCAGTGGGACCAAACCACTACTTTTACTGCAATACTTTAACTACATCAAGCTCATAATACTTATGTACTTTTACTGCAATACTTTAACTACATCAAGCTCATAATACTTATGTACTTTTACTGCAATACTTTAACTACATCAAGCTCATAATACTTATGTACTTTTACTTAAGTAGGATTTTTCATGCAGGACTTTTATTTGTAATGGAGTATTTTCATGTTGGTACTTTTACTGAAGTAAAGGATCTGAAATCTTCCTCCATCACTGGCTAGTTGTCAAAGTTAATCAGCGATTTAGTCAAACCGAGCCAGTTCAGACAAGCTCTCACACACACAGCAAACATTGGACATGACAGACAGACAAGGGGAATTGGGTGCTAATGCATAACACTGACACACATGCATAACAGATATTTATATTTGGTATTGTTGATGTTTTGTTAACTCTTGAATGTTGATAACGGATCAGAAATATGATACGACTTTATTGCCCCAGGGGAAAATTTGCTGTGTATTACCTATGGCCTACACTTAATAATGTTTTCCTTTTACATTATCACATCACTTTCATATTTCCTTTTTATATTATTATATTTTATGGTTTATGGTGTGTTTATTTAATGTTATTGTCATCACAATTTTAATAGTGCTTTTATTTAGTGTCTTAGTATTTTTTTACTGGCATTCTGTCTGCTTTACGTGAGTATATTTCTTTTATTTTATTTATGTATGGGCTCAGTGCCACATGATATATGTGCTCTAATGTTCCTATGTCTTGTATGTCACATAGGGGGTGACATACATGGGTTTCTGGTTCTGATTTTTTTTAAATTCTGTAAATCATTTTTAATCTGGAAAGCACTTTTCTCTTATGTTCGAAAAGTGCTATATAAGTACAATTATTATTATTGTTAGTAGCAGCAGTAGTAGTAGTAGCTGGCTTATTGATTGTTTTTTTCATTGTTGTGGCAGTTGAGCAACACTTCCAGCTGTTAGCTTGGAAGACTATATTTCCACATCTGTCTGGACAACAAGAAGTGTGATTCAAAGGCTTCATAGCTCTGTCTGACCACTTCTTGTTTTCCTCTCTCTTGGCCTCTAGCTGTCAGACTGACCCCCTCTGCATGGGCCCATAAACATGTCCACAGATGACAGTATCTCTGAGGATGTGTCCAGCTCGGGGGCTTTGAGCCATTGCCATGCCAGTGCTGACGGGGATGGGGGTAAGGAGAGCGAGACCTCTTTGGTGTCCTCTGAGGGGACATCGGCCTCGGGGCTGGCTGTCTCAGAGGGCAGACACACAACCTCCCAAACAACAGGAGGCACTGTGGAGAGCCGGCCCATGGACATCACACCAGCATGCAACAAGATCAGGTGCAGCAACTGTATGAAAATGGACAATAAAAAGACAGTAGTTCCTCTGTGCAGAGATAAAATACAAAACAGTAGACCCATGTTTTTAAAAATGTAATCTATTTCCTGTGAAGGACCATTGTTGTAGTTTTCCTTGAACTTCATAGGAAATAGATTAAAATTTAATAGCATTTATATTTACAGAAGATTATTTTGTATGGATTACTAGAAGTCAAATTTGTCCAGAGTGTCCAGTCTTGTTTAGGTGGAGAAAATGGATATATTTTTAAAATGCACCATCAAGTTTCAGTATATGCGAGAGTTTAGGTAAATAGACAAAGTGTCTACTGTTGTTTTTACAAATTAATTTGGTCATTATATTGTTTTATATTATTGCCAAACATTTGGTGGATCCAGCTTCTTAAAATTGAGAATTTAACTATATCATATATTACAAAACTTAGGTACAGGATGTGATTTAATATTCTATGTTTGTATTGCAGGAGTCTGTGTCTGAGCACAGATGAAGCATTTGAACAAGGAAAGAACCTCCCATTCATCAACCCAAGCTCCCTTGAGACCCTTAGGGCGCTGGTGCAGGAGATCCAGAGCAGTGGAGAGACAGACCCTGAGATCTGGAAGGATTGCGAGGTGGGAAAACGTTGCAGGACCAGAAAGACAATAGTTATTGTAGAATGTGTAAATGAAGTTGGGGTTAGCTGCTGTGGCAGTTCTTGTTTTTGTGCACTGCATTTGGCAGCTGGCAGCCTCATTTCTGAGCTGTCACTTTTATTTTTTGTGCAGATCACACCTGACAGTAAGGCAGACACACACACACACACACACACATACACATACACAGACCCCAACACTGCACCACACTGCAGCTGATCTTTTTAGACACAGGATGTGATGATTTGCAGAGATCAGACAACTGTGATGATCTACATTCCAAAAGCACCTCGCTGCACAGTTCATAAGGCTGGACGCCTTTTAGTTTACGTACCTGCAGAGAAACACGCTCTTCTCTGATTATTAAAATGTCTTTGGAAAATTTATTGTATGGGCGATATCACTTGAGAATTACTGTTCCTCTGTATATCACTTCTCCTTCTCTGTTGGGAGTTCATATCACATCGCAGTGGTGCACAGCTGCGTCCCTCACCCCTTTACAAATACACATATGCATATGTGCACTTCTCCTATGTGATCTCTTAAACGTCATGGGAACAAGAAGCCTGGTTTCCGCAATTAGGGTAGGGGATTAGAGAAACCTGATTTCCCCACTTAGATTTCTCCTGGAGAAAGCAGATGTCTTCACCATGTATATTTGTAATAAGGCGGGTTAGGGTTGCTTTTACACTTTAATACTACTTCTGTTTATACTGCCCTGGGTGTCTTCCCTCGTGGATAATGGCAGATCACAAATTATGTTGACCCTCACACCCCAGGGGATGCTGAAATTAGTCTCTAGAGCCTCTGGAAGTCTAAGTCCACTGAACATCTCATTGTTAAATTCAGACACATTCGTGCTGTAAGAAAAAGCTATTTGGTCACAGAGTGTCCTCTCACTACATCAGCCCTCTAGCATACATGCACACACACACAATCACAGTGCGTAGTGCAGAGTATTGTATCACCATAATAATTAAAGATTCCCCCCAGACATTTAAGATGTCTAAAATACTCTGCTTTGAATAATAATCTGTCTATGGTTTTTCCACAAAAAAGTTTACTTACCAAGTTAGAAATTCTTAAGATTGCTTCCTCCTTCTCCCTCATTGAAAAACCCAGAATCTGTGAATATGCAAACATTGTTCATAGTTTAACTGCTTGACAAAAGATGTGTCTTAATTCACTTTAAAGTCCATTCTCAGTGTTTGTGCACTGGAAGCTTAAAGTTTCCACATCGCACTTGTGTAAGTTGCAAACTTACATTGGACCACGATTGGCTCCAAACTGGTTGTGGTGTCACAAAATCATGTTTTTAAGGTGATTTAAGGTGAGCACAGAGAAATGTTCCCCCTTCAGGAGATGAATGTGAAAACAAACTCTGCACATACATCATTCTGCAGAGTGAAGCTCAAAAAATAAGTGAAGGAACAAATGGAGAACACATTTTCGAGTGGAGGGGGTACTTTAAAATAAATAAGTAAGGCTTCGATAATAAGGTCGGGGTAGGGTATGTATGCGAAGATTTATAGTAGCCAGGTTTCTACAGTGCATGAAAAGTTGTCTGATTAGCTGCGTAACCAGACTCCTGAGTAAATAACCTGGTAATGTGTGCACGTAGTTTTAGAAGTTTAGAAGATGTTTCCATTTTGCCTTTGCAGCAAGAGGTGAAAGGCAAGGTCAGAGGCAAATGCGAAATGTCAGTCTGCGTATTGACAGTGATTAATAACCTGGCTCTCCTCCAGCTGTTCCACTGCAGGTTAATGTCTTGCTGTGAGCATTGATGGTACATGACACTATGTTTATTTATTTTTCTGCACCAGGGCCGATGGTTGCATCTGTTTCAGCTGGTTGAGAAGCAATATCAAGAGCAAATACTCGCTCAACAAGAACAATACCAGTGCCAAATTCAGGTAAGCCTGCATTTAGTCATGTCTTATGAGATGTTTAAGTATGTGCTTATACAGTGAAACAATGATGTATTTTTTTCAGTTGATTCAGGATGAAATTAAGGCCCTGGTTCAACTCCAGAACCGCCAGGGCGGCATCCAGCCACACACAGAGTTCTCTCCAACTCCGGTGACCAAAACCTCCACCAACACAAAGGACTATATTTTCCCCCTCATCTCCAGTGACTGCACAGTCCCCAAAAATGTGGCCATTGATAATGACAGCCTGGCAGCACCTGCACATACCCCGTTTAGCTCCCCTTCACCTCCGCTCCAGAGATCGGAGACCGCCAACCAGGGGGAGGAGCGGGCGACCACAGTGCTCAGCAGCGGCTACGGGACTCTGTCTGTTTGGGAAACAGGACTGGAACCTGCTGGGTCTCCAGGTGAAGATGAGGATGGTGGTCAAGGGAGGGAGAAGCATCAATGGTCCTCTACCTTCCAGGAAGACACAGAGACAACTATGATGGGGCGCCAGCAGGATTTCTTCAACAAGACGACTCTTGAAGTGGAGGAACGTAATCCTTTAGTCTACCAGCAGAGAACATCTGGGTATGTCTGAGTTGTTTATAACCACATCTCCTTAGAGGATATGGCTTAAAGATATAGGCATTATTTCTGAGAAATGATATTTCTACTTACCTTACCTCTCTCCCTCTACTTATGTTCTGTTTGCAGCACTGGCCAGCCTTTGACTTCATGGGCCCAGAGGCAGAAACTCAGACCCAAGAAATGTAAAACAGGACAAGCTTCATCCCAAATCGCTGAGTACCAGGAGCAGCCACGCAGCCCCAGAGAATCCAACAGACAAAACCCTCTGGAGAGCACAGACTCCCAGGACCAGGTACAACTCTCCATTAAACAACAAAAAATAATAACACTGCCATCGGGCATCTGTAGTGTTTTAGTTTTCAGTGCATGTGTCTGTTGTGGCTGTCTTAATTACATTCCTGCTGCTGAGTCTAATCCACTCATCTCTCTATCATCTCTCAGCATCGAGTGGCTGGGCCGTCGTCCAGCTCTTTTCCCCTGAGGAGGAGTGATAGTCTGATGTCTGAGGCATCAGGTAACAATTCACTGATTCAGACAAAACAACAACAAAGCTTAGCCAGTGTAAAGATTTCACCAAAAAATATAAAACAACAACAATACAGAATATTATAAGTTTTTATGAAAGATGAAGCACTATTGCAGTTACCACAAGTGACAGTAAGATGGCACTGTTGTACCACATAGGCCTTTTATTATGGGGAAACTGAATAATATCAGTTCCTTTTTATTTCCTCAAACGTTTCACAAATATAATGAGTATGTTTGTTAGTTACGACTGAGCCCCAAATTGGCAAAATTACCCTTTTATCATTGGTATTGCATCACTTGACAAATCAGTTTAAAAGGTTAGATGCATAAAAATATAACTTCAGGTGGGCGTCACTATTGTATAAGCAGTACATAACTGTCTGCTCCAGAGAGTAAAAAAATGCCAGGTCTCACAGTTTATTTTTGATCTCTTACACTGTGTTTATGAAACCCCAAAGCTTTGGATTTTTAGAGTTTTTGCTTTGCTAAACTTATTTTCAAAAATTAATCAACTGACACAAACAGATTTCTAGAGATTCTTAACACAAGCAAACTGAATGTGGTGAACTTTGAAATTTGAGTTGCTTGCTGTTGTTTTGGGATTTGGTACCAAAGATAAGATTTGGTAAATGTTTTTTTTAGCATAGTCTCCATCTATATCTGTTGCTCTCAGCCCCCTATGTCTTTGTTCCTTCTGAAGACGTGAATCCTAAAAAACCTGTCAATAATATATATAGTTTATTTTTTTTAAAAAGGCACAGTCATTTCCTAAAACAGCTGGGCACTGTAGTTTTTAGCAAACATTACTCAAACAGGAGGAAATTATGATTGTTTGTTATTTGTCTGTATATCAGACTTTGGATATACACACAATACTTGTTAGTAGATCAATTCATTGTTGGTTTTGGTCTTTTCATGGAATTTGATAACACAAAAGAATAAAATATAGAATATTACCAGACTTTACTTTAAAATTGACTATATTTGGGTGGTAATCTCTGCCAGAAATATACAAGAAATGTGTAATTCTAAACTATTATTACAAATTATTAGATAAACTACTTGTCATATCAAGTAGAATAAAGTCTAAATCGCTCTACATTCTTCTCCCTGTCGTAGGCCTGACTTACTGGCGTCTGAACGAGAGTGATATGTATCACCCGCTACCAGACAGCCTCGACAGCGGCGCTTACCTCCTTCTGCAAGAGGCCTCCACGAGTCTTGTGAGTTACAATAATACAGTTCTTTGCAGTGGCACCTGTGATTGGTCGGAGGAAGAGATGTGTCATGGGGTTCAAATAGCATTTTATTAAATACAAATCCATAAATACAAATACTGAATCCTTTTTAATCCTTTATGGAATATTATTAGGTTTACCTTTCAACATTTGCAAGTAACGAAAGGCTAAAATAACTACAAAGATGTCCACTTCTACTCTTCAATCATGTGTTTTGGAATAGAATAAAGACATGTGAGACATAGTTGTTTCCGGTTGAGGAGATGAACTGCTTATATTCAGAAACCTGCCTGCGTTTGGCTGCTGGTTTGTGTCACCTCTCCTCTTAGACGTGTTATCTCCATCTCTTGTAGACTCCATCTCAGGAGCCTCGGCTGTCTCTCAGAGAAATCTATCAGAACAAGCAAAGAGCAGAGGGTAAACGTTCAGACTGGGAAGGTTCTGTTACTTCCAGTCCTTCGTCACCGCAGGTATGTCACGTGACTTATGCAGCAGTGATTTGTTTAGTCCCTGGCTGAGCCTCTAACTCATAATCTCCCTCTTTCTGCCTCAGGTGTTGACTTTGGACCCTGCAGTGAACATGCGGCAGTCAGATCGCACCTCTGGCTTCACTTCGCCCTCTCACTTCAGCAGCCCCTCGTTCGCCACGCAGCCTCACCTCTACCCCAGAGTAGGGACCCCCATAACCCCGGACAGCATGGTGGAGTGCAGTCCCAACCCTGGAGATACAGACTGCATCTCTGATACCTCCAGTGCTTCAGCTGCCGGACCTTCCCCCTATAAGGTGCAAAGCTTGTGGGGAAACCCATCCCAGGCAGGCCTGTCTACCTCCCAGGATAAGACCCAGCCCCGCTCCCACACAGCCAGCCAGCAACGCAGAGCTAGTGCCCCCTTAGCCAGTGAGGAGGAGGGCAGTCACACCCACACCAGCACTCTGAAGCCTGGTTCAGCCTCTGGTGCTACTCTGGGGCCTGCAGTCAGTCCACACATGGAGAGAGCATCATCACTAGAGGATCCTGTTGTCCTTTCTCTGTGAGTGTAACATACAGTAGTAATAATAATAATGATAACTTTATGTTTTATGCTTTGTTCAGATCTGAGTATCACATCCTCCACAGAAGTCATCCACTGTTTTATTCATCTTCTCCTTCTTGTTTTTCCTCCTCAGACTGAGGCAGAACCTGAGAGAGAAGCACTCTCGACACGTGGCGGATCTGAAAGCATATTATGAGTCTGAGATACAAATCCTACGAGACAAACTCAAACTCAGAGCTCTGCCTCAGGATTTAGAGAAGAGCAACCAGGCCCTCACAGAGAGGTGTGTGTTATTTTGCATTTACTGTATGTCATTAATTTGTTTTTGTAAACGGTATATTTAGAGGTTTTATCAGTGGATGAACATCTAAAACTTGGGTTTAGTAGCAGCAACAGAGTAATTGATCCATTTTACATGATACAGTCATGCAAAGTATTAAAAATGTTTGAATTATGTTGAAATTAAACAAAAAAAGGGAAAATTCAAGTGAAATACTACAATAAACAGATTGTTAGACCTGAGGATTTAACTCCATTTTGATTATACAAATGATTGATCATATTCAAAGTTGTTGAATGTGAAGAGACACAAATAACATCTTGTAGGACCTCAAACCTTCACAACAAGACATTACACCTCCTTTTGGTCCATTTTATTTTGTTTTGTAATTCTGTACTATTGTGACTTTTTTTTTAATCTACAGGTGCAACCATCTAGAGAAAGCTCTGGCTGAAGCCACCAATCGTATTCAAGAACTAGAGGCAACAAACAGCTCACTGGAGAAAAAACTGGTATAAATCCTCTTATTTTTGTGAATAGTGGTTTGTCTTAACATAACACACAAATCTGTGATGTTTGTGTGTATGTACATTTATTGATGCAAGTATTCAGTTATTTGAAATGTACTTTCAGCAAGGAAAGGGTTGTTATTTACATCAGTTAGTGATCATTTTTTATTTACAGTGTGCAGGCGCTTAAAAAGCATCAAAATTACTTAAATTCATTCATTTATAAATATCAGGCCAGAGAAGTTAAAAATTAAATTAAATTGTCACAGATTTGAATGAATGAAATCTTAATTGTAACATAGACAATTTTTCTTCTGATACCAGACTTCAAAACAATAAAAATATTGTCACTCGTAAGATACTTAAAATGAAACCGAGTATACTAGAAAAGCTATTTATATTTGAAGTTCTTGCTCATGTTGTGGCCTCACTGTTGCTCCTAATAAAAAAGAAAAAAAAAATTAATTAATTTATGTCACTTGTCAGCAGAAATGTTCCTGCATGTTCTGCCTAAAAAATATTCTTAAATTTCTTTATATTTATTTTTCAAAAGCGTCTATAAATCATTAAAAACAACTCTTTGATATCTGCAAACACCCTGTAATTAATCCATCAGGAAAACTTGCATGAACGCTAATTACAGGATCTCAAATGAAGCTCACGATGACAGATGAATATTTTATAACTCAAACTAGAAGCTGCACATCAACAAACTCACATGTTGTCTCTAAAAGCTTCACTTTTAAAAATAAAAATGAATGAATGAATACAATTGATATCCAACCGTTATCCCATTGCTTAATGTTTTATGTGACCTTTTGTTAATAGGCAGAATGGCCGGAGCGATATGCTGTAGCGGCCGCCACTGTGAAGTCCTTACAGCAGCGACTTGAAGAAAGCAAACGCTCGGGCAAAGAGAAGGACGCCCTGGCAGCACGCTTGAAGACCCGTGTGCGACAGCTGGAGGAGGCGGGGCAAAAAGCCGGCAGAGAGGCAGACGAGAAGGAGACCAGGAGGGAGAGAGAGTACAAGATGCTGCAGGATGTGAGTCTGGGTGGGCGGTGGGAAAGTATATAATATGATGACATCAAAAGTACCTCCAGAAAATCATATAATCTCTCTCTCTTTCACTGGAAGCTTATAATAATATGACTAAAAATAAACCTTGTTTCTATAGCATAGTTCTTGCATAAATGCAACACAAAGTACTTTACATAAAAATGAATAATAAAAAAAGAGCAAATAATCATGACATTTACTATAAAATAAGGATAAAACACCTAAAATAATAAAATAAGATAATAAAAAGATTAAGAGGGAGAAGATAAAATAATTAAAGGTAAAAACACATTTCGAGTCCTGTAAACCTTTCACTCTTTTGTTTTTATATTAAATCTTTTTCCTTAAGCAGTAGTACTATATCGTTGATATACTCCATAATCAAAAGAGACCAAAAGAGTCATCTAGATTTATTCAGGGTATGTTAAACCTGCAGTAACTGGACATTTTTGTCCACTTGGGGGCAGCAGAAACAAGCTGTAAACACAACACTGACATCCTGTATGGTCTCCTTTTAATATGGCACATTTGTTAGCAAACATCAGACATGGAGCAACATTATCATTCATTTGGAGTCGTGTTTCTGTCCATCTGGAAAAAACCCAAAACAAAACACTGAAACAGTCACTCAGGAAGTGCAGAGTCGTGTTTGTCACTACAAACGACACCTTTCACATACAAGTAGTCATGTGATCTAAAAATATTGATTATAGCCGCTTTAAATATATGTTTTTATTCATGCTGGGGATTTATTTTTATATTTGTGAGGTGTATAATGGTTTCTTCCATTTTATGTAACCCTCTTTTAACAGTGGGCTGATGTTTGGTGTCATGATTGAGGTTTCTGTTGTTTTGTTTCCTCAGCTGCTTGGAGAATATGACTCTTTGGTGAAGGAGCATGAGGGACTAAAGGTAATGGATCTACTGTTACATTTTAACTCATTGTTTGATCATTTTAAGATCCATTTTAAACAATTTTAACAGGGTGTTAACAGAGAGAAACAGTCAGTTTTTAGCTAGTGAATTAAATACCTTGCAGATCAATATGTCCTTGCAAACCCACACCCAAAGATATGAAAGCGGTACCATGGTATACACAGTTTGGCAAAACCTCAAACTGATATCGTCTGATGGTATATATATCGTCATAGTGCCCAACCTTCATTTTGAGCTGTGTTTTCAAGCCTCATTTAAAGCATTTTCTGTCTCTACAGAGCAACCTGGTGTCAACAGAGAACAAACTTTTCGATGCCAATGATCAGATATCTGACCTGAAGAGGTGAGTGGATTAGTTGTGGAGCAGTTGTGTGCAAATGGGACGATTAGTGTTGTGTCTTGTTTAAATTCTATATATTTCTGATTGATATTTCTCATGTGTTTCTCTGAGAGTCACAAGGCTGAAGCTCTAATATCTGCTGATTGGCTAGTTTGTTAATGTGCAATTAAACATCTAGCAGGTTTATTAGCAGGATCTGCTTTTGAATAATATTGAACAAAACCTTATCAGACACAAAACAACAACCATATCTAAGTGTTTGTGTCCATTTGAGACCTTGTATTTGCAAAGAGAGCTCATAGCAGAGATGTGTCATCTTAGCTGTAGTCTGGTTGTTGGTTTCAGGTCTATCGCTGTCAAACGGCATCACATTGTTCACCGACTGGCTCCAGCAGTTTTGTAAAAGAGCTGCAGTGGAGGGTGGTAGACAGAAGGGAGATGGAGAAGAGAGGATTAATCAATAGAGCGTAATTATGGTCTCTCTGCTGTCGAAAATAGATAATAGCATTGGCTGACACCACGCAGCAACTTTCCTCTGCAGTTTCAGCTCTGCCTG
The DNA here is from genome assembly GCA_038419695.1 of Scomberomorus guttatus. Lineage (NCBI taxonomy): Eukaryota > Metazoa > Chordata > Actinopteri > Scombriformes > Scombridae > Scomberomorus > Scomberomorus guttatus. The sequence continues at coordinate 3,741,535 of CM076463.1, forward strand.
CAAATTGGCACCAATAAAAGCAGTGCATGGACTATCTATGAAGTCTGTCAAGTCGATTCAGTGAATTCATGGACAGACGGTGAACTGCAGCTTGCAAAACATCCATATCTATATCATGGGAGGGTTTTAGCACTTAAAACAGAACACCTGGTGTGCAGAAAAGAAAGATAGAGCTGTTCAGAGACCTGTAAGTGGCCTTTTAAAAAGAGGGAATAGGAAACTTGAAACAAGCAAACGTGATTAATTTGTCAAATGCACCGAGTATGTCAGAGAATACTAAGAGCAAATTAAAAAGACAGGTTGGGTTAGGACAGCATTTTAGTAAGAATTTCTTAAATTTAGTCAATTCCCTCATGTTGAGTAGAAGAACAGTACAAAAGGTAAGAAAATTGCCCAGAAAAGACACATAAATTGTGAAAAGCGTCGTGACATTAGGATCCTTCCAGGGATTCTATCAGTCAAAGAGCCAGAACACCAAGTAAATGTTACACCATCACAAAGGAAAAGGGTGTAAAATGCAGTAAGATATGCAGGAACATTGCCAGCTCCACAGCCTAATGGAGTCACATTGTGAGAGCACAAACCTGCAAGAGATGTCTTAAGACTGTTAGTAATCCAAAGTGATAAAGCTCAGTTTTGGGTCATATTCCTCATCTGTTTTTCAGTGAGGCTGATCGACATACTGTATGAGCACATAAAGAAGGAATACCTCAGGATGCTTAGAGTGCTTAGAGCTTTTACTACACTGTTTACATTTCCTCTTTGTAGCAGAGTAGCAGACCCACATCAGCTTCTTCATTGTTGTCTGTGTCATTTTTCACTCTGTTACTCTGTTAAACTCCTTATTTATCTTATACTGGCCCTTTATGCAGCACCTTTAGTTCAGCCTCTGTCTGAAACAGGCTGTTTTAGCTCCTGTCTCTTTAAGGCCCCCCTCCTGATGAGCCCACTCTGTTCTGATTGGCCAGCTTCAGGAAGCCTCCACTGACTCGGGAGGCTACGTAAACAAACTATATTAGAAGGATTTCACTTCTTTTTCTTGTTCTTTACTCGAAATATAAACTTCTCAAATACATCTGTACATGAAATCTGATCTGAAATATGAGAATGAACACGAACAGCCTGGGAAACAACCTCAGCAAAAACCTTAGCAACAAGAACTACAGAAAGGAGGCTGTGCAAACAATCTGACATCATCACGGGGCAGGCTGAAGCCCTGGATTTTGGAACTTTGACCATGTTTAACATCCAACATAACAGTATAAAATAACAGAAAATCACAAAAAGCATGATATGTCCCTTTTAAATGATAACAGTCAGTCGTCTTAATCACCTGTCTCCCTGTATCTTGTCATCTTGTGATCGAGTGTGTCGCTGTCTGTCCCCTCAGAGTTATCTCCAAGCTGGAGTCTCAGGTGAAGCAGCTGGAGCATGAGAACCAGGCCAGGGCTCGTTATTCTTCCCACAGTAACACACAACCTTCTGGAGCTGGGTAAGCACCCAAACGTCCTGTTAATCTGTCTCTAACAAATCTAGGTGTCAGCAAAAGAAAATGTGAAATAATGCGTTTTTCCATCCACTATGTGAATATTGGGAGGTTGTTGTAGGGCTGCAGCTAACGATTGTCATTATAAATTAATCTGTCGATTATTTTCTTGATTAATCGATTGTTCGTTTGTTATATAAAATGTCAGAAAATTGTGAAAAATGCCCATCACAATTTCCTGAAGCCCAAATTAATGTCTTCATATTGATTGTTTTGTCTGACCAACAGTCTAAAACCCAAAAATACTCAATTTACTTTTACTACAATCAAAAAGCTGAAACAATGAATGTTTTGCATCTTTTCTTGAAAAAAATAATTAAACGATTAGTTGATTATCCAAATAGTTATTATTGATTAGTTGTTTCAGCTCTAGTTGGTTCATCAAGATAAACATTTTTTGGTGCCGTTAAAACATCACAGAAGAAGACGACATAATTCTAAGAACGCCAGTCGAACCTCAAACGGTGGAAAACCATGTGGAAAAAAAGATGGAAATATGACATTTCTCTTTGTTTCATGTATTAATTTGAGGAAGTTTACAGCCTCCTCATCGCTCCACACAGATCTGATGTTTTCGTCTCTTCAGTGAAAGCTTGAGTGACGTTTCAGTCACATGCTTCATGTATGTCATCATTTTCTTTTTATTGATACACCAACTTTTCCACATCAGCCAAGTGTAAAAACTTTTTTGAGACATTTTGTTTCTTTTTTTGTGCAAATTGAAATTTTGTGAAAACACGTATAAAAACAGGTGGATGGAAACGCACAGATATAACCAGAATATAGCCAGATCTTAAACTTCCTCTTAAAATGTCCACAGTCTTTTCCACCATCCAGACCTGCTGCTGTCACCCAGCAAAAGCAAGGCAGAGCCAGATATCACCCGCAGGAAGTCCCCTTGCCCTCTCTCTGACCAGCTACACAGCGGCAGAAAATCACCATTCCCTCAAAATAACCAGTCGAGTATGCTCAAGAAGTCACCGTTTCCGTTAAATGATCAGTCATCAGGAGCTGGAAGCTCTGTGGAAACCTCATCAGCTGGCGGGAGCTGGAGGTAGGTTTTTATTGCTGTCGAAATGTCCTCAACCAAAGTTAGTCCAGATTTTAAGAGATCGTGTTCTGCAGGTGTGCTTCTCCTCCAGAGTGTGAACAGTCTCTGCTCCAGCCCAGACACCATGAGCAGAGCGTCGGCCAGCGGGACCCCGGTCGGAGAGAGGGATCCTGCGCTCTGACGCCTATGATGAGGGCCCTGATAGAGCTGGAGGAGACCAGAGCGACAGAGAGCCGGGCCCCCTGTAAGAACAGCTCCACCACCCACAGTATGACTCACACTCACTCATAAAACACTACCAACCTGCCAAAACTATTGTCTATTTTCTATCTTCTAGCTTTACACTTTAAATCTGCTATTTAGGTCACATAACACTCAAAACAATACACCAATATTCTTGTATTATCCCACAATAAGCCATTAATTACTGGTACTGGACTTATAACTTTTGTTTGGTTTAAGAAACACTGCTGTTGTATCTTAACTAGTTCCAGCTTTATTTATCAGGATTTTAGATGCTTTGGGAATTATAATCTCAATTTTAGGAATTTGTATAAACTGACTGTTCAAAGTATAAAGGAGAACACAGTCTGCGTGTCATGGAGTTTGTTCCAAGAAGTGGAAAGCAAGAGTGAGTGAGTCACTGTTCCCTGTAACACCAGCAGGAGAAAAAAAGGAACAATGGCTGTAATCAGTTTTAGAGTGTGTTGTTAAGTGTCTGGCAGCCTATCAGGACATTATTCTACTGTAGGTGCTCGTAGTGCTCAATCCCAGTAAAGTCTGAGATGTTCTTTAGTATCAAAGAGGAAAGAAATCTATTTTCTTTTAAAGAGATTTTAAAACTGTGATTATCATAAACTTAGTCACAGTCATTTTTCAAGAGTGCTACTTTGCATTGATGCCATGAAAAATAGCTTTTTGACATTTCAAGGCTGCAACTGATGATTATTTTCATTATTGAATAATCTGGTGATTATTTTCTAGATTAATTGTTTTATCTATAAAATGTCAGAAAATAGTGAAAAATGCCCGAAGGAAATATATTCAAATAGCTTCTTCTATTCAAACAATAAATGTTTTCTATCATATATGACAAAGACAATATACTTAGGCACAATATGTGATTTAATATTATATGACCTTTTTTTGCAGGATTCTGCACTAAGTATCAAAAATGGCCTTTGTTTTTTTTTTTGTCAGTGTGCTAAACACATGCACATCTTTCTTGTCCAGGTGCTGAGTTTAAGAAAAATATATACAGTGATTTCTGCTTTTGTACCTTTTCTAAATGTAATAATGAAAAAACAAATTTTAAGGGAGCATTTTACTGCATTGTTTCTCTGTGATGAAAATGAAACATACTGGACGTTATGAAGATTATATTCCTCTTGTTGAATAATTAAAGGCAGATTTCTTATATCTTTGTGTTAATGTTAGTGCACATTACACACAACAGGTTGCTCTTCATGCTGTATCTAACACACATACCTTTGGATTGGACTTGATATCACCCTGTCTGTTTTCTCTCTGCAGGGGTCGGCCCTCCGAGGACCACGGTGGGGTTTGTGGAGCGGAGACTCAAAGAGCCAATCCAGGAGCGGGTCGTGCTTCAGGCAGACAGCGATGTGACTAAACCTGGAGGAGTCGTGGCCGGAGCGGAGCGAGGAGGAGGAGGAGGAGGAGGAGGAGGAGGAGCGAAAAGTCGCAATGGAGCGGAAAGAGCTGCAGCTCTGCTGAGAGCTGAGAGGAGTCTGTCTCCAGAGGGCCACAGATCCTCCTCACTGCCTCCTCCAGCACATCGAAACATACCCACAGCTACTACACCCAGTACGTGCTCCCACTCCTCTCACACCCACCTGGACACCATGTTTTTAACTCTACTTCTCTGTGAATGTTGTATGTGAACACACCTTATGTGCTTTGGGAGAATCGTGAGGTTGGCTAATTAAGGAAGACAGAATGTAAAACCCTTTTTTGTTAGACGAATAAAAACGGCAGATAGAATAAATTATATTTGGTCTTCACAGCCATTATTCATAGCTGCAGACGTGCTGTCAGCCAACCCTTTGTGGCCCTTTTTTCTTTGTTAAAACATTACATTTTGGGCTGATTAAACCAGAGGTATTCAAATCAGGGGGTGTGGAGAGAGACTCATACTCCTGTGAGTCATTACTCAGTCAATTCTGAACACACAGACATGAAACATGTATTTTTAGATTCAGAGTGACGTACATTTCCCGAGAATATAATTTTATATTCATCCTTGATGTGCATCGTGAATTAACATCCATAAATCTGCTTAGGAATTATAGAAAAAAGGCTCAGAACTTGCCTGAGAAGTTTTCTACAGTATAAAAGTAATCCAGTGATAGTTGTCTGTACATCCATGGGTACACTGCAAACAGGAACTGCTAACAATTTGAGTTGTTTGAGGAGAAATGCTATTTTTTTTAACCAAAAACTTTTAATGAGCATTGAGTATATTTGACACTGTACATAAATACATTTGAGACTGAAATTGTAAATAATGTTTCAGTTTTATCAAAATTAACACCCAAGCCAATTAATTCTTAACCCTCTAACAAAAGCAAGATAGTTATCTTTTTGTGGATCACTAAAAACTCTCTGGAGAATATAGATTTTAATTAATGCTGTATTGTTATATTAAAGTTTTAATTAATGGTGCGCTCTTCTCTTCCTTCCAGCAAAAAGAGAAACTTTACTCATGCCCCTGTCTGCAAAATCCAGCCCTAAACGCTGCCCCAGTGAGAACTACTCCACCGCTTTTGGTCACTTGATGCCAAGAGAGGAACATCTGCACAAAAGGTGAGAAACACACAGTATCTGTAATGAGACATCAGAATAACATTCAGCATCATCACAACCATGAGTGGAGTTTTTAATATGACATGAGACTGTGGTACAATAGCAACTAGCAGACAATAAGAAGTTATAGAAGCGATAGGAATAATATCCAAATATTAAAACTAAGGTTTAGGCTATAAATATGTGTAGAAATGATTATAAAGGCCTTTTTAAATACCTGAGTGAGTATCCATTTATTTACCATAATGCCATTTGTGCTTTTCTGGATCATAATGAACAAATGTAACAATTTAACAAATTTAATAAACGTACATGTCCATTTTTGGTGCTTTATCCTTATTATGATGCCCAGTGATGACAGACGAGGGCTGCACTCAATCAGACAAGTACACAACTAGCACACAAACAACAACAACCACAGTCAACAAGTGATGAATAAAACAGGTACAAGAGTCATAAAAAACATCAGATAATTAACTTTTAAAACCTCTAAGGGGGAATGAAAGAATCTAGTTTGAGGGCAGTTTGCAGTTTAAAAGGTACTTGAAACCAGCTCTGCTGAGATTAGTGTGTACATAAGACTGTTTCCCACAGAATCAGACTATTTGTTTGGATTTTGCACAGTTTTTTAAATGTGCATATGTAGAAATGTTATAATTTTAGCATCTAATTATTAAAAATGGTGCAGTAAAAGAAAAAAATAGAGACTTTCTTGTTTTAAGCAACCTTCATGGCCATTCAAGTATAGATTCCTCGTTAACGAGGTGCACTTGAATGCACCATGAAGTCACATGCTTTGCCATGCAAAGCGATGTAACTTCAGAGTTTACAAGGTGCACCTGAATGCACCATAAAGTCCCTTGTTTTTACAGTCTATGGTTGGCGCTTTACAAAGTGATATAGATGCATAATCAATCTTTAAGTGTTTACGTTTTTAAGTGGATATAGGGCGACCACGCCACTCAAGTGTAGATAGCGTGACGTGACTGCAATGTAAAAGCTCAGAGAGGTCTCAGAGGAGGGTGTTTCTGTGCAGTGGGGGGGAAACGAGTCGGTGCAGGTGCGTTCGCATCTGTTTGAGAGGATATCAGAGAGAGAGAGCGTGAGAGCGGGGTGCACAGCTCCAAAAATAGAAAATCAATTTGTGGTGGGCAAAGTTTTATTGGGGCGGCTGCCACAAATAAATGAATTTATGGGAAACCCTGTAAGAGATATCTAAGGTTAAGTAGCTTTGGAAAAAACATTTCTTATACTACTTCTCAAGATTTTATTGTGTACTTTATATTGTCTTGTGTTTCTCTTCTATCTTGTCTTAATGCCTTTTTATTAAAGTAAAGCCCTTTTAATTGCCTTGTTGATGAGTGCTATACAAATAATACAGTGAAGATTTGGCAGTGAAGAAGAGAGAAGTGTGAGAGAGGAGGAACATTAATTTGCTTTCAGGATTACCAGTGTAAAGATATAGAGTAGAAAGTTTAATTTGGTTGCTGCTTCTATTCAAAGTGTCCTGGATGTTTAGCTCCGCCGGTCCCGGTGAGAATTTCTTATCCTTGCCGTGTGAAAGCCATCCTCTAACTACAGCACAGTACATGAGGTTACTCAGTACAATGACACGTGGATGGACACTGTGTCTGTGACATCAAGTCGAGAGCAGAAGTGCCGACGGTGACATAGCTGCCTCTCATCAAGGCTGTCACGTCTTTGTACGACTAAGCTTTTTCTCAGCAGCTGCTGCTTTAAAGAGGCTGAGGCTTAAAATCACTAATTCTAACCACATCGCAGGGGACAGATGAGCCCTCATGTTCAACACAGTTGTCGTGCTTTTTCAGTAAAACACTGCCTGTTGAAATTCACCACAAGGTGCCATCCTGCTGCCACAACTTCACACATTAAACGTTTTAATAACAATAATCTAAACTGGGTCACACAGCTTGTTAAAATTCAGTGTGGAGCGAGTCTAAGCATTAACTGAACAGCTCACTGGGTCAGTGTTAGAGAGACATGCAGCTTCTTGAACTATATTCCCACCCAAAGATAAGGAGGTTAAATGAGCAAATTGGCACTAGATGTTCTGCATTACACTGGTTAAAATAAATAAATCACATTGTGTTCGGTCTGCAGGTTTGATGGAGAAGCTGACCAGAGGCGTCATTCATTCCACAGCAGCAGTCCCAAGAAGAGACTCCAGTTTACGTCAGCAGACAGAGACGATGGTAATATCTTAAGAAACCTCATGAATGTTGCTCAAATCAGGTTTTCAAGATTCAAGATTTGGTCTTGGTTCTGATCTTCTGGTTTGTTTTGTGTGTTTTGTCTTTTATTTCTGCCCCAAACAACAATGTGAAACCAAAATGTTCAGTTTTATGCTTAATATCATTTTAATCTGCAGGACAAAAACAGTTGAGCACCAGTATTTGAGCAACTTTTAAATGTTATCCACTGTTTTGGAATTGATCTTTACTGAAGCTCAATTCACTTCACTTTTACTTGCTGATAATAAGGTTTGGTTATTAATTTCACCTATAGGAGACACATGGGGATATTTACTAAGGATTTACAACCCTTTTTAGGCTCTAAACTACCAAGGACCATAACTAGTTTTTGCAGCAGTAAAAAAAGAAAACTGGTACAGCTGAAAATTGCGTGTTTGGACTCATACAACATGTATTTCAGGGTGTTCCTGTTTAGAAGATGTGGAAGGAGGGAATGCAAATTTGAAATAGCTGTTTTCCACCTGATTTATCAAAGCAGACTGTTGACTGCAGCAGAGGAAATTACGTCTGAAATGTAACATCTGGGAAAAGCAGGTGTAAAATCTGCTTCACTGTTTTATCGGACACACACAGCCAGGTCCAAACACAGAGAGAAACTGTGCAGAGTCTGATGAAAATACTACAGCGGTAAAGAACATTGCAGCAAATTAAAAACACGCTGATATCTGCACAGCGGCCACTGTCGCCACACGTGGAAATTACAGGATGATGAATCTCTCTGCATTCCCCAAGGTTTAAAAGACGTCATCATTAGGTGATCTGGATGAGCTGAAATGTCACAGTGTAACAGAAGCACAAGTAGAGAAGAGTCATGAAAGTAAAACAGTAAAGCAACAAGTTTTCTAGCTACAACAAACTACCAGTACTACACCAAGTGAGACTGCAGCATGAAAACTCCTGAGCAAGAGTGAGTTTTATTGCTTATGAAATTCTTTTGTAAGGGGAAGATTTAGTTATGTCCCCTTTCAGCCTGTTATTTTTTATATAATTGTACCTCTCTGTTCCCCTCAGTGGCCTCCTGCTTCAGTATATATTTTTCACAGCAGCTCCAGACCGGCGTGTTCTGACTGAAGCAGCCAGTAATTCTGTTCATAACGTTCCTGTCTTTGTTTTTATCCATTTGCAGCAATAAGCCAGTCAAAGGAAAGTCAAAGTTTTCCCAATTTTCATAACTTATTTTGAATTGCTGATCTTTTTACTGAGCTGAGATCAGGTTTTTTATTTTATATTTCCTCACGTATAGCTTTCCTCTTTTGGGGGGAATAACTGCTTGCCTGGCATCAGATCTTATTTAGCTGCAATTTATTCATATCAGATGAACTACGACTGGGCTCATTTAATCTTTAATCTTAGTAAATACCAACTAAATTGAAAAACTTTTGTGACCCTGCAGAAAGCTTATTAAATATTCCCCTGTATAATAAACTCAAGCAGGAAAATAATTGATCAAATGTTTGCTCAGAAGAACAAATAAATGATTTGATCTTTTTCTCTCCTTCAGACGTTCAGCAGCCAGAGTCCTCCGGCAGCCTGAACCCACCTGATGGAAACTCCCAGCTGGGCTGGGAGGAGCAGGGAGTCTGTGGTGGATCTGACCTGCAGGACTCGTACGAGGACACGGCCCCGCTTTTCCTGGACAGACTGCATTCGCTGGCCGAGGCCGAGAAACTGTTTGACGAGCTGACGCAGGAGAAGCTGCAGGTGAGTTTGAAGGACACGGCACATCACAGCATTATTTCACACAGCACTTTATTCTTTTATTAACTGACGCAGGAAAGTGGCACACTGGTTCAGACAGGCCTCTACAATACAACTGTAATCCCCACCGAACCTCTTACATAACACGGACTTCATTGTTTTTATACCACTCCTAAATTACTTCTATTTTTAGGAAGTTCATATCCATAAATCCCCCCTTCTACCCCTTCCCCTTCATCTGTGCTGGTCATATTGGGACGCCTGCCTCCCCGTTTATACAGTACACACACACACACACGCACGCACGCACACACACACACACACACAGCCGACTAATCTAATGAGTCCTGTAAAAGTGTTTCATTCAGTCATGTGCCGGTTGTTTCATCAGTATAATTGTCTCAGCAGCCAGGCTATTAACGAGGACTGGCTGTAGATCTCACTGCATTGGCTGCCAGTGAAGTTCAGGATTGATTTTAAGATTCTTTTAATCACTTTCCGAGCTACTAAACCTTTACACCACCGAGTGGTCACTTAGGTCATCCAACCAGAACCTGTTGGCCGCACAGCGTGCCAAACTAAAAACCAAAGGCGACTGTGCTTTTGCTGCCCCGACACTTTGGAACAATCACCTCCTTCCCATTAGACCAGCTGAGTCTGTCGACTGTTTAAACATTTAAAAACCCACTTTTTTAGGATGACCTTTCTATATCATTCAATAACTTGTGTGTGTGAGTGTTTGCTCTGGGTAGTGACTGGTTGCTGCTTTCTGTGTTTTTGAATGTTTTTTTTCCTGTTTTTCTTGTTCTCTTTTTCTTTCTGTGCTGATGTTGATGTTATTAACCTTATTACTTATTAACCTTTATGTGCGTGTGCGTGTGCATGTGTGTGGTGCAGATTGAGGCAGCTTTGAGCCGGATGCCCGGAGCAGGCGGTAGAGTGACCCTACAGACCAGGTTAGATGAGGTAAGACACCGGGAAACTCGTTCAGACACACGTGATGTTCACGTCAGTTTCTCATGTTGTTTGTTTTAATTTAAAGCAGTCCGTTAATCATTTAAGTCCATTTTCAAACAAAAATGTTCGTTGGTTCCAGCTTCTCAAATGTGAGGATTTGCTGCTTTTTTGTTTTTATGTATATTATTAATTTAATTTCTGGGGTGTTTGAAGGTTAGATGAGTAATTTGAGGACATCACCTTGGACCAGGGTAGGAAATTAACTTTTTTTACCCTTGTGAAATATGTTTCGGGGGCATTTTAGATAATTTCCAGGGCAATTTTTTCAAATGATGGGATGATGTTGCATTACAGACCAATATTCAATGAGTCTTATTAAAAAAAGTGAAGGGAGCAGCCGAACTTATAATGCAAGAACATTTAATGGGTAAAAATACTCACACTGAGTTATAATCCCAGTTACAGATTATAACTGTGTGAGGTTTTTTATCCATTTAATATAGATTTTATTTTCAAAAGTATAAACAATAAACACGACGTTATGTAACAACGTCACAGCTCAACATGTCAACAACATTGCTGATTGTCTGGCATGTTATGTCCAGCAGTCTGTCCACATTTCTAACTTTCTACTTTCATTTCGTACTGATTGTGACTCAGCAGGAAGTGTGACGGGTTTGTAAATTAAAAAATGCTCCATGTTGGTGACGTTAGCGTTAGTAGCTTTTGCGGCTGCCTCACAACCTCGCAGCGCTCGAGCGAGAGGAGGGGGGGCGGGGTTGTACAGGTACTACTGCAGCTGTCCCAGACATTTCCCTGTTTAACTGTTTATTTTACAGGGACATTTAAAAGCTCGGTTATCCCAATTCCAAAAGCAAATTAAAACTTTTTAGGAGCTCTTTGCCCCGAGGCCCCTGTTAATTTCTGACCCTGCTGGACTCTCTGAAATAGTGATGGACATTTTTAGCCATGCTAGCTGCGTGGCTTTAGGGATGCAGCGTTAGTCAGTCGGTCCACCATTTTGGTTCAGACTGAAATATACTGATTTGTACAGACGTTCATGGTCCCCACATGATGTATCAGTCCTCCAAATTAAACTACCAGATACATCGTTTGACCATGTGCACTCCAGAACAACACACATTTTTTTGGCGTTTTCTTTTCTTTCTTTTTTAAAGATGTTTTTGCCTTTATCTGAGTCAGTGGAGGGACAGGAAACACTGGTATGACATGCAACAAAGGAATCAAACAGCAGACGTGTTTATGTAAGATGCACCTTAACCATTAGGCCACTGCGGTGCCATCAGGACAACATCTTCTGTCCAAAACCATTACGTCGTCAGGTTTAGTGAAAGATCATTTGGGTTAAAATGATCACTTTGTTAAGGTTAGAGACACGTGGTGTGGGTTAAAGTTAAGACTTTAACAGAAGACCTTAACAGAAAGCAGAAGTCCTCATTATGGCTCCTGAAAATGTCCCTTCTGATATCACCACCTCTCTGTGGTCTCTGTCCTCAAATCTCAGCACACATGTAAGAAATCTAAGTGTCATCTTTGACTCTGCACTAAAATTTGAGAAACAAATAAATTCAGTCATCAGCAGAAGCTTTTTTTCATGTAAAGTCGATGGAAAAAAAATAAAACCTTTTCTTTCTTTTGGTGATCTAGAGACAGTTTTACTGTACACGCTTTTATCACCTCACGTCTCGACCACTGCAGCTCCCTTTATGTGGGAGTCAGTCTCTCCTCAGTCAGTCAGACTCCTCACTGGCACCAAAAAAACAGCCCACATCACACCTGTACTGGCCTCCCTCCACTGGTTACCAGTGAAATATAGGATTGATTTTAAGATTCTTTTATTTTTAAATATGTTGAATTGTTTGGCACCAGCCTCCATCTCTGATCTCCTCAGTCCATATTCTACATCCAGACTCAGATCCTCTGATCAGTTATTTCTCTCTGTTTCATGTTCTTGGTCACAATCAGAAGGTGACGGATCTTTTTCCATCTCTGCTCCCAGACTGTGGACCAGTTTACCTTCACTGTCATCTATCCCAGCTAAAGACCCACATTTATAGAATCGCTTTTGAGTCCCCCTAATATTTTTATAGCATATTAAAATGAACTTTGTCTGTTACAATTTACTAAAATTTATTTTGTTTTGTTTTAGTTATTCAACTGTATTTTTTACATTTTTCTATAAAGCACTTTGGTCAGATCTTGTTTTTAAATGTGCTCTATAAATAAATTTGACTTGACTTAAAATTAGATGACCTTGGTCGTCATGACTACCATAATAACCACAGGGTTAAGGTTAGTGAACGATCATATGACTGTAATGAGCTGAAACCATAGAATTTTTGCTTTAAGAAATGACTAGAATGGTTATTCAGTTATCAAACTATTTGCCAATTAATTATCTGTTGATCAACTTATCGCTTTATCTAATAGTTGCAGCTCTGTCATTTTGCACTAAATAAATAAAATAGAATGACAAAAAAACAGAAAATTTGCCATATGCCACGGCAACGTCTTCATACTGCTTGTTTGTCCGAGCAAATCTTCATTTTTCACATCGGTTATCAAAGCAGTTGGCCGACTAATTGACTGAATCTACTAATGGCTGGACTTTCCTCCTCAGGTGGCCTTAGAGAATCGTCTGGAGAGACTGAATCGTGAGCTGGGATCCATCCGCATGACGCTGAAGAGATTCCACGTCCTCCGCTCCTCCGCTAACATATAGCAACGTCTGTCTTTTTACGTCAGTGTCGATGCTACAACGTTAGCGTCTTGGTTTTTATACACAGCACTGATTGTCTTTCAGTCGCTCCCTGTGCCATAAACCCGTCTGTACAGCAACTCCACAGCATCTTTTTATACGCATTACTTATTACTCGGGGATACTTTTTCTATGTCTGAAAGATATTGCAATTTTTTGGAGTATATTTTTAGTAAGACACAGATTTGTACAGTCGTTTACTTTTTTAGTCACAGAAATATTAATAAGATATGTTTTAATCGCCATATTTCAGGTGTAACATTTTTAAATCGGCCATGTTTCAGATTACATGTGAGCGATTCCAGCAGAGACATTCATCCACTTGGGAAATATCACTGCCATTTGTGGGTTTTTTTAGTTTTTCATTTGACATGGCTGAAAATGTATTTATTTAATGTTTTTATACATAAGAGATTTTGATTTTGATGCATTCCACGTGTTATTTTTGTTTTATAAGTAGGTTGTTACCACTTGTTTTTGGGCCAAATGATCAAACTTGAAGGAAATGTTTGTTTACTTGAAACAAATTGCCTTTTTTTCCTTTGTTTACTTTCCATTCCTGCTCGTCACTTTTCTTGCTTTACGTCTCAAATTGAAGTGATTTCAGATTAGAGCCACTTGTAAAATCCAAACCAGCACACCTTTTCAGTACACTCACTCATCCGCCCTCACAGTGTCAAACCTTTCAGCCGGTTCTTTCTCTTTGAGCGATGCTTGTGCATGGAAATTCTTGCACTGCTTCTTTTTGCCATGCAGTTTTCCTACAGTACCTAACAGGAACTTCACTGGAACTATAATGTTGTTGTTGCACAATAAATGAAGCTTTTTTTTTGATAAGTAGAAGTATTGCTCCTTTATTATGACAGACTAGTTTATTATTCCTGCAGTAAAACAACAGTACAGGGACAAAACATGTTCGACACATAAATAGAAGACTTTTGGTCAAAAACTGAAAATGAACTATAAAGTAATCAGTATATTAAACTGAGGTGCCTTTGCACAACACGACAGGAGTGTATTTTAGATTAAATATACTACGACCACAACAACACTATCAGAATCAGAAATACTTTATTAATCCCTGAAAGGAAATCGGGTCATGTTAAAGTTGCTCCAAGTATAGAGAAGTTATAAGAAAGTATAAAATAAGAAATATACGTAAAGAATATGTGCATTATACTACAGTATATAACAATATAGAAAAAAATAGAAAATATGTTCAAATATAAAATATGTACATGCTACTATAATATATAACTAAAGAATAATGTAAATAAGTCTGAGAAATGGGATCTAACATGAACGTTTAACAAAAGAAATCTTTATTACACAAATTAAACCAAATGTCATCAGTTAAACCAAATTAAAGAAGTAAGTAAATATTTACAGTGTGGTGTGTGGACGTCCGTGGTATCAGTAGGATGTGTAAGTGCTTAATGATGGGTGTGTGGGTGTGTGTGTGTCTGTGTATGTGCAGCATAACGAAACCAAACCAGAACAGGTGCCTGAAGGGAGAAGAAGAGAGAAGTCTAAGTAACTCAGGAACACTGTGGGCCCTCAGGTGTTCCCGGTCACACTAACGATCACCTGCACAACGAGGAGAGAGTCAGGTTAATACAATATTTATACCTTTATATGATCAAATGTACGCACTGTTCCCAAAACACACCATGTTCTGAACCTAGTTTGATAACTTCCAATTTGCTTTAAAAAGTTCTTGTACATTTAGATGTTTTGATATTTCTGAATAATAAAAGTAAAAAGCAGGAACTGAACTGGGTCTAACTGGGTAACCAGATTGTCTCACACACTGGCACTTTAAATGGGAGGCATGAACGAACTTTTTAAATAGGAGCTTTATGACTTTTTAGATTTTAAACTGGACTTACTGGTGCTGCTTTTATCTGTTTTTGATTTGCTGGTTGTGTTGTGTGATCTGTTGCTCTCTTCACAAAATAACGGAGATATAAAGTTGTTTGAATTTAGACCGAGAAGCTTTAAAAGTGAAAAGATTCAAGATATTTTTGGACATTTTTTTTGTCTATTGAGTTTGTGTTTGAGTTTTTGTCAACACTCTGATATATCTAAAAATCTGATAAAATGAGAAAACTGTTATAGTCATAAATGAATAATTTAAAGATGGTAAATGTCATTTGGAAAATAATTTATTTTTCTGTCTAATCATGTTTCAGAACATCCTCACAGTTATGACTTTTTTAATGAACAAGGTTCACAGCCTTTCTGACCTTTGGACTTTACAGCAAGTACTTCCTGTTGGAAGAGTGCCCCGCCCCAATCTATGACATCACACATGTGGAGTCACGTGATTTCAACTACATGACACTCCAGGTTTAATTTAACAGCAGTCCTAATCCTTAGCATTTGGTTAAAAAAAAAAAAAAAAAAAGATAAATGCATTTAAACTTAGCTGTCAGGTCACATGACAGCTTCCTACATCACACTAATTCACTACAGTTAATTTGCATATTGTGTAAAATGAAAGTCTACACTTTAATACAAAATGCAGCTTTTATCCCAGAACAATCTGTCCACAAAGCCTTCAAAATGACTGACAGACTGCCCCCACCCCACCTGATAGTGTGTGATACTTTAAATTAGGACCCATGGCAAACATGAACTCAATAAATAGTTCCATTATTAAAATTGCAAAGGTGCCTTTGGGTGCTTTTGACTGGGGTCCCATAGAGACCCCAAGACATTGGTATTTTTAAAAAGCACTAATTAAAACAGAAACAGAAAACAATGATATTAAGTCATCAGAAAAAAATTGATTGACATGAAAAACTGGAATGATAGTAAAGATTGACAGTATACCTCCGGGGTCTGCAGGTCTGCAGCCTGTAGGATTAAAATAAGTATTAAAGTAATTTTCAGCAGGAATTTTATAATTATGTTTTAAAGGTGACGCTGGGGGGCGCCTTTCTCCTCTCTGTGTGTCTTCTGATGTAACTGTTAACCTGTGTACGTCCCACTGGAGCTGAAGCACCGGACAGGACCGCCGTGCTCCGGATGATGGAGGAGCAGCGGGTCTGACAGGCGGACACGCCGGCAGGTGAGCGCTCTGTGCGGGGGACAGCAGGGACGGACATCGCTCGTCTTTCACCGCAGAATATAAACAACATCCGCGATCATCAGGCTCGTTTTCACTCCTGCTTCACTGCCTCAGCTGTGACAACACACCGACAGACAGCGATGCTGCACACAGGCTCTCTGCTGTGTGGAAATCCAGCTGAATAACCGGGACCGCAGACCTGCAGGTGAGTCCTGATGGATCTGTTGTCACCACCAATCAACTGCCAGATCTCTAATTAATTAATTAGGGAACCATGCAAACGTTCATTATATTATTTGTCTGTGTTTGAACGGGCTGCAGCGGTCAGGTGGCATCCATCATCTTTTCACCACACAGCAGATGATGAGTCTGTATATCTGATGTAAAGGTGCTTTTGGTTTGATGAGACAGTAATATTAGTAACATCAAGCTGATGTTAGTCTCATATGAATCCCTTATTTTACCCATTAATGATGATGGAATTAAGGTGTTTTAAATGGGATTTTAAGAAGATAATTAATGGATTTAAGTAATTTTGGGCATTTTTTGCAATGTTTGAGGGGTTGGACCAGAAAATTTGGACCAATTAATTTACATATTAATTTGCTGCTAGCCTTAGTTTGCCCATTAATTTGAAATGGTCAAATTAATCAATCATCAACTTAAGGAGGGAAAAACTAAACCCTTAACACCTTCATTATCAAATTTAATAGCTTTTAAGGGGAACACGACTTTCCTTTATTTACAAAATCATGAAAATCACCTTTTCACCTCAAGAAATTGAGGCCTTAAGGTATAAATGAAAGGGGTGTTTTTCATGGTTTTTGGTCTATTTTAAGGGGTTGTAAGTAGGGTTGCAACTAACCATCATTTATTAATCTGCTGATTATTTTGCTTGATACATTTTTTGGTCTATAAGACATCAGAAAACAATGAAAAATGCCTAAATATGTTCAAACAACTACCACAGAAGACGAAGTAAACCAGAAAATATTCACATTCACACAAGTATGATGATTAATCGGTTATCAAAATTGTTGCTGAATGAATTTTCTGGCAATTGACAGAAAATATTTAAGAAGGTAGAACTAGAGAATTTGAGTTGATTATCAGAAGTTAGCAATTAATCAACTAGTTGTTATTCGATGTAAAACTCGACCTTCCTTACAAACATTGTGTACATCCTGCTAACAAAGCACACATTTACAGACATGGAGCTATTCTTACACACTGAATGGAAAAACACTTAAGGTGCTGTGATCCTCACCTACCCTTTAACTTATTTAGGTGGATGCTGCAGTGGAGCCAAAACTTTCTAGGAAGAACTCTTTACACCTGTAAAGCGTTTACCAGCCTGCCCGTCACGCCGGTGCTTTAAATAATCATTGTATACCACATGGTGTCTGTGCGGTACAGTGAAATATTATATTAACCTTCGATATCCAAACTGACCTGTTGTCACGAATGAGAACGGGGCAGACAGGTGGAGGATCCAGATGCAGACTCAGACAGGTTGAATGAGGGGGCTTTAATGCTCAGAAATCAGGAAAAAAACAAAAACAGGGTTACGGGTCAAAACAATCTGTCTGAATCAGACAAACAAGTCCAAACAGGGCAAGGCAGGCAGGTCAAAATAAGTCCAAATGTGAAAACCGCAGGTACAGGTAACAAAAGGAATAGGAACAGACTGGAGTTCAGGACAGGCAGACCGCTGGAGTGCAGAGCAGGAAGCGGGCAGCTGGAGATCTGGTTGGGTATTAGAGAAGACAGCCGACTGAAGATCTGGGAGGTCTGGCTGGGTGCCGGCAACGACCACCGACTAGAGATCCGGCAGGATGTTGGCAGAGGCGGCCGATCGCTGAAGATCTGGTAGCGTCGGCGGAGATGGCCGATGGCTCAGGGACAGGCTGCTGAGTAGGCTGTGCCAGCTGGGAAACAGGCAGGTTGGCCGGTGGAGCCACGGAAACAGGAAGCAGCTGAAGCACAGCCACAGGAGACTGCTGCAGCTCAGGAGCAGGTGACAGCTGCGACTCAGGCTCAGCAGAGTGCTGCAGCACAGGCTCAGTGGAGTGCTGCAGCTCAGGAACAGGGGAATGCAGCTCAGGAACAGGGGACTGCAGCTCAGGAACAGGGGACTGCAGCTCAGGAACAGGGGACTGCAGCTCAGGAACAGGGGACTGCAGCTCAGGAACAGGGGACTGCAGCAGCTAAAGAACAGGAGACAGTTGCAGCTCTGGAATAGGGGACAGCTGCGACTCAGGCTCAGTGGATTGCTGCAGCACAGGAACAAGCTGGGCGTCGGCAAAGAAGGGCAACAGCTCGCGAACAGGCTGGCCGTCGGCAGGGGCAGCTGACTGCTCAGGAACAGGCTGGGCCTCAGTAGTGGCACTGGGCAGCAGAGACTCTGTGGCGCTGGACAGTGGAGAGAGTTAGTGGCGTCGGGAGCAATGGGGACCACACCTCCTTTTGGAGACTCCACATTACCCCATGAAAATGGTGAGTCCCTTCAAAGGGTGACTGTTGGATGTCAGGGTGACTCCTCAGTTGGTCCATGTAAGGCTTCTGGTGTTCAGGGAATGCAGGATCAGGACAGGCAGGCTGCAGGCTCACGAGGCCGTAGGCTGAGGTGCAGGCCCACGAGGCCGTAGGCTGAGGTGCAGGCCGAGGTGCAGTGGAGACTGTAGCGACAGGCTTGGGAGAAACAGGACAAGGAGAAGTGTTGGCATAAAACTTCCACCTGTAAAATGCCACCAGCTAGGCAAATTCAGGGTCCTGCTTCTAGAAAACAGCAAGTGACTCAAGGAAGCCTGGCTCTTCATTAACAAAAACATCCTGTGTCACTCCAAAGTCATGCCATGAAAAAGACAAACAGGGCTGGTGAATTTCTGCTGAGTCCATTTCTGGCCAGTTCATATTGTTCATATTGGGCATTCAGGTGGTGCAGGAACAGGAATAAGGACCAGATGAGAACAGGATCAGGGTCAGTTTGGTTAGAACATGAGAGTCCATGGAAGAAACTATGACGACCTGGCAGAGAACAAAGGAAATGAACCGGTCTGTCTGATGAGGGAATGAGTGTCAGGTGAGGAGTGAACCAGGTAGCTGCAGGACTGAAGAGAAGTGGCAACAGGTGTGTCGATGGGGAAAAGCGGGAAAGTCTGAGAGCACCTGGTGGACAGCTTGAGGATGGCAGGTCTGGGGATTAGAAGGGAAAGTACGTGGCCTGGGAGAAGTGAGCAGGGACTGGAAACAGAGACAGAGCATTGCAGGGCTGGTGATGAGAGTGACTGCAGAGAGGAACTGACGAGCAGATTGTGACCCCTGTTGACGATACACAAAATAAATCATTCATAAAGTGTGTAAAGTTATTTTATTTGGTGATTCGTTTGAACAACACATCATTATTTTTATATGTACGTGAATGTGAAAATAAAACTGAGTATATACTGTATATATAGTATAATATTTACTATATAATACATACTGTATACAGTTAGCATGTAGTATAGAATTGGGATGTATTCTGCACATTCCCAGGTCCATATTTATATTCTGGGGCTCTACTGGAATATCTTTGCATGATTTACAGTTAAAAACTCCTTATTTATCTTATACTGGCCCTTTATGCAGCTCCTCAGTTCAGCCTCTGTCTGAAACAGACCGTTTAGCACCTTCAAGCTTCGGCTTGAGCCCGAATACTTGAGCCAGAATCAGATCCAAAATATGCAACAACATGAACAACCCTGCGTTGGACCGACACACAATTCATCCTGAGGGGAACATGAATGTCTGAATGAAATTTCATGGTAATCCATCCAATTGTTGTTGAGATATTTCACTAAAAACCTAAAGTGTGAACCTCATGGTGGTGCTAGAGAACAAGTCAGAGGATCACCAAAGTCAGTAGCATTCAACCTCTGGGAACCATGAATGTTTGTACCAAATTTTGTGGCAATCCATCAAGTAGATGTTGAGATATTTCACAGAATAAGTGAAAAGTTCGACCTCTTTGTGCTGCTAGAGGAAAAGTCAGGGAGTCACCAAAGTCAGACGGACTCATCTTCTGGGGAACATGAATGTTTACCCAACATTTCATGACAATGCCTCCAATAGTTGTCGAGATATTTCAGTCTGCGTTGGACCGACACACACATTTCCAACCACCATCCATTGAGCCATGCTGCTAAACATATGGCTACACATCTGCTGGTTATCAAAGGATTTTTTACAAGCTTATTGAACTTGTGTCATGCAGCTACTCTATCAGCACAACCATCAGATCCGTGGCATAATGCACTGGTCCTATTTCCTCCCATTTCAGCTTCATTGTGCATGATTTTAATGTGTGTGGTGGGGAGCGAAAGAAGATGGAGCCTCACAGGATCTGATTATCGGGCCAAAATGATTAGGTTTGCTTTAATGAATGCTGTTAGGAAGTAGCCACCACAGAAAGAATGAGTCATAGTATTGATTGCCGCCCCCTCCTTCACTGGCCTCCTCTCCACCCTTCCCCCTTCCACCTTCCACCCTCTCTATCCATCTATGCTTCCTCCTCCTCTTTTCCTTTATATCTCTCCCTTTAAAATTCATATTGTCATCTCCTCCTCCCTTCCCCTGTTTTCTCACGGGACATGCCAGATTTCACTCCCCCCCCCCCCCCCCCCTCCAAAGATTTGAGCAGCCGGGCCAAGCGTTGCATACCAATAACGGCATGACTTGTTCGGCTTTCCAGTGTGGATGAGAGAGGAGGAAGGAGGAGGGATGATGGGTGGTGGGGAGCTGGGGGAGGGGGTGCTTGTCACGAGATGCCACGTCATCGCAGTGTGTGGAATCTATTTTTAGCAGGGTAAACAGAGGGATTCCAGCCCACTGATCATGGCTTCACAGTCAGGGCTGTGTGGTGGGATGCTGAATGAACGACACTTCTATTAAGCCTCGTCTGTCTCCCTCCGCTCCCGCCGCCTCGGCCTGTCAGGGCGAAGCGCTGCGCCGCAAATAGACCAACGAGCTCTCTGTCTGTCTGTCGCTTTCTCCTCCTCACTCTGTTTCACATATGCACGAGTCTCTCTTCCTCTCGTATGGAATAGCATGCATACAGAACAAGCTTTAAATAGACTCACATTGTCAGGGTTTACAGAGGGCAGTGAGTCACTGGTGCCCTTGCAAGGCTGCTTTAAATAAAGATCCATACCTGGGTGGACACAGTTTCACAATTTTTCTTAAGAAATAACTCAAAAGAAACAATCGATTATCAAAATAGTTTATTTTCTTTTATATGTTATTCACTTGCAGCTGCCATATACTGTATGTACAGTATACTGTATGTTTAGATGTGCTGATTTACGTTCTTCCTACTTCTAGGTTGTGAACAAACGTTATGTATAGGAGGATGCATCACTGGTGTAACCTCCCATACAGTGGATCAAAAGAAGACATGCTATTGATCCATGTTTCGCTCTGTTTTAAGATGCAAAACAATAAAAATATGATAGAACCCCCGAAAAAATGAAAATGCAGCATAATTGCTACATTATAATCCCATGTAATTCCCTTGATAAAGACTCGTACTTTATGATAAATAAAGATATGATTATTCAAATTCAAACTACAAAATATGTACAATGAACCGCTGAAGCGCTGTCTTCTACTGCATCATCTTATGTTATCCTGATAATCAGTTCTAGCATCTATTTAGGAGAATTATTTGTAAATAAAAACAGATTGATTTTTTTAAATTTTATTTTACCCGAATATGCAGAGAAGGTAAGGGACATTTTTCAGGCCTGAGTTGTGTCTGACCGGCTTCTGCCTGAGATGAAGCCCAGATGAGGCGAAACATCCATGAAACTCAGATAAGCATATTAACATTTTGATCAACTCAGAGCCGAGGCGTTTTATTAAATGAATCAAACTGAAACTGTAAAAGTTAGAAAAAAAAGTGAACTAGAAATAACATCCATGACAGTTGCTCCGGGAGTAGCTGTCACGTTTGTGGTGCTTGAGTTGAGCACTTACTCTAATTAACGTCCCCGGGCTTTGTTCAAATCCAGCGAGGCGTTGCATCCGCATCAATTATTCAGACGCACACACATATTCAGTGGTATGGACGAGGTAAAGCACCCTGCTTACTTGATACTTACAGCGTCACTCTGTTAGTTAAAAGTAAGCTCACTGCATCTGTTTCCTCAGAGACTGATTGAGTAGTTTGGTTTAGGTTATTTATTTGCATGTGTAAGAAAAACACAAAATACACAACACAATACATTCACATACTGTGAATATTCATATATTCTGGATGTTTAATGAGGACGATGGAGGAGGAGTCATTTTAAGAATTTAAGAACAAATCAAGTTGTTCATCAGCTGTTACTTTACACTCTGGTTCTTCTTTAAAAAGGACCTGATGTCTTAATTTTCACCTACAGTGACAAAAGTTGTTTGATAAAATGACGTCATGTCTGAGCAACGATCACAGATTAGCACATTAACACTTCATGCCTGAAAATTTAACATAGTATCAACTGACTGATATTAGTTTTGTCCAGCAAAGGAATCTAAAATTTCATGATGTTTTTGAAAACGTTAAAACTATAAACTGCTTCAGATTCATTGTACATCAAGGACTGTGGGGTTAAAAAGACCAGATTGTTTGATACCCAAATCTACGCCTATGTTTTCTGGATTAATTGTCTGGTCTATAAACTGCCAGAAAATAGTGAAAAATTATTATTATTATTATTTATAATCCAGCACTCTAAAACCAAAAGAGATTCAGTTTACGATAATATGAGACAGCAGCAAACCCTAAAATTAGAGACCCTTTAAGCAGAGAGTGGTTGTGGACAAAGAGTGTAAAGCTGTTTTTTTGCAGGATTGTTGTATATAAAAGCTCTGTTGTAATATCTGTGAGATGGTTTGGTGCGTGGGTGACAAATATTCCCTCAGCAGAAACTCACTTTTTTAGACATTATGAATGTGAGTAATCAAGAGATGCATCTGTAGTCTTAGATGCTTAATCTCTGTGATAAATGAAAGTGGGTGAAAGGGCCCGGTGTCACCCACACTACACTGGGTTTGGCCAAAGCCAGCTGTATATTAGCCAGCCTTAGAGGCCTGGAGCAGGGCCAAACATTAATGGTATTGGTCCGAGGAGTGGAACACCCCCACCCCCCCCATTTTATCTCTCAGTTCAATTAACAACAGTGTCAACCTCTGCCGTCCTGCTGTTTCCTTTTTTTTTATATCTCATTAACATAAACTATCGTTCTGTCTTCCCACACGTCCACCTGCTCACCTGCTCACCTGCTCACCTGCTCACCTGCTCACCTGCTCACCTGCTCACCTGTGTTTGTAGGTATGTGTAGTTGGTGCCCAGGTCAGATGTCTCAAATTTAAAGCCACAAGCCACCATCTCTGGATTTCCTTTTCTTCCAGCCTACTAACTTCTTTCCCTCCAGCCCTCCTGTATTTCCAGTGGTGAAAAGTAACTAATTACATTTACTCAAGTATTCATTTACTTGAGTATTTCCATGTGCTGCTACTTTATACTTCCACTCCACTACATTTCAGAGGGAAATATTGTACTTTCTACTCCACTACATTTATCTGACAGCTTTAGTTACTTTTCAGATGCAGATTTGACACAATGGATAATATAACAAGCTTTTAAAATACAACACATTGTTAAAGATGAAACCAGTGGTTTCCAACCTTTTTGGCTCTTGACGTCTTACAAAAAGCAGTGTGTAGTCGGGGTCACATTTCAGATGTCTATGAGTTGTTAACAGCTCCACCAAATAGTGATTTTTCCCTCTAAACTTCTCACATGGTTTCATTTCAATAAATGTTCAAATGATCCAATATTTCAGCAAAAATCAAAGATTAGAGACAAAGTCCGAAAACTTCTTTCCTCTCCCATTAATCATCTCACGACCCCTCAGATTTATCTGCTGACCCTTTGGAGGGGCCCCACCCCTAGGTTGGGAACCACTGGACTAAACTAGCTAACTGTATATAAAGTAGTTGAAACTAGCTCCACCTCCAGCAGCTACAACAGTAACATGCTGCTTACACACTGATGCTTCAGTATTAATAATCTAATGATGTCATATATAATAATATATCAGTAACCCTAACCCCTGCAATACTACAACAAGCTGATAATACTTGTGTACTTTTATTTAAGTAGGATTTTCATGCAGGACTTTTACTTAATGGAGTATTTTTACATGGCTGTATTGGTACTTTTACTTAAGTAAAAGATCTAAATACTTCTTCCACCGCTGCTGTCCAGTGACGTGGAGCCAGATGGATCTTGTGCACAATGTAAATACAACAACAAAACTATTAATAACATATCATTGTTGACAGTGTCCAAGTGTGAAATATTTCTTGGAAGTATTTCACCCCTAATCATTTTCAGCTCCTTCACACATTCATATCCATTTTTGCAACAAAGCTTCAGCAGGTCTTTCTTAAAAATCTAGACCAACCACCCAAAAATTAGCAAAATGAACCTTTATGTTCTTAAGTTCAGTGAAGCCAAGAGGCATAAAGTTACCCAGATGAACAGTACGAGCAGCGATTAGCTGATTTCCCCTCCCTCCTCAGACAGTGATGCATCGCCGTCATTTACCCGAGCGCAGGAAAGCAGAGCAATTTGAGAAGCATCACAACTAACCCCTGCTAGCAGCCCCACCACCATCACACTGCTCTCTGCCCCCAAGCCCCAACCCCCACCCTCCTCCACCTCCCCGCCGCTGCCCTGAGCTAAAGATAGACTGTCCTCTCTCATCACCCAGCTATCACGTCAGGGCCGTGTTCGCTCTCATTTGCTGCCCACGCCTCTTTTTATGTTGTGATGTTTTGACAGTGTCAGATGATCACATTAGCTGGGAGTGAACATGTTTGGCATCCATCAAGGAAAAGAGACTTCCAGCTAATTTCAGACATAGAAATCAGTAAATAAGGTGCAGGTTTTTTTTTTGCTTTTCTCTGCCTGGTTTGAGGAAGGAAATTGTTTCGAAAAGGAAAAGCAGTACATGACTTCTGCTTCATGTTTAGTATTAATAGATGAGTGACATTTATGACAACACACTCTTTCATAGAGCTGTGTGTTGGTTATGCTCTGAATTCATGTTACTGTACATCTGCCGTTAGAAAAGCATTAGCAGGACGGACATCAGCTGCTCATTAAGTCTCATCTCGGCTGTTTCCTAATTCACAGGAAAAAGGGCGGAGACCCTCGCTGGAGATGAACTGCAGGTCAGTGACAACATCTTATATCTGTAGTTTAGAAAACCAAACATTTTTTGTCAGCTGAGCAGTGGTGGAAGAAGTACTCAGATCCTTTTCCAATGTAAAAATACTGCATTACAAGTAAAGCTCCTGCTTCAGTATTATCAGCAAAATGTACTTAAAGTATCAAAAGTAAAAATACTGCAGAAATGCTGAATAATAGTACCTCTTTGGGCATTGAAAAGTTAAAGGGGAAGTATCATGCACATTTCCATTTTCTATATTTTTATTCTGTGGTTCTACTGAGATATCTTTGCATGTTTTAGAGTTCAAAAAACTACTTTTAAAAAGATGTATCTAATACTGGCCCTTTATGCAGCCCCTCAGTTCAGCCTCTGTCTGAAACAGGCCGTTACAGGCCGTCGTTCTTTACTCAAAATGTCAACTTCTCAAATACATCCGTACATGTTTGAATATGAGAGTGGACAACGTGAACAACACATGGAAAAACCTTAGCAACAACTAGGGGTGGGGGAAAAAATTGATTCTAAGATGCATCATTCTGCGTCGATTCACAAATGTCACAAATCGATTTTCTAAATGTTAGTTAATAACGTGATGTTGACGTAATTAAAAGGCGGAACTCAACTGCGAGGGCAGTGCAGCAGCCGGATAGTCTACAGCACACACACTCTAGAGTTCATCTTCACAAAAGGCAGCAGTTGCAAGCATTTTTTGATTTATTGAGTAAATAATTACCTTTGCGAGACGAATGTGAAGTATATTGTGAACTTTCTATGCCGTCACTCAGAGACTAACGTTAGCGGAGCAGAACAGCGAACTCCAGCAGTAACAAACGAGACCAGCTGACCAACACACACTGCAGTATTAAAATACTTAAAACAACTCTGAGGTGAAGAAAATAACTCGGTGCTCAGTCTGTTTCACCTCAAAAGCCCTGCGCCCGCTCTTGGACAGCGATGTCTTTCCCCGGAGCTAACGGTGCAGCAGAGAGGCTGCTCTCCACTGCTGGAGACATGACGTTAATAACAACACAGCAGAGCACTCTGCCTCCCCCTCAGTTTGTTATTCTCATACTGGTGGGAGACTGTGAGATGCTTTTACATTAATTCATTAATGCAGTTAGCTTTTTAAATAAAAAGGCCATTTAACTTATCTGCCAGTTATGTTTCATATTGTATTTCAGTGGACTAAGGACACCAGTGAATGGTTCAGCACACAGTCTACTGGAGCAAGAATCGAATCAGACACCAAAGAATCGGAATTGAATCGAATCATGAGATTCCCAAAGTTTCCCACCCCTAGCAACAACCTTAGCAACCAGAAGGGATGGCTGTTTATAAATGAGTCGTAACGAAGCTTTCAGAGCAGGTTGAAACCCTGGATTTTGACTTGCAGGGAACACTTTACATACATTCACCTGAAGTTTTGGAACTTTGACCATGTTTAACATAAACATCCAACATTATAACGGTATATAAATAACAGGAAATTAGATGTTTCCTTTAAATACAAATAAAAACATACAGAAAAGTGACTTTTGTTTATATACTGTATTATTAAGGCTAATTAGAAACACCTATTATGAAAATAGAATTTAACAATTTCTAAAGCCACGCAGTCTTAAATATTTGAGGGGGCACAACACTTACATGAATATAAAATAATGTAAAGTGGAATCTCAAAATTACACTTAAGTACATTGAGTCTTGAGTTAATTTACTCTCCACCACTACAGCTGAGATTATTTTGAACCTCACTACTTGGTGTGATAATTAAATTGCAACTCAACTGAAATATAAATATAACAATCTACTGCGAACACATGCTGCAGCAGCCAGCGTGACGTGCCGACAAATACCGTCAGGAACATCACAGGAGCACAGATGTGACCTGCAGCGCCGGCCCGTGTTTGATATGTTCAGGATGAGTAACAGGAGTAGCTGGTGAGGAAAGATGTGTTTGACAAGATCTCAAATTAACAGCCATAATAGCAGCAGATGTTGAGCTGCGTGTAGAGGGACTGTGGTGTTCAGAGAGCAGCGGTTGATTCCGTTAGCGTGTGCTCTGCTGATGCTCAGATAAAGGGTGTGTGCCTGTGTTTGTGTGTGTGTGCTGGGCGGAGTACCCATCAACAAGTCATTTCATTCAGAGGATGTACATCCCTGCAGCTCTCGGATAAAACCAGACGCTGGGAGCGAGGAGAGTGATGTACCGCGGCGCTGCTGCACAAATCTCGAAGCTCATTCTCATTCAGAGCCTCACTTCCTGTTCGCTGATATATGACAGTATATTTATTTAATGTAGGTTTGGCTTTTTGTGATCTAAACATCTTCAGGTTCATCCTCAGAGCCAAAGGGCGTCACAAACTCTTAATTCTTGTGCAGGATATCAGCTTTGAGAAGTCCTTAGAGATGAAACAGCAGCTACACAAACCTACAGAACATGTCGGGCTTCAGGTGGAATATTTTTAACCTGAAGCCCACTGTGACGCGTTGGCTGGATGTAATTAAAGAGACGTTTATAAAGCATAGAAATGTGAGTCAGAGAGTTTATCCTCCCCTTGCAGCGCTCACTCAGTGCACGTCAGGTCTCACTCAAAGAAACAGTTTGTGCCTCTCATGTTTTACACTTTGATCACAGAGCTGAGCGTCCGATCTACAGAAATATAAATACCTGATGATCTCTGAAAAACCCCCGAAGGTCGTTTAACAACACTTCACGCTGTTCTAAAGGTGTTTCCTGAATCCTCAAAGACTTTTCTGATCATCTGGATGAAAAAATAACCTGTCTGCAGCAGCATAAAAATGATTTTCGTTTATTTATTTGTTTTTCTTCTTGCTGGCTGGTTTCACCACCTTAAGAATAATCAAGAAATAATTAAGACATTCAAGAAAATCAAGAATTAAAGGGCTCATGTCTTAGCAATTGTTTTAAAAATACTACTGTTGGTTAATAAAGCGCTGAATGGTTTAGAGACAAAAAATCTTAGTAACACTTTAAAATAGGGGTACATTAATTAATGGTTAGTTAATGGTTAGTTAATGCTTAATAAGCTTAATAAGCATTAAGTAACCATTAACCGTCCAGACCTCCAAACATGGATAAACAGCATTCAGTTTTCTGAACAAACTCCCAGAAAACTTGAGCTTCGCTCCAATTCTCAGTTCTTTTAAATCAAGACTTTTTTGTTTGCCTTTTATTAAATTATATTTGGGACTATTTATTTACATCTCGCACTGCACCATAGCTACAATGTTTAACCTGTTTTATTCTATATCAGCTTAGTTTTGTTTTCTATTTTATTTAACTCTTTTAAATTCTACTTAAATGTGTCTTTTTTATATTGTGTTGTGTTTCTTTTATGTCATTCCTTAATGTCTTTTATGTTTTATGTAAAGCACTTTGGATTGCCTAGCTGTGGAAAGGTGCTGTACAAATAAACCTTGAGATTTAGGTTGTATTACATGCAACAAAGGTTTCTATCTGGAATCAAACTGTTTATATTAAAGTTCTGGCTCGCATCTAAACCACGAGGCGACATTTCTAAAGTTGCGACTTTATTTCCTAATCCAGTGATTTTTGAGTGCTTCTTACACACAGATCTGATAGCATCATGTTTCACAAATCACAAATTGCAGCTACATTTGCGAGTCCGACAGTCTTCTAATGCGTGGGTCACAAATACTGTATGTCCAAATTAACTCTGGAAAATTATAACGGCATTTTCACAGTTTTCTGACATTTTACAGTTAAAATGATAAATCGATTAATCAAGAAAATAATCAGCAGATTAGTGAAAATAATTGTTAGTTGCAGCCCTCATCACATCAATATATACCAATATAACTTTTTTACTTTTTTTCTGGAAATTCGATGCTGAGCTCTGTGACTCTAATGTAAGACAGAAACTGCAGCTATCTGCATGCTTATTGACAGTCACCTATTTTCTGTCATAGGGTATTATCCTGGCTGATGATGATATCTGGTCACATTAGCATAAATCTTTGATTTATTTTAGTTTGCATAAGGGCTTAAATTTGATAAGTTTAAGTAATATAAGCTGCAGTATTTATATGTGAATGTAAATGTATATTGTAGCCGTTAAGGTTCTCAAGTGGCATCACAGCTACTATCTAGAATAATAAAAGGTTGTTAAACAACCTTCTAGGTTTGCCAACGATTATTTTTCGAAAAATTGGATAGTAGTAGTAGTTCTGTGACTCGTATGTAATGGTAATTCATGACAGGCACAAATAGAGCAGACCTGATGTGAACTAAGTGAACAAACTTAACATAAATTTATTCTACTTTGCATATGGGCTTAAATTTAGAATTTTGACTCTATTTATACAACATGTTGGCATTTAATTTAAATAATTTAAGCCTGCTGCAGTATCCGTATGTAAATGTAGATTGGAGCCACTGAGGTATTAGAGTGGCGTCACAGCAACAGTCTGCAATAACAGCATTTGTAAAGGGCACAATTTTGCTCATTCACTGATTTGTTAGTGAAAAGGAAAGACCTGTGTTCACACCACTCAGCTGGCTCATTCAAATTCTGTGGACAATGCAGGTGAGCTAGCACACGGCAGGAAAGGCTGGATGGTCACGACACCGGCGAATAGATGCATAATCATCAGAGCAGGTGATCTGCCTGTGGGAGCACAGATAAAAGTGATTCATGCACGTGTTTTGCACAGCTTCATTATGTGTCACTCTCAAGCTGCGTATCTCCAGTATCTCATTTTAAAATGATCACAGTGGAAGAAGAGTTAAAGATTTGTGACGTGCTGAGTGCTTTGTGGTTTTTATGTTTCACCACGTTGAAGGGTTTGAGATCCTTGATTAATTTTATGCCAATTTTATTGCACATTTAAATCAGTTAAATAAGCTCTTTCTTAAGTATTGTTGATCACAGCTTCTTCTAGATGTTCGGTGAAAAATGAGACTATTTTTCATCAGGACTTTTTTAAGAGTCCAGCTTCTGTGATGATTTGCTGCTTTTCTTGGGCTTTTAGGTTTTGCACTGTTGGTCAGACAAAACTAGACATTTGACTCTGACTTGTTTTCTGGCATTTTATAGACCAACTGGTTAATCAATTAATTGAGAAAATAATCTGCAGATTAATCGATACTGACGAAGAATCGGAATTTGCAGCCGTAGTTAGCTGGAGGCTCAATTTTATGCTCTTTTGTTGCACATTTTAATGAGTTAAAAAAGGTATTTATGACTATTCTTGACCACGTCTTCCTCTAGATGTTTGGTGAAAAATGAGGCTACAGCTGAAGTAATTAGTCCATTAATCGATTAGCTGAACGACAGAAAATTAATTATTAATTAATTCTCTGAGCCCAGCTTCTCAAATGTGAGGATTTTTTTTCTCAGTTTTATATCATTGGAAAATGAATATATTTAGGTTTTAAACAGTTTTTCGGATAAAACAAGCATCACCTCAGACTTTTATAGACCAATCGATTAATCGAGAATTGATACTTGATACTGAGAATAATTGTTCCCAGAGTCTCAGTTCTTTGCTCGTTTGTTGCACACTTAGGCTAGATGAGTAAAAATTCATGAATATTCTTGATGATGGCTTCTTCTAGATATTTGGTGAAAAATGAGACTACAACTGCAACAATTAGTCCATTAAATGATTATTCGACCGACAGAGAATTAATCGCCAGCTATTTAGATAATCAATTAATCGTTTTAGTCATTTTTAAAGCAAAAAATTTCAAAACTTCTCTGGTTGCAGCTTCTTAAATGTGAGGATTTGCTGTTTTTCTCTGTTCTATATCATTGTAAAATGACTGTTGGTCGGACAAACAAGACATTTGAAAACGTCACCTTTGACTTGTTTTCTGGCATTTTATAAACGAGTAAATAATCAGCAGATTAATCGATACTGAGAATAAATATTAGTTACAGCCCCGGTTGAATGTGCAGAACCTGAGGCTCAATTTTATGCTCATTTGTTGCACACTTGGATGATAAAAAAGGTTTTTATGACTATTGTTGATCACTTCTTCCTCTGAATGTTAGATGAAAAATGAGACATGTTGCAGGAACAGACAGAAAGACAGAAAAGGCAATCAGTCTGGTGGGCTGCACCTCTGACTTGCTGCATCACAACAAACTCCGCAAATCAGGCTTCAGCCTCATGCGTCCATGGTAACAGAGCTTCCTCAGTCCTGAGGAGGTGGAGACAGCGAGGGGGGAAAACAGAACAGAGGTGGACGGTGAGGAGAGGAAGAGAGGTGGGGAGGGGAAAGAGAGAATCGACACCTTCTCTTATTTCACAGTGAGGATTTAAAAGGCGAGGCTGCTTCCCGATCGGGGGGCGAGCCAGTGCAGATTGGCTGACAGCAGACGGCAGAGGAAGGAGCGCGGAGGAGGGCAGGGATGGGGCTGGAGGATGCCTGGGCGGTGGGTCTCTTTGCATACGGGACCAAGATCTGCAATAGCCCCCTAAGCCCCTGCTCAGAGGATCATCAGTTGGGTAGCTGTGTTTAGGTGTTTCCCTCTGCAAGGTAAACATCTGCTTTCTTTCACTTGTACGCCTCCAGTCTGGTCTCCTCCCTCTCAACTGCACTGTTATGAAAACACAGGTAAATTAGATGATGGCAACATGGATGCTTGCTTGTTAGACTGGGGCTCACACAAGCCCAGACTGATGTAGACGGAAGACACGTCAGGTTGAGGATCTGCAGGTGGGCTTCTGTTTGAGGCTAATTTTCTGCAAGCAAAGTATGAATGTGATGTTTGGTGTGTGGGATTTTATTTATTGTGGTAGTGCTTAAATGTGTTGTTGCAATGAGGCTTCAGCTGATGCATGACTATCTGTCTTGTGTGCAACACATGTTTAATGGTCACATTGGGTGGTTGTGCTGTGCTGCATGCACAGTGAGTAGTGTATACTGGTGGGAGTAAGCTGTGAAAATCAGTCAATATAGGAGGTAATACTTTGCACAGTCTTTTTTAAATTTAAAAAAGATTTTAATGGGATTATCTTCTGCAGATGTTTTCCTGTAAATATATTTTGTAGGTGTTGAGCGCCACAGCTGCTGCTGATCACTGTAGCATGTCGCTCTGCCAGCTAATTTGAATGAGAATTGAAGTACGCAACAAGAGCGCACAGTACAGTACTTGACTCTTGGGGATTTCATGAAACCTGGAGAAATTACACTCACTCTGTGTGTGTGTGTGTGTGTGTCATTCTTGGCCTGTCCGTGTGCGACATCTATTTCATTCTGCATGCCAGTATGTTTCTTCAAATGTGAGGAATGCTGGGGTGTGTTTTAAATCTCTGTGTGTTGTGATTGTCAAAAGCAGAGACAGATCCTGACAGGGGATCTTGTTAGCACAGCACGACTCATGTAGCACCTCTAACAGCTGAAGAATCGAATCAGATGCATCCTGGTGCATCACATTGATGCATCGGCTTCTTGCTCTTAAATTGGCTAATGCATGTTAGATTATAACATGATGCATATGGTTTACATTAACTTTTCCTGCGTGTGCTCGTGATTATGGTAATTCATTGGATATGCATTCTGTCAATATGTTCCAAAGAATCTAAAGTAGCTTTGATTTCCATGAATTAAACATGACTGTCACATGTTAAACAGGGACTTACAAAACCTCACATGTAGATGGGTTTCTGAGTGATGTCAGCGTGAGATGATGAGATGGAAAATGAACCAGAATGTCTGGGAGCTTATGAGGAAATCAGCAAGAGGCCTTAAACTGCACGGATCGCCAGAATAACAGGTAGAACATGTTTAATATCCCCATAAGGAAACCTCAGCAGAATTAGCTGTTTGCATCTGTTCAGATTCCTGGATTTTAATAAGGTGGTGGACAGTTTTGCACAGAAATGGATGAGAATGAAACACCTGTTTTACTGTTTAGTTTTTGAACAGTATTTTTTTTGCCATTTTTGCCTTTCTTAAATTGTGAAAGGTGCACAGAGACATGGACACAGAGGTTGATAGGGGTATGACCACGACCGGGATTGAACTGTGGACGATGTGGTTATGTGGTTGGGGCTGCAACTAACGATTATTTTATCAATCGTTAGTTGTCTACACAGATCTTGTTTGTAATTTGTAGAGAAATGGTAGCTGCAGAAAATCCTGAAAAGGGCAGAAATGCTTTTAACATTCAGGCTGAAACCTTCACAGTTGGCCTCTGTGGTCTGACAGGGTTTGACTGTTCAGGCAGGGGTGCGTTTTTCAGGGGGTTGGTTGAGCAGAGAGTCGGCCTCTGGGAAAAAGCTGCTGGTGAGCAGTGCTGTGTTTAATGGACCAGAGCTGCTTTCCTCTGAGTCGGTTGCCTTGGTGGCAAATTTGGTGCAATTTAGCTGTAGAGTTTCTCAGTCTGCCATCATACACGACTTTGATAGAGGGCAGCTGGCACTCTCTTAGTGGTGCAGATGAGACCTTCACTTTCTCTGCGGAGGTGGAGAGGACACAGTCTGTGATTTAGGCAGTAAGCTCAATTAGGAAGCTGACCCTATAAACTATGGGTAGTTTGAAATTCCCCAGTGGCTGCAGTGAAGACAGTCCTCTGTTGGATTTCGTTGGTGGTTGTGAAAATGTTTTCACACCATCCAGCACTGCTCGCAGTTGTTTACTTCTATAGAGGCCAATCTCCTTTTATGATTGACTCCATGTTTTATTCCTAATGCCATAATGCACGGTGCAAACCTCATCAGTTAAATGGATTAGAGTGGATAGAGGTACACAGGGAAGGCAGAAAGCTCATTTCCTACGTGCTGTGGTTTGGTAGCTCTGTGGGAAATTGGCCATAAGCCCAAGGGATCTTTGTTTAGGTTTGAACTCAGCAGTGGACATTCCCAAAGTAATTAGAGGGAGTGGAGCCATATTCAGGCCCTGAGAGAGAGAGAGAGGGAGAGAGGGATATTGAAGGATGCTGAGATGAAAAGCATTACATCACATGTTGATAAAGCGCTCTGAAAGATGTGATTGAATACGTGGTTATCTGCCAAATGAGAGACCAGTGTTTTTAATATTCTGGTTTCAGAAGCTAAGTGCTTGACCTCTTAGTGGCTTATGTTGCCTGAGGGCATGAAAAATGTATATTTATTGGAATACACACACACTTATGTTACAGACACACAGGATGACATGAAAAACCTGCTTTGAAGTACAAGTTGAAAAGTCAATGCTATTATCCTCAATTAGTTTACTAACTACTGTTCTATACTCACTATTCTTGTTGGATTAGCTCTCTATCTGTTTCTGTCTTAAGTTATTTATTAACTGTGCATAACACAGAATAGACAGTTTTTATATGACTTTTGTAATAAGATGTAATAACTGTCATACATGCTCTCATGCATAAACTGCAGTTCAGCAAGGTTTGACTAAACAGAGCAGATGATTCGTAAAACGCTCTAATGCTGTAACGATTAGTCGATCAAAAAACAAACAAAAAAAACAACAACTTTTATGGTCAATTAGTTGTCTTTTATCAGCAAAACTATAAATTTGCTGGTTCCAACTTCTAAAATGTGAGTATTTTCCGCTTTTCTCTGATGTTTATTGTTGTAAATTGAATAACCGTGAGTTTGTTTGTTGCACAAAACAAGCAAGATGTTGTTACCTTGGGTTTTATGAACGACAAAAGTGTAGCGCTAGACTGTAAATAAAGACACCTGTCAGTTAACACCCACGTGGCAGAAAACACGCCTTTCTAGAAACCTTAATATTTTATTACCAATAAAGCAATAATTTTACAAAATGGCCAAAACCTTTTGTGTCCCTTCAATAATTAAATTAATGTTGATCCTTTTTGGATTTAATTTTGTTGTGTCCAGTATCTAGCAGCCTTCTGTGGCATTGCACCTTCAGGCACTTCTGCACCGGCTTCAGCCTTCGGCCATTGTAGTTGCTGCTTTGCCAGAACGTAGCATCCTCACTTTAAACCTCTGAACCACCAGAATACCTTTAGTTTATGCTTCAGTTTATGCTTCTATATCAGGCTTCTATATCTGATGTGCTGACTCACAGCTCACTTAGCTGATGAAGCAAATAAAAAAACAAAAGGCTCAGTCTGTGTGTCTGTCAGTTTTCATCTATCTCTATCTCACATTTTTGCTTTATAGGGATTACCGTGTCACTATATATAGCACTTCTCTGTAGGTCAAGGACTCATTCTTCACAGGATTCAGTGAGAAATGCCACTCCATTTCCCTGCTGTAATATCATCAGAGCACAAACCCCCTCAGCACAGTAAATAAGGTCGTACATCACAGCCTCTGGAGAGCTGCTTGGATTTGAATGTTCATTCATAGATGACACAGAGCACTGCAGTTTTAATACCTGTAGCTGTTGTTTATAATGGGCATCATGGGAATTAGCTCTTGTGGATTGAAGAATACGGAGACTAATTAATGTAGAAAGCCTCACAGTGATTTGGCATTTATATGATTTAAAGATATTATGCTTTAGGTTAGAGTCTCTTTAAGCAGAATTAGTATTAACTGGCAGTATTTACTGTAAAAAACAATTTGGAAATCATAATTTGACCCCCCGGCTTAACTGGTATCCAGCTTTCAATTGTGCTGTTTACTCATGGAAAGTTGCGCTGCTCTAATTTGCATCCACTTCAACAATGGAAGACCCAACCACTTCCAATATTACAAAAATGTATAGATATTAGTATTGTCAGCGTCTTTCTTTTCCTTGGTTCTGCTTTTTCTAAATGTTGCTAGTCAGACATTTATTAAAAAAAGCTGGCATGACGTATTTTTTGTCCTCTTTCCTCTAGTTTAAAGAAAGATGACTCTGTGGTTTGTACAAGTAGTTTACATGAAAATCTGAAGAATTTCAAAACAGATTCACAGATTGACTCCTCATCAAATCTTCATCTTCCCAAACATCTTATCAAGCACAAACCAGTCTTAAATAAGATAAAGTGCTGCTGATTTCTAGAATTATTATGCAGCAGTGTTTTAAACCAGAGGTGGACCTAAAGTAAAGACTACCTCTGACGACTAAATATACTTTGATAAAGTAAAACCTTCAAGAAAAAAGAGCAGAGTTGCTATTTCACACACCAGATGCCATCTAGTATATTTAATGAGTGTATATTTTGGGACTAATTAAATGAGTTTAATCAGGACCTGATTTTCTGTGGGAAACCCTGCTATTCCATTATTTTCCTCATTTGGTTAAAACTTTATCTTCTTTAACATCTTAGAGAAAAAAAATTAATAATTTAGTTTTTTCTTTTTATGTCTTACATAATCTACATGGTTGATATTGTGGATGTTATTTTAAATTAAAAATGTAGAGGTGATTAATAAACCCTTCTTGGGCTTTTTCCCTGCACACTAAATTCTTTGATACTCTGATGGCCTTTCTTTGAATTTTATTTATTAAAATAACACTCAACTTGGTCAAGTCCATTTTAAATATATATACATATATATATATGTTACACAATTACAATGAAAATAAATAGCAAAATAATAACAGATAAAATTAAAGCTATCATATAGTCGTATTTATAATTATGGGAGTCAAACACAGTTGTAAAAAGTTGTAAAACTCATATATGGGTAGATGTTATACTCAATCACCATCAGTGGATGAAAGTGACTTTTTAAAGTACATTTACTCAAGTGCTGTACTTTAGTACACTTTTGAAGTACTTTAAGCACTTTAAACTGTATTTCCATCTTCTGCTACTTTATACTTCTACTACATTTTAGCAGGTACATTTACGTTTGATACTTAAAGTACATTTTGCTGATAATACTAATGTACTTTTACTCAAGTAGGAAAGTCAGTCAATTGTACATCCTGACCTCTTCATCTGTTACAGCAGCTTGACCAAACATACATAGCCTAATCATGCACAGATGGACGGACTGTGGGACACAACCTGTAACACTACACACACACACACACACACACACACACACACACACACACACACACACAGAGTCATACTTCCATCACTTCAGAGGACATTACATTGACTTATATTCATTTCCTGGAGACTTACCCTAACCCTAATCTTAACATAACACTAAACTTTCCTTAACTACACCTTAAAATTAATGTTAATTAAATTTATATTAAGGGGACTTGCTTTTTATCCCCATAAGGGAGTCAAGTCCCCACAACATGAGGAATACCTGGCACACACACACAAACACACACAAACACACACACACACACACAAACACACAAACACACACACACACACACACACACAAACACACACACACACGCACACACACACACCTTGTAATCTTAAAACCAAGTGTCAAACTTCAAACAGCCCTTCGAAGGTCTGTCCCAAAGTGAGGACCGGCCAAAATGTCCTCACTTTCCAAAAATGTCCTTCCAAGGTCTAAATCTCATATTGGTCCTCACATGGATAGACGAACAAGAATAGACACACACACACACCACTTTTCATTTGACATCTCAGCTCCTCCTCTTTTCTCTCTCACGATAAGACGACCTCAGAAATACAGTCCGTCTTAATCTGTCTAAGATTAAGTAGCCATTGTCATGTGACTCTCCACAACTTATCCCTGTCCGCTCGTTAGTGTGTGACTGGTCGCTCTTGTTTACCCGGCAGCAGGTGGACGTTCATCAGACTCGAGAAGAGGATGGCAGTGTTGGTTTTTTAAGGAGCGGGCGAGCCTTTACACTTAATGCTGTTTTCTTTATGGACACAGAGGGAGATCAGAGAAACGCACCGAAGACAAGGGCTTTCCTGGATTTACAGGCTACATTGACCACAACTTGACTAAATCTTCAGTGTGTTGACAGAGTCGGGATTTAGGTTGCTGGGGGATTTCAGGGATGTTGCTAGGTCAGTGGATTACCTTGTAATAGATCTGTAGGAGGGCTCGAGGACACACACAGGATGTGTTGGCTTGTGCATGGGGGGGTTTAATCCTGGAGACAAACATGTTAAGTCCCCCTGTTGTTTTGTAAGTAACGCTGGAAGCTGAAATCTACGTTTTCTTGTATACTATCTCCCACTAAAAGTTTGTTTTCTCTCTCCTCTCTCAGGTGTGAATAACGATGACTCCCATCCTTGCTGTTTGAACATGCTGCTTGGGTAGCAAAGCCGACCGAGAGGAGCGTCTACACACCAGAAACACACACACACACACACACACACACAGAGTCGGCCCAATTCAAGCACAACCATGCTGATCAAGGAGTATCGCATCCCCATGCCGATGAGCGTGGAGGAGTACCGCATTGCTCAGCTCTACATGATCCAGGTGAGTGGTTCTCTTCAGACAGCAGATAAAAATATTTAAAAGGCGTTTTATATAATCTCAAATTAAAAGATGTCATGCGGGCAGTCAGTGTTAGTCTGGTTGGTAGTGAAGCACAAAAGGAAGCTCAGGAGTTCAGGTTTGTGTGTGAAGGCGGGCGAGGTCAGGAGTTTAAGGTGTCATCGTGTCATACCGCACTGTACCAGAACAGGAGTGGTGAGGAACATGGTTAAAGGGTCACAGGAGCAGTGTTTTTCTGCAGACCAGATGGTCCTCCATATGCCTGTGGATAGTGTTTCATTTAATAATTTTGTACAAACACACACACACACACACACACAAAATCCTTAAAAAAAGCTGTCCCTAGGAATAAGAAGTGATTTTGTTTAGCAAATAATTGTGGAATGTTTTAATCAAATGTGTTTATAAGCCATAAATCAGGGAACAATTACCATATTTTTAAGTGTTTGATCACAAGTTTATACAAGTGCTGAATATTGTAAACCTACTCTGTAAGTCATCGTAAATGAATGAATTCGCAGTTTTGTTCTCTAACTGATGCCCTCAGTCCTTGCTGATCTATCAGTTTGATATGTTATTAGGGCGGCCCGGTGGTGCAGTCGAGCCCACTGTCGCCTCACTGCAAGAAGGTTCTGGTTTCAAACCGAGCCGGCTGGTGCCTTTCTGTGTGGAGTTTGCATGTTCTCCCTGTGTCTACGTGGGTTCTCTCCTGGTACTCCGCCTTCCTCCCACAGACCAAAAACATGCAGGTTAGGTTAATTGGTGACTCTAAATTGCCCGTAGGTGTGAATGTGTGAATGGTTGTCTGTCTCTATACTATATGTTAGCCCTGTGATTGACTGGTGACCTGTCCAGGTTGTACCCCGCCTCTCGCCTAATGTCAGATGAGATTGGCTCCAGCTCCCCCGCAACCTTCTAGAGGATAAGCGGTAAAGAAAATAAATGAATGAATGGATATGTGATTAGTTGGATGAGGTTTATTTTTAGCGCGTTTGTCTCTGAAGCTGATTCAGGCCAACAGTCCAAATCTCAACATATTATCTTAAATGACTAGTGGACACATATTTGGTCAGGTCAGAGGTCAGGAGGGAAGCTGTTCCTGAGTTTTTTTGGGATAATCAAGTTGTGAAACTAATGAGACACATTTGATGTTTCCTTAAAGGAATAGTTCGACATTTTGAGAAATACACTCATCCATTTTTTAGATGAGAGTTAGATGAGAGAACTGATGTTTGTCATTTAAAGTGGCTGTAATCAATATTTTTATATTAACAATGGATCGCATGGCTACTTGTATGTGAAAGGGGTGGCTTGTAGTGATTAATCTACAGAGAATTATCAACGACTCTCTTCAATGAGTTTCAGCTCATTGTTTAGCAACTTTACTTTTTTGGTTCACTGTCAGTGCTCTCATAATGTCGTTTATAGGCCTTTTTCAGAGAAAAAGCTGTAAAAGGCCACTGTAGACTACCTGCTCAGCACCAAACAGACACAGTTAGCTGTAGACTAGCTGGTGAACATAGTGGAGCATTTAGCAGCTAAAGAGCCAGATATTTCCCTCAGTAGAGAACTAAACAAAGCTAAAAGAAAGTGATAATACAGTATATCCGCTGCCAAAAAAATCAGTTAATGCAGGTTTAAATATGAAGCTACAGACAGGAGACTGTTAGCTTATCTTAGCATAAAGATTGTAAGCAGAAGGAAACTGTTAGCCTGACTCTGTCTAAAGGTTAAAAAAAAATCTGCCTGTAGCACCACTAAAGCGCACTAATTAACACATTATATCTATAACCAGCCAAAAAATATTCCAGGACATAATCCCTCATAAAACCACAACTTTTTATACTTTTTACACTTAAGTTTTTAGTACGTGTCAGTGAGCTTTAGGGGTGCTAGGAGGGGGATTTTATTACTTTTGGACAGAGCCAGGCTAGCTGTTTCACCCTGCTTCCAGTCTTTATGGTAAGCTAAGCTCTCCTGGCTCCAGCTTTAGACATGAGAGTGGTTTCTGTCCATTTACAGTGACTTACCTAAGAAACGAAACCAACAGCTTGTGAAACATGTTAAAAATGGAATAAACCATATAAAATGCTTGTACCTGCAGTGTCTGGTGTTCTCACAGCTTTCAGATACACACTAGTCTTAATAAGCTAAGTCAACCGTCTGATATGAGATGTATGAATATTTCATTTAACTCTCAGCAAGAAATTGAATAAGCTAATTTCTGAATGTCAAACTATTCCTTCAAGAACAATGGAAGATGAGAAAGATGACAACCAGACATTAAAATCATGTTTTCTCTCTTTTGTCTCAAACTGTTTGAAATATAAGCTGTCTCTGTGACTGGTTTTAAAATGAGAGCAAGGATAAAAAATATATATATTTAGGGAATTTGGAAAGAACCAGAAAGTCTAACTAAAACGTAGCTTATGGTAAAATTAAGGAAAGCATAGTTGACATGTAAGTGTAATTTATTAGTTTCTCTTGAAGGTTTTTTCATATGCTGGTTCATTTTGAAGCCCCAGACAGTATATTTTGGCCTTTGGTGGTTGTTTCTGTATCTGTAGTCTGGCTTAGATGCAGGAGAAATCAGTCTGAAAGGAAAGAAAGGAAATAAACTAAAGCAGCCACATTAGACAGGTGTAAACGATTTATGCACATTAGGCAAACGAACGGGAAGATTTAACTGAATTCTTCCACAAAACCTCCTGAGTCTCAGTTTTGATCATGTACAGTATTACATACGCCACACATCCACCGCTGGACCCCTCCTCCTGTTCAGCGTCACAGTTGAGTGCCGGTTGCCACGGTAACTGGTGACATCAGCCGCAGCGTGGCAGTCGCTGCCATCATTTGTTTGTGATATGGACGAGAGAGAGAGAGAGAGAGAGAGAGAGAGAGAGAGAGAGAGAGATATGTTGAAAGGGAGGGGCGGAAAGAGAGAGAGCGAGAGAGACATGGAGGGAAGGGAGGACAGACGTGATGCTGCAGTCGGCATAACCATGACAACATTATGTTTAGTTCTTAACAGCGGATACAGTTTAGGATATATGCATCACTCATGTACAGGGACTGGACACAATAACATGAACATCATATGTTAGAATGTGTTTCATTGTTTGAACTCCTTTCCACTAGTTTAAAGACTATAATTATTAACAAAGGAAACTGAAAATGATAAGAACTTGATTTTCTCCTAAGACACCGACCATAAAGATGATATATTTGACACCAAAATTAGCTGCAATGATTTGCAATGAGACTTTTGTTAATGGATAATATTATCAACAAATCGCACAAAAAGACCAAAACAAACAATTAATTGATCGAGTATTGTGTGTGTATCCAAAGCCGTAGACCTCCTTTGTTGTTAAAAACACTCAATGAGCCACACCGCTGCACTGATTGACATGTTCCTTAATCACCATGAACACACACACTGTAGTTTATTTTGACTCAATCCCACACACACTGTCCTGCTGCCAGAAATACTCACTAGAGCACTAAATGTGTGTCAATCCGCAGCTGAAAATAGTCCCCAACAAATGCACCATTTCCTTTTGTTTGAGAAACGTTTGCTAAAAACTACAGTTCACAGCTGTTTTAGGAAATAATTTCGCCTTTTTTGAAAGTTCAGCTATATATGTGTGATCTGTTTTTAAAGATTTATTGTACATTTCAGTTTTGTTGACAATAACAAAAAAAAAAATTAATTGCCAGCTTCATTCTTTTAACCATATTCCCTTTGAAGGGCCGCCAAGCTGCAGCATTTGACAGATTGAACTAAATGCACAGAGGGTATGAAATTAAAAAATGTAATGAAACATTTTGAACTCTCAGACCTCCTGAATTCTTGTCTCTTTGTAGAAGTATTCAAGATTTATTACCCTTCTATATAATAATAAACTGACCACCATACAGCCTTGAAAATGGCCGCTGGGTTAAATCAACACCTCGGTCTCAACAAAAATCTTACATCTTAAGCTTTACAAAAGTGGAGTTTATCAATTTATATTACACAGATTGTACAAGTGTCCCCGTTATTGTGTTTCACATCTCCTAAAACTGGTTGTCTTCTTACTTATTTTCCAATTATATCAGAGGTCCAAACATCACACCAACTATAATACATGAAAACAAACAAGACTAAGAGTCTACGGCCATGTGAGCAGCTCTGTGAGGCTGCGTATTTAGACATTTAGGCATTTAACAATACTAATGTGCTGATTTTTTAGTAGGTATAATGTTTACCACCTTAATTTAGCATGTTAACATGCTAACATTTGCTAATTAGCACCAAACATAAAGTACAGCTGATGGGAATGTCATTAGTTTTGCAGGTATTTGGTATTTCACTAAAACAAAAGTATGTCAACCTCTTGGTGGTGTTAGATGAAAAGTCAGAAGATCAGTAGGATTCATCCTCTGGGGACCATGAATGTTTGTGCCAAATCTTCTGCCAATTTGTCCAAAAGTTGTTGAGATATTTCAGTCTGGACTGAAATGGACCAACAGACCAACATCACCATCCATAGAGCCAAAAATGTCCAAAATTTTGCCAATATCTTTGTCCTCTACACATTTGATATAAACAAGAATTCACTTTCACTTTCACTTTTATAAACTGATGGTCTATTTTTTTGTTGTAATTTTTCCACTTTATGTTGCCTCAGTATGAGTTCTCACTGCATTTTTGTTCTATTCTCTGTGATCTGACAGTTTGAAATATGAGCGTTGTCTGTTGCCAGTTTCAAACTGAAAGCAAGCACAGAAGTTGAAAAATGGCAGAGCAACTAACGAAGGGTGTGCATGAAATCTGAGTAGCCAGTGATAGCGGTTGATGCATGAGGTTTCCAGTGTTGCTCTAGTAGGATTGTAGGCCTGAGGAGGAAAGTCTTGAACCCCTGGTTTATGCTAACCTTGTGGTGTCACATAAATTATTCAGGGACAGCTCAGCCCGGCAGAAACGAGACCCTCAGCGAAGCCGGGCCCATTATAATTCCACAGACGTGGTCCACAGAGTGTTTGCCCAAGCTAGCAGCACTTCTCAAACTGGACATGGGCTCTGTTTTCACTTTTCCTCGTCTTTCTTTCCCTGTCAGCTATTCAAACCCTCCTCTTCCTAACTCAGGCTGAGGCTCTTTAAAGCTTTTCTTTATTC
This sequence comes from Scomberomorus guttatus, assembly GCA_038419695.1. NCBI lineage: Eukaryota > Metazoa > Chordata > Actinopteri > Scombriformes > Scombridae > Scomberomorus > Scomberomorus guttatus. The sequence continues at coordinate 3,785,458 of CM076463.1, forward strand.
AGATTTGTTTTTCTTTTTTTTCTTTGTACCAACCTGGAGAAGTGATTATCCAACTCCACCACTTAGGTCCAGACTGAAATATCTCAACAACTATTTGATGGATTTCTATGAAATTTAGTACAGATATCCATGTTCCCCAGAGGATGAATCCTACTGGCTTTACTGAGTGACTTTACCTCTAGTGCCGCCATGATGTTGACATTCATGGTTTTGAGTAAAATGTCTTGACAACTTTTAGATAGATTGTCATGAAATTTGGTTCAGACAAAATTTTCTTTAAACAATATCCTCAATGTTACTTAACATAGAAACACAGATAATATAACGATCCTATAGCTTGAAGTTATGGTAAGCTGCAGAAGAGCTTTTTGTGTTTTTTGTGGAAGCTGTGATGAAACTTCGATTCATCTGTTTTCTGACTGCAACTACCCTAAAATCTATTGGACTGACATGATGAACTTTCTTCAAAGTAGAAGCATAGCTGTTGATTTTAAATGCTAACACGTTAAACTGAGACAGTGAGCGTTATATCTGCTTAATATTTTTAAGAGAAAAATGTTAAAATTCTGTGGTTCCAGCTTCTCAAATGTGAATATTTTGTGGTTTCTTTAGTCTTCTACAATAGTAACTGCATATTTTTGGGTTGTGGACAAAAGAAGACGTCACATTGGGCTTTGGGAAACAGTGATTGACATTTTTTTTACAATTTTCTGACATTTTATAGACCAAATGACGAATAATTAATCGAATCAGATTAATTATTCAAAATCAGATTAATCGATAATGAAATAATTGTTAGTTGCAGCCCTAATTGTGAGCATATTAGCATGCTGATAGCTTCAAGCACCTGAATACAGCCTCACAGAGCTGCCAGCATGGCTGAAGTCTTGCTGCCTTGTTTCATGCTTCAATGTGTGTGTGTGTGTCTGTTTTTGATGACACCCAAACACCAGAACACCTCAGCAGCAGACGCAGCATCCTTGGTTTAGAAAAGCTTCCACTTTTCTTGCACATGACAGTTTTTTTTTTTAGTGAAGCAGCGCACTGAAAGCAGCAAAGGGGGAACTGAAGGTTACATCACGATGAGGTGGGTATACTAACATTGCTGACTGCAGGACAGCCCGCTGACAGCCTAATCAGTGCTATCTTTAGCCTTCAGTCATCAGTCTTGGTCGTCTTTGGCAGCTTGGGCTATTGTGCAAGAGAATAACTTTAACTTTTGAGTATCAGACTCAGGATTTTGGCTCAACGTCTCTCAGACTTACCTCTTTTGTTTTTATAGAGATCCATAAACCTCGTTAAAGTGCCGGGGGTAATGTTGTATAGTAGATACTTGTGCTCTTTGCTCTGGGCTCTAAGATGTGTGTCATTAATACAGATCCTTCGTGCTCGCTCTCCTGCGCTGCAGCAGAGCGGACGCAGACACGGAGAGGGTAATTTAAGGCCCTTAGCTCCTCACCCAAATTACATTACCTGCTAGATTACAGCAATTTTCCAGCTGTTTGCCTCCTCTGACCTTCATTACTAATATCACCTCCCTAAAGTCTTCAGGAGAGAGAACTCCGTGTTCAATCTGAGCTCTCATTCTTGACCCCGATCACCCCACTCCTGCTGTTAATAATGATCACGATGATTTGTATTCACATAGTGCCGTTCCTAGACCTGCAGCACATTACAATGGAGGGAATAAAATAGGTTTTCAATCATCTGTTTGAAACCAGAATACAATATCTACAGTATGGTCAGCTGATTCAGCAGTAACATTAAACCTCATTAGCCTATGTAAACACAGATTTAAGATTTAACCAATTAATTAAAACTGTAGTCCATTAGGTAATTTATATTTTCAGCACCGGTCTGCATCAAAAGTGTGAATCATCACTGTGTATATCTGTAGCAACTTCCCTGGGGCCCCAGATCATCAGGGACCCTGCTCCAGATTCACTCTGTGTTAAATAATTTGTGGAAATTTGATTAATTGCACATTTGTCTGGAAATATGCACCACTAAAGCACAGAATAATCTGAAATATTAAGGGCAGGTTTTGGGGTTTTTACTTGATCCAGAAGCCCAGTTGCGTGTTAAAATACAGCTTCTAGCATGTACAGCCATGCTAGAAGCTCTGAGACTGCTTATTTGAACTAAATGCTAAAGTCAACATGCTAACATGTTTATGTTCAGCAGGTATAATGTTTACATTCACTAATTAACATAAAGTACAGCTGAGGCTGTTGAGAATGTAATTAGTTTTTAAGTATTTAGTCATAAACTAAAGTCAAATCACCAAGTCATGAATGTCTGTACCGACATTTTGCAGCGATCCATTCAGTAGTCGAGACAATGTCAACCTCATGGTGGCGCTAGATGAAAAGTGAGGAGATCACCAAAGTCATTAGAATACATTGTCAGGGAATCATTGATGCATGTTCTAAAATGTTGTGCCAATCAATCAATCAGTCTAGTAAATGTTGATATATTTCACTGGATAAGTGTACATTATGACATGCTGGTGGCGCTACAGGTAAAGTTAGTCAAAGTCAATACATTTTCTGGGGGCTGTTGAGATTTTTCAGTTTGGATCAAAGTGGTGGACCGACCAATGTTCCCATCCACAGAGTCAAGTTTAAAAAAAAACAACATTTTTTCTGGAATAGTAGTATTAGTTGGTCTTTGGGATTCTGGGCAAAACGAAGCTGCCATGTGTAGTCTGCACATGTTCACTGTACCTGAAGGTTCTTAAACACAACAAGGTACCTACACAGTGCACAGAGAGTGGGAGAAATCAAACGGGTCAATATATAACATATAATTTTACCGCAAGTTTAATGTGTTTGTAATCAGTATGTAAGGCAACACATATCAAACAGATCTGGACAAACACTAATCAAACCTTAACTGCTTTTAACCTTTTAATTAAGATGTAAGTCAGCGCATGTGTTACGTCAGACGTGCATCAGACAGATGACTGAAAAATGCGTTTCAAACATGTTTGATGTAGACTGATGCTCAGGCCTGGTTATTATTTTCATGATCATTTAATTTATCAATCAATTGACTAATATTTTAGTCTATAATATCTCAGAAAAATTAGAATTAGAAAAGCAGAGCTACAGCTATTAGTCGATTAATTGATTAGTTGATCGAAAGAAAATGATACTATTATACTACTATTTTGATAAGATTTAAGAAAAAATGCCAAACATTTGATGGTTCCAGGATCTGAGAATTTGCTGCTTTTCTTGATCTTATATTATAGTTAATTGAATTTTTATTTACATTTATTTTGGGGTTTTGGACTGTGTGACGGGCAAAAAAATTGAAGATGTTGCCTTGTCCTCTAGGATATTGTATTTTTTCACTGTTTTCTGAAGTTTTAAAGACCAAGCATTCATCGATCAATCAAGGAAATAATCTGCAGATTAATTGATTATTAAAATAATCGTTAGTTACAGCATTAAAGAGAAGCAGCACATTACTCACGTTTCATAAGATGAAAACGGAGAATGTTTGACATTCTTGGACAATAAATTAATAAACTGCATGTTGATAGGCTAATCATTTCATTGACTAATCATTTCAGGTAGATGATCGGGCTCCTGTGAGATCTTGGAGGGGTTGAATATATTTTAGCAAGCGTATAAACACTCCATGTGCTTCTGCTGAGTGATAAGACCCAGATGGTTACAGTCTAAATGAAGAGTCTCTTAAGGAGAAGTAGCGTGTTTATAAACTGATGCTGTAATCCCACACTTCCTCTGTAGAGCAACAGGCTTAATACACAGCTCAGTCTTGCAAGATCTGTGGGGTTGAACCATCTGCTGCCTTTTATTGGAGGATGCTACATGCTGGGCTGAAAGGGAAACCACTCTCTGCAGTGAGTCTGGCTTTAAAGCTTTGTTAAAGTCTGTTTCACCTGAACTCACAAGTAAAAATGAAACGCTTATCATGGTTTGGATTATTTACTGTAATATAGAAGAAGAAGAGAAGAAGAACAGATGTAGAGTATAAACACAAGATATGTGACTGAAAGAACTAAAAGAACAGTGTCTTTTTTCTGTGTGGCAGCTTTATTTTCATTCCAATTCATCACTTTGCTTCTGCTGCATCATCCTTCCATTTCTGTGACAGAAGTGGATTTAACAAGGTTGGAGAGCACTCGAATGAGAGACACGAGTGCTGTGTAAGGATAGCAGGGGTAAAATTGGATGTAAAAGGAAAGGGCGGAGGATGGGAGGATGTGAGTCAGGGGACCGGAGCTAAGAAAGAGGTTTTCCTCGCTGTAATCATTCCTCCTGTTCATACTGGCTATTAAAAGATCCCCTTCAAATGAGCTTTCAGTCTAAGTGATGGAGGCCAAAATCCACAGTGTGTCCGCACAGTCATTTAGTGCAAAAATTAATTTAAAAGTTGATCTGAAGCTTATATGAGGCTTCAGCAGTCTGAGTTAGTCATATCAAGTGGATATCTGCCACATTTACAGTCTTTTTAGCATCAAATTCCCTCTTTGTGTTTCCTCGGACAGTGTTTCCCTGTTGAGCTGCGGTGGAAGTATAGTAACAAAAAGAGGAACTTTGGCACTAAAAAGACTGTAACGTTGAAAGATATCTACTTGATTTGACTCATTTGGATGCTGAAGCTTCATATTAGCTTCAGATAAACTATTAAATACATTTCTGCACAGGAGGAGGACTGTGGATTTTGTCCCCCATCGCTTACATTGTAAGTGTGTGTGTGTGTGTGTGTGTGTTTTGTATTTGCTTTGTTTTATTTCTACTACACAGACACTGGTTTCGCTGTTTTTAAGATATAAGCAGATCCTTAACCTCTCGCCTGTCCCCACTCGTCTTCTCCTCTTTCTGCTGTCTTGCAGAAAAAGAGCAGAGAGGAGAGCTGTGGCGAGGGCAGCGGCGTGGAGATCCTGGAGAACAAGCCTTACGAGGACGGCCCCGGAGGCTCGGGTCAATACACGCACAAGGTCTATCACATCGGGAAACACATCCCGTCCTGGTTCTGTGCCATTCTGCCTCAAGCTGCCCTTCGAGTGGAGGAGGAGTCCTGGAACGCTTACCCCTACACACGAACCCGGTGAGAGAATACACACGAAAAAAACGCTCTGAAATTCACACAGATATTAAAAATTATGACCGGTCATTTGGAAAGCACCAAGTTATTCCAAAATTGCTCAGACATTCAGGAGATAGACACTAAAATCATCAAACATTTGCCCCATGCTCCACTCTTAAGCCTGCATTACATTAAGTGATTTTAGGGCTGGTGGCATTATCTCAAGTAGAAAGACTCACCTTTTAGTAGTAAAACGTTGTTAATGGTTTTTATTAGATGGCTCCTAGATTCATAACGTTGAAGAAAGAAATAACACTTGCTTGATATTGCTGATAGAGCTGTTTTTTTAAATTTGGAACAGTTTCAGCTGAGTAATCATATTCATTCACTGCACACACGCTATTGCCAACTTTTTATATCCTGCGGATGACTTAATTTCCCCACACTGACCAGTCTTGCCACTTTCGCAGTCCAGCAAGATTTTATATATTTGGCACCAAGTTAGTACAGTTGGTGTTGATGCTCATAGATAAGATTTGCAGGACTTTATTGTAAAGCGCTTTGACTGGTCGGTAGACTAGAAAAGCATTATATTAACGCAGTTCATTTATCATTTAAAGATTAATCCACCCAAAAATTATAATTAGGCAGTAACTCCTCAGTGATGCAGGATGAAAAAGTCTTCCTGTTTTAGGACTCCTGGCCAAGAAAAATGTTCTTTTTCAGATGAAACACTATGTGCTGGTTGGTTAAATAAAGACCAAACTCTTCCACTAAGTCAGCTAGTGTTGCCATGTTTTTTTTTTTTTTAAACCATTAACAATTCTACAGCCATGCTAGCAGCTCTGTATGGCTACTTGGGCATAGCGTTGCTTTGAGCTAAATGCTAACATCAGCATGCTAACATGCTTACAATGACAATGCTAACATGCAGATGTTTAACAGGTAATGTTGACAATGTTGACCACTTAAATGTTTTTCAGTTAGGAAACTCACGTCATTTATTGTAACATGCATTTCACTTTGGTGGTTTGGCTCTGCTCTGCTCTCTGTGAAGGATGCCAGAATAGTTTAATGTTTGACGTTTGAGGTTATAGAGGTTGAGTAATTACTGTCACTTAGCTTTAGAGCTGGTGTACGTTTTAATTTTCAAACCTCTAGATTGCTCCACAAGGTTATTGTGAAATTATTTACAAGCAACACACAGATGACTTTGGTGCTTACATCATGCTGACCAATAGACCAAATCATCCCAACTTGGTATAACTTCCATTTAGCGGGTACTTTTTATCTTAATCTGCCAAAGTGATGGAAGACGGTGTTTCAGAGACATGCATCCCTACTTCTAAACAGCTGTTTCTGTCTTGTCTCCCTCAGGTATACGTGCCCATTTGTGGAGAAATTCTCTATAGACATTGAGACGTATTATAAACCAGATACTGGAAATCAAGGGGATGTCTTCAATATGTCCTCTGCTGAAAAGAGACTGAGGACTGTAGGTAAGTCTGTCACACTCTCTACTATCTCAGGGTGAACTCTACAATTGTGCCTGTTGCTTGTCGGTTGTCAGCTCCTCATAATCAGGATGAAGAATCAAAGATACACAGTGTTATTTGCAGTGAAAAGTGAGACAGTGTGATGCAGAGGGATACACTGTGGACTGTGGAGTGTAGGAGCTTGTGTTCAGGCTCTGAATACTAAAATTCACTGGGGTGCTGGAAAAGTGTGCAGTCTGGTCCGGGCTCATTCCCTGCAGGGAGTGATTACATAAAACACACATGAACTCACACACACACACACCTCTTGAGGCAGGTGTTCAGTGAGGACATCGTGACCCGCTGACACCTGCTGTTCAGCATCAATTTAGCATTTTTGTGACTTTTAATAATTTTGTGCTTCATGTAGACCCTATAGACATCGTAAAGGACTACATCCCTCCTCATGAGTACCTGGTGGAAGAAGACCCTAAACTGTATCAGTCCATCAAGACCAAACGGGGTCCGCTGTCAGAGGACTGGATCGAGGAGATCAACCAGAATCCCGGTCAGAACCCCGTCATGTGTGCCTACAAACTCTGCAAAGTGGAGTTCAGATACTGGGGCATGCAGTCCAAGATCGAACGCTTCATACACGACGTGGGTAGGTTCTCTTCCTCTTTACCTGTGAGTGAAGTCTTAGAGTTAAGACTTGAGACTTTAAGTCAGTAATAACCTTGAACAGTTGGTAATATTCCTAAAAACTAAGTGATAACGCTGAAAAAGTTGGGAATGATCTTGAAAAGTCAGTAATAACATTGAACAGTTGGGAATAACTCTGATAAATCAGGGATAGTCATGAACATTCATATATATAACACAGAAAAAGTCGAGGAATCATCCTGAAAAGCTGTGAAGTTCAGGTTTAGCTCTGACTTTTCATTTTTATTCCTGACTTTTTCCCGACTCCTGAAGTCCTGAAAAAAAAACTGGGAATGATCCTGAAGTCAGGAATACCTATAAAAGGTCAAGGATAACCATGGAAATTTGGTGATAATCCTGAAAAATAAAGTAAAAGTTGAGAATTTCAGGGTTATCAATTACTTTTATGACTTTTCATTTTTGCCCATGATTTTTTATCCTTATTCCCAATTTTAAAAATGTGGGAATAATTTTGAAAAGTCAGTAATAACCTTGAGCAGTTGATAATAATCCCTAATAAGTCTGGGAGTCAAAGACAACACAAAAATAGTCATGAGTCAAAAGTTGGTAGTAACCTTGAAAATTGGTGAGTAACCCTAAAGGGATAACCATGAAAAGTTAGAGATATAAAGGGATATTTCAGGGTTAAATGTCTTTGTGTGTGTTTATGGATATAAAACAGTGACTAACTAGCAGGTGTATAAGAAAACAAAAGTCCTTATCTCTGTAAAGATTAACCACTGATTAATGAAAGCTTCCTGGTAAGAAGCAGAGACAGACATGGGGAAGATACTGAGAAAGCAATGAACAAGGTTTAAGGTAAATAAATAAAATACTAAAGGTACCTGTCTGAGAAAACATAGAAAGAGTGTTTGAACGGCAGCAGCAGAGAGAAGTGTGGCTCCCTGAGATAACAGAGCAGACTGGATTAATTTCCTGCCAGTGTCGGGCTGTTTGTGTTTCATTGCTGTGATCTAAGACTGTTTATACACTCTCTCAGCCCTCAGCTCACTCCCTCACAGCATTTACTTCCAGGCTAATGAAGCAGCAGCTGCTCTATCTTCATGGCATTCTCACCACTCGGTGGTCTAATCAACGGATCTTCAACCATAAAATGTGTTTTTTTTTTTCCCCCTGATGCTCCCATTGCATCTCTTACTACTGCTGCCACTTCCACCTGCATGCTTTCGTGGAACTTTTCGTTATTTGGTGGTTTTCTACTCTAAAATATTCACTGCATCTCATCTGCATCAATTCATTAATATTATCACATACCAGCTCTAACATAGTGACTTTATTCTAAATTGTGCTCAAATGGTCTTTGGGTTGTATAATGCAGAAGCTTTATCAAACTTTATTATTTAATCCATTCTGCAATTTTCACTTTCATGCTTAATTTCATAATGTGCGAATGGTTACTTTCACTGGATATTGATATATCGTTCTCTGTTTGCTCATTGTGGCTTTTATTGCCAGTTTCTGATCTGCTTGGTGGATTTTATAACCAGCTGGTGCTTGTTTAGTTCACCAAGAGGAAGATGTTGATTAAAATAAAATCTCCACTGGCAGATCAGCCTTTAGTTAATTCAAGTTATCTCTCTTTTTGGTTGATTTATGTCACAGGAATGTGTTTTGTTCCTCACTAAAATAGATTTACATGCCAGTAAAGTTGGATCTGCAGATGATAGCTGGCCTGCCACGGAGCATGATGATCAAAACATCTGGATCATCACTGGGAAAAGAGACACTTGGTTTTAGAAAGCTAAGATTATACATCAATAGGCTGCTGGAGCATTTAATGAGACATTTTATTTATAGCACCAATTCTCGAACCTGACGACAGTAGCCTATGCATTGATCACTGGCAGGTGGGGGCTTTTAAGATATATGGAGGCTAATTAATTTTATAGTGATAGGCTGATTTTTATCATCTGAATACTTATTATATATTTGAGAAATTTCAATCTGGTTTTCTGTTCACTTCATAGCTCTCAAACTGCCCCTATTTAAGTAACCAATGGTCTTTTACTAACAGCTAAAGATCGTGATCGTTCAACTTCAATTCTACTTCATCTTAGATCAGCATTTGATACAGCTGATCATACAATTTTATCGCATTGCTTTGACAAATGGGTTGGCATCATGGATACCGCAGTAGACTGGTTTAAAATAAACATGCCAAACTGCCCTGTGGTGTTCCCCAAGGCTCCGTCCTTGGCCCCTTGTTGTTCTGTATATACTGTAAATGCTTCCACTAGGACATATTGTCTGGATGACACTCTGATCTACATGTATGTCCAATTAAAAATCAGTGTTTGAGAAAAATTTCATCACCTTTCATCTGCTCGTTATTATTGCTCTACATGCTCATGAATGATCTCAATAACTTTGTAATTTTAAATCTTATATTCTTGATTCTTGTTTAAGGTCACTTTGTAACATCTGTCCAGGGACTACAGATTTAAAATAGCCTCTTGGCCAACCCTGGTGCATTTACATCAATTTTTATTAATGTGCACTATCCCTGTTAAATAAACTAATAAATAAAGAAAATACAGAACAGTTTTGACATCCTGTCTGCAAATATCAGACCTAGAGCCAGAAACCCGGGTGTAGTCCACCACAGTGACTTTTCATTTGACAAAGAAGTCACAAGTATTGTCCAATCATACTTCCTCTCGTGTTTTATTTTTTTACTCACTTGTGTTTATTTTATTGTTGGGTATTTTTTCTATTGTTTCTCTATTGGGAATTGTTATCATTCAGATTTCCTCATGCAAAGCTGTTGGTCTCTGGTTTGACAGGTGTTATAAAAAACAAAGTTTATTATAATAAATTCTTGCTGCTGTCCTTCCAGGCCTGCGTAAAGTGATGGTTCGAGCCCACCGGCAGGCGTGGTGCTGGCAGGACGAGTGGTACGGACTGACCATTGAGGACATCAGGCAGCTGGAGCTGGAGACCCAGCTGGCTTTAGCGAAGAAGATGGCCCAGTATAGCCTCAATGAGGAAGGGGGAACAGAGACCAACGGCTCCTCCGTCAGCCAGGACCAGGAGCAGGGAGCTGAGACTGTGGGATCGACTGCAGAGGCAGAAGGAGGAGGGACGAAGCTGGGAGATTCACTGGAGACTCGAGGGGAGCTCACCAAGCAGTGGTCAACATCCTCTCGATCCTCCAACAGGTCATCTAAGAGAGGAGGTGAGGAGGACTTAACGGTCTTTACCTCATTTATTTGCTTTTGCTTTTTGCCTGATACATAATCAGTGAGATTATTAGTGACGATTTCCTCCTGTGTTAAGACTTGTCAGACTCCTGATATTTTTCATTCATATTTTGTGATATTTGAGCTAAATATGCTGGTTGACATGGACAATAACTGCACAGGATCGGGATCTTTCAATGACATATGAAATGGATTGCATCTTATTGGCACAGCATGTTACATATTTCTCTTGTCTTAGTCTTAAGATGAAGGTCTAATATTTAGGGTCTCTTTCTAATATGATAACATTAAAGCACAAGCCCAGAAAATATAAAAATGAGCAGCCATTTTTCTTCACACTGCCTCTAGCATTGGTTTTGTTACTGTAGATGTTTGCCGTCCTTCATCTTGTATGCATCTATGAATGCTGTATGTTAACTAAATTAGGTTTACTATCTTCTACTTTAAATAAAATTTCCTGTGAACTCCTGTTCCTGTAACTCTGAGAAGAGTGCGATAATGTCAAAAATGTTGGGAATAATCCTGAAAAGTCAGGATAATCATGAAAAAAGGTAATAGTCCTGAAAAATCAGGGAAAAGTCATGGCTACTAACTCCAAGGATCCAAAGCTAAGAATAACCAAGAAAACTAATAATCCAAAAAAGCTTTGAATATCTTTAAAAAATAACAAGAAGAAGAAAACTGAGAAGGCAGAAATAACCCTGTAAAGTTGTGGGGAAAAGTTGAAAAATGTGAATAATTCCTAAAATCAAGAGTAGTACTAAAATGTTGGTAATAACCTTGAAAAACCAGGACTAACTTCTGTGTTTTGTGTGTCCACAGGTAGTCCGTCTCATCAGAGCATCTCAGAGTGGAGGATGCAGAGCATCGCCCGCGACTCAGAAGACAGCACAGACGATGAGTTCTTTGATGCACATGGTAAAATCCACTGTTTCTGTTTCTGTTGAAATTTAGGCCTTAGTCCATATAGGCCACACTATACACCAAGGTTTCGTTTGTGGTCTTTAACGTTAAGGATTCAAGGTGAGCGCTGACACTTGTAACACACACTGGAGCATACAGATAGAATAAAAATGGCCTTTGGGGCAGAAAGTACAAGTTTCAATTCGTGGATGGACTTCTAACACTAAGAGGGAAGCTGTTTTATTATCTAGACCTCTATTGTCAGACGAACCCCTGCAGCTCTTTTCAGATGAACTCGAGTACCCCTTCATTGACACCCGTCATGTTCCAAATGTGTTATAGATTTTAAATTGGATGTTGTTCATATAAAATTAATTGTTTAGGACAAGTTTGCATTCATGCTAGTACCAATTGGGGTGTCAGCATCTGGATATTTTAACCATGTATCCATTACTTTTTTTATTTGTTTATAACCAACTAAAAATAAAGTATAAAGGTTGTTAGCTAAACATATTAACAATCTTATATCCATTATTTTTAGCGAACTAGGCTATTTGAATGGTTTAGCCATGATTTAGCTATCTATTTGAACTTTTAACCATTACTATGACCTTACTATTTAAACTGTTTATTATCACTGATTTAGAGGACATGACAGCCCAGAAGTTCCTTAAACCAAACAGTAGCCTACATAAATATGAATAATCTTTAATTCAGGTCTGTGTTATGAGACTGATTGTTTTGACCTCTAGAGAAGCATCTTCGGTTAGATTCTTCTGATAGAGGTCTCCTGTGTGTCTTGCAGAGGACTTTTCTGATAACGAGGAGATGTTTGCCAAGGAGATCACCAAGTGGAGCTCCAATGATCTGATGGACAAAATAGAAACAATAGAAGTGGATGAAGCACAAGGTAGGTGACCCTCCGTGTGTGTGTTTGCACAAATGAAAGAGTTAGTAAAGAATGACGCATTTTTCCACCTTGTCGGAAGTGTTTATAGCTGTTTATAGTTGTTTATAGCTGTTTATAGCTGTTTATAGCTGTTTATAGCTGTTCCAAATGTCCACATTTAAAGACGGAGTGAAAATCCAAGCAAGCTGTGATAATTGTTTAAATACTGAGCACACATTTTCAGATAATCTCTCCTGGAGGGCATTCATAGTGTTGCACTGGGTTGTAAACATGAAAAGTCAAGTCAATTGTTGTTTATATAGCCCAATATCACAAATCACAAATTTGCTACAAGTAACTTTACAATCTGCACAGAACACGTCTTCTATCCTTAGACCCTCGATTCGAATAAGGAAAAACTCCCCCAAAAAACCCCTTAACAGGGAAAAAAATTGACAAGACGGGCGATAGAGGAGGGATCCTCTTTCAGGACGGACAAAGTCGGTCTTCCTGATGAACTAAAGAGCTAAAAAGACAAAGCAACATCTACAACATGGCAACCCAAAAGATATTCTTATTAATGGCTTATAAATGATCTTAAAAAGCATTAGTAAATGACATGTTTTTTGGCGTTACTTTCAATAGAACGAGGTATCTTTATGGCCACATTAGATTCTGTACTCTTTCCTTTAAATATCAGTGAATAAGTGAATGATTTATGTTTTCACAGAAACTTTGTATCGGGAGTCGGGCGGAGAGTATACTGTGATGAGTAATGAGGAGACGCAGATGGAGGTACAGCTTCTTCACTATTTTCTAATTTCATTCCTGTCTTTCTCACACTAACACCCTTAATTAAATAGCTTGTAGATAATACTCCTCCTCCTAAATTAGCTTTCACTCATCCTGCCAGTGTAGTGAAATTAGGATCTACTCTTCACTGCAGCCATCAGCGGAGTTTTATTTCACTAGAGGTGAAAGATAATGGTTTTCACAGTTTATACTCCCTGTGTTAGTCTGTATAATTACAGCTTTTTGGGTGTGTGTTCTTGATCTTCGTGTACAGCGCCGCGTCTCAAAAAGACAAAGGCGTCGTCAGCTCATCAGGTTGTCCAGAAAGCTAAATGTAAGTCAGCCGTGTAGCCAGTAGAGACAAAAGGTGGTGGTGTTGTGCATAATCCTACTTACAGAAGAGAGTAGAATGACATTAGATGTTTTAGAAATAGAGCTTACAATAGAAGACATCATAGGAAATATAAGAGGACATTAGACCAGATCAAATGTTGTCGAGTTGTCTGTTATCATGTCCTCACTCATCCTGATTACCCCTTCCTCTGTGTCCTCTGTCCTCTCAGCTGCAGGATTGTTCGTCTCAGCAGTGTCTTCAGCCCTCCAAAATTCACGTGCTCGTTCTGGTCTTGCATGGAGGAAACATTTTGGACACCGGTTCTGGTACAGCAGCAACGTCATACCGTAACATTAAAGTCACACTAAAGCTATTCTAAATTCTCACTTCTGAAGTACTTAAAATGACCGGAAAAGTCAGAATTGTGTAGTGAAAATAGTGAAAAAACATCTATCACAAGTTCTGGCAGCTCAAGGTAAAATCATCAAATTGTCTTTTTTGTTTGACCAACAGTCCCTGGCCTTGTATTGCTTTACTAGGGCTGCAATTAACGATTATTTTCATTATCAATTCATCTACCAATTAGGTTATGTCTACAAATGTCTTCATTTTTCTGATCTAAAGTCCAAAGATGTTGAATTTACTATCATAAAATACAAAGAAAAGCAGGAAGTCCTCACATTTAAGAAGCACGTTTACTTGTAAAATGAATCAATTATCAAAATTGTTGTTAATTTTCTGTCGATCGACTAATTGGTTCAACGATCAGGACCCTTCAATGTGTCACAAGACAAATCTGAGGGTTCCCAAACCAAATAACAGGGATGGAAAGAAGGAAAAAAACGTTTTTGCCACACAAATTCAAGTTTATTTTTGCTTTTTTTTGCCAGACTTTGCTTTTTTGTGTGGAATGCTGGATAGTTTCAACCCATTTAAAATTCACAACATGTTGATAAATGCAACTTGTGATCACTTGTGATCAATCACATCGCTTGACATTGCAAAGGTTTGGAACCGTTGATCTCCTGCATAAAACATCTGATCCTTGTTGTTGTTTGTTTGCAGGTGAACAGAACAACAAGCAGGGAGATGTGAACACCCTGAGCGGGGCTTTTGAGACCGTGATGAGGGTCCATTATCCCACAGCGCTGGGCCGCCTCGCCATCCGGATGGTCCCCTGTCCCGCTGTGTGTGTCGACGCATTCTCACTAGTCTCCAAGTGAGTGATCCTCTTGTGTATTCAACGGCATTTAAACAATCTGCTGTAATACCTGCACAGCCTGCTGTGCAGGTGTAAACACAGACAGATAATAACACGTCCTCTCGGCTCCGCAGTCTGAGCCCCTACAGCTACGATGAGAGCTGCCTGTCCAGCAGTCAGGACCACATCCCGCTGGCCGCTCTGCCCCTTTTGGCTACCTCTGCGCCACAGTACCAAGACGCCGTGGCAACCGTCATCCTGCGAGCCAATCAGGTGTACAGTGACTTCATCAAGTCTTCAGAGGGAGCGTCTTTTACTGGCCAGGTCAGTGTTTAACCTGAAGGTGGTGTAAGACTGTTAATGTATGTGTGTGTATTCATGTGTGTATTATTTGCTTTCTGATGCAGGTGTGTGTCATTGGGGACTGTGTTGGGGGAATCCTGGGCTTTGATGCTCTGTGCAGCAGCTCTGTGACGGTGTCAGAGAGCCAAAACAGCAGCAGACGAGGCAGCACCATCAGCGTACAGGTATCCATCTCAACTCTCTGACATCAAACTTGACTCAAGCTGTGTCCCAAATCTATACTGTCCTGTACTCAAAACCGTTTGTATGCAGACTAAAAAGCCATTGATTTTTGACTTAAAACTGTAAATTTAACCATTTAACCACATGTTTAAAGCCTGACGAGGATCTTTTTGCTCTCTCCATCTCTGTCTTTCAGGACACAGACCTTCTTTCTCCAGGTATTGTCATAAACAGCATCTCTCCTTCCTCGCCGACCCTTGAAGGAAGCCGCCATCTCAGCCGCAGCAACATCGACATCCCTCGCTGCTCGGGGCCCGACGACCCCAAGAAGCAACTTCCACGCAAGCGCAGCGACTCCTCCACATACGAGCTGGACACCATCAAACACCACCAAGCCTTCCTGTCCAGGTGAAATATTACTGCTGATATTAGAAATGGACACAAACGTCACAAACAGACTTCAGCTGATATTTGAATGTTTCCTCTCTGAGCAGTCTTCACTCCAGTGTGCTCCACGGGGAGCCCGGATCGCGGCGCTCCAGCAACAGCACCATGCTGGAGGGAGGCTCGTTGGGAAAGTTTGACTTCGAAGTGACTGACTTCTTCCTGTTTGGATCTCCTCTGGGGTTGGTGCTCGCACTGAGGAAGACTGTGGTGCCCTCATTAGATGGTGAGGAAGGTTTTCTCTCTTTTTATGAACCTTTGCTTCTGATTTATTATGATGCTCCTCATGTACTCAATCAGACTGCGAGTTTAAACACAAAAAGGTCTTTTCTGATCATTTTCCTTTTGCCAGATGAGCAGGAAGTGGTTCTTTGTAGCCTATGATGTTTCTTCCTGTGTGGGGGGCATGTCTCCAGCAGCTGGAAAGCAGGTGTCAGGGGTCAGAGGTCATGTTTCTGATCTCAAAGGCTAAAAAAGTTTTGGCTGCAACATTTGAGAGCGAAAGACACCATGAGAGAAAAAGTGACGGAAGACAGAGCTCACACACGCACACATCTGACTTAATTGTGTCCTTTGGGGTTTAAAGGAGAAAAGTTACTGACCTGCAGCTGTGAGAATAACATCTGGATTCCTTTCCAATTACATATGATTATAGTTTTTCCAAGAATGTTAAAAGTTTATCTTTTCATTTCTTAGTTTTCTCAGCCAAATTATTTCTCGCTGAATCATTATTTTTGATTGATTGAGTCTTAGCAATAACTCCTAACAATACAGTATAATAGAAAACAATTCAATACAACACAAAACTTTTTTTTTTACAGACTGAAAAGGTGTAAGCTGAAGCTACAGCTTATCATGCCTACACTCAAAAGTCACAGACAAAACCTATATTTTTATGTTGCCATACACATTTTATATTTCTTCATTAAATCATTTTAAAACTTTTGTATTAAACTTGCAAAGTGTGCTACACAGTTTTCTGTTCCTCACTAAAGTGGTTTCATAAATTTAGCCCTGCAAGGCAGCTGTAATGGATATTTTTATAATAGCAATGTATTCGCTGTCAGTGTTAATGTGTTGTGCGCAGCTCGTAGTGATGAACCTACAGAGAATTATCAGTGACTCTGCAGCTCCCCTCGGCTTACAGAGTTACAGCTCATTGTTTAGCTGTCCGGCTGCAACTTTACTGTTTTGGTTCACACTCAGCGCTCTCATAGCGCCGTTTTTGGCTGCAGCAGGCAGCTGTTTTCAGAGAAAAAACTCTAAAAAGCCACTGTACACTACCTGCTCAGCACCAAACAGCAAACAGACACAGTTAGCTGTAGACTAGCTGGTGAACATAGTGGAGCATTTAGCAGGTAGAGAGCCAGATATTTCCCTCAGGAGTTAGTAGAGAGCAAAAACAGCTAAAAGAGAGTGAATACTGGACTTACATTCACCAGGTGGACAGAAACAGGACTCCAAATGAATGATAATGTTGCTCCGTAACTGCTGGATGTGGAAATTGTTTGCTAACTGTTTGCTAACAAGTTCAGCATATCAACTTAAAAGATGGTAATGCAGGGTGACATCACCAAAATTGTCCAATTAATGACGTAATGACTTGTCAGTTCCTATGACTTGATTTTACAGCACTTGTTTTTTGTTTTGTCCAAATCAATTTGAGAGTCTTAAAGAGGAACTTACAGTAACAGCAGCTGAACATCGTTGCTTTTCATACCTCCAGTGGTTTAACGTCTCACTTTGCTGCTGTGATGCAGAAGTGTACTCCAGGGTGTGTCAGTACACTGTGACATCACTGTTGGGTGCGTCAGGTGCAACAGACCTTAAACTTTCAACCAGACCAACATAGGGTCAGTTGGTTCTAGATAACTGGATGTAACATGTCTTTGTGTGCTGTTTCTCTCCTGTGTCCAGTGTCCGCTCTGCGTCCGGCCTGTCAGCAGGTTTACAACTTGTTTCATCCAGCCGACCCCTCGGCCTCCCGCCTCGAGCCTCTCCTGGACAAGAGGTTCCACTTGCTGCCTCCTTTTAGTGTCCCCCGCTACCAGCGCTTTCCTCTGGGTGATGGACACTCAGCTCTCCTGGGTGAGTCCACGCTCACACATATATCAGGAGGCATTTCACTGTCTTGGCAATAGGTGTTGTTGTTTGTGTGTCATCCAGCTTTTGTCTCTTTCTTCTAGTTGAGACTGTGCAGAGTAACCCTCAGCTCCTGATGGAGACAGGTGGTGCAGCGTCCCACCGCTTCCAGGAAAGCACCATCAACGAGACCTCCATCCCCGTGCCCGTCCTCAATTGGCAGACTTCGCAGCCCCACGCAGAGAGTGTGTATCTGTTAGCTTTGTCTCGCTGTCACAGTCCATCGCTCCTGTTGCTCTCTTTATCTCTTCTATCGCGCCCTTTTTTGTTTTTCTGATGCAGACTTTGACTTTTTTTTTTAAAGGGACATTCTGTTTTATTACAACTTGGGTTTTATTTACATAGCTTTGGCCATTTATTCACCAAGTTAACAGCTGAGATGTGGGAACATGGTGACATTGTCTGTAACAGAAGTCAAACGGGCAAGAAACGTGCTGTCAGATGATTTGATTTTGAAGTTTTAGCACCAATGATGCCAAAACTACAAAAATAAGACCCAAATTGACATAAAGTTCTTGCTTGATTTTTGCTTAAATCACTATTTGATTAATTCAGTGGTTCTTAAACCTTAAAAAACATTTTAAACCACGGCACCCTTCTCCATCATGGCACCCCAAATGCCTGTTCCTGTCTGCATGGCACACACACACATGCACACTTTTCAGGTAAAATTGCACAATTCATATTTGTTTATATGATTTTATTTGACCAAACTAACAAAACAAACAACAGTGATGTAACTTGTACAAACAAACATCAATATTAAGTGAATTTTGTTGGTCTATTCTAAAT
This sequence comes from Scomberomorus guttatus, assembly GCA_038419695.1. Lineage (NCBI taxonomy): Eukaryota > Metazoa > Chordata > Actinopteri > Scombriformes > Scombridae > Scomberomorus > Scomberomorus guttatus. Next base: position 3,803,942 of record CM076463.1, read on the forward strand.
CAATCCTATTCTATAAAAGATATCTTTTTTGGCTAAAGGGGTGTTTTGTCTCAAAATGTAAAGCAAAAAAGGCCTGACGAAGACCTTGCAGGTTGAAACTTTACATTAATAAAAACTTGCAAATTTCATTGTACGGACAGCTTCTCCTTTCTCTTTGTCTGATTTTAGTTATTTGATGAGCACAGGTTTGCCCGTCACACTGTGCTGAGGGCTGAGATGTATCAGCATATCTGAATTTTATGTACAGTAACAAATCTTTTCATCACACGCTCTGAGAGTGTGACTGCTGTGAACCTGAGAAACTCGTGCCAGAAAGCGTGTTGTGTTACTATGACAACAGGCAAATTTGAGCTGTCATGTCACCAACCTTAGCTGTGGCATAACTACATATGTAACAAGACTTTTAACACAATGATTTTGATACGTATTGTGTATTTTCTACATTTTGATGTGTTTGAAAACATGTTAAAATGTAATTCATGTAAATTGTCACCTTCTTCATAGGTGGTAAAATATACAGTAAAAAAACAGAAGTGAACAAATCTTGCGGCACACTTTGCTTGTCCTCAGGGCACCCCGAGAACCACTGCATTCATTCATAATCATTAATTCATCATCTGCTTGCTCATCTTTGCAGTGAAGAATATGACTCTAACTCCTCTCTCCTGTTTTTTTTTTTACCTCCGTAGCCGATAGTCTTCACTCCCATATTTTTGTTGATGGCCCGTACCCGTCATCCACATCACCAGGGGTCCCTCACCTTCGTTGCAACCGCAGGGCCAGCGAGGCCAGCATAGCCAGCCAGGTGTCAGGCTTAGCCGACTCTTACACCGCCTCCAACATCGCCACGAGTAAGTTGTCGTCTAACCTCCACGTTTTGGTCTACAAGCTGGTACCTGATGTTTATATGTTGACGTTCTTATTTCCTCCCTTCAAACATCCCCTCAGCACACAAACATGAAGTCACCCTGACTAAAAGGTCCACTCTGCTGTCCCAGCTGCCTCTACCCTACAATAAATTTGCCCCTCGGAGCCCGTCCCCTCGATTGCGCAAGAAAAGGTCCATCCGTCAGGTGTTCCTGAGAGCCAACGGTGTGGAGTCTGAGCAGAGTTCAGACCTGAGCTCTGACATGACCTCTGATCTCACCAGTGTCACCTCTGATCTCACCGATGTCACCTCTGACATCACTGACATCAGCTCTGCCCCCCCGTCACCCGGGGTGCTGAAGAACATAGAGCAAGGTACCCTGGGAGCTGTAGTAAGAGGACATGAGGGAAGGATGCTAGACTTCATCCTCATTAGCTGAGCCTCTTTCCTTCCTCTTCAGACATCTTCCTCTCTCAGATAGTGTGGTTACAATTTATAATACAGCCGGGGATTTATAGTTTAATTTCAGCGTATAAAACAGGTACCAATAAAATACTTAGTGGCTCCTACTGGTACCTAAATGTATGCACAGTGGAAGAAAACAAGACTATGGAGAACAAGGGAAATTCAATTTGAATGGAGAAATAAATGATACTGTAATATTAGGGAGACATTTTCCCAATCCCCCTTTCCTTACCGCACACAGTTTTGGTGGCATATCCTAACAATGAAATACATGATTGTGTAACTCTGCTGCAAAATATCAGTGTTGTTAACACCATTTTCCCCAAACTTCAGTTTTGTTTCCTGGCAGGTACCAAGTATTTTTAAAAATACTATAAAAAAATAAAAAATACTATAATAAATGCTATATATTACTATAACAATATACTATAATTTATTTCTCCAACCCCCCAAAATGCCAAGTTGTTGCTCCCTTGTTCCACATAGTCTTGTTTTATTCCACTGTACTTATGTTTATATAAGTATTTTATTGGCACTGTAAATCTCAGGCTGCATTATAAAGTGTTACTGATAGTCCTCCTCAGTTTCCACCCTGTTTCCAAAAATTACATAGATTACAATAGACCCTTAATCAGCTCAGTTTCATGAGAACCACATCTATGCTTTCCCCTAACGAGACGTACAACTAAAAGGTTCTTACAGAGTCTGAGCTGTTGTTGTCTTGCGAGTTTGCGTTTCTAACCTCTTAACACCGTCTGATGCCTCCTTTTTTAGGGCTGCAACTAACGATTATTTTCTCGATGAATCATTTACTGGGTGAAATGTTAAAAACCTTTCTCATACGCAGGCCACTATGACGTCTTCAATTTGCAGTTTTGTTCGACTGTCATAAATGGCAAATCGTCACATTTGAGATACTGAAACCAAAGAATATTTGGCATTTTTGCTCAAAAAAAGATGATTAAACACTTATTAAAATCGTTTAATTTTCAGTTGATCAAGTAATTGATTAATCGACCAATCGTTGCAGCTCTAGACTTTTTTTCCACCATGTTTCAGACAAAGGGCGAAGCGCTGGATGCACTGTTTCCTAATCTCACTCTATCTTTTGTTTTTTCCATCTTTTCGTCATTGTCTCTCTGCTGTAGTTGCTTCTCGGTGGTGGGGCAGTAAGAGGATGGACTACGCCCTGTACTGTCCTGATGCCCTGACAGCGTTTCCCACGGTGGCGCTGCCTCACCTCTTCCACGCCTCCTACTGGGAGTCTACAGATGTCGTCTCTTTTCTACTCCGACAGGTTCATAAAATCTTGCTATTAATTTAATTTCCTTTGACTTTAAATTTGGAAATTTGATGAGTTTTGCATCTGTAATCACGTCAGTGTTTCATGTTGTTAAAGGAAGAGTTTGTATTAGCCATGCTAGCATGGCTCTGCTGTAGGATGGGAATGTCGCCTGTTTGGTCCAGACTGAAATATCTCCACAACTATTTGATAGATTGCCATGAAATTGGGTAAAGCCATTAATGATCCCCAGAGGATGAAGCCTACTGACTTTGGTGATCCTCTGACTTTGCCTCTAGCTTGACTATAAAGCGCAGAAATGTGTGTTAGAGTACTAATTCATAGCTTATTTTTCATATTAATGGCATTTGGTATGAGTTAAAGAAGGGATGTATAGGGTCCTGAGTGGTTGTTTTACTGCCTGGGTGCAGCAAGGACTGGATGGTTCCTGTCATTTTACTTGCATGTTTTTTTTTTTTTTTCAGTTTTTCTTTTTTGATTTTGGTTGATGATCTGAGAAAGTTTTGTTTTTTTTTTTAACAGGGAGAAAATTAAAAAGTGAGGACTGATTCACTAAGTGACTTGTAAACACCTGCAAAATGACATTCCCATTAGCCTCAGCTGTACTTTGTGTTCAGTGCTAATTAGCAAATGTTAGCATGCTATCATGCTGAACTAAGAACATTATACCTACTAAATATGCATGTTAGTATTATCAGTTTGATCTCTTCAGCCATATTGGCTTCTTTAATAAGCAATTGTTTTGAATTTCTGTCAATTATATCCATTTTCTACCCATTTATGTAGATTATAAGTAGATTTCATTGTCACAGATGTCCGTCCTTTCCTTCATATACTGAACATCATCTCTAGCTGCAATGTAGAGTTCAGCGCAGTAAATGGAGGACAAACTCATAAACCTTGTTGAGTGAAACGAAGCACTCCACAGTCCAGCCAAACACAATGTGACAGCAATTTATCATTCATTTTAATGGTTATTTTTTTAAGAACGTACATTTATCTTCATTGCTGTAATGAACCAGAATATACGGATGAAGAATTGCAACAGATGGATGCCAAGAAAGTGCTTACTTCAGTAAGTACTTTAAATTAAAACTCTAAAACTTTGAATTAACTACTTTGTAATGGCAGACTGCTGTAGCATCATACAGTATTAGCTTTGGCTGAATTGTGGAGTGCTGAGACATGCAGAAGTGTCCTTTTCAAGTCACTTCAGGCGTCCAAGAAGATCAGAATGACTGACAGTAACTATTTAGTACTACTTAACTATGAGACAGGGACACAGTAGACGAAGTCCTTCAAACTCATTTTCTTTCCTAGGTGATGAGACATGAGAACTCCAGTATTTTGGAGCTGGATGGTAAAGAAGTGTCTGAATTCACTCCGTCCAAACCTCGAGAGAAGTGGCTCCGCAAGAGGACTCATGTTAAAATTAGGGTGAGGTCTCTGTTTTTAACTGCATTTCCTCCAGATATGATATGGACTGAGAAGAAATGCAGAAATTTTTATGATCTTTTTTGCTCTTTTCATTTTGTCCACAATACATATTTTGCAAAACTGGACGAATCACTACACATACAAAAATATTTTAGCATTTGGGGAAATGCTTATTTGCTTTCTGGTGGAGAGTTAGATGAGAATATTGATACTGTTCTCATATTTGTACGATAAATATGAGAGCGTCCGATGAGCTTAGCTTAGCATAAAGACTGGAAGCAGGGGGGAAACAACTCACCTGGTTCTGTCCAGTGGTTTCAAGAAGCTCACTAATAGTTTAGTTTAAGAGTTTTTTCACAGTAGACATTTTAACTTGTCATAGCAGGAAAAACACAGGTGGAACTGACAACTTTAACGATGGCTCGGTTCCATTCAAGGCCACATTCACGCTATGTGGGATGGATGGGAAGGATTGGAAAGATTCCCACGTTAACGACATGCGAGTGTTCATGTCATCTGACAACTCAGGAAGGTTTTATGATAACTGAGTTGGACGTGTGGCTGTTTCAAATACTCTGCATTGACAAAATTACATTACATCCATTAAAGTTGGGTTTATTTACACTGAATGACGGACTTTGGCTGACGTTAGGTGTCCATGTTTGCTTGGTTTTCAGGCGTTTTATTTAGTGCCAAGTCAGATATATCAGAAAAATCCCAGTTTCCCAGTCTTAATTACAACTTGGAGGTTGACATGAACACAGAAACTCTTAACTAATTATGGTAACTCTGATATGACCCAAACTGCCTGTAAAAAATAGGCGAATCATCATTTTTTTTACTCTTTGATTTCTGTACAGATTAAACAAATGAGATATAAAGTGTTAATCAGTTTGCTTTAGAGTCTTTGCAGCCAGCAGTCTAACCAACTGCTGACTGTAGCCTTATGTTCACCTGCAGACATGAGAGTGGTATCCATCTTCTCATCTAACTGTCCGCCAGGAAGCGAATAAGCGTATTTTCCAAAATGTTGAACTACTCCTTATTATTAGAAATGTAAATGTGAAATGACAACGACTGAAACCAGGAGGATGGTATTCTGACTTCCTGTTTGGTCTTCCTCTGGGTGTCAGAATGTGACAGCTAACCACCGCGTGAATGACGCTGTGTTCACGGAGGATGGCGCCCAGATGGTGACTGGACGTTTCATGTACGGCCCTCTGGACATGGTCACCCTTACTGGAGAGAAGGTAATGACACGTCCAGCTGCGATGTACCAAAAATAAGAGAGAGTATAGAGAGAGTTATGTAATCATGTCACCATCTGTTTCATTACAAGGTCGCACAGTAGAGTGTCGTGTTAAAAAGATCTTCCTTGATGTTTCCTGCAGATTGATATCCACATCATGACCCAGCCTCCCTCCGGAGAGTGGGTGTACTTTAACACGGAGCTCACCAACAGCAGTGGACGTGTCTCTTATGTAATCCCTGAGAGCAAAAGGCTGGGTATCGGAGTGTATCCTGTTAAAATGGTGGTCAGGTATGCTAAGTCATTGTTATTTCATTGCCCTTTTTATTATACTTCTATAAAAATGCATATTTAACTTTCACATCTGCTCCTTTTCGTAACTACTTTTCTTTTCCATCTTTCTCTGCAGGGGTGATCATACATTTGCAGACAGCTATCTAACCATTGTACCACGAGGAACTGAGTTTGTTGTATTCAGTATTGACGGGTCATTTGCCGCCAGTGTGTCCATCATGGGCAGCGACCCGAAAGTTCGAGCCGGAGCTGTGGATGTGGTGAGGTAAGGATGATACCCAGCACACAAAAAAATAAAAAAACACATTAGTAATAATAATGATAATAAATTAAACAACGACACAAAACTGTTAACATAGTAACGTCAACACGGACATGCAGATAGGAGCTTTCCCACCATCCTAAATCTGTTACATGTGTCATCTGTACAAAGAATGAATGAGAAATAAAATAAATGAATAGATTAAATAATAACCCTAACCCAAAAACAAGAACAAGTAGATTTAAAGTAAACAAGCAAAGAAGTCTTGAAGTCATGGAAAGAAGTAATCGATCTGAGTGAGTTAGGCAAATTATTCCAGTCTGATGGTGCTTTATACTTAAAAGCACATCTAACAATTTCTTTAAAGATTGTAGGCATGATAAAAGGTTGATGAGTGTGTCTGAACTAAAAGCTGTTTTAGGTATAAAGGATTGTTAAAGTAAATGCATTTGAAAACAAAGAGCAACAGCAAACTGTGTCATGAAATGCTCCCAGTTTGTTTATTAAAGCCACTATATGTAGACATGTCATGTGATATTATCTTTTCCATGCTCCACTATCTTTACACTCCAGGGTCTTTTTTTGCAGGACTGGTTTGCGTCTCTGAAGCCTGAAATTCACTTATGAATGTATATAAATGCCTAAAACTAAGTAACTGACTTAAAATTAATTTTAATTATGTATTTGTTACTGACTTTGTTTCATCATATATACAGCAAAACTATTTGATCACATACACTGTGTTTTAATGCAGCCAAATTCAATTTTCTGTTGCTGTTGTTAGACATCAGAAGTGAAATTGATCACGGCTCATAAATGCTACGTGCTAACCAGCAGTCATTACCTAAATGTTGTGCTGCAGATAAAATTGTTATTTTATGATGATCATCTGACAAAATGACTTTCTTAAAACAACAGTCAGATGCCTATATGAACACGTTTCGCTCGCTGTAATTATTCCTGCTGCCGATCAAATTTCACTTTACGTCTGATGTCTAACAACAGTAACAGGACATCTAGATCTAACATCATGTTTCTAACGTTTCATTTCTCCTTTATTTTCTGCTTTTCAGCTTTTAAATATCTCTATTTGTTTGTGTGCAGGTACTGGCAGGACTTGGGCTACATGATAGTTTATGTAACGGGTCGTCCTGACATGCAGAAGCAGCGTGTGGTGGCTTGGCTCTCTCAGCATAACTTTCCTCATGGCATCGTCTCTTTCTGCGACGGGCTGGTTCACGACCCGCTCAGACACAAGGCCAACTTCCTCAAATCCCTCATCGGCGAGGTAAGGGAGGTTGACATGAGTTTAAGGCAGCGTTATAATAAAATCCTTGAAGTGTCTGAAAGCTCACCTCCCTCTCTGATTAGGCCCATATGAGGATCTTCGCAGCCTACGGCTCCACCAAGGACATCTCTGTGTACACCTCAATCAGCCTGCCTCCGTCCCATATCTACATAGTGGGAAGGCCCACGAAGAAAATGCAGAACCAGTGTCAGGTATGGAAGAAGTCCTGATAGCAAAGACGTGTATTTCAGGTTTAAACACCCTCATAAATAATTTAAACATCATTTTCCTGTGTACAAATTTATTGCAGTACAACTCTGACAATTATGTTATTATTATATTAATGTTGTTTGTGCAGCGCATGCAATTAATGAATGGTCATAAATATGCAAGTCAGTTCATCGTGATAACATTTTAACCACCTGGTTTGTTGGACAGACTGACTTTTTAACCTATCACATTATTAACAGGCAGCTGTTTTCAGAGAAAAAGCTGTAAAAAGCCACTGTACACTACCTGCTCAGCACCAAATGGCCAACAGACACAGTTAGTGGAGCATTTAGCAGCTGAAGAGCCAGATATTTCCCTCAGGAGTTGGTAGAGAGCAGAAACAGCTAAAAGAGAGTGAATACTGGACTTACATTCACCAGGTGGACAGAAACACGACTCCAAATGAATGATAATGTTGCTCCGTAACTGCTGGATGTGGAAATAAGCAACTGTTTGCTAACAAGTTCAACATATCAACTTAAAACATGATGATATGTCAGTGTTGTTTTTTCTACTTGTTTCCACTGAAAACAAGTGGGCAAGAAATCAGTTAATGCAGGTTTAAAAAACAGTTTTAGTCCTGCCTGATAGTAAAGATCTTTCTCTGATTGGTCATTGATTGATTGACTGATCGACTGCTCATACATCTCTTCCAGTTCATCCCAGATGGCTACGCTTCCCACCTGTCCCAGCTGGAGTACAACCAGAGGTCTCGTCCTGCCAAGTCCGCCAGCACGCGCATGGTCCTCCGCAAGGGCAGCTTTGGGTTGGGAGCAGCAGGAGGAGACTTCCTCCGCAAACGCAATCACATCTTTCGCACCATCTCCTCCCAGCAGCCCGGAGGGGCGGGGTCCGGCTCTCCCAGCCAGCCGGGCCGGACTGAGCGCACGCTGAGCCAGTGCGAGATGGACCGGGACCGAGGCGTCGCAGCGGCAGCAACTCAGAGGAGTATGAGTATAGCAGCCGGGTGTTGGGGCCGCAGCGGGAGCACCAGGGAGGGGAGTGGAGGGTCACTCGGCCCCAAGTAAGGTTCAGATGGAGCTACGGTGTTGAAGGACCCGGCCTGAACCACCATGATCTCTGGATTGGGCTAAAATAGAGGAGAGAAGTGTGAATGAAGAGAGGAGAAAAGCAGGAGGAGTGGATGGAGGGTTTGTATTTTAGGCATATACCATGACTAATACTCTTGTTAGAATCAGAGGAGCATAGTGAAGGAGGTGTAGAGAGGGATCTGTCCAGAAGGAGTGAACTAATCAGGCCAAGAGGGATCCAGCGAACAAAAGACAGTTCTGTAGCATGACTCTTTTACAGTAATACTTTTATAGGATACATAACTAACTATTAAAAATGACTAGGAAGGATTAAATGAAATAATGTAAGCCTTAAACTAATCTCGTACAACGGGAGCCCCTTTCTGAACACACATATATACAAGACACTGTCCAAGCAGTCACACTCACGAGCTCAGGACAAACTGCAGAGCCAGATTCATTTTCAAACAGCGAAACACGGGTTTGAGGACAAGTTAGCTGGCAGCCATGGCAAAAAGCCAACCTGTTTCTGTCCCGCTGTCAGCTGAGCGACACGTTTAAAAGACAACACTCGACCCAGCGATGACTGGCAATAAGTATAGAAAACCCTCACAATGCAAAAGGAGACAAACAAATGTAAGGATAGATCTTACTGTAAAGGGTCAGTTCATCCAAATGATAAAATAGTAACATATGTCTTGTTTTTTTCCCCAAAGGTCAATGGAAATTTCAGAAGTAGAAAATCTGCAAACCATTGCAGAAGAAAAAGACACAACGATTAATCACTCAATTTATAAAATGTGAAAAAATGGCGTTCACAATTTCTCAGAGCCCTAAAGATTTTAACTCACTGTCACATATGACAAAGAAAAGCAGCAAATCGTCACATTTGAGAAGCTGAAACCAGATAATTTTTGGCCTTTTTGCTTGAAAAATAACAGAAACGATTATTCAATCATCAAAATAATTAATTTTCTGTCAATCGACTAATAAAATCTCTACATAAAACCATAATTATCTGGTGGTTTGATACCAGGTAAGTGAGGAAATATGTATTTTTTGCAATTTGGGTGAACTAACCCTTTAAATACCTGAGAGCTGGATTTGAAGGTACCTTTTTGTCTTGTCACAGAACAACTTTGCCACTGATATACTACATGTATTTAAATACAGTTAACATACCTATGTGTAAGTCGAACTGCTAGCAGGTCCAGTTTTCATTCCACCCTGTGTGAGACTCTGTAGTATTATCCCTTTCAGTGTGGCCTCTGGGCCATCAAGGCCTTAATATCCAACGAGACACTTGCTCCACAGATGGACCAGAAAGCAGAAAACAGGGCATGCAGCATCAAAGCAACAACTGAAACTCTGTACAGTCCACAGCAACAATCCCTTTATATATTCATCTGCTTGCAATACCTCTGATCTACCTGTAGGTGGTGTTCTGTTTCCCACATGTGCTGCTGCTGCTGCTGCTGCTGCTGCTGGGAGACACTTGTGTGGTGTTCCTCGGCTTTTTGCTGTTTTTGCTCGTACAGGACGGACCTGGTGTTTCTACTGAGGAGCCTGTTTCATGTCGGGCAGGATTTCCACATGCAGTAGCTTTCACTTACAGAGAACCTGTTAATCTTTCAATATTTTTACCAAAATGGATTGAAGGATGAAGGAAAGCGATTCAGCCTGAATGTTAAAGTCTTGAAGAGACTGCTTTGATGCTTTTGTTGGTGAATGTGGAAGTAGGGGCCGATGAAAGCAAACATCTTTTTGTTGCTTCGGTCTTCTGAACTGTATATTTTCATACAAAGGGGACACAGAAGGAGAAGCCACCTCACATCTTCAACTGAAAAACACAAATTTACGTGCACAAAATGATCAGATTTCCCTCTGCGGATGCCACCCTCGCTCATTAAACCCATGAAAGCTTTTTGAGTAAGGATGTGTCGTACACTCATTCAACTATGCTGTTGTTTTATGCCCAGCTTCCACACAACACAAGGGCGTGCCTGTGTCCACTCTGTGTGATCAGCAATGTCTTCAATCCACCACAAAAGCCAAAATCATTCTCTAATACTGTAGATAATCAACTGTGTAACCTCATTGTTGTTTTTTGCACTAGTTTACGGTGGAAATATAGTATAGTTACCATCTCATGTTGCTACATTTGAACACCTTCTGTAGTGCATGACACCTTTTTATTTATTTCAGGGTATGTGCAAGTGTGCACACGTCTGTACATTTTGTCAGAATATGAAAATAATGTAAGTAAACGTGCCAAACAGAAAGTAGACACTTCTAGAGAAGTATTTAGCCTGTATCCAAACTTTTATTATAGTAAGAAGGGGAGATGCTGTACAGTATGTACTGATGCTGCGCTCACGTCATGTGGGATAGATGAGAAAGAGTCCCACGGTTACGAGTTAAGTCACAGATGATCTTGCAGTTGAGAGTTTGTTATGTTGCTCACACTGTGAGCTGTCTACCCGACTAATGTTAACAAAGTTAGTTTTTGCACTGGGTGACATGTTCCTTCATCTTGAAGAGTTTGGTCACGTTAGTTTGTTTGGAAACGGCTCCAAAACTTAACTCTTATAACAATTATCACATTTTCAGTCTCCAGAGAGTATTTCTGTGTAAAAACTAAACTATTTCACACACTGAGCATGTGTCAAGATGTGAAGTTGTGATATTCAGCACAACAAGCTAGTGAAGCTGTAAATGTAACCGCATTCCCGCACATGCTCGGTGGCATCTGCCTTACACAGAACTACTCTCCGGAGACTGAAAACGTGATCGCTGTTATTAGTCTTTGTAGCCGCTTCCAAACAAACTAACGTGACCAAACTCTTCATGATGAAGGAACATGTCACCCAGTGCAGCGGTGTGGCTTGCTGACGTGTTTTTAATAGTTTTTGGACAACAACAGAGGTCTACAGCACAGAGGAATAAGATCAGACTGACACACAATACTTGTTAGTAAATCAGATCATTGTTGGTTTTGCTCTGCACATGAGATTTGTTGACAATAAGAAAAATATGGAAAATCACAAGATATATTTATACTTTAAATGACAAAGTAGCCTAAATTGACCATATTTCTGGCAGTTTTTTAAACAAATTAAAGCAGTTGGGAACACACTGCTTTTTCAATTTTATCGGTGTATTTGTGTATAATATCAGGTTTAATTAGCTTGAACTGTCTACGGTGGTTTTATAGCCATGTTGGCACCCATTCCAGAAGTGTCTCTGCCAAGTCCGTCAGAAATTCCCGACATCTCTGACTCAGACTCAGGTCGGAGGTTGATGTGAACGGCTTTTCCCAATCGGCTGCTCGTAATTACAGTTTAAACGACATGACGTGAACGCGGCATGAGAGCATCACTTAACAGGTTCTGATTTGGGTTTCTGAAAAGTGGCTTTTACTGAAAACTGAAGATGTCCTTTAACCTTTGAAAGAGGTTGAGCACGTTGCTGTAATCGTGGACAATAAGCTATTTTGCAAGAAGGCAAGGACTTCTGCGTCGAGTTTCTGTTGTGCTGTGGGTTGCAGGGTTTTTGGACACGAACACTGTTCCCCATTTTGGCCGTTTGGCTGCTGAGTTGAATGTCCGCCCATTTGCATTCTGAGACTGTTCAGGAGCCATGGATGTGTCACTGTACATACTGTAAAGATGTATATGTAGGACTTATATGGTTGAGAGTTATTTATTTACCTAAAGATCATGATGTTACTATGGAAATTTCAGGTGAAATATATTTGAAATATGTAGCATTTTCTTTGTCACTTTGGCAGTCATTAAGTCAACGGACCAACACAGGTTTTGTTTTTACCAGTGCAATATTATTATTCCAATCACAGCAGGGGCACAATCTACCACACACGAGCTTCAGGCGATTCACAGTATGAAATCATACACATTCACACCACCTGCAGTTCTGTTTCACACCTCGTGAAAACTATTTGTATTCGAGCTACTGTTGACCTCTGCTGTCTCTTTACAACAGTCAACTGCTGAACATTTTATAGGACTTACTGTACCTATTTTTCAAACTGGAATATTTTACAAAACCTTTGAAATATAACTCCAGACTGGTTTTTTAGTCAGTATTGGGTGCATGATAAAGTGAAACCCCACAACGAAGCAGCTCTATTTAACCAGCTGTTGCATGTCATCCAGCCAGATTGGAACTACTTAACCTTCATGCTTAACAATAATAAAGCAGTTATGTTGTCCACTATGTCCTCACTGTTTAATCAAATATGTATCAAAATCTGCTGCTGATTATATGTAAGATTATTACAATTATTGCCACTTTTGGATGAAGAGCCACAGAGTTTATCTTCAGCTCAGTTTTAAACCAAACAGTCCAGTATTAGTTTCAGTTATTGACACCTTATAACAAAACATTTTGGTACAACTTTCTAAAGAGGCTCGCTTTATAAATGTGTTATACGTTGTAATTAATGGCTTTATTAAGAAATCATTCAAAAAGCCATTAATAGGAACAACTTTAAGGTTGCCAGGATGTGAAAAGTCTACTTGAATGGTTAGACTGTGACAAAAAGGGTCGCAGATCCAGACTAAAATCAATTTATTAGCATCTTATTAAGACTTACAACTACTGACTTAACATTTATAACTGCAGACTTACTACTAATAAAAATGTATTATTATTTATACCGCACTTTTTAAAAGTTAGAATGCTTTACATGAGAAAATCAAGAGAAACAATTCAGCTATCGAATAAAACCAGAAAATGAAATTAGAATAAAATATCCAGCAATAAAATAAAAAGAGTGAAATAAAAAACAGAAAAGATCAAACATATTTTTTTTAAAATTAAATTTAAGAATGGGCGGCATTTGTCTTAAAATCAACTGACTGGTAACCTGTGAAGAGACACCAGAACTGGGCTGATATGATGTTTGTCTTTTGGAATCTTTTTAAAAGCGGAGCAGCTGCGTTTTCTACAAAAAATAAGACACAATTAAATAAAAGCACGTATTACTGTCTCGAGATCAAGGCGAGAAAGGAAAGACTTGACTTTTGAAATGTTCCTCAGGTGAAGGAAGCACAACGTAAATGATTTCATTAATGGTTTGTCAAATGAACGGTCACTGTCGAAGACGACGCCCAGATTTCTGATATTTGTAGACTGTTCTGTAAAGTGAGGAAGGACATTTGCTGTATCAAATATTATTATTTGATGGCCTATTTTAAGAAAGTGAGAAACAAATGAACATTTACTAATAGATTACCAACATTTATGATGAATTATTACCAAATAGAAATCAAAGAGGGATTTTTTTCACAACCTGGCAACCCAAACATTATTACAGTATTAATGACTTCTAACTGATATATAAAGCATTAATAAATGATTTACTAGCCATTAATAAAGTAATTAATTACAACTTATAAACCCTTTATAAAAAAAGTGGTACTGACATGTTCAGTCTGTGTCCCACAGTCATGGTAAACAGTAACTCTGCATAGCAGCCTGGTGACTTTGTACATACGCAACATCACTAATACTACAGGACTGTACGGAGGAGGATTAAAGGCCACATGTGAAAAATTCATTTGAGTTCTGAGTTTAATCTCAGAATTCTCAGAACTCAAATATATTTTTTCACATGTGGCCCTTAATCATCTTCTGTATGACTGTGACATGCGTTGAGTTGTCAAACTACATGGTGGCAATAATTCATATATATTTTGGATATATGCAGTGTTTAAAATTAGAGTCAAGCTTCACATGCTTCAAATATTTCAGTATCAGTTTATTTGAACCCTCTATTGAGCATTTATAGTGTATAAACACTTAATTTATAACACATTAAAACACTCTATAATGTTGTAAACAGTTGTAAAGACACTTAAAAATTGTATTTTATATATTTATTTGCAACAACTTTAACTCCTATTGCAGTTTCCATAAAAGTATCCATAAAACAGTTAATGAATACTTGATGGCATAATATAATATCGCTCTATATAATATGTCTTTATGGGGTTTTAAACACATTTATAAACAGTATTAAACCTCTCTGTGAATGATTTGTACATGTGTAAAACAGTTTTGTTTATGAAGTATTAGCTTACTGTTTATACACCATAAGATGGGTTACTTATTAAATTAACATGTGATAAATAACTGATTACATCTACAGCACAGTATAGTGTGTTATAAACTATTTATTAAGTGTTTATATTCTGCTTATAAATGCTAAAAAGAGGGGTTTATAAATAAAGTGTTACCAGTATTTCTCTGTATTAGTGTTATCCTTTTAGCCATGACACTGACAGCTGCTGATAAAAGCACTGTGTGTACTTCATTAACAACGAATTACTTCTCCAGGACATACAGTGTTGTTACCAGACATAGGATACAGTAAGTACTGATGTCTGTTAGCTCATATTTGTTCAGGCGGGTGTCTGATCTTCGCCCGGCCCCAGCTCGCTCTACATTTGTCTGTACTGTGGAATAAATACAATTGGACAGTAATTTAACATGTGTACGTGTGTTTTTATGACATATTTTACTCCCCGTGTTTATCATTTATAAAGTATTATCAGTGGTGGAAAGTACATTCACTTCAGTACTATACTGTACTTACTGTAAGTACAATTTTGAGGTACTTTTCCTTTTACGTGAGTATTTCCATTTGATGCTACATTGTAAAATATTGTACTTTTTACTCCACTAAATATATTTGACAATCATTAGTTTTCCAATTAAATCAATATTTTATACATAAAACATATAATAATATTCAGTATTTGTCAGCAAATATAACTTCTCCTATGAAGACATATTTTATTTTATAGTTTATAGTTGTATATTTTATTACAACTGTGTTTTACTATATTGTGACTCATTATGCACCTTTTAAGTCAAATGAACTGCAAACTGCCCAAAAACTAGATTCTTTCATTCCTCTTGGAGATTTTAAAACTTTATTATCTGATGTTTTTATGACTTTTTATTAATTCTTTGTTGATTGTGGATGTCTGGACTTTTTGTGTTGTTTTTGAGTGATTGTCTGGTTATGAATATTTCTTTTTCTCAGGTCTCTCTTGAAAAACTTAAAATTGTTGGTAAACTACATCAGTAAACACCAAGCTAATATCTGCTTACGATTATATTATAGTGTTATTAACCATTTATTAAATGTTTGTATACTGCTTATAGATGCTAAACAAGGTGGTAGTCAGCCTGTTGTAGCTGCACTAGTTAAAGGTGCAGTGTGTAGAATTTAGTGGCATCTACCAGAACGGACTTGGCAGAAATTAAATATAATGTTCGCAAAGATGTTTTAGTGTTTTTTAGTGTATAATCACCTGAAAATAAGAATGGTTGTTTTCGTTACCTTAGATTGAGCCTTTATATCTACAGAGGGAGCAGGTCCTCTTCACAGAGCCCATGTTGCACCATCATGTTTCTACAGTAGCCCAGAATGGACAAACCAAACACTTTGAAATGCTTGGAAGGGGAAGGGGGTGGGGGTGTGTGTATGGGGGGTATTCAGTTAGTTGCAATCTGAAACCTCACTGTTAGATGCCACTAAATCCTGCACACTGGTCCTTTAAAGATCAGCATCACATCAATTTGTAATCCTATTTATGTGATTCTCCTCTTAAAGGTACAAATATGTGGATATATGTTTATCTTTTTTTTTTTTAAAGCAAATTATAATTTGTATTTCTTTTTGAATTTTTCAGGCTTCTCAACAATCTTCCGAAACAGCCTCCAGTTACTGTGTAAGTACACGTTACAGTACAAGTACTCTTGGTTGGAAATCACTGCACTACAACACCAGATGTGTATTCATCTGCAGCTGAAAATACTCCCCAACAAATGCACCATTTATTAATTCATTTCATCATACTACAGCGCCCAGCTATTTCAGGAAATTTGTTACCGTTTTTTTGATGATGAAATTACAGACAGGCTTGTTTTAAGCTGACAGCCAGGCTAGCTCAGCACTAAGAGCTGTTTCCATTTCCTGCACTGCACTGAGATTTTATAATACTGGAAGTTTTTTGTTTTGTTACACCCTTCACTGAATTTTCCCAGTAAAATGTCCTTGAAACTGGAGTTCAGACGTCTTTCTGAAGTCTATTAGTTAGATTTAAGCCACAGTCAAACCAGCCTCAGGTTTTAAAGATTATGTCTCTTTAGCAGGAACCAGAGGAAAAGTACAGAGACGGACTAACACATTGTTGGATTTGGTCTTTTTCATATAGAATATCACTACTTACCCTTTAACTCGTTAGTCAAAGACACAAACCACAAATAATCTGCTAATCACTGAGCCCTCAAGTTCCCACAAATGATTAAAGCAATACTAAATTAATTAACTTATGAATATTTAGTGTCTAATATATCAAGAATAAATAAATTTGTAGCAACAAAAAGGGCACACAGCTCAAGACGTTTATCATATTATTAACATTTTAAAATTGAATGTTGACAGAAAGAATAAAACAAGTCCAGCAACAAGAAGTAGCCTGTCTTTATTATGGCAAATGAAAAATCTGTTTTCTGTAGATGTTTTATGGAACACTCTGAAATGAAAGTTTGCGTCTCAGTTTCTTTGATTATAGCGCCCCCGTCAGGCCAATAAATGTAACGTAAGATTAGTTTTGTGTTTTAGGCTTTCTCTCAATCAACCATATATTACATACAGTATCAACACAAACACATTTGGCTCTTTTTTTTTTTTTAAACACATAAACTTGATATGTCCTGTCCACCCCTGAGCTGAAACAAGGGGAGAAACAGGAAGAAAATCCTCCAAACGAGGCGCGATATTGCACAAAATGGCAATAGCTGTTTATAAAATTGGCCAAAGTGAGGATATCCTATGATTGACCCTATAAAAATGTATTTAAATCAAATAATTTATCCTCTTTTTTTTTTTGTTTAAAATGAAGCACTTGTGACTTATCACACATACGGAAACCTTGTAAATATACTTCACAGGAGGATGGAAGAGCAAAGACCGTCTGCTCTTTGGCTTACAGGTGGACGGATGGATGATGGGAAGCGATGGCAGCCTGTACAGCAAAAGTTTGGGGAGAGATCACACACACATAGACAGTAAGTCATCAAATCACAGCTGAGCTAAATCAGCTCTTTCATCAACAGTGAAATATCATATTTTTATGTGTCTATAGTGCACGAGGCCTCTTGGGGGTTATTTGTTTGCTAGCTTGCTCCTCTTCCTGGAGTGCAGAACGGAAAGACTTGACTTTATCTGAAAGAAGAAAGAATATCACAGAACCCACTACATGATAAAATGATCAAGAATAACATACATACCGATACTATACAGCTGTGTTTACCATCTCTAACATGTGACTGGACAAATGATCTTTACCTCTCAGCTCGGTGAGGATGTCTATCTTCTGATCCAGGATTTGTTCGAGTTGAGTTGCATAAGACTCGACGTCGTAGTCCACCTCCTCCGTCATTTCCAGAAGCACCTTCTCCTCTTCCAGACAGCGGATCGACTCCTGTGAGGACACGCTGCAGTTTAACACCTTCTGTGCTGTTTAAACTTCATAACTTCTAATTAACAGAATGGGAATAAATGTGTGCCTTGACTGAACTGTGAGCATTGATTTCCTGTAATTATAACGTGAAAAAATAACACCTCCAACAAGAAAAAGACACTTGACGGAATTTTCTGGTATTTTAAAAGAGGTTTAGCTGGATACTTCAACATATTACAGTAAGAAAAGCTGGTGTAATAACAAAAGAAAGCAGAGACACTTGAGACTTTCTGCAGAGCTTAAAGGGAAAAGTGACAATGAAGACATGACATTAAGAAAAACAGACATAACATAGTGTACATGTGCATATGAAGACCAAACCTTTAACAGGGTTCACCTGAACCATGAGTATAAACAACTGCAAAATTAGTTTGGTAGATACAGTATATAAATAAATTATATTATATATATAAATTATCTTAAACTTATCTTATGGTATGTTGTGTTTTTTTCTTTTTTTATTATACAGATTTGATGACTTTTAAGAGTGGGGGAAGTTTTCCTCAGAAAAGTCTGTACTGTATGTCTACTGTTGCAGAGTGGAATGATTTAAGAATATAGCTCACTAAATATTTAGTTTTTTAGTGCTAGCAGCTTTAGAGACGGCTGTTGGTCAGTCGATCACTTTGGTCCAGACTGGAATATCTTAACAACTATTGCATGGATTGCTATGAAGTTTTCTCCTCAGAGGATGAACCCTGTGACTGTGGTGATTCTGTGACTTTTCATCTGTCACCATCATCTGGTCAAAAGTTCATTTTGTCGAATACTTTAGTTTATGACCAAATATCTGCAAAACTAATGACATTCCCACCAGCCTCTGCTGTACTTTGTGTTTAGTGCTAATCAGCAAATGTTAGCATGCTAACACGCTAAACCAACATGGTTAACATGGTAAACATTGTAGCCGCTAAACATAAACATGCTAGAATTATCATTGTGAGCTTGTTAGCAGGCTGATGTTGAGCATTTAGCTCAAGTACATCCTTACAGAACCACTACAATGACTCTTAGTTGTGTTATTCAATAGATTGATACTTGATACAGAAGACTTCACACATCCGGTTACGCTGAAAGATATAAATCTTATGTTTTTCCTTTAAACTCTGAAGAGAGCACACTGTTGTTGAAATGTCAGCTCATGGTGCTCCCGTTTTCTTTGCAAGTTTTTACCCTTTTTTTGCTACTTAAAGAGCTCACCTCCCCTGCAGATTTGAGCACTTAAGTTATAAAGTTGACATTACAGTAATATATGTGTCCCTGAAGGCTCTGCTGTACCTGGAACACAGCCCTGTGATCCTCCAGAACCTGCTCCTCCATCTCCACCAGCTGAGAGACGGCCTCATGGAAAGTGAAGAGCTGCGGGGAAACCTCTTCCTCCTACAGAGAGCGTTATCAAGTCTGTTTAACATCAGTGACACTGACCTGAAGGTTTGCAATCCAAATAATGTGTTATGTGTACATCCACACAACGCCGGTAAATTCATCTTTTTCTTTCTGTTTCAGCCCTCCAATCTGACATAAAACAGTGTTTTTGATGATGTAAACTTTATGTCCCCTCAAATCTTCTGTGATCACTCATTTTAATACACAGCAGAGATTTTGTCATTAACCTGGAATTATGTTGATTTTGACAGATGACATTTCAATTATAAAATAATCATTTTATTCCCGCAGCGCAGCAGCAGAGTTTATGGTCCGCAATTAAATCACTATTTCATACTCGCTCCGTTGTCTGACAGCAGAAACAGAAACATCTGTAAATGAGAACAACTATATTGTGAATTAGACTGCTGTAAAACACAGTATAAGTGATCACAGAGCAGGATGAAAAAGATGAACTTTCTTGGATCATTCTTTTTAAATGTCGATATAGCCGAAGATAATGCACAGCTGTTGTTATCCTGTATTTATGTTGACTTTGATGGATGATAAGCCGGATTAGCCGGCTGTCTCTTACTCCTCAGCAGATGTTGACTGTGATTCAGTTTTTTTGTTTAAAAAGAGGGAAAATACCACGTTATGTTGTTCAGGTGTTTCATCGTGGACAGAGGTCTCTACTGAAACAACCTGGAAGTGCTAATGTGGACGCAAATAGTTTTCATGTAGTTTAAAAATTAAGCGCCGTAGTGTAAACATACAGTAGTCTAAGAATATGTCTACATTAAGGCAGCTAAATTCCAAAACACCGTTTTTGACCAAAAACGATTACAACAATTTCAGTGAGAGAAAGGTGGTAGGTAGCTACGTTTAACTCATGTCATGTTTTTTATTCTTCCTCTTCCAGGTTTAGTTCAAGAAAACAAACAGTCATTTTCAGATTTACACATTCTGGAAAAGCTCCACTTTTGGGGGAGAAAAATACTGTTTTAGTCCGGACGGAGGGTCAAAACAGAGAGAGAAAGATTAGCCAGCTTAGTGTGGACATGGTCTAAACCAAGCCAACATACACCTGAGTGAAGTGGTGAGAGTGTGTTTGCCTTACATTCTGTTCACAGAGCAGCTTCAGATCGTCTCTCTGCGGGGAACTCCCGACTCCCCACTGAGCCTCCAGCACCTCCAGCTGGTTGATGTGTCCTCCCTGACGGCTCTCCATGGCTGCTGCAGGGTCCACTGTGAGCTCCTTCACCCTGACAACACATCGGTAATATAACAGTACGGCTACTGTAACTACTGCTGGGGTATCTCATGAGCAACAACATGCATCAGAATAGTCGGAAGCTGCGTGCAATTAACAGACATGCTGCTTGTGAAACGCTCAGCATGCCCGGGGAGGAAGCAATTATAAATACTGCGTGAGGTGTAAGAGAGAAACATTTGGACGAAACTGATAAATATAGACTGGGGAAATCAAGTCTGAAAATAAATTAATAATAATGGATGGTGAAGAAAACTGTTAATGCAAAATAGAGCTGCAACTAAAGATTATTATTGCAGATTAATTATCTGTCAATCAACTAATCTATTCATTGACCAATCATTGCAGCTCTATTGTAAAATGAACAACAAACAAAGGCAGCAGTTATCCCTTCTACTAACTCTGAGATTATCATTATTATCATTACATGCTGAATAGATTTTGGTGACCCCAGTCATCACTTTGGTAGCCTTCAGGTAAGCTGCAATCATTAAATACAACTTACGGTTAACAGATAAAGTTAATAAATTCAGCTTCTGAAATAATGAATGAATGTAATCATTTGTGGGAACTTGAGTGCTTAATGATTGGCTGATGTTATTCTATATTTTTGTTAAATAGTCAACAAATCCCATGAAAACACCTAAATCAACAATGTGTTTAATTTAGCTTTTGGACAGACTTTGGATACACAGAAAATATATGTTGGTAGGTCAGTTCATTGTTGGATTTGGTCTTTTCATGGGATTTAGTGACAATAAGTAAAGAAATAGAACATCACTAGACTGAAATTTGATCTCAAATATAATTGTTATGGCTCTAAATGACTTCTGAATGGACCTGATGCCATAAAAAGTGTCATATGCCAGTATGGTGGTAACTTGTGGGAGACGTAATAAAGTGATCATACTCATAGGTGGGGGAGAGCTCAGAGCGGCCCCCTCCGCCTCCGCTCTGGGTGAAGGGAATATCTGAGGGACTAATCCCAAACTCCTTTACTCTGGAAACACGGCAGGAGAGAGACACAAACACGTAACCAAGAAGAAGAGACAGGAGACATGTCATGTTATACGGTGAAATCATTCTCACATTCATATGGAGGAAGACGAGCAGGGACACAAAGGTAACTGAAGACTACCTGGATGACTTTAGATTCACATTCACGATATAAATAAACGTGTCACTGCTGCTGGTGCTGTGCTATTATAAGACTTTTTGAAGATACTAGCCTAGCAACATTAATGCTACAAACAACCCATAATGCAACACTCTCTATAGGAGCCGGTATTATACTATTACCACTCTTCAGAAAGAATATCTGATCTTCTGAACACGTAATTGTCTAGTCCTTGAATATAAGATGACCCCCACCTTTTCCAAATAGAACTTAATCTAATCTTAATCTAATCAGTTCTATTTTAGATACCGTAAACATTTATTTTCTTTCATTTAAAAGCTTTTCTCTCAGGTTCAGTTCAGAAGAATCTGTTTTACCTGTTGGCATATCTCAGCGTGTTCAAGGTGTTTTCACAAGAAGCCATCCCAGGAGAGATGGTCGCGATCTGTGGAGGGAAACATCAGAGAATAAGAACAATATCCGATTAGATCGAGACGTCGTCCAAACGTGTTAAACGTGATCATATTTTCAGACTACAGTCAGTAACACACGCAGCGTCTCTTACCATGCATGTTCTGGAGTTTTCTCCTATGAAGGAGTCCCTCAGCACTTGGGTTAACTTGCTGGCTCTGAACGGAGTATGTGGTTTGTTTCGGCCCAGAGCTCGAATACACTCCTGCAGAGAGACGGGAACGTCATCAGTGGCTGCCTGGAGTGACGATTTGTAAATGTATAGCACAACAACAATTCTGCTAATAGCCTGACCGTTTAAATCATTTATCAGGAGAAAAGGAAGATGTTCTCTTATTCAAAGCTCTAAAAACTTTTCTCTGTTTTTTTATTTAATTATTTTCATAATGAATTCAAATGACAGTTACTTTCTTGGTTAATTGACTGATCTTTTAGTCTATAAAACATCAGAAAACGATGAAAAACACCCATAAAAATTTCCCAGAGCCCAAGGTGATGTCATAAAATGTCTTGTTTTGTCCAACCAGCAGTTGAAAACTGAAATGATATTCAGTTTAAAATAATTTTAAGACAAAGAAAGCCGGAAAATCCTCACAGATGAGAAGCTGGAAGCATCACATTTTAGCCTAAAATGATGACTTGATTACCAAAATAGATGCCTATTTATTTTCCATCGAACGACAAATTGATTAATTGACTATAAATGTAGCCTGTAGTGGTTCAGCGGTAGTTCGGACAGGCACAGAAGTCAGTTCATAGTCACATGTTTCATACACCCTCCAATCATGTGCGAACATCCACGACCTACTTCACTCAAAAGGGGGTCTATATAAACATTTAATGCTCATTCAGGCAGCATGAATGCTTCTTTTTAATGCGTTCATGTTACCAAATGTGTATTTTAGGCTCAGCCGGGGGGGTTTGTGAGCTCAGTGAATCACATGAGCAGAGCCACACTGCTAAATTAAAATGCGTAACGTGACGCGAGTGTCCTGACGGAAATATCTTTGGGTTTTGGACTGTTGGTTGAACACATCAAACAAATTAAAGTTGTCACCTTCGGCTATGGGAAATTGTAATGGATATTTCTTTCTCTACGTTTTATAGATTAATCTACTGTAAAGACAATAAGATTTTTGTCAGTCATCTTGTAGAATCAATTATTATGTAAATGTAGAATATATACAGCATTTGGTCGTCGAGGCACATCAAGCTCAGCACAGCAGGGAGTGCAGCTCTTCAGCTAAGACTAGTCTGAATATTGTGCTCTTTGTACGTGTGTGTGCTCTCCATACTTAACATTTGTGAGTGATGAGTCCATCAAAACCTAAACTGACATAAATAGCATCCAGATTTATTGCCAGGCAGTGTTTGGTAAAACAGTTTAAACCTTTACAGTAAGGACACAGATATCTTAGACACTGAAGAGGAGAACCTTGAGTGCCAGCAGGCTCTTGTTGATCTCGGCTCCTTCGAGGCGAGTCTGGCGGTCAGCGCTGGATGTGTCGGCTCCTCTCTCGTTTCCCGCCAGGTCAATAAGGGAAAACTTTCCATGCATCTTTCCCCGCCGGCGCAGAATGATCTGGAACACAGCGTGGCTTCGAGAAGAGTGGGCATTCGCCGAGGTCTGACCAGAAGTCCTGAAGGAGACGCAGAGACAAGAAAAACATAAAGCTTATTCTTGAGGAATCAGGCCAAAGATCTCAGAACAATATTTATAGCGTTCAATCAGCTGCTCTTAAATGTAAAGATACAATGATTTACAGCTCTTTCTGATGGCTGAGCTGTACTCATAAAGCAATATATGGCTGATTCCCATAAAAAAAAACCTGAGTGGAAACGCCACAAATTCGAAAAAAAGTCGAAATATCGCAAAAACAGTTTTATGCCTGGCTGAGGTGGAAAAGTTGGTGTATCAATAAAAAGAAAATGCAACAAAGTGCAACGGAAACAGACTGAGAGGATACATCATGACATACATGAAGCACGTGACTAAAACGTCACTTAACTTAACCACACATCTGTGTGGAGTGATGATGAGACTGTAACGTTCCTCTTGCTCTGTCGCCTTACTCCAAATATAAAGGATATCTTAAGATTTCCAAGATCATAGCAATGTTATCCTATAGCAACTGAAAAAATTATTCCCGCTTTCACACCTTCATTAATGATGTCATATCAGTCAGTGTTGGTTGGGGCGGAAGAGTGAAAGAAATCTGGAGGTGTGGAGTTAGAAAGGAGTGAGGTTACCAGCTGTAGCTCTACATCTCTGCTGGAGGCTAGCAGCTACAGGCTACATTAACCGCTTCTAGCATAACACACCTGAATCTTTTTTATAGACTCACCTTCTTGTCTGACCACGACTTATTTGTTCACATGATACAGCTGTTATTTTACCGCCAGATTTTATGTTTATTTTAATCCCTGTTTTTACCTTATAGATGGTTTTATAAGTAAATGTTTCCTTTCTTGAAAAGTGTTAAAATAAAATATATAAATAAAATAAATAAAGTTATATTTTGACAAACGGCTGCTGTTGTTGCTGTTTTATTGAAAGAAAGATTTCCTCTTGTGTTTACCTGCAGCTGTTTCCCACTTCGATGAGTTTGAGGACGTCCTCTGTGCATTTTACCTCCCTCTCCTGCAGCCCCACCACCTGCACCTGCTGCTTCCCGTCCTCCAGGACGCGTAACTTGGCCTTACGGTTTAGCAGGTCAAACACCTTTAATGCAAAACACAAAGTGGTTTCAGTATTTCACCTGACATCTCTGCAGCTTTACTGTGCCTCACCGGTGCATCTGTAATGTTTCTAAAGCTGGAGTGAATACACACAGGTTTCTTTAACATACTGGTGAAAACACATCTACTGTATGACAATGTGGGAAAAAATGTAATTTATTAATTGATTAATCTTATGTAGACACACATGCACAAATACATCAGGGTCTGTATTTATTAAGCATGTCAGAATCACTCCAAAGATTCACACTAAAAGATAAAGTAGGACTAAAAATATCCGGGCTGAGAGTTATTTATGAAGCCTCCAACACTTTGAGCAGGGAGAAGGACCTCTGCTAGAACAGAGTGTGATGTCGACACTCTCAGCCACAAAGTAGAAATTAAGTAGAAATGTGTTGTAGTTTTTTGACAGTTTAGGTTTGTAGTATTAGACATTTAATGGACCCAGGTTCTTATAATTGAGATTTTTCTGCTTTTCTTTATATTACATAATGGTGAATTAAATATTTTGGGGTTTTGGGCAAGACAACTTTTCATCATTTTCTGATGTTTTATAGACCAAATGATTAATCGAGAACTGGCAGATTAATCGATAATGAAAATGCAGTTAGTTGCAGCCCTGCTAACATTTGCTAATTAGCTCTAAACACAAAGGTTTGATGGGAAAGTCATTAGTTTTGTATGTATTTGGTCATAAATTTTAAATAAAGTAACAATAATTAGTAATCATGTTAATAGACACTTGCCTTCCCGCTGTAAATCTCAAAAAATGTGGCAAAGACTTGGAGATCCAACTTCTTGTAGTTTGGCTTCTTTAACATGAGAAAGACATCTCGGGCTGCACAGCGAAAGAAAAAGAGAGACTTAAATAAAGTCAAACACAGTAACCACCAAAGAAACTAGAAGCTAAAGGGGAAACTAACCAGACAGTGCATAGATCCCTTTAGAGCAGTCCTGGTTCTTTCCTGAAAAGTCTCCTCCCATCGTCTAAAAGGAGATATGAGTTACAATAAGTAAAGAGCACTGAGGACATCAACTTCCATCAGGTCAAAAATCAAAGCACTCACATGTGTTTTTCCACTTCCAGTTTGTCCATATGCGAAGCAGGTCGCCATTCCTCTTTCAAAAATGGTCTCGACCAGCGGCTGAGCAGTGAACCTGGGAGCAGAAGAGCTTCTGTTAGCAAGCAGGACTTCACAGCAGCTGTAAAGAGGGATAAAAATAAAAACACTGTACCTGTAAACCATTTCGTTGGTGGAGTTCTCATCAAAGGCGTAGTCAAATCGGAAAGTTTGGTTCTCCAAGTAGCGGGTCAAGTCGACTTTCTGCTTTGGCTCATGGACCATCACCACGTCTTTACTGGGAATGGTGATCACATCCAAATCCTTCACTGACAGCTCTAAAAAGAGGTGGACAAAGACACATTTCCCCCAAATTTTTGTTCATGTAAAAAACAAAAAACTGCTGAATCGGTCTGAATCTGTTTACTACAAACATTTATACTCATATGTATAAGTTTAATTACTCACATAATATACAAAATAACATTTTGTAACATAATATTACAACCATGTACCCTGATTGTCTGAATATTAAAACTATCTACAGCTCTGCGTTCTTAGCCTGTAACCTATGAGACTGTTTCATCAGTCAACTTTAGAGAGTTAGTCAGGTATGATATTCAAGCACCTGTCTGTCATTAAAGCTCATTTGTCTTCTGTAGAGCTTCTGAAGGTTAGAGTGAAGAAAGAACACCTTTCTCTTCTGTTAATACTGTTTACGAGTTGGCGCTCAGAGAGGCACAGAAAAATAATAAATGATCAATCTCACATGCTTCAATCTGAAATGAGTGTTTACATTCTGACGGTTTAGAGTTTTAAAAAAAAGGAGACTGAACTGTTTTAAAAACTAATTTGTTCAATCTTCCATTAAGATTTTAAATAGCAATAATTAAATTCTGTGTCAGAGCATTTTATACATGTAGTCGCGTCTATATTAGCATGTGTAATACTGTCAGTTTTATGTTGAACGTGCAATATTACTGATTTTATTGGTCTGACTGTAGGGTTTTTTTTCTGTTGAATGTATGAACTCTGGCCTTTTTTAAATGTATTTTTATGTATGAATGATGCTGCCAAGTATGTAAAAATGCTCTTTGATACAGTGACACTGAGCCCAAGAAACTGTTCCTGAAGGAGATAATAAAGTATATTTTATCTGCATCATGGAAAGTCACCCTGCTTTGGCTACTAACACTTCCTGTTCGCACAAATATTACTGAAAAAAAATGGGAGCATTTGTACTCTAAGAAGAAAAAAGCAGTTACTTACTGGTGAAGCTCCACTTACCTTTTTTATTGAGAGGACGCGCTCGCACACATACACATATCCTGTGCTCCTCGATCTGAAACATTAAGAGGCAGAGGTAAACTATGCTATGTTGTTTAAACGTTATATAGTAGCTCTTCTCAGGAGTTTCACACCCCCTCAAACTGTACATTCACAGATAAAGAGCAAACGCTTTAATGTTTTAATGTAATTTTTCATTTATATCCAGCTTTTAATTCCCCTAAAGTAGTTTTAAAGTTAGATCAAAGTTAGATCTTATTCCACTCTGACAGTATCATATATATTCTTTATCAGCTACTTCCAGCTTTTCTATGAAGCTATAAGATGTTTAAAGACTAACTTAACACTAAATACACTTTTTTGAGTTAGTAAATTACATGTACAGTCACTTTATCAGAGTTTTTCACTTCACTACTGCTCATTCACATCAGTTCAAACAGCTCTGGATCACCATCTCGGCCGTCAGTGAAGGAGGACTGAAGTTACCGTCACTGCTTTTAATTTCAGTCGGTAAAAAAGATGCTTCGGGTCACATGAGTGAAATGTGAGCCGTTACCGGCTGGTATAGACGTTAAAACAAGAGTCATATATGCGACAATGGTTCTATGACTTCTATAGGACCACCTGATGTTATATCTTGACATTAAAACACGTGAAAATGGTTGAAATGTGCAGGTTAGACAGCGGGAGAGACAGAGGAACACCAGTGTGCTGCACTGTTCCATCAACTGGGAATATTCGACATATTTGGTATCTTTGGAAACTTTGAGATCTCAACGGGTCAGTGGGGCTAAATCTCAGAAGTCAGACTGAGCCTTTTATAGGGGATCTTTCCTCACATCTCTACTGAATTATATGGTAATCTTCATTTAATTATACGCTTGTTTCTATAAACTGTACCACAGAATCTTTTGCAGAAGATTTAAATACACTGAATCTGCAAACACAGCCCTAAAGCAGACTTACCAGATCATTAGTGGTTAAAGGCCTGTAGTCCAGACTGGCTCTGAAGTCTCTGATCATACACATGATTTCATAGTTTGGTAAATTCACATCCACCTCCTGCAATGGAACAGACAAAAGTATTGAACATATCTTATAAAATGTTCTTAAAACAGCCAAAAAGTTTAGCTAATTGTGTTCTTTTACAAATCCATACAGGAACAGCAGAGAAGCAAATGTAAACCATGTTCTTTATTTTTAATGTGGGAAACTGTCTTTTCATTTTAATCTACATCAGTGGTTCCCAAGCTGGGGTTCGGGACTCACACAAGGGTCACGAGATAAATCTAAAGGGTCCCAAAATGAAGGCAACTGTCACTGCCACGACCATGCCTCTAGTTTCCCCTGTTTCCTTGTGTTCCCCCGTCTGTCTCTATGTCTCACTGTGTCTGTCTCTCTGTCTGTCTCACTGTGTCTGTCTCACTGTGTCTGTCTCTATGTCTCACTGTGTCTGTCTCACTGTGTCTGTCTCACTGTGTCTGTCTCTATGTCTCACTGTGTCTGTCTCTGTGTCTGTCTCACTGTGTCTGTCTCTGTCTGTGTCTGTATCTGTCTCACTGTATCTGTCTCTCTGTATCTGTCTCACTGTGTCTGTCTCTCTGTCTGTCTCTCTGTATCTGTCTGTGTCTGTCTCTCTGTATCTGTCTCACTGTCTGTCTCACTGTATCTGTCTCTCTGTCTGTCTCTCTCTGTCTGTCTCTCTGTATCTGTCTCACTGTATCTGTCTCTCTGTCTGTCTCTCTGTATCTGTCTGTGTCTGTCTCTCTGTATCTGTCTCACTGTCTGTCTCACTGTATCTGTCTCTCTGTCTGTCTCTCTCTGTCTGTCTCTCTGTATCTGTCTCACTGTATCTGTCTCTCTGTCTGTCTGTCTCTGTCTGTCTCTCTGTATCTGTCTCTGTGTCTGTCTCTCTGTCTGTCTCTGTGTCTGTCTCTCTGTCTGTCTCTGTGTCTGTCTCTCTGTCTGTCTCTGTGTCTGTCTCTGTGTCTCTCTGTCTGTCTGTCTGTCTGTCTGTCTCTCTCTGTCTGTCTCTCTGTGTCTGTCTCTCTGTCTGTCTCTCTGTCTGTCTCTCTCTGTGTCTGTCTCTCTTTCTGTCTCTCTGTATCTGTCTCTGTGTCTCTCTGTCTGTCTGTGTCTGTGTGGCACTCCTTCCCTGACTCTCCTGGTTGCTGGCTGATTGCACATACCTGTCATCCATCAAGCTCATCATCCTGCAGCGTATCTACTCCGGCTCTTCACCCACTCTTTGCCAGATCGTTGTTTCTCCCTCAGTAGTAGCTTCAGGCCTCACGCTTGTATTACAGTGACTATTTCCAAGTGTTGATACCTCACTAACTGCTATTTCTCTCTCCAGTGCTCCTGGACCACAACTCACCTACCTGCCTGTCTACTTGCCCGCTCTCCAACCCACCAGCTCCCCTTTGACAGCCCTCGCCATTCTCCCTCATTCATCGCCACCCTCCAGCTCTCTGCCTCAGCCCGCTTCATCCAACTCTATTCCCAGCTTCCCCGGCAATAAATCCTTTTCATAAATCTCAATTCAAGTCTGTGTCTGCGTTTGGGTCCACATTACGAATTATTACGTTGCAATAAAAGCTTCACGAGTAAAAAGCCAAGAAGAGTAATTTATCAATGTAATCAGTGCAAAGGATGGACAGACTCCAAATGACGAGAAATATTGCTGTAAAGAGTGTAATTTGCGTCACAACAAAATAAACGATAGAGCGTAATATGAAACGACAGACGTTTTTCTGTCGTCACACAATATATATATCGTCATATCGCACAGCCCTAACGTGCACATTGAAATCATGATGCGAACATCATTTTCTCTCAACGAAAAACAGTCTCCTTGAAGCTTATGACAAACTGCCACAAACAAGCCAAAGAGATGCAGCAGCGAAACAGCAAGCGTTTGAAACAGCTGTACTGTATTTTAAAACACTCAAAATACAGTAAATAGTGAAGCTGTCCGTTTAATTACTTTATATTTGTGTAATAAATATACAAATGTCAATCTGCATGAGAAATAAAGAAAAAGAAAAAAGTGGTTATAATAATCATCCGCTCATAGTGATCAATTTGACCGGGACAGACGTGATCACTATAAGCGGTTTCCACCGTATTTGTATATTTGTGTGATTGCTGCTCACCTGTGCCCTCTTCTCTCTGAGCTCTTGCTGCTGAAGTCGTCTCTTCTCTCGTTTCTCCTGCAGTTTCTCCACTTCTTTCACACAGTTGGATTTCCTTCGTGCTGGAAGGAAAAAAGCAAAATAATCTCACTAACCAAAATAAAATTATTGTCAATAAATCCCATGACTTCTCTGCCCTGTCTGTGGCACTCAACCCGGAGTTTAACGTTTCCTACTGAAGATGTAAATCTTTAACAGTTTTTAGCAAACGTTACTCACACAGGAACAAAGTGCATTTGTTGGGGACTATTTTTTAGCTGCGGATGAATATACATTTGGTGTTCTAGTCAGTACTGGCTCATTCATGTGTTTTTAATAATTTTTGAACGACAATGGAGCACAATAAGATATATCAGACGATACTAAAGAAAATTTAAATTAAAAATTTATTCACGTTGTCCACTCGCATAATTCGCTCGAACATGTACGAGTGTATTTGAGAAGTTGACATTTTAAGTAAAGAATGAGAAAAAAAAGTGAAATCCTGCTACTATAGTTTGTTTATGTAGCTGCCAGAGCCGAAGGAAGCTTCCTGAAGCTGACCAATCAGAACAGAGCGGGCTCATCGGGAGGGGGGCCTTAAAGAGACAGGAGCTAAAACAGCCTGTTTCAGACAGAGGCTGAACTGAGGGGCTGCATAAAGGGCCAGTATAAGATAAATAAGGAGTTTTTAACTGTAAATCATGCAAAGATATTCCAGTAGAGCCCCAGAATATAAATACAGAACTGGAAATGTGCAGAATGTCAGTTAAACTTGATTTTTTTTTCCACAGCAGCAAACATTTATGCTAAATCCAGCAGAAAACAAGTGCTGTAGTATGAGTTGAAGTCCAGAGGTTGAGCCAGCGAGCGACATGTGAAAGAGCCTTTCACGCCGTCACACACAGCTGTGCGGGAGCATGACATCACTGCTTCTGGCCTCTGCAACACACCCTCCGCCAGAAAATAACAACAGACACACAGGACTTGGAAACTACTGTCTGTAGAAGTATATCAGAGAGTACAAAGCTGAGACGTGTGGACTTGAATGACCTCTGCTCTGCTTTACCCACATAGAGAAACTGACCGTTCTGCTGCTGTAGGAGCGCCTGGTTGATTGCAGTCTGGGGAGTGATGGCTGGAGGAGGGGGCTCTGCAACTTGGCTGTGCTGGCTCGGACGGGCCCGGGTGGTTCCCACTGCTGCAGCTGAGGAGCACACCATAAACAATAATCACACATTTATGCAAATTAAAGGCTCAGTTCACCCAAATTAGAAAAAACATCTCTTTTCTTCAGCCCTAGTGGTATCAAACCATCTAGATAGTTAATATAACTTTTTACTGAAGAAAGAGACCATGTGAAAACTTTACAGTGAGGTCTGTGGATTATCCAGAGTAACCACAACATTGGACCTCCTGCAAGAACATTTTTGTATTTTTATCCTAAATCTCTGACTTTTCTGACTAAGTCAGATTCACCAAACTCTCTTAACTTGTTTGCTCGTTTCAGCCTGATGAACGTCACCTGTTTATGAGGAACATTAATGAGATTTCATCATTAGCATAAGCAGCACCCCTAAAATTGCCATATAAGGCAACTTGTTCCTCTTTGTTTGTGGGCAAGTTTCACTCACAAAAATGTGAATCAGGACCTTCAGTATTTTGAGTCAGTCGCTGGTGAAGTACAGTAGGTTACAGCTGTTAACTGAATATTTAAAAATGTAATCAATATTTCATATATTAAGCTTCTCGTCTCATGTTTCAGGTTGTGAAAATATAATTAGGCTGCCACTAAAAACTGTAGTTTCCACCTTCTCAGACAATCCCAGGTGTTGAGGGAGAGAAAGCTGCAACTGTTTTAGAGGAAACATGTCTGTGTTGAATGTCTCCCCTCAATCCTTCACTCACTCTGCTCCACATATCATTTGTACATCTTTGATTTGACTGATTTGTTTAGTGTTTGAGTGTTTAAGAGTCTGCTGCCAGTGTGGAGCCTGCTGCTGTGACTGACGGCACAGAGCAGAAGAAGCCACTAAAACCATGCTGTGCTTGTCCCGAAACAAAGAAAGTCAGGGATGCATGCATCATTGAAAAGGGAGAGGAAAAATGCACAGAGCTCATTGAGGCACACAAAGATTGCATGAGGCAGCTTGGATTCAAGATTTAACAACTCCATTTTGTGTGTGTGTGTGTGTGTGCTGTATGAGTGGAAGATGACCCTGGATCCTATTTATACCTCAGCTGGAAGGGAAATGTGATAATGATGCACTCTGACTCTGATGGGTGACTGTCCTTCTGTTTGTATGAATTTTTTTTTTTAAGTCTGCAGAATCTGAGAAATGTGACTCTAAAATACTAAAATTGAATAAAAGTCCTATGCAATAAAAAAAAAAGAAAGGAACCTCAGACTCAGATAGCAGCTCAGTAGGTTTTTATGTTTCCACACATTTAAATCAAACATACCTCTATTCTCTCGTGGAGCATTCTCAGGCTTAGGTATTGCTGTAATTCTTCTGGTCTGAAAACAAATAAACAGAGTTGAACGTACAACATGCATTAGACTGACAACGTTTCAAGAAAACTCCTGGATAAAGATCATCTGTCACATTCATTACTTTAACTCTATTTGCACTTTTTAAACTAATATATATGTACAGTATATCTTGTTTGCATGACTATATTTACAGTAGTAGATCATTTCTACTGCATAATCTTACACCATGCCAATACAATTTAGCATTTCCCTACACATTGTACTTGTTGTGACCCCTGGTGTCATCTTTGTTTGACCCCGTCTGCTCCGTCTCTGCAGGTGCTCG
Source organism: Scomberomorus guttatus (assembly GCA_038419695.1). Classification (NCBI taxonomy): domain Eukaryota; kingdom Metazoa; phylum Chordata; class Actinopteri; order Scombriformes; family Scombridae; genus Scomberomorus; species Scomberomorus guttatus. Next base: position 3,837,274 of record CM076463.1, read on the forward strand.
TTAGGGCAGCTTGCTGCTGCTGCTCGTCCCTACAGGCACCCGCTTTGGTTTGGGTTTCTTTTTCTGCACCTCACAACACGCACATACATCTTTCACTCATGCACACATCACACCACTGACTCTACTGACATCCACACCACGTGCTTTGTTAAATATTTAGTTAAGTCTTTAATCTGTTCATTTTGATTTAATAAACTATCTTTTGTTAAAACCTCTACTTTGGGGTTGTTGTGGCCACTGAGTCAGGTCATAACATTGTATAATCATTTATGTGACAAATAAAGATTGTCACATTCACAGATAGTTACATACTGAAATCATTTTGGTTGCAAAGTCTCGAAACTTTTTGCACAAATTTCACTTTGCTGATCTCAACGCACAGGTTGACACAACTCAAATTTGTCATTTCTACTTCTCTTTCTTTGCAACTTGAGACACATCTGTATAGAGTAGATTCATTTGGAGCCTTGTGTGATAACATCTGGTGTGATGTTCATCAGTCACAGTGTCACATTAAAGGAATAGTTCAACACTTTGGGAAATACGCTTATCTAAGAAAAAGGCTTCCCAAGTGGGTCAGTGAAAATACTGGGAAGGGAGCTGTTAAAGAGCTGTTTTTAATTAATTTAATTTAATTAAAATTTTATTTTAATATGCTCAATATGTGCATAAAACAGGCACTAAATGGCATAAAGAAGAAGAAGAAAAGGCTTGAATCAGCAGCTACTCTGGGTTGCAACGCGTTTCAAGCTTGGCGCTCGTCCTCAGGCAGCATTGATGCTGACCTAGATGTGGATAAGTGGCAGAAAATGGATGGATGGATTAACCAATTGCAAAAATCGACACTTGTCCATTGTGAGTGGATGAGCTTCCTAACTTCTGTAGCTAGCAGCGGTGACAATGTTTGCTGCAGGTCCGATGGTGCTGACTGAAACTCCACAAAAAAGGATTGAACAGCTTCCTGCAGCACAATCCACTGTCACACCAGTCTGACTGTAGCTTATTGATGTAGAACGTCTCCTAACAGCCCGCAAACACATACAAAAACATTTTATAACTAACATTACTGCCTACAGGAGGAAAGAGAAAAATTTAGGACTTTTGTAAAATAAATGTAAGACTTTAATACGTTCTTGGGTCTTTTTTAAAAACGTTTGACTCTGCAAGACCTGCAGATAACCTGGCTTTACACTTTTATAAAACACATCTTACCAAGGAAACAGTTTGTGCTGAACACATCTACACCCCAAAAATTATAATTTAAATAAGTCACAGTTAATTAGTGACAACACATAAAAGCATACAGACACAATTTCTGAATAAAGAGAAAACAAAAAATATAGATACAAACTGAAAAAATGACACTGAGTCAACTAAAACAGTGTGTTTCTCCTCAAATTAAACATATAAACAAATAATTTATTGGTAACACTTTTCTTCAAGTGCCCCTGTAACATTTAAGACACTATAATGTAATTGTAAGCAGATATGAAGAAATTTTAAAGTTTTTATTAATGTGCAGTATTTGTTAATAACTTCTCCCATGAAAATATATTTTATATTATTACAACTGTTTATTATCTGTTTATACAGCAGCAAACACTTCTGTGTGTCCACAGGAGGAGTTATAGTTGCGGACTAATACATTAATAAACACTTATATCTGCTTATAAATACATTATAGTGTGTTATAAACCATTTATTAATTTATATACTGCGTTTAAGTGATAAATAGAGGCACTTAAAGCAAAGCGTAACCAGTTTATAAGAACATGAACTTTGACAGCAGCTGGTGAGGAGCAGACCTTGGGGACTTTGCTGGTTTTGGCCACATTGGAGGGAGGAAGAGGAGCCTCGGGACTCTGTGGTATCTCCTCATCTGGAGCAACATCTGGATTCAGAGCAAAGATGCTTTCCAGGTCAATCTGAGGCAGAAACGAGAAAGAGATGTCAGTTATTCTTCTTATTAGTTAAGTTTGTAGCTGAATAAATTGTTTAGTTTTGTATATAAAACAAAGTTAGAGCCTGAAAGGTGAAATACAGTCAGGCAGTAATCCTTCCTCAGTGTAGGGACAGAGTCAGGTTTGTCTTTGCTCAGGTAGGACAGGGCAATATGGCCAAAAAATAACATTTTCAACTTTGGGGTCAATTGTAATCAATTTTGCCTGCAAAATGCAAGAATGAAACATCATATTTTTTTGACAACTGTGCAAGAATAACAAAAGACCAGCACCACCTGCAAGGCTGTCATCATTACACATAAAATACAGGTTATCCAACACAGCTACTGACTGTCAGTACCGGACGCTTCAACTAGGCCACGGACGTCCGCTTTCAGTTCACAGCTTCAGCACAGATAGAGCAGAAAGGTCGGCTCACTAATCGATCTGCTGCTGTTTGTGTTTCTTTACGAAAGTCTGATATCTGCAGACTGATGTTAGCTATTGTTAGCTCCCGGTAGTTAGAGACAAACTGAACAAAATAGAATCTGGAAACTGTTCAATCGACTCCCTGCACTTCAGCTCTATATATAACCAGAGATGATACCTTGTCAACTAACACAAACAGAGAGCACAGATCAGTGTGCTGAGTCATTTCCAGTCTGTTCCTCTCAAATTCACTGCGAGGTATCCAGAGACAGCGAGCCACCTGGAGTCACCACAGTCCTGGAAACTGCAGCAGGTGAACATGTCGTCTAACTAATCACATCACAGTTAACAAGACTGTTGTGACTCAAAATAGCTAATTTAGCAGCTGCCGTCTGTGTTACTTTTTGATTGAAAATAATCTTTTTGTGCATGTTGTAATTATTCATTTTGAGTCATTTTTTAAGAAAAAAAAAACGTCCAAATTCTCTGATTCAAGCTCCTCAAATGTGAATATGACAGTAAACTGAATATCTTTGGGTTGTGGACAAAACAAGACATTTGAGGACGTCATCTTCTGACATTTTATGGACCAAACAACTAATTGATTAATCGATTTGCAGCCCTAAACGACAGTATGTTGAGAAATGAAGGCTGAGATATGCTGAGATTTCAGACTGTGCAGACTTACTGATTACCCTAATAACTACCACAGATGTTTATTTGTTGATTCAGTTATTTGTACAAGCGTGACAGTGGATTTATTAAAAGGGGGGGGGCAGAATTTTATGCTACACCACCGACAGCACTAATAAAACTGTGATATCAACAGACAAGCAATGTGAATGAAAGAAAAGTTCATTTAAGTGTGATTTGGTGACGCTGGCTGACAGATATTCATAAAAGGATTTGTCCAACCTGAATGAGAAAATAGTGCATTCCAGTACGTACAGTAATGAAGTTAGTGGAGACGAGTGGCAGCTTTACCTCTTTTCCTTTGGTGTCCCCATTCTCGATCCACTCCACTGTCACACTGTCGTTGTCTTCATGCAGCGATGTGACCATTGCCTGGTGTATTCGTCCTGCAGTGGGAGGTACAGAGAGAGAGGATGTGAGGAGATGCTGGGCCTGCTCAGTGCTGCTGCACGGGACTGTAGGATAAACTGTATGTGCTGACATTAACACGTCCAATGAGCCATGAACTAACCGCGCGGCTCTAACTGAGAATATCTGCAGATCTTTACACGCAGGAACAAACAGATTAAATCCTGACACTGATGTGAGGATGCTGAGATGCTGATGGGTGTGGCCCCTGATGGATGATTACAAGACTTTTCTGTCAGTCACTGCACAACTTCAAGGGCTGCGTTTGCTGTCTGTTAATTTAAATTATGGCAGCTAATAAATCATTTGAATGTATACATTTGAATAGCTTTAAATTAAAGGTTTTTGTGCCTGGTGAGATGCAGTCAGAAGGGGAGAGGCCCCCATCCATGCATGCATCCACCAGCCCGTGATTCACAGGCCACAGCTGGGTGATGCAGTGCAGGTTAGCGGCGTGAATCTCATTCTTTACTGGAGCCATGATGTGAAGGAGGGGACGGACAGATAGAGGGGGGGCAGGTGTCAGTCACAACCGGACAGAGGCACCGGTGGACGGACCCGCCCGGCCAGCAGCCGGGCCGCCCGGCCGGCGTGTGTCTCCATGACTGACAGACAACAACATTTCTGCTTTTCAACACGGTGAAGACGCTGCGGAGGGGATGCAGTAAGTTAGCTGCCTGCTAGCTGCGGTGCTCGGTAACGTTAGCTCCTCTCCTCCGGACCCGCCGGATGGAGAAACCGTGTGTGTGAATATGTGTGTGTGTGTGTGTGTGTGCGGCTAAGCTACGTACCGTCGCTCCGTTTTATCTCCACGTAAATACCCACGAAGATCTTCCCGAAAATCCCGGCCATCTCCCCTGCCTGCTCCGGGTTTTTTCTATGTGTGCAATTTAGGGAGCGTGCGCGCGCGTGTGTGTGCACGTGTGCCGAGCCCGTCCAAGTTGTGCTGCTGCAGAAGCTGCTGAGGTCACTAGCGGTCAGCCACAGGAGAGGCAGGGAGGGGAGCCACTGCGCATGCGCGGCTGTAGCCCAGAACAGAAAAGCATCTTCTGTCAAATATTAGTTTTTTTTTTCATTAATTGATAAATAAATAAACCAATTATATAATAAATTTTACATTTTTAATAAATAAAATAATATTAAAGTATAAAAATAAAATATGAATGAATAACAATTTTTACCTGCTAATTAAAATTGTATTGAAATTCTACCTGACAGGACGATGGAGTAAAAATACACCTAGAAGCAGGGCTGTAGTCAAACTACTGTGTATCAGATCAAATCAATTTATTCTATCAATTATTTGACTCATACATCATTATAAGTATAATGTGCAGCAAAATGCTACATTGTCACATGGTCCAAGATTGTGCAACAGAAATTATTTACAAAATATTATTAGTACGTCTAGAAAGAGAAATTTCAAGAATATTAGTATACATACAGTATGTAGTATAAAAGTTAAAACATAGATAAAGTTAATATTAAAGTTATAAGAAAAATGACATATACTATATATATATATATACACACACATATGTATACATATATATATATACACACTATATAAAACCATATATATAATTTATTATAGTTAATTAATACATTTGAATTTAAATGTAAAGTACAAATACAGTACTGTAGTAAAAAATCATTTAAATTATGTATTTTTTTATGTTTCTGCCTGTCACGTTCATTCACACAATTCATCTTCTGCTTTAACATTTCTACTTTTTGTAGCTTAAATTTAAATACATGTAGCACACCAAAAATTAAATCAACTCAGCATGTTCAGAGGTCAACAGCCGGGCCAGTTAGAGCTGATATTAATACTTTTTAATAGATTTTGAAACCATATGTTGTATATAAATAAAATGATTATATATACATTGTGCAGAATCATTATTTGTTTTACATGCAGCAGAATATAGAATACTGAGCTAATCTGTTGTAATTCATCTGTCTGAACACAGGGTGGCAGCAGAGGCCTGTTACAGAATCTGGGTTATTAAGTGCATTGTGCTGCTGTATCTTCCTCTTTTAATGTAATTTTATTGCCATTTACTTTCTGTTTTCTGGTGCACTTGTGTCCGTCTGTTTTTGTGGAGATGTGTGAATGAGATCATTTCACACATCTGTGGATGAAGGTTTCTCTCACCAGCTGAATGTATATCATATGAAAGATTATCCCCCCAAAAAATAGTAGATTGTACAAGTTTAGTTTGCTGTAAGAAAGCTAAAACGACTCTTCATGCACACTTAAAGGCTGCCATTAGTTTTTGTATTGTAAACAAACCCCATGAAAACATGAAAAGACCAAAACCAACAGTGTGTTAGTCCGCCTCTCAATACTTTCTGACTTCCTTACCCTGTCTGTAGCCAGGGCTGTTTCTAGGACTTGAAAACATCTGGGGCTTAGCCCAATACATCTGGGGCTTACCTCAGACCTTGTAGGGGGGTCCGGGGGCAGCCAGGGGTTGTTTGGCCTCTCCTTTCTACTAGCTAGGGGTGTGATGATACACTCAATACAGGATCCGTTGCAATACACGATACAAGACACACGATTCGATATTCTCACAATACCTGGAACAAAAAGCTTTTATTTTAAAGGCTTAAAGGATGCTTAACAATGCCTTTTTCACTGTATTTCCATTTCTTATTAAATTGTAAACAAATGTTGTGTTATGGTAACATGTCACTAATCATCTCGTCATAAATGGCAATAAACAAATTGTACTGTAATTAATGTTTCTGATTGTCTCTTTCTTCTTGTTTTTGTCTGTTGTGGATACTTGTCTCTTTTTGTCTGCTCATTTACTGACTCACTGCTTTAAGTGTCTATTTCTTAGAGGGTGCCTCCTTGACTTGACTGATCAATGATCATATCAGAATCTATGCCACTGAGAATCTCTTTTTCTGTTGACAAAACTGCCAAATGATTGAGTCAGTCCTGGTCCATTGTTCGCCTGTGCACTAAATGAGCGTTCACAACTGGAACTGCTAACGGGTATTGTTAGCGCTGCTTGAAAAACTAAGCTCAGGATGGGGAACATGTCAGGGTCAAGGAGCTTGTACGTACTGCACCTGTCAGAGATGTCACCCCCTTTCTTTTTCTTTGCCAGGAAGTGTTTTGCTGCAACAATCTCCTCTTCATTAAGTGTGATGTTGTAATGTGTTGCAATAAGGCTTAGAGAATCTCCAGTGAGGAAGACATCCGCTGCTGGATTGCATGGTTGAATCCCCTTCATTAGCTCTACCCTGAAACCAGAAAATCTGTTGTTCAGCTCACATTGTGCGATCAAGACATGGATAGAAAATGTTATGTCTCTGCTGGTCTTCAGTACCACAAGGAGCCCTTGTGCCCACTGTATAGTCATTCATCTAGCCTCTGCTTGCACCCGTGACCTGATAGGGTCTCTGAGATATTGTTACACTCATAAATGCCTTTTTCCTCCTTGTAGAACTTCACTGCCATTTCATCACTCTGCATTGATGTCAATGTTTCAAACACTGCATCTTTGTAGAGCATCGCTTGTGCCAAGTCCACAGACTTCTTCTGAAGATACTTATGGAGCCCCTCTGTGGCGGACAGCATACTCAAATACTCAAATCACAAGCATGTACACATTGGTAAACATGGAGAGTTTTGAGGGAAGTCCGACTGAATGCAGCTGGCATGTCCATCTAGTATTGGATAGCTGGACAAATCCACTCTTCTCCAAGCCCAAGTGTTTCTGTTTATCAAGGAATGTCTGATGATTCACATTTGAAACACTGTAAAAAGAATAAACATTCCCCAAAGTTTCAAAAAAAGTCATTGGCTTCTGGCACAGTCCTGCAAGTGTGGCAGAGTACAAAATTCAGTTCATGTGCATAGCAAAGAACATAAACCGCTTCAGGGTGTTTCTCACAGAAACGAGCTTGAACTCCTCCAACCCCACCACTCATCACAGATGCACCATCATAGGTTTGAGCCACACACAGAGGATTATTCACACCCTTTGATTCTAGCACGTGTTTGATAACATCTGTGATCAACTCTACATTCAAACCGTTGAGGTTGGACAGTTCAATGAAGCGCTCTTTGACTGTGCCGCTAGCCGTGACACAACACACGTAAACGGCAAGCTACTCGACATGGCCATCCCTTGCCTCATCAGCCAACCATACATTTTTGATTGCTTCAGCTCTTCAACAATACTTGAGGTCACTTCACCTGCACCAACACTCTATAATCTCATTTTGAGAGGAAGGAGAGAGATAGGTTGCATTAGAGGGGGCATTGTAGTTTTAGAGGAAGGGGTCGAATTGCTCCAGGAGCTTCATCAATTCTAAAAAGTTCCCCCAATTGCCACTGGACTCCGTTTCATCATGACCACAGAAAGAAATGCCTTGCCTTCCTGAAAGGCTGGTGACAGCAACAACACGGCACAAATATTCTATATATTTCTTTATAATATCCAACATGTGCCACGTTCATTTGCTCAACAACATTGACTTGCATCAAACTGGCTCTGTAGTTCTTCCAAGCAAGCATTGAGGTCTTGTGTCCTGAAATGGTTTCATGCTCTCTCAAACTTTCCAAAGCTCGCTTCCAGTTTGAAAAGCCTGCTGTACTAATCAGAGAATCTTTTCATCTTCCCATAGAGCCTGCAAGCGTAGCAGAATGTGGCATTTCTGCTAACAGAGTACTCCAACCATTCAAAAGGCTCAAACCATTTCTGCTGAAAGGGCCTTCTTTGTAGTCCAAAGCTGGTGACTGGATATTGGTTGAGGTTTATTTGTTTTGGTCCTGTTTCTTTAGTCCCTAAGTCATCTGTATCGAGGCCTTCTTTGTTTAGCTCCTCTGCTTTGCCTGACTATCCAAGGAGGGTTGAATTGAGGGCAACTGGACTTGATTGAAGATACTTGAAGACGTTTCACCTCTCATCTAAGGGGCTTCTTCAGTTCTAACTGACTGGTGAGGAGTCCCAGATATTTAACCTCTACGGGGTCGTTATCAAGGTCATTGATACCACTTGGTTCGTTAGTGCTAAGTGTTAAGAGTCGCTGGAGTCACCTGAGGCCAAGTTGTTGTCCTCAAAAGAGTGTCCCTTATCTTTTGTGCATATTTTGGATAGGGAGGACAGATGGTTTGAAAGAGGAGTGAAGGAGGCCATCTATGTCACAGTAGAGAAACCATCTCTCTCAACAGGGGAAGAGGTCTACGACACCACTTATCACTCACCTACAATGCTGCCCTTTCATCCCTTCCCAGGAGACATAACCACCATTCACATATGGCCTCATGTGACAACTCCAACGCCTGTCATTTACACTTGGCCTCAGGTGACTCCAATGACTCTTAACGATTGTCGTTACAAGTGATACCCAATTTGACCCAATGATACCCAGGAAAGGAAAGCAGAAAAATACTACTGCTGCACAAAATTATTCAGATTTTCCTCTAGTCTTTTCTTGTTTTTCTTGTGAATTACTGGATTTTTTTAACCTCTAAAACACATTCAAATGAAACAAGGAAAAATAAAGAGTCTACAGCCACACAAGCACCTCTGTGATGCTGTAGCCTTATTACAGGCACAGCAGTGCATTGAGCTAAATGCTAACATCAGCATGCTAACACTCTCACAATGACAATGCTAATATGCTGTTAAGTGTAATGTTCACCATCTTAGTTTAACGTGTAAGCATGTTAAAGGTCTTTTCATGGGATTTGTTGACAATAACAAAAATAAAGAATATCACCAGACTTATTCTTTAAGTGCATTAAGTGTTGCATTAATTGAACACGTACTGTACGCACCATTACCAGATAAAAACAAACACTTTGAACAAACTCAGATCTCTCAGGTTTGTGCTTACTCCAGAGAACGTAGAAAGAGTGACACGAGGGAGGAACTTGAGAGTATTGAGATGCAACCACATCCAAACACATCACCCACCCTCCCCCAAAAGTCTGCCCCAAGCTGTCACTCCCCACCGCCACCCACCACCCCACGTAACAACCACCCAACCTCAAGATAACTAAAGACTCCCTCCTCAACTTATTCACACATGCCCCCCTTTTCACTCCTTTATTAACGACACACGTTCCCTCTTCCTCCACACAGAAAACACACAGAGAGACGGACAGACACACAGACACTGACACATCTCCTCGCTACCCATCAGTCCATCCAGTCCCTGAGGTGTCGGCCATCACTGTCTCTCGCAGGCGTTTCCCCAGCAACCACAGCCTCCCCTGTCAGACTTGAGAGAGTGCTTTTCTCTGTTTGCTTTGGTTTCTAGAGGATTAATCGACACACATTATTGTGGTGGTGTCTACATGTGTGTATGGGGGGGGGGGGGGTCGCACAATGGAAATGAAAAACACTGAAAAATGTTATCAAGCACAATTATGGAGCTATAAAAAGATGCAAACTCCTCTCCTTTAACCAAAGTACTCTGACATTTGATTGTCACAGGAAACGTGTTCCTGAGCTAATTTGTCTGGTAGGAAATACTGAACTGATTAAACTGCAAACCCGTGAGCCCCGACCAGCTATGCATGCATTTCTGGAGATCATTCGCATTATTTTACATACCAATATTCCATGTAGTGCAGCTACTGCAAGGGAGCTATTTTGCAATCATGGATAATTCATGATCTGCACAGACACACTGCATATGAAAATATGAAAATATATCCTTTGAAGGCGGTTTGGGACTGGGAAATTCCCTTTTTCTCCACTTGCCTTCATTTTGTAAGGGCCTTGCTTCTTGTGTTTCAGTGCCTGTAAATTGTGAGGTAATGTTTTTACCTAATATGACTCACCTGTATGTATGGAGAGAAATTAGTCTCAGTAATGGTGGTAAATGTGTGTTATCTGATCTACAAATAAAAACAAGATTTACAAATGTGTATGATGATTTGTGGGTAATTTGTGGTATTCGCAAATGCATATCACAAACATTGAACAATTTGAACAAATGTAAAACTTTTTTACAAATAAATACATCTCACCTTGAAAAACTATCAGTATTTTACTTAAAGATCTACATGTAAACATGTATTAAGACATAAAAATACTGCATGGAACAATAATGTGTCTGATTTGGTTTTTACACATGAATATCTATGAATATGCAAATATATTTTATTTCAGAAGTTTAACAGCTGGACACAAGATGTCTCCTACTTCAGTGTAAAGCCCACTCTCAGTGTTTGTGCACTGGAGGCTTCAAGTTTCCACATAACACCACGATTGGCTCCTAACTAGTTATGATGTCACAAATCGTGCTCGCCACCCCTAAAAATCAGATTTGTAATCAATACAGAGAAACTTTCCACTTTCAGTGGATGAATGTGAAAACAGACTTTCAGTGTCAAACTGCACATAAATCATTCTGCATGGTGAAGCTCAAACATTCAACTGTAGGAACAAGAAAAACACATTTTTGACTGAAGAGGGAATTTAATTTCAAGTTCATAGATCTGATGTAAAAAAAAGCTTCCTGAGTTTATGTGCATATAAATATCTAAAAAAATATGTGAAGTTCTGCCTTTATTTACAGATTGTTAAATCTGTGTATATGGATCACCTGACATGTGTTTTATTTGTGTGGAGTTTTGAGACAAAAAACAGTAGAGTCAGTGAATTAGAAGTTGGCAAATTTAAAGCCACATGACACCAGAATATTCCATGTAAAAATACTTTGTTAATCATTGTCTAATCATAGGATGACAAGCTATTTAATTATTTTGGAAAAACACATTTTTCATTTTAAAATTAATGTGCTGAAAAGTTTGTTTTCCACCAGCACTTAAACTGTAAATTTGTGGATCTCAGAGCGTGAAAACTGCTTTAATGTTTTTCTTTGTCAATAATTATAGTAAACTTATTATCTTTGGGTTTTGGACTGTTGGTTGGACAAAATGAGACATTGAAAAACTTAATTTTTCACTATTTTCTGACATTTTATAGACAAACTGATTAATTGATAATGAAAATAACTGTTAGTTGCAGCCCTAATTTGCAATAAGCCCATTCGTCTGATATATTGGTCTCACTCATGTATGTGACACTGGGAGGAATAAACTAAAGGACACATACAAAATGCGGAAAGCGTTTATTCTTCACAGCTATATAAATGGCTTTGTGTTACTTTGACCTGACTGCGAGCTCAGACAGCAAGTTGTTAATATTCAGCTTCCAATGAGTTTTCACAGCATGGCTGCCAGCCTACAGTTCTGCTCCACTGTATGTGAGATGTGACGGCCTGCCTGCCATGTCAGTGGTCAGCACATTGTTGACTCCGAGATGACCCATGCAAGCACATGTCATCCACTGCACGCCCTGTAATGGCAGCGATTCCACTGCTAATTAATAATCACTGTCAAATCTGTACAACTGAGCTGAGGAACCAGCGGTGCTCTCTCTGTGAGGACAAAGGAGGCAATCAAATTACCGTCCATTTTACTGATTTCATTTCCACAGTGGAGGCTGTGGCAGTGGAGCAGCTTCAGTGGGTAATGGTTTCTGGCAACGACGGGGCCCTTAGTCCTGTTCACTGGAGCTGCAACATCCCCCCAGGGTTTCATTGGCAGTTAGAGCTATCGTTTCTCTTTTCTTGATGTCATTTAATGAAAAGAAGTTATGCTTCTCGTTAACCTCAAGCACTTTTCTTTTATGCATTAAAAAAAATCTAGGCTATTGTGTGTCCACTCAGCTAAACAATGTCCTTGTGTAACTGCATAGGTCAATCGAAAGTGAAATTGGATAATTTAAAATTCAAATATGAGAGCTGCATTAAGGCCACAAATAAACTGAAAAGCTACTACTTTACAGTGATTGTCAGGGAACAGGCCGGAGATTTTTAATTGGAGGGGCAGAAACTGAGAGTAGGAGGAAGAAGACGAAGAAGAAGAGGAGGGCAAGAGGGGGAAGATGCTGCTGCAGTATTTAAGGGTGAAGGAGAGAGAGACTTCTCCAGGGATAGGGTGCTTTACTTTGAAGTGTGTGGTGAGACTGTGTGCTGCACCAAATCCCCCCAATCCTGAGTCTATCAGGCTTTCTTTACTGCCATGTTTGCTCATTATGTTTTCATGGGCTGCTTCTAGACGCCTGAGTAGAATCTTTTGGCCCAGGAGAGGCAAACTCCAGGGGAATAGGAATGAGGCAGAGATGTATTTTCAGGTCGGCTGTCGACATGGATTGATGTGGCTGACATCAAAACTACCCCTTTGAATCCGGGTGATACCTTGACACGTTAAGAATGTGTTATTGTGATTCCCTCGCTGACAAGTCGCAGTGAGTTAGCTTATATGAACCAAGCTACCTCAACTCAGTCTGTTCTCTTTAAGCCCAATAATGAGCTTGAGCCATTAGCTTCATGTTATGTTTCTTCATGCTCATTTGCCCGCATTAAATGTTTCTTCTCTTGCTCCTGCCTCCTTATGTAGCCCTGCATTTTATTCAAATTATGTCACACAAATGACAAAGAAAAAATCTGTAAAATTGTCTTTTTTTAACGATGCCTTGCAGACGTTTGACATTATCTAACAATGTTGCATATTTTCTTGATTCTTTGTCTTTAATCAATGTATTTGTTCTCTTAAATATCCATCAAGAGTACCATGGTACTTTTTTAAAATAATGGATAATTTAATGAGACACAAAAATGTCATAAGATACAACATCATTTGGTAATATGCAATAATTACCTAACCTCAGAAACTATATTACAGCTTGTACCAAAATGCATTATACTGTTTGTTTAAGTCATTCAGAATTAGTAAAAGAATAATTTAATTTGAATTTCAGGGTATATCCAGCGGTTAAAATAAAGTGCTTGCAAGAACTTTTGCAAACGGGGGAGTTTATTTTTAAGTGAGACACTCTGGGAGCTGATTGAGTCCATCTAATGCACTACTTTTTGACCTGATACTCACTCTAAACCAAATCTATCTGGACTAGCTCTCTGTAATGAGATGCATTAGAATCATGTGGCACAGAAATCCAATACTCCCAGCCATCCACTCCACCAATCCACTACCAACTAGGCCATAAACTGGGCTAAATTTAGTGGAGTCTTTTGTCTCTAGCAGCTATGAAATGTTATCGTTTTTACTTCTGAGACTTGTCAACACGCTGAAAATTGATGTCTTGTCAGATGATGTTCGTGCTGTTTTAAACGTGATTCCATCGATTCCTCTCTGCCAACTCCATCCTTTATCTGTAGCTCGTGTGCCCTTCCTGTTGCACTGCTTGTCACTTATTTCAATATGGCTGTTTCATGGCGAGATGATAAAGCCTTTATCTAGCCTATTCAAAAACTGTCAGACGCAGTCTCTGAGCGGGTAACAATTAATTTTCTCCAGTGACAACGCCTCAGCCGCTCCCTGAATTGAGATTAAATTTCTTTGTCAATTTTTATTTGAAAATGTATATTTCACAAACGGGTGTGCCATTCAATTTGGCACACATAGCTGTGCTCACAATCCATTTGATTCCCCTCAGTGGGGCCCCAGAGCTGTCAGCCGGCAAGTCAGTGGGATGCTATGGATTGTGACAAACTGCAGCAGATGACAGTTGAAAGATGATGGGGAGCGATTGTGCTGCACTGTTGGCAGATGGGAATTTACTGATATACAAGTACTGCATCGCATTTCGCTTCACATGTAAATGTATGTATATGATTATGCTGCCCTACAAAATCAAATGACAAAATGCCAAATGCTACATATTTGGTCAAGGTTAGGTCCAGAATCTGACATTTTGATATCTGTTTTATCATATAAACAAGACTAAGAGTCTACGGCAAGGGGCAACTACCACGGCTTGAGGCTGAAGTCAATGCAGAGGTTAATGCAATGCCACTAACGGCCACTAGAATTTCCGTACAAAAATTTTAAATTTCAGTCCATCTAGTTGTTGAGATATTTCAGTCTGGACCAAAGCGGTGGATCGACAGACCAAACAACACTACCAATGTATAGTTTCTGTGAAAACGGCATGGAAAATAGTAACTACAAAACAGAGCTAACAACCAAGCCCTCTGGTTTGGTCATCTGTAGGCCACCGTCACAGTAGACAGATAAAGCAAGAAAGATAGCTAATGAAACGGTTGGCTTTAGCTAAATCTAAATCTAAATGTACATACTCATTTTTCCATTAGCTATCATCTGTAATTGAAAAATATCAGTTTTGATGAGTCATTTTGATATTCCACCTAACTAAAGGACATATAGCTAAATCTAATCATAATAGGGGGGAAATTAGTCATGCTAAGGTTGACTAGCCTAGCTAGCAGAGTAGGAGTAACTGCCTCTTAGCTTCTACAGCTGTGTTCATGAGATTCAGTTTGGTTAAGCTGTACTTTAAATCAAATTTCAATGTTTTTAACAGTAAATTAATATATTATATTGATTTCAGTATAAATATTGTAATATACATCATATAGTATGTTATAGTTGATGGACACCTAGCAAAAAAGTGATACATTCAAGTATCGCGTTTGTTTAAAATGTAAATAATCAACAGTATCTGCCTTTTTAGGTTTTATTCTAAGTTCTAAGGCTACGATTTTTGGGGTGAAATAATCAGTCTAAAGTATAAAATCAATGCATTACAACTTCTGTATCTGTTATGCAGTTTGCTGGCCAACTGTTTTTGTAGTTACTGTTTTCTCCCTTTGTAGAGCGGTATGGTTTTCTGCTAATTTATAGTCTTTAAAAAATGCAGTTAGTAATTGGGATAATTGTTTCTACCTGTGTAATTTAAGATGACTAAGATTAAGTTTATGATTTATGTATAAAAACAAATGGTAAACTACAGGGCCTCAGATGAATAACTCCACTTTCTCACATTTTGATGTGGGAGAACAGTGCTCGATCCCCCTCGAATCCTCTGAGTCTGTGCATCGACAAAGCTGGTGGAGAGAAAACATTTTTCGTTATGAAATATGCATGGTGTATTCAGCACAAAATATGTCACCGCTATCTTACTCTGAACTGCTTTCCATGATCCGT
This sequence comes from Scomberomorus guttatus, assembly GCA_038419695.1. Taxonomy (NCBI): domain Eukaryota; kingdom Metazoa; phylum Chordata; class Actinopteri; order Scombriformes; family Scombridae; genus Scomberomorus; species Scomberomorus guttatus. The sequence goes on from CM076463.1 coordinate 3,852,754, forward strand.
CTTTTATGAAAAATGCATGTGTTGTTGTGCCTGAGAACTTCAGCGCAGCCAAACTTCAGTTCGATTAGGGAGAAATCAAAGCACGGATCCTCGGCGAGGAATAATTCATCTTCATTCAGATGCATTTGGTTTCCCAAAAACTCACATGACATTGAATAAAGTGGAGAGAGGAGAATTCCTCTCTTGCATGACCAGCCTCCCACATCCTCAAGCTCAGTCTGAGGATACATAAAACAGAGCCACAAGCTACAATAAATCTCCCTCTGTGTAGAAGTCTGCAGGATTGATCCTGGAAATACACTAATAAATCCATAATTACAACACATAAAGTTTGCAAGAAAGTAAAAACACAATACTATGATTGACTGATATAGGTTTAGACAGAGATGCATTTGAATGCTGCGTCTGTCTGTCTTTCCTTGAGAGGCGTAGATTTATAACAGACCTGCTGAAGGCTCCGTCGTCCTCCACCTCTCAGACAACTATTAATCACCAACACCTGGATTAGAGATGCCTGAATTGCTATAATTAATAACCATAAACCTCTGGGAATTTTAAGCAGCGAGTCCTCACTTTTACAGGGGAGACTTTTAGACAGTTATGGACAACCACATCTTTAGGACCCTGAGCCAGTCAGTTGCTCTTAAGTAATGATCAAAAAGTGATGCTTTTCCCCCTTTTTTCCTCCTTCTAGCTTGTTCTCCTCGGAGTTATTAGAGTGATGTGTGCAGAACTTATTTCACACACTCTGGTATTGCAGGTAAAATTTGCAGCTGATATACAGTGGTTGCATTTACAGTTTTAAACCTGTGAGTGGTGCTGTCAGCCACGCATGAACTGTGTGTGTGTGTGTGTGTGTGTGTGTGTGTGTGTTTGTGTGTGTTTATATAGCTTCTCCTTCAGTGATCACAGGACAGTGTCTGCAAAACAGAAATGTATGACAATTAAGACAACGGACCAGACAGAATGAGGCCCTCTGTGTATTCATTTATACTGCCCCCCAGCACACACACACACACACACACACACACACTGTCCCCCAACCCACACTCATTTTTCATACACTTCATCAGTTTAACTCTCTTCCAGCTCGATATACACTCACCACTTTTATTTTTCTCCTGATCGTCTTCTTTCAGAACATTTATGGATTGCAAACATTGAAAAATCCAAAATATTGAAGGGTTAGGGCTGCAACGATTAGTCAATTAATTGATTTGTTGTCAACTATTAAATTAATTGCCCACTATTTTGATAATCTATTTATCGTTTTGAGTCATTTCTTAAGGACAAAAGTCCAAATTATCTGATTCCAGTTTTTCAAATGTGAATATTTAGTCCTCCTCTGTGACAGTAAACTGAATATCTTTGGGTGGTGGACTGTTGGTCGGGACAAAATAAGACATCTGAGAATGTCATCTTGGACTTTGGGAAACAGTGATCAACATTTTCCAAAATTTTCTGACATTTTATTGACCAAATAACTAACATCGATTAATCAAGAAAATTATCGATAATGAAAATAATTAATTGCAGCCCTAGAAGGTATAGCATGTTAAAGCGCTAACACGTTTCCAACATGGTCCCAAGATGTTAAAAGAAAAAAAACATAAGACATACAGCATAAAACTAAACAATAAAATCCTGAAAGCCAAAATGACATCACCATAAAATAAAAAAATGCCCACATTACAAACAGTACACAATACAAAGTGGCAGCAGTGTGAAGAAGGAGTTATTATAGCAATATTATTTACTCAAGGCACTTTATATGAATGCACCTTGGCCCTGTGATTATAGCTATGCTGAGTATGTACCATTGTTATCTGTGAACAGATCCATTAGGGAGCATACCCATTTGTAGTATTGCACATATGATGCAGTTTCTGTTGTTCTACTCTGTGCTGTACTGGCAGCAGTTCTACATTTCTGAATTCATCACTACCAACATGAATTTGATGGGACGCATTTAATAAATACATAATAATATTATTTTACATCACCTGCAGTTAGTTCACTTGTCAAAACATTACATCAAGCACAACAGAAAAAGCCTTTGAAACAGGAACATTTGCTAGCACTCATGCTAGCAGTAATATTTTAGCAACAGATTCAAACAAACACACAAAAAATTATTAAAAAATGTAAATAGAACAAAGTAGAGTAACATGACTGTGTATTAAACTGGAGCTTAACAAGAATATTACAGAAAAATAGCCATTTTACCAATACATCCGTGCGTTTTACATGGAAAATTTCCCCCCTTAGTTACTACGTCAGTCAAGCTTTCTGTTTTGGCATGGCACATGTAGTTTAAAATGATAACTGTGGCATTTTACCTCTTGAAATGCCTAATTTATTAAACAATGGGTCCTTGGTATCAGACAGAAGTGGACAATAGCAAGCTTTTTGCTGGCGACTATCTATTTTGCCAGCTAAAATTGCTAGCTGTCGCTAGCAGATTTTACTAGCTGTAGCTAGCTAGCTAATTAATCTAATGTTCACTCAGTGAGTTGTTGAAAACGGTGTATCTGGATGACTTTTTAATGTTGTTTTAAAACACGACCCCTGTAAAAGAAATTTTAACACACATACATGAAATTATGCTAAGTATTTTGAGTGTGATAAGGACAAATGTAAGATCAGACTGTTATTTTGAGCAGGACAGAGCTGCTAACGCTAAACTCTAATAGCATCTAGTCACCCATACAGTGGGGAAATACTACACAGTAGATGTGACAGTCCTGAATTGGGCTTTTTAAAAAAGTAAACATGTAACACACAAACTAATGTAGTTAGTTAATGATGCTTCTTGGCCTTGGAAGTAACGTTTGGTTACTACTGTAGCTAATAAACTAGTTAGCCGGACACACTAACATTTGCAAACATTAAAGCAGACAAACACACTGTTTAATCCATTCCTTACACTTTTTGGGTTTTTGCATTTGGGTTTGAAAAGAATAAAAACAGACACAACCTTAAACTAGCACAATATTCAAATTGTGATTCAAAGCTTGACAGGCCTGCCGTGCCTAGGTATGGTTGCTAATCTATGATTGGACAATCGCTGTTTTTGGAAGGGTTTAGGCAAATGGTAAATAGGACTTGCTGTGTACTTTAAAAGCTGAAAAAAATATTCATCTAAAGCAGTGTTACTCATTGCGCAGCTCGTGAGCCTCATGTTGCATGCCAAGCTTTAATTGGCGGCTCACATCACAGCTAATAATTATGATAATGCAGCTAATACTCATAATTCACAAGGACTGCAAAAACAAACTATGAATATAACATTAGGAAAGTCAAGGAAATGCTGTCACAAAACACTTTTATGCTGGAGTCATGTTCCAGCTTTGTGTTGTTTTGCTTCTGGTCTGTAAATATATGCATTATGGTGGCTCCCCATCTCCTCCTCAGACATATATTTGGACCACTGGCAGCTTTGGCAGTGATCACTAGAATGACGTGGCCTAATGTTGCGAGGAGATCAGTAGACCACGGTGAAAATCATCCCGCACACTCCCTCCCTAACACACGTGCACAGAGGCAGAAACATCTGCGACAGACTAAACAAAGGAGCTGAGTGTCAAAACTGGACCATCATCGCACTGAGCCAACACCAGTATGTTTGCTCACAGCTGAGCAGCTATCTCTAAATGTTCGCTGTTGTTCAGTCCTGCTGTTTTGTCTTTGTCAGTGTTGTATATTGTATATATGGGGTGTGTTCGTACTTTCACCCCTCAGAAGCAGCTTTGATTTGATGGTAGTTGACTGATGCTGTGAAAAGTGCCTGGGGCAGTGTTCTTGTAAGCATTAAAATGTGTGTTTCATCATGACAGCGCTCTCCCAGATGAATATTGCAGGCAGAAGGTGGCAAGGCAGCACGATCTGGTGTTATGCCTTGGTCACACTACATGACTTTCAAAGTCATCAGATTGCTGTACTGTTCACAATACACAACTTTCTGTCTTGTAATCAGGAATCTTGAAGTTGTTGTGGTTTGCACACTACATGACTGATCGGCAACGTGGGTTCACACATTACAAGATCTTTCACCAGGAGGAATCCCAGACAAGTCTGTTCTGTCTCCAAACTACATTTTGTGACAAAAGACACGCGCGAAGTTACACAGGAAATGATGCGATACCACCCTGTGTCTTGCGCTCTCATTGGCTGTAGCTTGTCGCCTATGGCAAGCCATTTTAACATTTAATTGAACCACACTCCTATCTGTAATTACATTTAAGATATCCATAATAGCATTTCAAAGTTGTATTCTCATTAGTTGGAATGGTAATTAAAGATATCCACAATAACATTCCTACTAGTAGAAATTGTATTTCAAGATATCTGCAACTTTGATTGTACTAGTCAAAACTAAATTTGAGATCTAAAAAAAAATCAAAAAATGGCAGAATTTTGGACGGAGGAAAGAAAGGATCACCTCATCAATTTGTTTGAGGAACAGTTATGTCTGTATGACACAAGCCTTAAAAATTGCTATTTGCAAATTTGCAATAAAAGTGCAATCCAAATTCTCGATTCTCCTCAACTGTAGTAAGTAACTCACTATCACTATCCTAATTTATATTTTAAGACGCTACAAAGTATCCAGCTATAAAAAAAACCTGAAAAGCCGGCAGTTAGAACAGAAGTACAGAGAGTTGTTGCTATGGAAACGATACATCGTCTCGTCTAGTCGCATTGGTGTAAACTTGCAGGTTTCAGAACGTCAAGTTGTGAATATTTGGTCTAAACTGGCCATTACAGTAACGCATTGTAAATACAGAAAACACAACCAAATACAGACATGCTGCAAGTTATATGGAACAAAATGCTACTGAGTTACCAAAAAACTAAAACTATTGAACGTGCCCAGAGACGTGAGTTTTTGCCATGGTTTGTGGCTCATGGAGTTACTTAACTTTGCTAGATAAGTCATATTTGTATGTATTTCGTCAGTTTATTTGAATAGGAATACTATAAGGCTAATGCTAAGTGTAAAGCAAATATCTGCAATAATATCTAAATCTTGCAATCTTAATGTTGTCATATAATGTGTCATGTTTCTGTATTTGCTTGTGTTTTTTTTTCTATTTGGTTGTGTTTTTCTGTATTTGCAGCGCATTTCTGTATTTAGTTATGTTGCCTGGTTTTGGTTGTGCTTTCTGTATTTGCGGTGTGTTTCAGTATTTGGTTATTGTCTTTTTTTGGTTGTGTTTTCTGTATTTGCAGTGTATTTTTGTTTCATTGCATTGTCTGTATTTGCAGCATGGTTTTGTATTTGGTTGTGTTTCCTGTATCTGGTTGTGTTTCCTGTATTAGCAACACGTTTCTGTATTTGGCTGTGTTTCCTGTATCTGGTTGTGTTTCCTGTATCTGGTTGTGTTTCCTGTATTAGCAACACATTTCTGTATTTGGTTGGTTTTTCTGTATTTGCAGTGTGTTTTTGTATTTGGTTATGTTGTCTGTATTTGTAAAGCGTTTCTGTATTTGGTGGTGTTCTCTGTATTTGCACTGTGTTTCTGTATTTGTTTTCTTTATTTGCAGAATATCGTTTTTGTAGTTCTGGCTCACGTAATGTTGCAACAGGAGTAAGTGTGAAAGATCTAATAATAGCCCTTCTGAAAACATAATAAAATAAAATGACTGTGTAAGATATTGCTGTTATTTTACCGTCCAGTGCGACCTTTTGTGAAGCTTTACAATATTGAATTAGGGGATCAAGAGTTCTTTACACAATTCATATCCACTGACATTTTGTGGGCTCACGGGTTGCACATTGTGCCACTGTGGAGAAAGCAATCGATGGCCTCAGCATTTCTCTGTGGACCGACAGTATTCTGCAATACAGGGAGGGTGTTTGCCACACACGGTGGGATCCTGGTCCTGTGCAGCCCATGGGAGAGCTGTGCACACAACTCTGTAGATTCACACAAGGTGAAAAGGTGGTCAAGATGCTGCTTACTCATCTATTCTGCTCACGTTTGGACCAAGAAGGCAGAAAGACAAGGAAGGGAGGGGCTACCTCCTTCATAGCTAAACCCCCAAATGTCATGGAGGGGGCAGCACATTATTGCCATGGAAACCCAGCTTCAGTAATATTTGATTTAGATCAGCAGCAAGGCTATGATGAGATCCCTCACACACGCTTTCTGCTCTCCAGGTGACTGGATTTTCAAAGTTGGGAAGCCACCTGGAACAGATTGTCATCATTCAGCTCTCCTGGCCATTGGGATTAGTTCAAACTCTGGTGATAATTGGACTGGGAAAAAGAGGACTGCATCTTCATGTTTTCTCCTACTCCTTTCCATATGGAGTTCTTCTTAGTCTATAGGTTTGTCCCAAGCAACTCCCCATGCTGAAATACCAGCTCACAGCAAAATGAACCTGCTTTCAACACACAGAAATACTGTGCAATCAGGTTCAGTGCTCAAATGTGCTACTAAATTACATCATTTCCAATGAGCTGAAAGTCCCGCAAATGGGCTGAGATACACAAAACAACACACCTGAGTCATGGACATTAAGATTACTGTATCTAATACTGCACAGGCCCTACTGCCTGCAATATGAACCCTTCTGTCTAGACACCCATTACCCGCCTGCACCTAAAACAGAGGAATCAATACCATTGCAGGGAGTCATAATGGCCCAATTACTGTTTGTAGGTTTGTCAATGCCACGTCTCTGAGGATGCCTGCAAAAGGCCACACGAACACGCTGAGTGCAGGAGTAATGCCATACATTTGTAATAGTATGAGCATGTGTGTGAGTGTGTTGGGTTGTATTTTCTAGGCTGTACTGCTGTGACATTTAAGAGAAAAAGGTGATCGAGCTACTGCGTGTTCAGACTTGTGTTTGTATTGTGACACTCGGCTTGAAAGAACAGAATAAACTGCTAGAACACTTGATGCAAGCCTTGTGTTATCAGCAAATTGTATTAATTGAAAAATTCCTTCTACTTCATGTACTTTTTTATTATACTTAAAGGGGACATATCGTGCTTTTTGTGATTTTCTGTTATTTTTATACTGCTAGATGTCAGATATCTATGTTAAATATGGTCTAAGTTCCAAAACATGAGGTGAATCTATGTAAAAATGCTCCCTTCAAGTCAAAAACCAGGGCTTCAGCCTGCTCTGAAAGTACCCTTACTTCCTCCTCGTGATGATGTCCGATTGTTCACACATACCCCCAAGTGGCCATCCTTTCCGTAGTCTTTGTTGCTAAGGTTGCTCCACGGGTTGTTTGCACGTGTACGGATGTATTTGAGAAGTTGCAAGTAAAGAACGAGAAAAAGAAGTGAAATCCTACGACTACCATTTGTTTACATAGCGTCTGGGAGCCAACCAATTGGGGGGGTGGGGCCTTAAAGAGACAGGAACTAAAACGGCCTGTTTCAGACAGAAGTTTTTTCAACTTGAAATCATGTAAAGATATTCCAGTAGAGCCCCAGAATATAAATATAGACCTGCCTGGGAATGATCATGATACGTTCCCTTTAGTTTTTATCTATTTAAAGGTACACTTATCAATATTTTTATATTATCAATTGCAAATGGCAATTGTCTTTCAGCCAATTGTTTTGGTCTTACAGTCTGAAACTTTATAATTTTTGTTCATGCTCTCATCAACCTGGTTTTAAACCATAGCAAACAGCTGTTTTCAGCACAAAAAGCCCTGATTAACCCACTTTACACTGCCTGCTCAGTGCCAAACAGCAAACAGACAAAGTTAGCGACCAGCTGGTGAACATAGTGGAGCATTTAGCAGATAAACAGCCAGATATTTCACTCAGGAGTTGTTGTAGACCAAACCAAAATTAAGAGTAAAGTGAATACTCGTCAACATTCGTTGAGTGGACAGAAACGTGACTCCAAATTAATGCTAATGTTATTCCATGTCTGCTGGATATGTAAATAGGCAATTGTTTACAACTTTATAATGTAATAATATGTCAGTGTTTTGTTGACATCTTGTTCCGCTGCTCCCAAATGGTCAAAGAAAAATCAATTAGAGCAGATTTAATATTGTATGTATACTACATTTCTCTGTATTGTGACTCTACTACTGCTACTAACGTTTAATTTGCCCAGGAATACAGCTAAGGTCACATTCTTGCCACAGTTTTCATACTTTGTTATTGTTTTACTGTAACATAACAGGAACCTCTCTGGAGGTCGATCTGAATGTCACTGTAATAGTCGCGCTAATAATGTATGAATGTGAGTTATTTGATTTTGTACAGTGTCATTAATTAATGTCTCTCTGTGTGTTTGTGAATTGTTTTCTTTGTATTAGCACTTTCATGCACTCCATCCCTCATCACAGCCCTGTTCTCCACCTCCTCCTTCACCAGCCCATGAAGAATGGCTTCACATGAACTACATAAATCAGCAGCCACTGAACAGGTGCACACCTCCGAATTAGAATGGTTTACAGAGACATTTAAAGGTGAAACGGACGGAAAAGGGACAAAAAAAGAGGCTTCAGCTGAAAATCACCATTCTTTTGTATTCACAATCAGGTATCTCACCTGTGTTTAAGTGACAGCAAGGTTGGGCGGATGTATAAAAGATGAGACATAAGTCACCTCCCACCCTGCTGGCCTCTCTGTGGAGGTCTGCGTCACACTGAGGTAAGGGAATTGAATAGTCAGGATATAAGAGGGTTCTTTTTAGGACCATTAGTCAAAGGCAGGGACACTATCATGGCTTTGATTACAATGGTGTGAAGTATTCCCTCAGGGTCCTCTCTTCTTCATTCATATTCTGCTCTTTAAACATCCCATTCATCAATTACCACTGCTGCAGCCACGTGGCTGCTATTGTTCATGTGCATTTAGACACACACACTCACACACACAATGAGTGTAATGCAGGGTATGCATAAACACCCCAAGACATGAAAGGTCCATTTTCATATACATGCACAGATGCACACATGCATGCACACATACAAATGGCAAATTTAATCATCATTTCCTGGATGTGGCTGCTTGGTGTCCTTACACAAGGAGAGTGCTGTAGATCTGCAGTACAGGTTTGGCTATTGTTTAAAAAATGAACCATAGTTTGGGGTTTTTAGCCATGATAGCAGTGTGGTTTTAGGGATGGCAATGTCATCTGTCAATCAGTTGTCTGTTGGTCGTTCACTTTGGTCCAGACTGAATTATCTCAACATCTATTGGATGCATTGCCATGAAAGTTTGTACAGAAGACGTTTGTCATTGTCTCTAGATGGTCCCCAGATTAATCCTACTGACCTGGTGATTCTCTGACTTTTCCTCTACCACCACCACCATGAAGTTGACATTTTTGTTTTTAAGTCAAACATCTCAACAACTACTGGATGGATTGTCGTGAAATTTGGTATATATATTCATATCCCTCTCAGCATGAATTGTAATAACTTTGGTGAAAATTTTTATTTAACCAATACTTGCCCTTAACTTTTTCTCTAGAGCCAGAATCAGGTAATACTGCAATTGCAATACTTTGTTGTGTGTGACTTGAAACATGACACAAAAAGTGTTTAATTAAAAAGTGTTACTGTTTACTATTAACATTTAACCAAAAATACAATTGTTTCCTAACCTTAACCGAAGGGATTTTGTTGCCTAAACTTAAAGACATACAGGATTCAGGATGTGAACCCTTCTTCGGGGTTAAAATCCTGTGTTTAATTGCGTGAAGTACAAAAATCATTGCGCATAATCCAGGCAGCAAATACTTTTTTCCTAGAAACGTAATTGCATCATAACAAATCAGTAGAAGTAATTTATAGAAGACAGGGTTTTTTGTATATATGTCACCACCAGCACAATGCAATATACATGCAATACACAACTATGCAGCAACTTCACTTCACCCCCACACGGGTACAACAATGTCACGTCTCTCTTTATCCCTGCTGTCAATTTCCTTGCTCTTCCCTAATGTGTGGGTATGGCAGGTAGTGGCAGCTGGCTAATGCCTTTCAGTTGTATGTGTTTAATTTGAGGCTAGGAAGATACACATGATGCTCATTACAGCCACCTAAACAATCACCTGCCACGTAAATGAGTGGATGTAAACAGAGCAGAGAGGAGGGAGAGAGCAGCGCAGTGCAATGCAGAGCTGGACTTCACAAAGGAATCTGCCCCCTCTGAGGCAGGCAGCTTCAGAGTTCATTTGTCAGTTTACAGATCACTAGCTCCTCTAAAAGACACAGAGGGCCACAACCCCAAATCTGGAACAGCAAGACACAGGACTGGTTGGGGGTTGGGGAAACCAAGGGGGTTTGTATTTGGACGAAGAGATTTGTTTGCAGGAGTGTTTGAAGGAGACAAAAAAGGCTAGATGGATAGAAAGAGCGTGTGAGAGAGACAAAGGGTAGTAGAAAAGACAAAAAAATCACCACCATTGTGTACAGTCTGGGTCCAGATGGGGAATAAAACATGCATGAGTTGCTTGCAGCTCAAGAAATAATTACAGTCATTTAGTTGGGCTATAGACTGCATCTGACCCAGTCATGAGCAACTACACATATGCACACACAAACACATACACACACACACGTGGTGATATATATAGTTCACATAAATAATAGATACAGACACCAACACACTGCATACCAATGAGTGGGAAAAAAAAGACAACTTACACTGTAGGAATGGGGGGGTGGGGGGTGGGGGGGTTCAGAGGCCAGACAGTTTCAGCTACAGACTTACAGACTTACTCAACCCTTTCCTCCACAGAGAGTTCTCATTAACACTTCCTGCCCAGTGTAGACCTTGTACACCGACATGCTCTGGACAACAAAGTGAAAGTTTAAGCAACGTGAAAAGAATAATAGTGTTAACCATAATCATTAATGGTGAAATTAAATTAACAACATCATCACAGGAATGTTTTGTGGGCTCTCGATGGAGGTGAAAAACTCTCTGTTAAACCCGTAGACTGTATATAAAGATGGAGGTAGCGAGGTGTGACGACACTCATTGGTCTGGACTGGAGCCGCTTTGATGCCCAGAGTTGCAAGTTATGGTCGGCACCATCGTTTCCATTTGGAGCCAGGACCTTGCAAATAAGGAGTGCGGGCTGGAAAACACGCCTTTGAAAACAGCTTACTAGCTTACTGGGGACACCGAGCAGTGCACACTTGGGCTAACGTTAGCTACTTTAGCTAAATGGTGCTGAAAGGGCAGGTATGATAATCAAGTAACATTAAACTTAGTGAAATATCGCGACAATAGTTCGACTCAATCCCGGAGCTGGGGAGGGCAGCGGGTGAACCAACTGTCAATCACAGTTGTCAATTAACACCCCCACACGGTAGACATCAAAGCTACTATAAGTCTTCAAATCTTATTAACGGAGCAATAATTTCCAAAATGAATACAAGCACACTTATTAGAGGACCTGAATTTAGAGACCATAGTGACTCGTTAAAAAAAAGGTTGACTTGTTTTTCTAGAGGGAATTTGAGGCTTGAAGGTAGTCTGTGTACATTTGGAAATTATTCAGTCGTAAAACACTAATGTGAAATTGGTTGTGACACACGGTTTGTGATTAAATGAATGTAGCACTTCTGTCTGACCAAATTACTTGCTGGCTTTTGATTTAAACCACCAAACTTCATGATTTGTTGCATAGTAATCTGGGTTTAGTTCATTTTGCTCTGTATTTAGTTGTAGTTAGTGTCAATATTGTCGACCCCTTTGTATGTTATTTGGTTTGGCCAAGCCACTTCATATGTTCCCTCATGTGTCATTGTATTAGGTCAGTTTGTTCCATTCACATCTTGTTTATTATGCTGAGTATAGTTTGTTGACCTCTTTTATAGGCCCAGTTATCATATTCTTGGTTTGTGATGGTATCTGCATTTTTTGGGGTAAATAAAATCCCATTTTTCCATCTTCAACTCCTGTTTCCTCAATGCCTCACTGCTTTGTTCTCTAACAACTGGCTGGCAGCTCACCATTTGTAGGCAGATCTCTCCGTCTTTAGAGGTCTCTGGTCGGTCAGAATGTGGTAACATGAAGATTTAATGGAGATTCATGAAAGTAAAATTGATTTCATGGAGCAGAGGCTTGTAACTTTTACTTTCTGTCTTTTCCAAATGTTCAGTTTTTTGTAGGAGCAACTAATAACAGCGCGTAGCTGTTATTGGACTGTTATTGTTACTGGAAATACTTTACTGGAATAATTTGGTTGAAAAGTTACGTTTAGCAGATTATAACCTTTATTTTAATGCCATTTGATGACTACAGTATATGTTCAACATATAACTGGTTCTACAGGATCTCCTGGACAAATTTCTTGGCAAAGGTGGGTTTATAAGTGAGCTGCCGCTGCATTAATGGCGACTTGTCTACTTTCGCCTGCAACCCGAATTCATCTATAGTGGATAACAATGAGAATAATTAAACAGTCCTTCACAACCAAGAATATCAATGCTTAACCGAGAAATTCAGAAACCCCAACATCTCAAAGATTCACTGCCAATGACGCCGCCTAAATCTAGCAAGAAAATGTATGTTAATTATATATAAATAAATAAACACAGGCTGCTAATTATGAATGAATAAATAATTTGATATCCCCTATTGGCTCCATATAACTTTCTCCCCTCAGATAGTCTTGGTTACATCCCCAAAAATAATTTTTCCAATGAATTTTCATTGATATCCATCAGGTGTTGGAATAATTAATACAATATCTAACCCTAATAAAGCTTTCCCACGTACCTGTTTTTGAAGGGAACATAATGTAGCCCGCTGAGCTTTGAGACTGTAGGAGGGTATAAACCTGCTGAGAACACACAGTGATAGAAAACAAAAAGCTGTGAGTCAAGGAGATATTCAGGATATCTACATTCAATAGTAAATCAAACATACTCAAGGATGTCATGGTTAAAGAACTTATCATATGTATGGCACATCCATGCTCCCATCCACCATATTTTTCTTTCATGTCACTGCTCCAGCCCTCAGGTTCACGTTGAGTGTCCGATTTTGAGAGGCTCTGAGGGGGTTTGAATCACTCATGAGGCAGAGTCTCGTCTTTTGTCTTCCCCCTGTCACCTTTGCCTTTGTCTCTGTTTTAGTCCTCCTCGTTTTGACAGGCTGACACCAAAGCCTTGTTTCATCCCTGCTCCTCAAGCTGCGGATGACACTTCAGGTAGAGAAACATGCAGTGAGTGACACATTACTGCTGATGAACAGAGGGAGCCCGTATATCTCATCCTGAGGCAGACAGGGAGCTCGGTAGAGATTGAAATATCATGATGGGGTAGTCATAAGAGCAAGAACGACATTGCAAACGTCAAGATTATCTAGTAAGTGTAGAATATTGCAATGGTCCCTAGTCTGGTTTTAGCTAAAAGATCATTAAACTGCAGCACACTGACTACCAGATAGATACTGAATAGATTTTAAAACACAACATTTCTGATATACTTGAAGAATATATACCCAGTAGATCCCTCAGACATTGAAAACCATTCCATTAAATAAAATTTCATAATAATGAGTTTTTAATAACCTCACAGTTTATTGGTTCATTTACAGTATGTATTTGACTTTATTAATATGATTATGCATTTCATAATGTCTTATTTATTTATTTATTTGATATTGACCACTTTGAGGTTCCATTTAACCTCCTCATTGTGTTTTTAAATGTTTTAATGCATTTCTTTGCTTTATGTAAAGCACTTTAAGTTGCCAATGTGTTTCAAAAGGTCTTATACAAATAAACTTGTCTCGCCTTTCCTCAAATTTAACTTTTTAAGTGGGATATTTTGTAATAGCTACACGTGGGCTTCAGTCTCGCACTGAATATGTCAGTGAAGCTTCCTGACTGGTTTATTTTATGGCCATACAGTCAGACTGGTTTGTGATTTGTTCAAAGGGCAGCTTTAAAGGTCAGACTGTACCACTGACTGTAAATGGACTGGACCGATAAAAACATGCATAAAGGTGAATTTTTCCATGCAGGCAAACTGGGAAAAGCCTGGTTACACCAGATCCTGCTGTGCACTGAAGAGGAAAATCACCTTAACACGTAATTACATGGTCAAACATTCGCACCAATCTTTAAACAGCCCACTAAGTTTGAGATAGCAAATATAATCTCGTTAAAGCATGTTAATTAACTGCCCCTCTCCCTTAAATGCAATACAAAAGGTAATAGATACCCTCAGGTGAAATTCCTCTGCTTTAACAAAGGCATATAAATTAACTTTTATGTATTAGTTCTCTTTTTTTTTCCTTTCTTTATCTATCGTAAATCTCACAGGGGTATTACATTACACACTTACATCTAGTTGCGGGAAATTATTGCATTAAGGTCGAACGTTATCAAGAGGGGCAATTTTGATATTAAATTCAGGCTGCTCCTTTTCAGGGTGTAATAGGCTTGCGTGAAATGATCTCTATTGAAAGCTGGGTTTGCAGGCTTGTTAGGTAAGTGAATAAATGGCAACTATTAATCATCTGACAGGGACAATGTGGAAGACACCACTCAGGCGTAAGCTCTGGAGGTATTTAATTAGTATTTAATTACAAACCCTGGTCATAAATATCAAAAGCTTTCACACATTTTCACTTGGGAACAGAGAAATATTCCAACCTCTAGGGGAGTCTTCATGGTGTTTCAGCAAAGGACATACCTGGAAGTGTCAAAAAAGTGGAACCAAAATGAGTTGATTCCAGTGACTTGATACACTTACGTCACACTCCAACAAGCCAATCAAATTTTTCTCAAAGGCAGAGGAGAGGAAGAGGAAGAGCCTGTTATATGAACTTAAGTAGGCCTACCTCTTCATCAACACCACCCATCATGTTCCAAATGTGTTCAGCTGAATTGATTTTAAACTGGATGTAACTCTATTAATTATTTAAAGCAATGATGTTTTCATACTATTTAACTAATGTTGTAGGTTGGTTTGGTACAGACTAGCAGAGGCTGGACATTTTAAATGTTTGTCCGTTACTATTTCAACCGTTTAATACTTTAAACTAACTATTTTAACCATTTATCTAATACATTTAGGTATTTAAACTATTTTACTGTTACTTTTAGCTAACTATTTCAACAGTTTAATGTTCATTTGGATATCTGTTTCACTTATTTATCCATTACTTTTACCATAGCTAGTTGAACCATCTAGTTAACTATTCAAACTGTTCAATACTTTTTAGCTAACGTTTTCAACTGTTTAGGACTTTTAGCTAACTATTTCAACTGTTAATTTTAGCTAACTTTCCAAACTGTTTAATACCGTGTTTAATACTTTTAGCTAACATTTTTCAACTGTTTAATACTTTTAGATAACTATTTCAACCATTTATCTGATACATTTAGCTATTTCAACAATTTATGTTATCTTTAGCTAACTCTTTCAACCATTTATCCATTAGTTTGTGCCAACTATTTCTACTGTTTCCATTACTTATAGCTTTTTTAACCTTACTTTCAGCGTATACTTGTAGCTGCTTACTTCAACCATTAACGATACAGCAAGTTAACTGTTTAGACCTCTGTTTCCTTTCTTACACTCAGTCACAACATGTTCAGGTGTTACAGCGGACTCAGTATATGTTATGTTGAAATCAGTTCCTAATTAGTTGACTTCCTCTACAATCTTTCCATATAACCCTTGGCAACTACTGGTACTTTCAAATTGTTCTGATATTTTTTTATTTCTAAAATTAGCAACATAAAAAAACAACAACAAAAAAAGAACAACAACAACAACCAAAAAAAACAAAACAAAACAAAAACAATATAATCCCCAAAATAAATCCTACATATAGTGGCTTTAATTATATCAAAATATAATGGATAGCAGCTTTAACTTTAGAATTGTAACAGTAAATACAAGTTAATCCTGCACAAAGAAGTATTACAGGTTGAGGTATTTTGTTTGTTGCTTTATTTATTTGTTTGATTTTATTTGCTTGTCATTTTCATTAAGAAGTTGAAGCTTTTTTCATTTTTCCACAAAGCTGCCTGTGAGGAGGATTTAAAAGGCTACTCCAATGATTAGGAATTAATACCTCCAGTTAAGCTTAGGGGGTATTAATTAGTATTTAATTTTAAACCCTGATCATAAATATCAAAAAAGGAGCTTTCATGGTATTTAGGCGAAGCACATACATGTGTCCTGTCCACAAAAATAACAGCCCTGATTACAATAACTTGACTGCACTCAGGCTTTAACGAGGCATTTCTGCAACCAAATTATTGTTCAGGCTTTTTTTTTTTTTTATATTAGTAGCATTCACATCTGAATAGGCTCCCAGTGAAGAGATGATATTTAATACTGGAGCTAAAGAGCCCCACTGTCAGCAGCACTTGTAAATGCCAATCAACAGGCGGAGAGGCCTGCTCTGTTGCTAGGAGACTGGGGAGGATATTTTCAATTGGTCAAGCGAGACTCTGATTGGACTGTCATTACTGTGTAACTGACCGTTAGTGTAATTACTCAAGTTTCTTCTGGAAAATAACCATTTTTGATTTTATAAATTGAACAAAATAGCATGTTGATCAAAAGTGAAACCAGTATTTTGAAAGTGATGTAATCTGTGCCTCATAAAACATCAAACAACTGAAGAAACTGACTCGATTAAAAGCTGTACATCAGGAGAAAAGATTATTTCATAATTACAATTAGTAAAATTTAAATCACCACAACAATTGGACGGATTACGTTGCTGTTTTCTCTGGATTCTTGCTTGCTGTGCTTTCTTGTTGTGGAGAGGTAGCCTTTCAGGAAATACCTAATTGCTATTGGCTGTTTCGTTCACTCTGACATTTATGAAAACTTTATGGACAACAACTGCTCCAGCGTGTGACATTTTGGATTCCCTTTAAAGCTGTGAATATGAAGGTTTCCTACTTTATGGGCCACATAACTCAAAATGAAAATGACAACAGCTCCCACACTGAGTCTCGTTGGCACAGATGAAAGAGCGATGAGAGAAAAGACACTGATGGTGTTTTCATCCTGTAAGAAAAGGTCATAAATATGATGCGTCTTGATGGAGGCAAAGGTCTTGTTTGGTTTGAAACTGAAATCTTTTCACAGGTTGTTGAGCTTGGCAGGTAATTGAAATGATGAAATAAAAAATGGATGTTCCAGCTTCAGCAAAGATGCACCAGCTACAGTGAAGTGAGATTGGCTTGTTTGATTTGGATGTGTGAAAAGACATCAGTTCCAGCGCAGCGGCTCCAATTTGAACAGACTTTATTTGCTTTGCAAACTAGGATGGTTACTCTCCAACCAGAGTAAAAATGTTTTTTGTGTTTTAGGATACTTCACCACACAAGATTTTTAGCCACGTACAGCAGCATGGCTCAAAGGATGGTGATGGCGGTCTGTCGGTCAGTCGGTCAACCACTATAAATATCTCAACAACTAATGTTCCTTCATTATGAAGATTAAGGTCACATTAGCTTGTTTAGAAATGGCTAAAACTAATAACAGCGATCATGTTTTCAGTCTCTGGAGAGTAGTTCTGTGCAGTGTTAATTTCGTTTACAAATAATTTTTGTTACAGTTTTCCCCAACAACATTTTTTCACTGACAAAAACGAGATTATAACTAAATAAAAACTAATTTATGATGACAAAAGCTATGACAAAATCTATTGACACTTTTGTCAACAAATAAAGACGAGAAGAAAATGATAAGGAGGTAAAGTTTCACTGTCCTCAAATTGAAACAAATACGTAACAAACAGAAAATACACATCTGAAGACGTGTTTGCATTGAGGTTTCAGTACCACACCGACATGTCAAAAAAACGTAATGTTAAATTTAACGTTCATGTTAACTTAATGTTACTGTTATTTAATGTTAGACATGACGGGAGAAAGGAGCACAAATATAGTATAGAGACAGCTTGGAGCTGTGCGCATGTGTAGAAAAATGTGAGAAAAATCAGAACTCGACCCCCCCCCCTTAAACCTCACAGATACAGAAGACCTCTGATGACAAGGATGGGCCACTGAGTGCAAATAAAACTGGTGCATCACAGCAGAATATTTCAACAGCTCTTCTAAGTGCTTCTAAGTACAAAAGTGGTTCTAAAGAACAACGTACCAAGGAGGAGGGCATGGATAATGGATTGGGCGCACAGGATTGCTGGTCACAACGACTTAAGATGAGGACTTTGTTCTAATGATGGAGATGGTACAGTATTATTCATGGAGAGCAGACCTAATGCTCATTGGTTTTGTTATTGTCTGAGATGGTCTATTGTGAAAAAGGAAGGCCGCATTCTTGTTTTGTTCATATGAGACTTGGTTTTATTTGTATTTGATCTTAAGATAAATTAAGACGTTTCATATCACAACTGTTAAAACTGTGTCTGTATTGCACGTTCAAATCTTAATACCGTTCCACAATAACAGGTAAATAAATGCTTCCTCCAGGAGTCTATAATGAGTTTGTAGAGTAATCTGTGTAGATACAGAAAATTAATTGGAAATTCTAGAGAAACGTTTAAATAATGCATTACACTTTAACTAAACCTGTCTAAATCTACTACTACTAAATCTACTGTAGATTTAGTCAACTAAAACTAAAACAATTCAGACAATACAGAATTCAAAATATCACTAAAACTAAATCAAAATCTTTTGTAAGGAAGACGCCACTGAGCATGTGTGGCGAAGTGGTTTACAGAGCTTCACTAGCTTGTTGTGCTAAATATCACAACCTCTTGACTTTGTACTACATTGTAAATTTCTTAAGAACTTCAATAAAAAGACAAAACAGGATTTCAAACATTGCTCCATAGCAACTAGTGCTGCTGCTACTAGTGGTCAAACACTCCACAGGGTAGCTTTAACTAAAAGTGCTCTTATCTCTTATTCTTAGGCAACTTCTGACAAATGAGGGACACTTTCTCTCAATGTCTCTCTTAGACACTTACAGGCAAACACAAGAAAGCTGACGTCAGATTAAGAGCTCCTTGACAGGCAAGTAAAACTTCTAACCTCATTATTAAATGTAATATTTCTCACAGGGTGTGACAGGCAGATTTATGTCTGATGTTAATGTTGGCAAAGGGACTCACACAAAATGGCCTCCAATCATTGCACACATGAGTTTCTTCCATCAGCACATCAACAAATCTGCATGTATGTGCTGAAATGGTTTTACCAGTGCCAGACACCCCATCTAATTACCTAAGTTGGTGTGACAGTCATGGTGCATTAAGTTGATGGGATTGCATTTACAGCAGCTCTCTGACATGGATTAGAAATAGAGCTGATGAAACCGAAACATCTTTGTTCAGTTTCAAGACAGTTTTAAGACAGAATATCGAGTGCTGACAAGCACTGCTGCTGACCTATGCTATGCTGAACTACTCTTAATATCATAAAGAAGCTACCTGCTTGCAAATAATGCAATTGGTCAACTAATTTGAATACACAAACAGCATCAGTAAACGTCTCTAAACTCAATTGTTCCAGTTTGCATTCCTCTCTGCTTTAAAGCCTCTGAGGGCTGTAATCTGACAGCAGATCTGCAGTTAGGGGCTACTTGTGTTGCAGGGCAGGTGGACTGTTCTCCCTGCAGTCACCCCACTGTGCCTTCATTTGCATACTGGATCAGATTATCATTACATTATGTATTCCAAGGACAGGCCTGAGCTTGATGGATGATTGGTGCAGTCTAGTAATCTCCACCAAGGTGCTTTGTCCAACCTCGTATTTCTGCCTCCAAACCCAACAGCAGTGATCTACTGCTCTGCTGCTCCAGGGTCAAACTTTCATAGATACCTTCACTTGATACTGTTTGTTATTTTATTTGTTTGTTGCAGTCTGCCAGTCAAAACTAACAATACATTAGTCCGTCTCTTAATACTCTCCGATTTTGTCCGTAGCACAGCTCCAAGCCCATCAGTTCCTACTGTAGACATAAATCCTTAAAAATGGCTCACAAATATATAGTTTCATTTTTTTAAATGCTCAGTAATTTCCTGAAACAGCTGGGCACTTTAGTTTTTAGCAAACTTTACACAAACAGGAGGAAATAGTGCATTTGTTGGGGACTATTTTCAGTGGTGGATGAATCCACATTTGGTGCTCTAGTGAGTATTTCTGGCAGCAGGATGGTGTGTGTGGGATTTAGTCAAAATAAACTACAGTGTGTGTGTTCATGGTGATGAAGGAACATGTCACCCGGTGCAGTGGAGTGACTCATTGACGTGGGTAACCCTCACCCTGGTTCCAGTGGAGCCAGACCCCCACGCAGCGGGCAGCAGCCAGACTGTGTCTCCTCTGCCTGTCACCCCTGTCTCCACTGGACATGCCACATGGGAAAGAGGAAGAGGAGTACAGAGCCAGACCTCTCCGAATTCCCGAAGAGCATTCTGAGCAACCTGAGTAAACCACAAGACTGTGACGAACTGTCTTCTTGGAACATTTAAAAGATTTCCTCAGCAGAAAAAGGCAGAGGTCCGGACGGAGCCGAGTTTGACTAAGTGGGGTTACAATCAGTGGAGACAGGTGACGGACACATTTTTGTGGGATAACACACACTTTTTTGTTTGCAGTTATTATTATTATTAATTATTATCATATTATTACTTTGTTTAAAAAAAGAGACTTTCCACATCACTTTTGAGGTGCTGTCCACTTTGCAAAGACCCTCTTATTTATTATTGTAGCCCTAACCTGGTTTAAATATTCCATTTTATATTGACAAGTAGTTGTATTTCTATGCATTTAAATATTGTAATTCATATTATTCACTGTGTTTTCAAACAAGTGATAAATGAATAAACTAATCTTCTGAAATGAGGCAATGCGGCATGTTTTGTTAAAAATATAATCTGTTTATTGCATTACAGCGTATGAGTATCATGACTCTTTCCTAAATTGCTTTTGTCTGATATTGTGATATGATATCATAATTATGATATCATGTTCCTGCCATGACACTGCACCTTCAGCAGACAAGAAATACTCTGTAAGCTTCTCCCTGATGGCGATAGCCTCTCGTGAGGCGTTGTTGCTGCTCATTCGGCTGAAATGCCCCGTTGCCCTGGCGCTGCTCTCAGGCTCTGATGCTACACGTGGATGGTCCTCTGTCAGCTCTGGCCTCAAAAGGTTGTGGAGGATACAGATGGCTTTTACTGCTTTCTCTGACATTTCTGGGGTCACTCCCAGTACTCTCCTGTACAGCTGCCATTGTGTTGAAAGTATACCAAATGTGCGTTCCACCATTCGTCGGGCCCGGGACAGACTGTGGTTGTAGAGCCTTTTTTCTCTTCCTATGTTTTGGCTATGATGTGGTCGCATCATGTGTCATCAGAGGGGAAATGGTTCATCAGCAACAAACACATGTGGGATAGTGCCCAGATGTTCTGCCCCCGGATGAGAGGTGTGTCATCTGGTATGTCAAGACTGCCCTGACAAAGAGCTTTTCCAAATGCCGAAACAGCCAATCTAGCACTGTCGCCACTTCGACCATAAGCCACAACATCCACCACCCGGAAGCGATACTGAGCGCCTGCAACAGCAAGAAGCACGACTGAAGAAGCATCCCTTATAATTAAAGTATAGGGATCCGCTAGAGGCAGGGGCCCGGATCACTATATGCCAACACAGTTAGGGAAATTCCACATCCGCTGGAAATCAGCTGCAATTCCTCTCCAGCATTCCCTGTTAGATGGTGGCATGTATTCCCCTACCAGGTTATCCAATATGGCTTCACACACGTTTATTGCAGTGGTCTTAAAGGAACCTCCAGTTGCAAGATATCTGTAACAAATATGCAGTACATATACTGTATATACCAACAAGGACTAATTTAATCTAAGATAATTTAAAACAAGTAGTCTACACATCGCTTGGCAGAGAAGTTCAATAATTTAATGGTGAGCCATAATTTTTTGACTTTGTTCTTGCAACCCAAATGCATAGAGCAGATAATCACTGGCAAAAGATTATTGGTTTATCTACGACTTTGAAAGAATTTCAGATTATCTGTTAGGTAAAAATAATTCAACATGGCCTTTCACTGCTGCCGTTGCGCCGGAGAGATGGTTTCATGGCAGAAGCTCTGTTTTTTGATACTTATCCACTCTGAAATAAGCTTTGAACCTCCCATCGTCTGCTCGAAGCTCCTGGATCAGTTGGTGAAATTCTCCGTATTTTTTTAGGTTTTTTTTTTCTTATCAGACAATATATATATATATATCTGTCTCATCACAGACAAATCGAGTAGTAAAGCTACTGTGAGGGATTTATGGTGCTGGAAATCCATTTATCTTTGACTTATTTCTTAGTTTCTTAGATTTGAACCAATTGTCTCATTTCGTGTCATGATAACTTACATCATTGCAGCACGCAGCTTTTGGTTGCTTAGTAACGGCAGGCGCGACAGAAGCTCAACCTCCCAAGCACCTTGGATAAAAGGATGAAAGCAACATCTGAACGGCCCCTATGGGTGGAACATGTGGGTGTGGAGGCTTTAAAGTTGTTTAAAGGACACTTTTGATGGAGCTGAGTAACAAAAGTAAAGTAGCAAGTAACGTAATTACTTTTGCTGCTGAGTAATTAGTAAAGTAAGTATGTAATGAGTATATTTTTCAGGTAATTTGCCCAACACAGGTAGACAATAAGGAAAATGTAGAATATTGCCATCCTTACCCTTTAATGTGGATCATCTGTGAAGTTTAATATGATTTCTGTAATTGATCTATATCACATTTCTGATCCACTAAGAAGAAAAAAGTGCAATTCTCTTGTGATTATTAACATTTCTATAAAAAAAGGCTTAAGAAAGAAAGTAGAGACAGTCTTACAATACTTTTCTGGTTAGTGGTAAAAAACTGTAAGATACAATTCACGTGTCTAAAATATCTTATCTCACTGACACTTCAATCTTTCCAAATTCTGAGATCCGAGATCATGAGACAAACCATCTTCTCAGTTCCCATCACAGATAATACGGAGTGGATGGCTCCACTAATATGGCAGCAGGAGTGGAATAACAGGCCGGTCCACACAGGATATGTGTGATTAAGAGTGATAAGATTTATCTGTGGTGCCAGTTACACAGATGGGGTTACAGAAATAAGCTGCTGCCTGCTTACAGGATATACTCTGATTGACATTTTGGTGTGTTTGGTTTATTAGACTGACAGAGGTCCAGAAAATAGCCTGAAGTAGCAATGTCATCCAGGGTTAAGTGCTAAAGATACAACATGATACAGTACGTGTGCCTGTGTGGAGGTGTGTGACTGACAGATATATGAGATTTTGGAGATGTTCCTGTTGTCGGTGGCCATTTAAAATGTAAAATTACAAGTTTGAGAACGGAGTGCTTCTGTTTGCTCCTGGAAGAAATTGATATTTCACTCTGACTCTTCAACACTTCCTGAAGTAAGTAGAACTAATACGACTTTAAAATTGATCACTTCTAGTCTGATTTTGATGTTAGGCTTTCACAAAAACACTAAATTCATGACTGCAGTTCAGAGAAACCATGAGTGCAATAACACTCTGACTTGTGAATAAATAAAACGTCTACAAATATTTAGATTTCTGCCAGGAGTAGTGTCGTCTAAAAGATAGAAATAAAATACAGTTGGTTTGTGGGGACAGAAAACTAATATTGTTAATCTGTTAATCTGTGGAAATTCAGTTCAATCAAAAATTAGTGGTTAAATCGAGGGTTATAACTGGAAATTTCAACATTTAAATTTGTGCTTTTAAAGGAATAGTTGGATTTTTTTTCCCACTAATTCCACTAATATTCCTGTTTACATGCAGAGGGTGTTCAGGGTTTCCCTCTGCTCCAGTGGGAACGGGAATCACAAGATCTCTGCAGGCAGTGAAGTAAACCAGCGAGGTGAAAAACATTAGTGAGCTGCTGCCTGATATTTAGAAGTGATATTGATATGACTGATATTATAAATTTATAGTTACAGGCACACCCAGTACCTAGGTTGTCCCATGATGTTTACTACACTGCTGAGTGTTTTTGGTGCATCACACCGAGTCGTCACCGTCAGTCCACGGCTGCATGTCAGGATAATAACGAATCCCCTCCGTCCCCATCGTGGAGAAGGCGTGCTCTGTTTTTCCTCTCTCCTCTCATTCCTCTCCTCTGTCTGCCTTCCTGCTCCAGCATATGTCACATTGCTGCGCAGGGGTGCGTTACACAACCAGCCCATCATGCATCTCTATCCCAGCAAACTGTTGGCTAGTTGGTTTGTTTTACGATGCACAGAGCTGACCGTAAACATGCAAGAGGCCGTGTGTCACATATTCTGAATGTGCTGTATACATGTCCAGATAATGCTCCTAAAACCTGAATAATATCAACATATCCCACATGTCTTAATCGGAAAATGCTACATTCGGAATAAGGCCTATTTCGGAATATCAGAACAGAATATGCTATGCAATAATACCCCCAAACATAATTTAAGGGGGCCTTCAAGTTAATTACTTTAAGTTAATTTAGATTTAAATCAATATGATGGTTAACTTTTGTTTGTGCTTATAGTAAAATGAGTCGTTACCATTTTAGTTCATTTTAAGGAAATTTGATTTATTTATGAGACAAACTTTGCTAAAGGATAATAAAAGTATCCTATGGGATCAGATGAGTAGCTAAATAATCCAAATCTGAATCATATCATAAATCAACAAGCAATTTCAATCATTATTGAAAAGTTACTACATAAAAAAAGTTTTACTCTTTCTTCTCTTTTGGAAAAACCCAAGATTGAGTTGTTTTTTTCCTGTATTGCTGCCATTTCTCCTCAACTCGTCTCTTCCCACCAACTTGAGTCACTGACCAGTGACATGTGTCACATCATTCAGTGCTGACCATCAGACCCTCCACACACACACACACACACACACACACACACACACACACACACACACACACACACACACACACACAGTTTAGAGACCTGCATTTATTTTGACAGGCTGTTATGTTATGAAGACTATCACACATTCACACACATTACGTTTCTTGTCAAGCTTCACACAGGCTTACATTTCAAATTATATTCGGCGTTACTCTCAAAATGTTCGAGTCTTCAGTCCCGACAAAATGACTTCTATACACCACATAACTTAATATTAATTTAGTCAACTAAATCCAAAACTTACTCTCACTTAGGGGCATTTTTTCCATCATTTATGGTCCTTGGTTTCCTCAACAAAACTTCCCTTTTCAGAGCTTCCTGCCCATACAGGCCCCTGACTGCTGCTGACAAGAGACAGGAAGCAGGATAAGGAAAGCTTAAAATTCCAAAATTAACCTTGCAGGAAGTAAAATAAGCACAAAGAGAAATTATGACTTCCTTAAACCTGCAGTTAAGAGCTGTCTGTTACATTCAAGCCCTTGCCAAACAAGTTCACACAATGCTGATTAAGCCTGTCACCACCAGATAAATCTCTCTTTATTTCACAATACTCAGTTTTTAAATCTCATGTCAGGGGGCGACAGTCCCGTGCTCGCCGTTTGGCTGTTAATCATGCGGCTCTTCTAGACTTTCCAAATGTTATCAGACCAAATGATAATGAAACGAGTCATTTTGTGGGGGTTGTGTGACACTCAAAACAATATATCCTTCATTTTACAGCAGCAACAGTAGGTTACGGCCAGTATGTACTGGCCATCGGGCATACTGGGACAAATCCCGGTGGGCTGTCAAAACATATCCGTTTGTACCGGCCCTCTCTGTGTGCCTGTCATTCGGGGTGCAGTGTGCTGCATGCCTGTGTCAGGCAGACCAAATCAGGCATTGCAGTGCACCGCCGCAGGGTTGAGCGGAGGTGTGTGGGTGTGTTTGTGCTCTAGAACGTAGCCGCTGTGAAACAATCAGAAAATAATGTTTTATTGATCTTATTCACCTGCTTTCTTGCTACCACCGCTCCCTCTCTTCATACACTCTTTAGCTTGCTCGACCACAGCTGCTCCATTTCTTTTTTAAAATAAGTTGGGAAGCCGACAGAAAAGTCTAACTTTACTTTTAACGTTATTTGCAGCACGTCACCCACACGTCAAGTGTTGTGATTGGTTCACTTGCTCCATGTGAAAGTGTCTTTTGTCAGATGGACATAACCCTTTACGTGCTTGTCCCTGCAATGTTACTGCTTTCATTCACAACACAGACGTACCAGCATTTTCCCTGAAATGTTACAAGGTCTTGAGGTGGGAAATTGGCGCTACAGATTTCGCTTTTCGCTGACTTTGAATGCTGTGTTTACAAACACCAACCGACAAATCCTGCATAGTAAACCTTTAAGTGTATTAACCTGCGAGTCGTCTATCCTGGTCTGTGCAGCTTTTGAAAAAATGTCAAACAAATTTACATAATTACAAGTAAAGATGCAACACTTTGATGGGATACTTCAAAAGTGAAGTGAGACTCGTAAAAAAACGTTTTAATGTGGATTTAAACAAAATGTAACAATAAACGTATTAAAAATAACTCAAGAAAAAAAATCACTTTTCTGACATTTTCATGATGAGACTTGGACAGGAACTTTCAGTTCCCTCATGAGTTGACAAATGTCAGAGTACACTCGCCCAGCATGAGAATAACTTGAAGTACCGACAAAGTTTGTTGAGAAACTTTAACCATTTAATCCATAAACTAAATGATGAAGTCTGAAACAAACAGATGGATTAGAGGAGGATTACTGGGAGTTTGTTGTTGAGAGTTTAAGCTCAACACTAAGAACATACTAAGATCTAAATAATCCATTCATCCTCTGTGAAGTCTCTTCTTTCATATATAAATGAACTCTTCCTCTCACAAGTCATGTTTCTTTTTTTTCTTGTCTCACTGAATTGACAAATTGTTGCTCCTCAGCTGTTCTTTCCTTCTTTTTTTGAATCTTGATCAATCTGGATCAATAGGCATGAGGATTTTGCTGAGACTGAAACATAAAGAGCATTTATATGCAGACAAATATCCTGCTTATGATCAGGTTTATGCTGGTTATGTGTTGCTCATGTAGGCTAAACAACATATCCTGGTATCAGAAACCCGGCTGTGCCCTCATCTCATGTAAACACATAGTAATGTTTACCAGTGGTGGAAGAAGTAATATCTCAAACATTCATGGTGCCCAGAGGATGAAGCCCAGTTACTTTTGTGATCCCCTGACTTTTCATTGCAGCATCATGAGGTTGACACTTGCGGTTCAGAGTGAAATAACTGTTGGATGAATTACCATGAAGTTTGCTACACACATTTAAGGTACCTAAAGATAAATTATAATAACTTTGGTGATCCTCTGACTTTTCCTGTAGCACCACCAGAAGGTCATTTCTGTTAACTGATTCAGTGAAATATCTCATCATCTACTAAATGGATTGGCCATATAATTTTGTGTTGACATTCATGGCTCCCATAAGGTGAAATTGAACAACTTTAGTGATCCATTAACCTTTCTTCTGCCGCATCATCAGGTCAAATTTGAAATTTGTCCAATTCTTTAGTTTATGACTTAATACCTGCAAAACTCATGACGGTCCCATCAACCTCAGCTGTACTTTGTGTTTAGTAGCCATGTTAGCATGCTAACACGCTAAACTAAGATGGTAAAAATGAGACCTGCTAAACATTAGTATGTTAGCATGTTTCTGTTAGCATTTAGCTGAAAGCACCACTGTGCCTAAATTCAGCCTCACAGACACTAACATGACATTATAGTTACTATTTGTTGATGTACATCGTATTTAGACACTTTTATTATTGTTTCTTTATGCTATACAATAATGTTCATAATGTACATTAAATAACAGTATTTTAGTTTAGTAAAGTTACTTTTCTGTGTTATGCATTCGTTGTTGTACTTCTGCTGCTGTGAGACTTCAACTTCCTCATGTGGGATCGATCGAGTATCTTATTCTGTCTTATATTTTACCCTCAGATGATCAGAGAATCTTATTTCCTTCTTAATTAATGTCATATTTAATGGAGATATTACTGTTTGATCAGTTCAAAACCATCTTAATTTTTATATTTATATGCTCAAGCACATTTTCCTTTCATTTCATGGCTTTCCAGATGACAGAGATGCTTGTAAAGTTATTTTAAAAATATATAATTTTCAGACTTTCAGCAATGGATGTTTAAAAACATGTTTTAACGTCAAATTAATCGAATTTAACTTCAAATTAGAAAAAATGTATATAAATTGTAAGTAATACTAAATTAGACGTGGTAAATTTACGTGTGAATTACATAAAACTACAACACTAGATGTGGTTGAAAGCTCTGGTAAAAGCTAGTAAGTGGACCTTGCATTAAGATGATTTTGTCAAACGACTACGAGTGTCCACCCTCAAACCTTTATTAACTTTATAGTACGGAGCTGATAAATAATAAAGAACGCGTAGACTTCATCCTCTCAAAAAACTAATTTAATCAAAACAAAATGTTGATTCATTAACAAGTTTATAAAACAGTGATTTAGTTACATAAATAAATCGATCAGTGTATCAAATCTTAGTTTCAACTTCATGAGCATGTTGACATGGTTGTACAATCATTTACCTAACGTAATAAATAAAAGGGTTTCTAAACAACAGACCTCTAATGAGGGGAGGGAACAGGAGACAACACTGGAAAACAGATGAAATGAAGCTTTTAAAGCACAGAATACAGAGCTGTTGAGCTACAAATTAAAAAGACACTAAAAACGTCATAACCGAAGTTGGTTGGCTTATGAAAAAAGTTTGGTAGTTAGAACTCCCATTTGGTTATTTTAAAGCATTAAGACAAGGCAAGAAAGAAGGCTGTTCTTGTGTGAGGAATTCTAGAGAGAAATAAAAGAAAAAAAACAACAACAAATCAATTGAAGAGGAGGAAAATTTTAAAAAAAGAAACACAAAAAGCGTAAAAAAGTGGAACAGTCAAGACCTACAGTATAGAGCAACTTTCTGTCCTGCACAAAGTCGGGATGTCAGCAGAGGCGGCGCGGACGCTGGGCGCAAAAAAAAAAAAAACGGAGCTTCGTTTTGTGACTGCAGAAAGACAGATTTCACTCCGCTGGAATATTGCAGCAGTTGGCAGAGTCACACTGTATGTTGTTGTCGCTGCTCTGCCTCCACAGTCACTTCTACAATCCTCAATACACGTCTGTGTTCGGGAGAATACACACTTTGCATGTCCGCTTCCTGGCCAGTTTCTGCAGTTCATTATATGTCTGCAGAGCCAAAACCGGCCAACACGTTACACAACAGTTTGAACTGGCCCCCCTGATGCAATGCAAGGCGAACGTTTTGAAGTCCTTCTGATATGTTTTTTTCTTGTTTGTTTCCAAAAACCAAAGTACTGCAGCTTCAAGTATTGTGCCTTACATAGAATATTCTGTCATAAATTAGTTAACATATACATTTTTTTTTTTCAATATTCAGACATATACTTTCATATATACAGGACAATAAAATGCTTTTGTTCTCTTCTTTTTTTTTCTTTTGTCTGCTTTTTTTTTTAGAGAAATCCCTGAGAATGTATGCTGACAGTTGCCAAGTTTCCACAAGAGCAAGCACTATGACAGTTTGTTTTTGTGTTTCTGTGACAAATGCGTGTGTAAAATAAGCATACTGAACGTTTGAGAAGTCTGCGTGAACAACACTGCAAAGCCAGAACAATCAGCCTGAAGATGGCAGAAACAAATATCGACCCCAGTGAAGTTTTTCTTTAAATTCTGACACAGTTTCACTACAGTGAGTAGCTGGGCGAGGACTGGGGGTGGGAGGGGGTTGGGGGGGGTGGGAGAGTAAAGCTGGATCCTTAAAAAGAGGTACTTGTCACTTCAGATGGAGTTGCTCCATTTGGTTTAAAGCCGTTTTGTCTTCTCTTTGAGGCTGTTGAATGTTAGCTGAGGGAAGTAGGAGGAGTGCAAGGTGGACATTTTGCCACTGGACAATACAGTATATACTCAGTGTAAAACTCTTATTCTCTCACTTTCATACATATAAAGGGAAACACACTAACTTCCACGAATTGACAGTTCTCTCCCTCTGCAAACTTAATGGTTTTATACACATCAATACCAGGTGTTGCTTTTATGGTTTACAGTCTTTTTTTTTCTTCAAACTCGTCATTTGTAGGAGAAAATGTACCCTAAATATTCATATCAAATCATCTTGGGCTGTTCAATTCGAAAACGTGCGAGCGCCAAATCGTCCACTCAGCCAAGACGAGTCTGTCTGCGCGGAACAACAAAAAGTCTTATTCATTCATCAATGAACAGTCACTTTTTCCACATCACAGTCTTATTTCTAATTATTTGCCTTCAGGAAAATGTGTTCAGTAACACATTAGACCCAGCAGTCCCAAATCATAGGAATAAGATTTGCATGAATGTTATTTTAGGATGATTTTCACTTCAAGTTAGAAAGGATAAAAAAGAGACTCAAGTAAAAAGGGCCATTTGGTCTTTTTTTGTTCCTCTTTCAACCAAATCTCTCTCGAACGAGCATCATGAGTTTCTTTTTGCCCTTGTATATTTGTTTCAGGTTGTCTATGAACTGTGTGAACTGGATGTGTCCGTCGTGCGCCATGAGAAACGTCTCTCTGGCTTTACTGAGGAACTCGATGAACTCGCTGTAGTGGCGCGGGCTGATGTGCGTCAGCCGAGAGTGCGTCGTGTTGATGTAGGCCCCGATCGTGGCGTCCAGTAGCTGCCTGAGTGGAGCCTTGTCCAGAGACATTAGCTTTCCAGAGTTCCTGCGACTGTGCAGCGCCACCATCCCCGGCGTCGTTAATGTGCACCGCCGCAAAATGTCCGACAAGACGGTGGCACACTTCACGCTTTTCACCACCAGGGGGATGACGGCTGCAAGTTCGTTTTTCCCCAGCGAGTGGCTGAGAGCACACGCCCAGAGGACATCATTGATGGCCGGGTGTGTGTCTTGGTTGTAGCTGAGGTTCAGGTGAGTCATGGCTAACGTTGCTAGTTTGTACGCCCTCATAGGATAACCGCGGTGCTCCATGTAGCGCGCTATTGTAAACAGCTGTGTGTAGTTCATCCCTGTGGCGGCTGCATCCAGTACAATCTGATAGGCTGTCTCGAAGGCAATATGGTCCTTCTCGCAGAGTGTCAGAGCCGACAGGGCACAGTTCTGGGGGTCCTTCATGGCACACTGCAGGGCCAGAGTGCGGGCGGAGTTGGCCAGGTTCTCCTGCTGATGGCAGTCCAGATGCAGGCGGACGATGGTACTGTTGGACATGACTGTGCTGGCCACGACGCTGGTGGCTTCAGTGGGAGAGAAGAGGGTGAACCAGCTCTGCATGATGCTGTCCAGCGCAAACACACCTACACAGAGAGGAGGAAGAAAAACATGTTTAAGTTTAAGTTAAGTTAAGTTTAAGATCTGATGGAAAGTCTTCAGTTCATTTTGGTGTTCCCCAGGGCTCAATTTTAGGTCCTCTTCTTTTTCTATTTTACATGCTTCCAATTTGATACTATTATCCGTAAATATGATGCCCTCTTTCACTCTACATATGACAGAGCCCTTCATTATATACACCCTGATGAAACAACGAAGTTGAATCCTTAAGGGATAAGTCTGGTGATATTCTATATTTTTCTTAGTGTCAACAAATCGCATGAAAACCAACAATGATACTTTATTAATCCCAGTGGGAAATTGCAGTTTCGCAACAGCGAATACACACAAATCACAAAACAACCAAAGAAGGTCAAAACAACAGGATCCTAATAACAAGTACTGTGTGTGTATCCAAAGCCTGATATATCTTATTCCTCTGTGCCGTAGAGCTCCGTTATTGTCCAAAAACTATTAAAAACACGTCAGTGAGCCAAACCGCTGCACTGGGTGACATGTTGCTTCATTACCACGAACACGCACACTGTAGTTTACTTTGACTCAATCCCACAAACACAGAAATATTGACAACAGCACCATATGTGTATTAATACGCTGCTAAAAATAGTCCCCGACAAATTCACAATTTACTCCTGTATGAGTAACATTTGCAAAAACTGCAGTGCCCAGCTGTTTTAGCTAATTATTTAGCTTTTTTTTTTACAAATTAAACTTTATATTTTTGTCTTCAGTAGGAACGAATGAGCTTAGGGCTGAGAGCCATAGACATGGTAGGAAAGTATTGAGAGACAGACTAACACATTGTTGGTCTTTTCATGGAATTTATTGTAATATAACAACAAAAATATGGAACATCAGCAGCCTTATCCTTTAAATTAATCTATATAATAAAAAAAATCTTTAATGCTGGCGGTATTAAAATGCTCCTTTAGACACTGAGGCAATTAGAATCCATTAGTCGTACCCTTAAAAACCTTTATTTTCAACCTTAAACTGTAATTCATTAACTGATGCAAAGTCCCAAACAGCATATTTGTATTTTAACAGTCTTACAAAGGCTTTTTACTTACTAATTGGATATTCTGTTTCAAATTCCCTGACATTATATGGCCTGGCCTCTCTCTACATCACCAACTGCCAAGTTCTCAATGAATCAATTCAAAGCTCTGCTCACAGAAACAGGGACTCCTTGTCATTCCCCTACATTCACAAGAAATAATCTGGGAGGAGGGTTTTCTCCCCACAGAGCTCCGTCCCTCTGGACTCAGCTTCCTGTCCACTTCAGGAAAAATCAGCCACTGGGCTCCAGTATTCCCGTCCAAACATAAGGCCCACTTAGTCAGCCCACAGGCCACAATCCTCCATAATAACTACCCTGCCGGTCATTCCTTTCCCCCTCCTTCCCTTCCTCTGAAAGCTTTCCGAAATCCACTTTTAACGTCTTGTGGAAACAAACAAGCAAACAGATGTTTTCAGCCGGGCTACAGAGTTAGCGGTTGTTAACTAGGTACCTACATGTGATAAAATCTGCTAGCGACATTCGTCATTTCAGACAACAAAATTGACAGTCATCAGCTAGAAATTAGAAGCTGCTTTTGTTTACTTCTGTATGAAATCAAAGACTCATTGTTTCAAAAATAACTAACGTTTGTTTCAATGGGAAGAAAGCTCCCAAGAAGTTCTGCCAAAAAAGTATTTAAGCAAATAGCTGTACTTTTACAGTTAATTTAAGTCCTTTCGCTCAGAACAAGAGGGTAACAGTACTTTACAGTAACTTCTGTGGAAAAAATTAGCTGTAAGTGAAATAAAAAGAGTGAAATGTTCAAGTATTATTGGGCCAATACAACTTTATTTTCAGTCTTGTATAAAGATGTTGCAACTAACATTTTGACATTATCAAGGTGTGGAAAAAATATCTAATGTGCTGTTAAATGTGTGATTTTGTGTTTGTCTTTGAAGTAACAGTTCTGTTACCTTTTTATCTTGAGTGGCAAGAAATTAAAAATGACTGGAAAATATGTTTTTAAATTTCTATATTTTATGTATACGCTTTGAAGGCAGTATGAGTTTAGGCTCATGTAATTCACTAAAATCAAACACTGACTTTGACAACACAATAGTTTGTTTTCAGTTTCATTGCAGAGGATATATTATGTTAGAGTCTGTCTCACATGGTTTTACAGGGCTAACAAATGTTAGCTTCTCCAACAGGCTAACATCACCTGCGCTTTATGTAACATCTACCAGGTTGTATTTTTCAGGTGATTTAGCAAGTATTTCTTTCACCAAACACACAACAAAAAAGAATATTTAGTTCTTTACTTTAAACATTGTGTTAACGCTGCTTCAGGTCTTAGCGTGAGTGTTTTCAAATGTGGTTAAATGAAGGAGTTAAAGGGCTAAAAAAAACTACAATACCCAATACCTGCCTCAGCTGCTGTTGCGATGGAGAAGAAAATCCAAAATGCTTTGTCGTTGACGTTGTAAATAAACGCTATTGTTGCTGAATTCACTCAGAAGTGACCCAGAAATTAAAAGTAAACTGATTGACGCTGCAGATCGTAAAATCAGTTTTTTCACTGTAATCTTTTGCTTCTTCCTGCTGTTAGAGGCGCACGTGATCAAATTTTAAGCTCAGTTACTGGCTGTTTCTTGCTGAAATGCACCTTGGGAGTCGTAGTGAAACTTTTATGTCCACAGTCTTGTACCTTCAACTAAGATATTACAGATATTTTCTAACACAGTTGTTCATCTTTTGTACTGATGATTTAACCGGGAGAGCTTCATGTTGATCAAAGCTGCAGAGGAGCTCAAACTGTGAGTCACATAACGTCGTCTACTCGCAACTCTACTGTAAACTGCATGTGTGCCGCACGAGAACGGAAACCTTGACAGGCATAGCAACAGTAACTAAGGAGGGAAAAATAAACTCACCAACTTCTGTCGCACACGTGACCAGCCATCGCACCATCTCTCTTCTCCGCCAGTTTAAGGTAGACAGAGTCATTCTCATCACCTGTAAGAAACGTATGATTAGTTTTAAGTTTGCATGATGTGGAGTGTGTTTCTGTGTGTTTCTGTGTGTGTGTGTTTCTGTGTTTCTGTGTGTTTCTGTGTGTGTGTGTTTCTGTGTTTCTGTGTGTTTCTGTGTGTGTGTGTTTCTGTGTGTGTGTTTCTGTGTATTTGTTTGTTACCTGAAGGCCCAGCTCCAGGGAGACTTTGAGCAGTGTGATGTCCAGCAGGCTGTCCATCAGAGTGGCGATTTTGAAGGCATCCTGGGCCAGTTTGAAGATATGAGATGAGGAGTGGATGTTCTTCTGGATGGACTCTAACACGATTTCTAGCTTACGAGCGTCACCTGGTAACAACAGAGAGGCAAACTTATTCCCATTGTCCAGTATTAACCCGCTTTGTCTGATATTTATTTTAAATTGCATTTAAGGTTTTTATTCTTTTTTAATGTTTTTAATGCATTATGTAAAGCACTTTGAATTGCCTTTGTGTATGAAATGTCCTTATGTTTGAGTTTACATATTTTCGTTCGGCTTTGTGGCTGTTATGTCCACGTGTATCTTCCTGAACAATGTTGTGAATACACTGAGAGTCACTAGAAATTAAATTAAATTCCTTTTAAGTGTAAACATACTGGCCAATAAAGCTGATTATGAATGATGTTATTACTTGAAGGGGATTTTGGTAAAATAAAAAGTGTCTTTTTTTTGTCATGGTGGCAGAAAAATGCTGTCATACACTTTTCATTTCCACTGAAAAACTGTTCTTGGGCTTCTAAAAGCTCTGTGTGTGTGTGTGTGTGTGTGTGTGTGTACCTTTAGCAGCAGTGAGCATGGTGGAAGCCAGTTCACACTGTTGGGACTCTATGTGGCTGAGAGTGAACCAGCGAGGGTAGCGATTGGGCACCACTGACACTATATGGTGAGGCCGAGACAAGTCACCAGAGCCGGCCGTGGACTCCAGGACCGGCAGCCTGAGCGCAGAGAAAAACTTTATTAGATCTTTATTAGACACGGACAGAAATACAGAAACACACAGGAGCAGATCTGTCCACGTAGAGGAACATTTCATGGCGGTAAAGAAGTGCAATTTTCCTTTTATAGAATAAATCAATAGTTTTCCTTTGCTTGCCTGCACACCTAAACTCAGGTGGATCTTTGCCTCTGGCAAGGATGGGTTTAAAAATAACAACTCAATTCCTTTTTCCCCCCCAACCACACTGTGTTATATCCCGATATAGCTGCTGTGATATCACGCTTCAGTAGTTTAATATTCCTCCTTTGTAATTCAAGTTTCAAATTAAAAAAATATAAAGATTTACATATCAAAAAAATCAAAGGGGTTTAATTTGGGCAAGAGGAAATAAAGTTTCATAACACCCGTGGCGGTCAGGGAGAAAACCAACAGCATATATTTATTATTCACACATTTTATAAAACTCGTTTTCAGCAGTGTTTAATTATTTAGTGAATATTCCAGCAAAAGGAGGTTTTGTCATTAAACAGTGCCCCAGATAGCTCTTAGATCTGCCTCTCTTTTTCCCTTTCTCTCCATCTCTGTATCCATCACACACTGCTTATATTTTCAGGCTTTGTCCAACTAACCCTGCCCTCTCTTTATTTCTGTTCCTCCTCTCATCTCTAAGTTCCTCATACACAAAGACAAAGGAAAGAGGAGGAAAGAAGCAGATTTAACTGAGGTAACTCACCTCATGGCCCTCAGTGCAATTTTGTACGCCAGTTCGGCGTCATGAGGTAGCAGGGAGGTGAAGAGATACTTGGCAAAAGTGTGCATGGGGACGCTTTCTCTGTAGAGTAATTCCCCCAGACCACTGTAAGGACCAGCTGGAGGAAACACAGAAAACACTGTTAGAAATCACTTCAGGGATCAGTGCAGTCTGTACAAAGTCAGCTTGAGGAAAACAAAGATTTCAGCATGCCGTGCAGAGCAGCGTGATAGTTCACATATGACTGGGTAGTGACCTTGTGTATGAGATTATTACCCAGCTTGATATTTCAATATATTTGACACCGCTGATTAAACACAGTGATGAACAGTATGATTCAGCATGATGACCACTTTGTTAGTCAACCACCAAAAATGTACAGCGTTTTCTGTCTTGACCTCAGAGCTGAGACTTTTCATTTTAGTATCACAGTACTTCCTGAAACATGTTAGAAATTACTGGAATCACAGATCAACCAAAACAACCACGTCAGCAGCTCTGAGGCCCAGCGATGGTTTGAGCCGAGTGCTGAGGCTGATGTTTACCATGTTCACCATCTTAGTTTAGCATGTTAGCATGCTAATTAGCACTAAACACAAAGTACAGCTCAGGTTGAAGGGAATGCTGTTAATTTGTAGGTATTTGGACATAAATCAAAGCAGCTATAATCAACATTTTTTAAAACAATTGGACAAAAAAATCAGTGAATTCAGGTTTTAAGATTTAAACTGATGATGGTGCTAGATGTTAGCAGTTAATGTCAAAATGATTACAATTCATCCTGAGAAGGACATAAATGTATGTATGTAATTTAATGGCGATCAGTCGCTGAGACATTTTAGTCTGGACCAAAGTGGTGGACCGATATTGCCATGCCATAAAAAAGAAATATACACAGACATGATGTTGTGTTTAAGAGGTTATTTAAGTATAGTGACAGCTTCTAGGAAAAGGTATTAAGATGGATCCTCCCTTTTTTTTGTCTGTGCAGCTTGTTCGCTTTGTTTGTGGAAATGATTTTACTGCCAAAGTGTCGTGTGTGGTAGCACACACAGGAATGGAAAAAGCCCCATGTTAATTGGCTCTTACTGAAGATGCAAATATTTAAATTACACGGCTCACAAATGGATAATTTCATTTTTAAAAGAGGCTCAGTAATTTCCTAAAACAGCTGGGCACTGTAGTTTTTAGCAAACGTTGCTCAAACAAGAGGAAATAGTGCATTTGTTGGGGACTATTTCCGGTGGCGGATGAATCCACATTTAGTGCTCTAGTGAGTATTTCTGGCAGCGGGACGGTGTGTGTGTGATTGAGTCAAAATAAACTACAGTGTGTGTGTTCATTGTGACGAAGGAACATGTCACCCAGTGCAGCAGTGTGACTCATTGACGTGTTTTTAATAGTTTTTCAACAACAACGGAGGTCTACGGCACAGAGGAGATATCAGGCTTTGGATACACACACAATACTTGTTAGTCGGAGCCAATTCATGTGTTTTCATGGGATTTGGTGACAATAAAAAATACATAAAGTTTCTTTAAGATACTCTAAATGTGTTGCTTCAATAAGATAATATATGGCTTCCTAGGGGCTTCCACTTTATAATCACAAAGTGAGTTAGAAGAAGCCATATGTGAGAGGCTGCCCAGCTCTATCATTAGCAGGTTTGAAGTGAAAAGGGCCTCGAACCATGATGAACCACATCTTACACACACACACACACACACACACACACACATAGGCTTATTATGCCCCTCAGTACACACACATGCATTCACACAACGTCAGCAAACAGACTTACAATACAAACAATCGACTCACACAATTATGAATACAGAAGTACAAACATTCAAAGTGTAAATGCACACGTACGGAACAGAACACACACTTAAAGTACACAACACTGCGCACACTTAACATAACAGACAATTACGAGCACAAAGAGCTGGTTGTGGTTCAGGGTGTGAAATGGGAATCTTCCTGTGTGTGGGGATAATGTGTCGGTTAGGTGGGGGTTGAGGGATGGAAACATTTAAGGGAGCAGTTAGTTTTGGGAAATACGTTTATTCCCTTTTTTTAGCTGAGCGTTAGATGAGGAGATTGATACAGCTCTCTGCACACAGGCTGGTATTGATCTTCTCATCTAACTCTCTCGGCGAGAAAGTTAGTAAGTATATTTCACAAAATGTCAAACTCTTCCTTTAAAATATAACAGCACACGTCTGTAAGCATGTTGTGATATTTTTAGCCACGCTAATGGTTCTGTTGGTGGATCCTCCACTTTGCTCCAGACTGGAATATCTCAACAAATATTGGATGTATTATCATGAAATTTGATGAAGATACAAACGGTGCTGAGAGGATGAATCCTACTGACTTTGGTGACAACCTCAATTTTCCTCTAGCGAAACCACGAGGTTCACATTTGTGGTTTTGAGTAAAATGTCTCAACTATTGGATGGATTGCCATGAAATTTGGTTCACACATTCATGTTCCCCTCAGGATGAACTGTAATAACTTTAGTGAACGTATGATCTAGTGCCAATTTTAATTTGTCCAATACTTTGGTTCATGACTAAATACCTGCAAAAATAATGACGTTCCTATTAGCATCAGCTGTACTTTATGTTTAGTGCTAATGAGCAAATGTTAGCATGCAAACACCCTAAACTAAGATGGTGAACATGGTTAGTTCAGGCTTTTGTTTCAGTTAAGTGCTGCAACTAATGATGTTTTCAATATCAGTTAATTTTTTAGTCTATTAATTGTCCAAAATTGTGAAAAACGCTCCCTCACAGCTTCCCAGAGCCCAAGGTGACGTCTCCAAACGTCTCATTTTGTGCAAAAACCCAAAGATATTTTATTTAATATCATATAAGACAAAGAAAAGCAGCAAATCCTCACATTTGAGAATCAAATCCAGTAAATACTTTACATACTGTTCCTGTAAATACGATGACGTGTGAGTCTTACTCACCCTCTAGCAGGAAAACAGCTTGCTTGCGAAAGATCTTCACCAACATGTCGTTTAACTCCACTTCCTGCAGCTTGGCCAATAGCTGCTCTTCGTTGCGACACACCTTCTCCTGGGCGTAGAGGCCGTCTGGCATCACTCTCTGCTGCCCTAAACCAATCAGAGCCGTCTCTATGGCCAGCGACATGAACGATTCCCCCTCTTCCAGGAAGCGCTGCGCCGGGCAAACAGCATGCTCCGTCCTCCTACCTGAACCCAGTGAGCCTGAGGGGGAAGCAGAGAGGGAGGCGACAGGGTGAGAGATGACTTAAGAGGAGAATTGTCCCTTTGGGCTGTGGATTGAGCAGACTATTGATAAATGTATTGATCTATTTGTTCATCCTGGTGTTCTTTTTCAGAGTGTGTATTCTCCTGAGGATGGTAATCATGTGTTTTAATGGCTTAATGATGTCTTGGCAGACCTCACAGTTCATCCCAGGAGGGTTAACAGTCCCTGATGAGCACACACACACACACACATGCACACACACATGCACAGAGTTATAAATAGCAGAAATAGAAAGACAGCTGCAGAGAGCTTAATTGAAAACTTTCACAACTTCTTCCGTGCAGCGGCGCTTCAACGTGTTGCCTCCGCTGACCCTCCGTTTACCTTCTTTACAAGAGAAACAAAGTGCAGCTGAGAGCTGAGATGATGCGATGTGACCGTCCTCTCTGGCTGTGAAATTCGTCTAGCTGAGCTCCCTGCATAATTAATGCATTTTAATTGGAGTGTTTTTCCTGCTGCATTTCTTATTCATGAGCTGTTATTGGAGGATGACTGGAGGCCAATCAGCACGTCTGTGTCATTACTGCTGATTGGAACCTGAGGACCTAAAACTCCGACAGGAAGGATCACTGCAGTGGAAATGTTGGAAGCACACACGGGAAAAGGCGTGTGTTAGTGAACTATACATTTACTCAAGTACTGTACTTACATATAATTTTGAGATACTTGTACTCAAGTATTTCCATTTTATGCTGCTTTATACTTCTACTCTGCTGCATTTCAGAGTTGATTACATTGTTTATATAATCGTTATCACTGGAAAAAAATGTATTCACAAAGATTGCCAATTTTTTTTCTATTTTCCTTCATAATCTTACATATTTCACAAAACTCTAAAAGTTCCTCAAAACAGAAAGAGTATATGCACAATTCATTCTACTACTACTATACTATTATAACTACACTTTGGACAACATTTAGAACATCTGCTTTTACTTTATTTTACTTCATTCATTTGAATGTATTATTTTATTTAATGTGATTTTTTCTCCTTCTTTTTATTGTCCTTGTTCTTTCTATTTGTCTTTCACAAGACTTGACTGTAATCTCATTTTACAACACCTAATTTAGACAAATCCGATCCTTCCTGGTTTGTAAACTACAGTGGAAAAACAACGCAGGACCGACCACAGTAACCCTTTAAGTTCCAGTGAGTTCAGGGTTTGGGAAGCTCCAGGTTACAGGCCCTTATTAAAAGCAGCTTTAATGAGGTGAAGTAAAGGATCTGAGTACTTCTTCCACCACTGTGTATCTGTGCGTTTACCTGAGAAGTCGAGCAGGACTGCGGCTCCGTCCTCGACGCCCCGCCCCGTCTCCATGAGGGTGCTGAACAGAGTGCCGATGGGGTCCAGAGGGTGTCCCACCCAGCCCTCCAGGTTGGTGACTGATGTCATGCCTTTATGGAGCAGCTCTGCAGTAACACATACACACTGTTAACACGCTATTTATACACCCGGGTGTTACTACAGTTCTAGACTGAGGTAAGACAGAAAGTGCTATAGAAAACTGAGAATTTGTAGCATTTTAAACAAGTCTGGGTGAAAGGTTTGGGTGCTATTTTCCTTCATCTTAGCTTCATTTTAGTCTCCAACTGTAAATTTTTGTTGCTGTCCAAGTGTCTTGGATGGTTTGACTGGATTATGATTGACAGAAGGAATCTTGGCTCTGGCAGAGTTCCCAAAATGCACATATTGAATATGAAATTGTGAATATATGAAGGTTTTTTTTTTTCTGAAGCATCTCTGCAAAATGTGATGTGCCTTCTCGTTCTCAGGGATGGATTTCTGGAGTTATTTCTATGCATTTTTATATTGAATGGGAGAGTTAAAGAGGTGTGAAATAAAAAAAAAAAACACATTCATCAAAAACCTCAAATTATACTAGATTTTTCTTTTAAAGCTTAGTGTTGACTTTTCAAGGGGCACAAAATCTGTGTATACAAAAACCAGATTCATGCTTTATATTGTTAATAAGCCTTAAATGTGTTAGGAGAAGAACAAAAGCATCAGTTAAATGTCTTGAATGTGAAACTGAACTGAAGCCTGAAGGAAGATAAACTGACCTTTTTTGTGCGCACGGAAGAACTCCAGCTGTTTCTGCTGTTGCCTCCGCAGTGTGTTGACTATTGCAATGGCCAGCCTGAGCGCCTCCTTGGGGTAACCATGTGATCTGAGGGCGTCCACTCGTGCGCACGCAGTCGGGACGTGCTCTGCCGGAGACGAGACGGAAGATGAAAAGACATTTCAATTTCTCCCTTTATTTCTCTTATTAATCTAATTTGTCTCCCCCTCTAACCTCGTGTCGCTGCTCACTCACCGTGCCACAGTGGCCACCCTCGGGCGTCGAAGAGGGAGCTGTCGAGGTTGTCATGGTAACAGTAGTTGGTGTAGTGGTCCTCGGTGATGATGTGCTGCAGGTGGGGGTCCTGCCAGTGCAGGTCGCAGGCCTCGATCGCTCGCGTAAACACTGTCCGGTGAGGCCGAGTCAGTGAATCTGCGAGAGGCGAACGCAGACGTCAGGCGTTTTTATTTTTTATTTAATTGAAAAATGTCAATAACACAACAATGTAGGATCATTACAGACAAAACAGCAGCAGTAATAACAGAGCCTGTCTCCTCATTCGAAATATTTTTATTACTACCCCACAGAAATGTTCGTGTGTCTGTATTTTTTCTGATTTAGTGGAAGCATTAAATCAGAAAAAATAGAGGCCAGAAAAAAGCTGCAGGACCTCAACTGTGTTATTAGGCTCATTCTATTAGCCACACTAAAAAGGTAATAAGGCTCGAAGGCACAGAGATTGAAGGAAGGAGACTTGATTAAAAGAGAGGGGGGAGGGTGGAGAAAGAAGACTTAACGGTGTTAAGACAGCAGCAGAACAGAGGAGGAGGAGACACTGCAGGAGAGATCAGAACGAAACGCTCATGAGATGAGAAAAGATGTGATGTAGGAGATGATTTCGAAATTGTTTAAAAAAAAAAAAAGAAAAAAAAAGGAGGTGATGTCTCTTTGGCCGGGTGTCATCTCACCTGGGTTGCCAGGAGGACCCTGGGGCAGAGCGTTGGTCAGATTGGTCAGCTCGCTGCCATGGTTACCGTCCTCCAAGGGGCAGACGTCCACGCTGTTCCACCTGCGAAGCTGTCGAAGCCA
This sequence comes from Scomberomorus guttatus, assembly GCA_038419695.1. Classification (NCBI taxonomy): domain Eukaryota; kingdom Metazoa; phylum Chordata; class Actinopteri; order Scombriformes; family Scombridae; genus Scomberomorus; species Scomberomorus guttatus. The sequence goes on from CM076463.1 coordinate 3,895,295, forward strand.
GAAACCCTTCTGCTCGGGTTTACAGTGGGGGTTCAGCACAATGCACATCCACAGGGCTCCTGCACACACACACACACACACACACACAAGCAAAAATAAATATTTGCTAGTTGCAGCTTCTCAAATTTGAGGATTCGATGCTTTTCTGTGTCATACATGATAGTAAACTGAATATCTGTGGATTCTGGACTGTTGAACAGACAAAACAAGACATTTGAAGACGTCACCACAAGCTCTACAAAATTATAACAGGGAGAAAATAATTATCAACTGCTTAATATAGATAAAATCCTGAATTATGAAAAAGTTAAATTATCGATTCAACTAATATTATTTCACTTCAGGTAGAAAAACTACATACAGCATCAATGCTCTGTAGTTTTTTTGATCATTCACAGGACAGAAAAGAGCAGAAACAAGCACCGATTTTGCCATCTTATTAAAAAAATGACTAGAAATAGAGTAATGTTTCATTACAGGTGCAGAATTTGAGATGAGAAACCAGTCACTAGTAAGAATAAAGTCTCAGTAATGCAACACAGCTTTGGAAAGGTCATAAATATGCTCTCTAAACCTCTATAAAAATATTTAAAATAGATGTAACTGTAGAAAATGGTTTCATTATATTATATTGGAAACAGAGGCACAAGTCTGTGATTTGGTTCTGCTCACACATAAAGAAAAACACCTTGTCATGTACTTTTGATTAGCTGCATTGTTGATTAAAACTAGAAGACACTGGATACAGATTGTGAGAGGACTACAGATAAAGAGAGAATGGGGGAACAATGGACAATGAATAGGGATAAATAAAGGATGACAGATGACAAAATGAAACGGTAGAAGAGAAGAAAAGGAGGTGAAGTGAGAAAAAGACGGGAGGAGAGGTGAGGGAGACTGACGGTGGGGGGAGGGGACAGGAGGAGAGAGGCTTTATCCTCCTTCTCTTTGTTAGGGCTGCACCAAGGACAACAGCGAGGAGACGAGGAGAAACGGGGAGCCGGGCGGAGTGATGTCAGACGTGAGTGACGAAATGCAGAGCAAGAATTTTCAACAGGGGGGTAAATCAGAAAAACAAAAGCAGAGAGTAACAACATAAAACAGTAAACAGCTTTTCCTGTTGATAAAATATAAAATTATATATATTATTCTCTATGTAAATAAAATCTTCTGTTCTAACATGCAAACTACAGCAGCAGGGACCCTCTTTTCTTACCATGTTCACATTACAGCTTAGATCCAAGTGATGCCTCATTTATTTTTAAGTGATTTCAATCACTTTCCATCACAAGCAAATGAACAAAAGTAGATTCTTCAGCTGCCGACTGAATTTTTTATCTTGAATCACAGCAGCTCTGTGAGAAATACAGAGAAAAATCCACCGCAGAGCAAAGCTACTTCTGCACTGTGCATTTCTGTATGTTTATTTTGTTCTTTTAATGAGTTTATTTAAGATTTTAGGGCTGCAACTAACAATTATTTTCATTATTGATTAATCGGTTGATTATTTTCCTGAATTAAATGTTTGTCCTGTAACGTGAGAAAATAGTGACGTCTTCAAGTGTCTTTGACAGTCTGAAACCCAAAAATATTCAGTTTACAATCAAATAAGACAAAGAAAAGAAGCTGGAAACAATGAATGTTTTGAATTTTTGCTAGAAAAATGACAATTGTTTCAACTCTAGAAGATTTGTATTACAACTCAAATATCTTGGATTTCTGTTCCTTAGCCAAACAGCCAAATATAATTTAAATATCACTTAAATCACTTCCTAAATGATATCATTATAATCTTTTTTCTATTCCTGCCTGATTACAGTTTTTTTGCTAAGCTAATTTGCTAATTTGCTGCTGCTGTCTCTAAAAACAAGACAGAGTGTACAGCCACACAGCAGCTTTGAGCTAAATGCTAACATCAACATGCTAACATGCTCACAATGACAATGCTAACATGCTAATGTTTACCATATTTACTGTCTCAGTTTAGTGCCGTAGCATGCTAACATTTGCTAATTAGCACTAAACACAAACAATTAATTTGTCCAATACTTTGGTCATAAACCAAAATATTTGACCTGTTGGTGGCGCTAGATGGAAAGTTACAGGATCACCAAAGTTCTTGGGGTTCATCCTCTGAGGACCAGGAATGTTTATATCAAATTTCAGGAAAATCCATCCAATAGCTGTTAAGATATTTCAGTCTGGACATAAATGGTGGATCAACCAACAGACCTAAAGTGAAGTATCCATGTTTGACAAGTGCTTTTAAAATAAAGCTTAATATTATCCAAACAAAGCCAATAAAAAGGCCTAGATTAATACCACATGCTACATAATCAGCAGTGGATGGATGGGGGGAGATTTTTCTTCAGCACTCACTGTCTTTGTTGAAAGAGATAAAACAGCTGACTGTGGATTAATCCTGTATTTCACACTGACATGAAGGCTGTGTTTTGTACCTCTCTTCTTAAGGGAGACAGATTAATTAAACCATTATTCCCTTTAATAGATGTATTCTCCTCTGCTTTGTTACACACACACAGTAATGTGCTTATATTTTGCTGCATGTTTCCTTTCTATGATCCCTAAAGCAGATTGATTACATTTATGATCTACTTATTGTTATTTTAAACCTAAACTGAAGTTATTTTAAGTGTGAGCTGCTGAATTAATAAACAGGTCATGTTTACGGCCTTGGGAATGAAATAAATGGGCTCAATTTCAGTTCTTTTAAAATATTTTACAATTCAGGTATGTCAGTTATCATACAGTGTAGTAACACAGCCATATACAGCCATAAAATATGTGTGTGTGTGTGTGTGTGTGTGCGCGCTCTCACAGTACCTAGTTCATCCCACAGCTGCCTGTACTTGTCAGTCATGGTGGTCCCCTGTTGCCTCCACAGCGCCAGCCTGGGGTCGCCCATGAACTGGTCTGTGATCAGCGTTAACATGCGAGCGCCGTTGGAGTCCCTCATCTTCAGCATCTCCCTCACCTGCAGAGACAGGGGCATTGTGGGTAAACGTACAGCTGCACGTGACGTTTGTGAACGTGAGCGGAGACGTGGGTAATCGCTCTGAAGACCGTTACCTTGCTGAACAGTAAGTTGAGCTGCTTCCCCGAGCCATGGTACCCGCCCTGGGAGAGAAAGAGCTTGACCTGTTCCTGAACTTGCTCCTCGTCCAGATGCCAGCAGTTCTCATCGTCCACGCTCGCCCCCGCTGTCGGATCAGGAGCTCCTGCACCGAACGACAACAATCTGCGATTAACTTAAGATTTACTGCAATAAAGTAATAAACAGTCTCTTTGTAGGGAAGACCTGGCGTGAATATGCCTGCATCAGCATATATATTTCACCTTCTGCTGCATTTGCATTAATGCATTAATGCAGTGCTGGTTAAGCTTAAACACGGATCAATACCATAAACTCTGCAAAATCTGCAACAATAACCAGCCAACATAAGAGAAGAGTACATCCCACATTTCTAACACTCAACATTCGTTCCTGGGAGGGTTAAATCCATAAAATAAAAGCAAAATATGTTCAACCAAAATCCATTAATTGCCAAAGTGTGAATGAAAGCACTTAAAGAGAAAACTGTCATATTGTCAAGTATTTAACCACCAACTGGCTGCAAAGCAAATATTTCTCACACAGTCATTATGTTTACATGTATACAGTAATAAAGTTACAGTACACAAACAGATTAAAGTTGCTGAAAAAATGTGTTTGATATGAAAACTGTGTAAACCAATGTAAACAAACTGGAATGAGGAATATTAGATGTATTGTAAAACAATGTGCAACCACAAAATGACAACGTAGCAAACATTCTGCTGCAAAACATAACCCAAAATACTGCCATGTACTATAGATTCAACTATTAAGTATCCAATTGTGTGCAATAAAATAATGTGAAAGTACACAAAATACAGAACAACGTGCTACTAGATGTACCGAAATGACTGCAAACTGTATTTAAAAAGTATCTTAGGTGATGTCAAAGTATCCAAACTAACACAAAGATACACAAAGATATAAGAACACCTTAGTACACCAACAACTACTGTAATTTACCTGAAAGTACTACCACAAAATCCCTCAAGTATATTAATGTATACCAGTCAGTACAACAATGTACAACAATAATTCCCTTAAAATGTGTTCAAGCATGCAAAGTGCAGCCAAAATAGAATATATTTTTAACTACCTGTAATACCACAAAATGATAATACCACTGAAATATTCAACATACTGTAAAACACGCTCTAACATGCTCCGAACATCTACTGCAGATTAACCTTACTGTGTATATTCATATGTAAACAGAGCAAGTGCTTTTTTTGTATTATTCAATCAATAAATCAATCAATTACTACATTTGTCCCCAAGGAGCAATTGATTGTGCAGCAGTGTAACACAGGATAAAAACACAAAGCACACGTACACACAACATATAAATATAAAAACATCACATATGTACAAAAGAAAGCAGAGTACACAAATTAAAAACAATTTAAAACTAATGATTTCAATATAAATATATAAATAAAGTAAAATTTTGAAGTGTTTAGGATTTGGATCCTGGGTAGGTCAGTAGGTTTGTGTACTCAGTCTTTTAGGATACACTATGTTACACACTTTGTAGTACTCATTCATGTACTTTGTAGTACTTAATGTTTTATGATGACGCCCAAATCAGCAATGGTTCAAAGACATAACACAAGTCTCCGCGCAAACTTTTCCCCACTTCATGCACTCTTGTAATGTGTTCAAGTCAGACTTGACCTGATTTAAGTGTGTGTGTGTGTGTGTGTGTGTGTGTGTGTGTGTGTGTGTGTGTGTGTGTGTGTTTGTTTCCCTCCTCTTCTCCTAAACAGCTTGTTTTTCCTGAGTCCTCTCCCAGGATGGCAGCCACCAGCTGGACTTCCACTGGTGCGAGACGGAGGAAATCTAACACAGGTACCTGCATTTGCATGTGTTTGCGTGCGTGTTTGTTTAAGCCTGTACTGCATGCATGTTAAAGAGGGGAAGTTCTGCCTGTTCTTCCCCTGAAATCACAGATAATGACCATTATTCCGGCTCCGCCACTCACCATGAACCTGGTTGATCTCAGAGTTTTGCGACAGTATTTCATCCGCCAGTTTCTGTGCCGTCGGCAGCACCTCGGTGTGATGGACTGTGATCAGGTACTGAACAAACTTCTGCAGCTGATCTCTGTTCATCTGGAATAGAGTCTCTGAGATGGGCAGCCGCAGTTTGACCTGCTCCGGCTTCCGTACCCGGTACAGCGAGAGCGCCACCACGTGGGCGCAGTAGAAGATGTCCTTGTTGCCGCAGCTGCACGTCACTGCTGTGATTTTGCAGCGGTCGAAGCTGACGCTCACGTTGCAGACCAACTCGGGCTCTGAAGACGTGGCAGGTTCCCTTACTGTGCCGCTGAGGTGAAACCCTGAAACAGAGAAAATAACTGTCAATCAGCTGCAATAAAAAAAAAACAAAAAAAAACGCTTAATTTAAACCTGCAATAACAGATTTTCTGACCACTTGGGGGCAGCAGAAACAAACTGTGAACAACCTTTAAGTTGATAAGGCTAACATGTTAGCAAACAGTTGCCTATTTGCACTTCCAGCAGTTACGGAGCAACATTATCATTTCTTTTGGTGTTGTGTTTCTGTCCATCAGGCGAATGTGAATCCAATATTCATTCACATTTTAGCTCTATTTTTGGTCTCCACCGACTCCTGAGGGAACATCTGGCTCTTTAGATGCTAAATGCTCCACTATGTTCACCAGCTAGTGGCTAACTGTGTCTGTTTGCTGTTTGGTGCTGAGCAGGTAGTGTACAGTGGGGTTTTTGGACCATCTTTTTTCCAAAAACAGGTCTAAAATTATGCTACAAGAACGGTGAGAGTGAACAAAAAACAGTAAAGATGCGGGCCGTGAAACCAAAACAATGAGCTGAAAGAAGCTAAAATGCTACGTAGAGCTGAGAGCTGCAGTCGGGTGAAAATTATTTGAACATGCGACAGTCATGTGATAAACTGTTAATATAAATTACTTATCATAGCCACATTAAATGCCATAATATAAACAGGCTAGAGCTGCAATTAGTCGATTAATTGACTAGTTGACCGACACAAAATTCAAAAACAATTAGAGTAATTTCTTAATTAAAAAAATACTAAAACTCTCTGGTTCCAGCTTCTTAAAAGTGAATATTTTCTGGTTTCTTTAGTCCTCTGCGACAGTAAACTGAATATCTTTGAGTTATAGACTGTTGGTCAGGACACAACAAGACATTTTAGGTTGCATCTTGGATTGTAGGAAACAGTGATCGACATTTTTTACAATTTTCTGACATTTTATAGACCAAACGACTAATCGAGAAAATAATCAGCAGATTAATTGATAATGAAAATAATTGTTAGTTGTGGTGCTAAAGGCTTGAGGAAGTTTGAAACTTGCACATAAAGCACTTTTCAATTCTATACACATTCCAAATTTGCACTCTTGAAGAAACATCAAACCAGATATTCCCTTAAAATGTGCTTTAACTTAACTTTCCTCCAGTCAACAAAAGAGCTGGCAGGGTGAAAAAAGTTAAAAAAAAAAAAAAAAGACAGAGATAGAAGAAAAAAGAAGGAAAGACGGGTGAAAGGGCAGCGAGGCAGCAGGCACAAAGAGCCAAATATTCTCATTTTCTTTTCATTTCCCTTCCACAACAACTCCAGTGCTTACCTTACCCTGAACACCTCCCCGCTCTCTGAGGACTGACGGGATCATTTCACCACAGGCAGAGACCTGCTACTGTACACTGAACCTATGGCCCACTCACACAAAAACCTATAGGCCTCTAGGTGTGTTTCGGGGAGGGTAAAGAGAGATGGGGGAACATATTTGTTGATGTGGTCTTAAAGTTACTCACATTTCTTGAAGCTTAGGGTATCTGACAGGAAAATAAAACCCTGATGCAAATGCTGTCAGATTTGAAGAGGAGGATACCACACATGACGAGGCAAGTGCGCTCTCTTTTTCCATTTTAAGAAAAAAAAAAAACCCATGGTAAATACAGATGAAACAAGTTTAGCTGCATGTGAAATTTAGGTTTAAATATTGCGTCAGCCCAGAGAGAGACAGACGTGTTAGTAAAAGATGAGAATACAGCAAATTCTTTATGACTAAAACTCTACTCTGATTACAAGAAGCAGACAATCAGAATGAGTAAATGTATGTATCTGACTGGATTAGTAGGTTACCACTGATAACAGATGGTGTCAGAAGCAAAGCAGATACAAACACTGAGAGTTTATTAGCAGTCTGTACTGTTTCACTGTGGGAGCACACGGCACTAAACACTAAGACTATAGGATCAATTCATTAAAAGAATCTGTGGACTTATAACGCACAAACATGACAAAAGCATTTGTACTCATGTACAGATGCTTGCAGTGGACTCACACATGCACATTTAGTCCTAAATCAAAAGGAGCATGATGTACTTTGTGAATCATGTTGTCATGCAAACTGAGAAATACGTGACTTGGCCAACTGTGAGGCTGATAAAAGCCATGATGCCAAACAGTAACAGATGACAGACATCAGCAAATAAAAATGCCAAAAGACAAAGAAAATGCTCAAAGATCCTTCCTTCAGCCCTTTTCTGAGGCACACTAAAGAAACATCTGAGATTCTGTTTAGAAACCAAACATGAGACTCAACTTTTAACCAAATCAATGCAATGTATCATTAAACTGTTTCAGTTGACAGCCACAATAATAATGAGACAAGTACTGTATTGATATTACAGTAAACCAATGTCATTTTTGCTGAAAAGTCTGTGATAAGTGATAAGTGACCTCTAGGCTCGCTTTAGCTGGCAGGAAGAGGCGGAGCTAGGTGACCTTTCAACTTACAGGGTCGGACTGTTTTCTTGTGAATGTGCTCACGCTGTACAGATTGCAGATGGCTGAATCCACCGGACACGGCTGCGACGCGTTGCGGCTGCGACGCGTTCCTCTGCACGGCTTCATACCCCACCGAGAGCGTTTCAGAAGCGTTTTGACTGCGGTCAAGCTACCTGCCTTTTAAAAACAGTTGTGCTGCTACTACAGTAATTATGGGAGCCTCAAGACAAAGCTGATTGAGTGCCAGGCTACCGTAATTAATGCAGTAGCAGTGCAACTGAACTGCCTGATTATGTTGACTTGCTCAGATTTTGTTGAGTTGGTCATTTTTCCTTGATTTTCGTGCTTCTATGGTGGGCAAATAGGCTACGTCGTTAAATGGTTTCCTTATTTGTCTGTTTTAATTGTGTTTATTGTGGATATAAAAGATCGGGAGTCTGCGCAGGGTGATTTATTTTGAAAATTGACCGGATGCTCCATGCTGTTTCTGTGTCTAACTTCCTGCCCGGCTCAATAATCCTGTCACATTTTTTTGTCACACAGTTTACAATGCGTGACTTTATTACCCTATTTACACTTTGCATTAAGGTGTTTTTCCTTATCCAGGTAACGTATCCAGATGCCAGATGTAAATAAGGTAATAAAGTCATCGAACTGAGCACTTTTACAGCTACATCTACATACAAACTTGCTAACATTAGCTCCTGGTCATACCAGTCCAAATAAAACTGGATTGATCAAGAGTTTGTTTTACTGCAAATCAATTCAACTTTTTGATTTATAATAGGAACAAGTTACATAGGCTTGCTTTAATGTTAATGTTCCAGTTCCAGTTAGAGATGAGTGAAGTGGGGAGTACCTATGGAAGATTTAAAATGCCTAAATTAAAACAAATCAAAGACATAAAGTGAAATACAATAGACATTGTTGTATGGATTTTCTTTTTATGTATGCATTTATTGTGTCATAACTGGTGAAAAATGTGTTAAAAACAAAGTGAAGAGGCGTACTGCATTTCAGTGATGTCCAGCAGAAGGCAGACCTGCCAATACTAAATGCAAACTGCTGTCATTAGTTTTCATGAGGCGTTGCAGGCGAGCTTTTTTCTTTTTTGAGATGGAAACATACTGTCCATGCCAAAATGAAAGCTACAGAAGTAAGCCGGAGTCCTTTGTTGCATGTCAGATCATGCCATGTCTATTTCTATTACCTATATTTCCTTATACCTGTATGTATGCATAAATAAATACATGTTAAAAAGCTCACACTGTAACATTTTCTACAACTAATGACGCTGAAACATACCATTAAAAAGGTGGTTCGGCTGATACTGTGACCCGTCAGATTCAACTATGTAAAAAAAGGACTAAACAGATGAAAACAAATAAGGGAAATAATGATGTACAGAAAGATTTAAACACTGTGCGCCACCAGTTCCTATCACAGTTATCAAAATCTGTGACCATGGTAAAACTTTTCCAGTGGCAATATTCCTAACCGCGTCACAGAATCTAACACTGGAATTTACTAATTGTTCCTGTTATGCAAGTCTGATAAACACATACATGTGCATAAAATACTTGTGTTGCTATTCATCCTGGAACATTAGCTGGGAGATTAGCTCAAATGTTCTCATAAATGTGACACATATCACCCCTGTTGGGTGGAAGAACGTCGTTAACAGAGTGGGTGTTTGCCTGCAGATGTGGCGGAGCTGTGAGATACAGAACTGAGCCCAAACAAAACAGACGGAAGGACTACAAGACAATATGCGAGAGTGAAACTTGTATAGAAATAGAGAAAATGTCGTTTCAGTTCTTGCTGCTGCTTTTCCTGCTGAGCAGACACATGACACACAAACACACACACACACACACACTGGATCACACTTCACCACAAGTCCACATCCTGTCTTTTATACACACAGAGAAATGGTTGGTGCTCTCAGTTACGCAGCCCTGCCCCAGTCATGCCTGGCCCACAGCTGAACTACTGACGTAACAGAAAGAGAGAGAGTGACTCGCGAGGAGGAGACCGCTGTGCTGCTGGAAAAATCGGTATGCCCTCAGCTGAGTGTGTGTGCACACGCAGGAGTGTATGCTTGGCAGCGAGCCAAAGCCCTGAGCTCAGCATTCTGTAATGCACTTCCTCTCTGTGTGTATGTGCTTCGCAGCTTGCATAATACAGCTCTGTGCACCGCATAGCAACCAAACTTAACTCCTGCACTCCCAACGCAGCGTAATACACCAGCCTAGAAACCGAGGTTTAACACTTCACTCCCAATTAAGCCTGAGGTCGTCGACTTAAGCTGTCTCTAAAGGGTTCAGAGAGGAGGATGTCTCAGTGAGGAGTGGGAAAACAGCGTGTTTTTAAAGACACAGTGAACTAAAAAATACATTTTCCCAGTTTTAATCCTGTGTCTCTGTGTTAATTGTTCGGTTATCTCTTGTTAAATGCCAATTATATGTAAAAAAAAAAATCATTTTGGAAATCTCTGTCCTCGCTGTTCCCGTAAAACATTTTCAAATGTTTGATGACTCATCTTGAACTCGTACAATCATACAATCAAATGTGACTTTGGGCGCCGAGCTAACCGCACCCACCATATAAAACTGCACTTGACCGGTTGTGTGGGTCGTAGTAGCTATCAGAGCAGCATCATAGAGGGAAGCGGGTGTTATATCTGTGAGAAAAAACTTTATTTTAATTTCCAAAACAATGTGGTTGACGTATAATTCACTCATTTCTCCCTCGTCCTCCTCCTGATCTGACAACAGGTGAGGGAAGTGCCGGTGTGGAGCGAAACAGTCTTGCTTTACAGCTGTTTCTCTCTGCAGCTCCGTATCGCGCTCTATTCGCTACGTCAGCGGTCTTTAGCGGTCCAATCGTATGTGAAGGATTTCATTTAAATCCTTCTTGTAATTGCAGACTGCTCACATATTCCATTTCACTGGGAAATACGTCACAGAACAGAAGCTAAAGATGCTCTAACTTCTGTTCCACTGTGACTTTAAAGGACAGCGTCACAATTTTTCAAGTCTGTCAACAGTCAGGAGCCCAAAGTAAGATTGAAACACGTTTTTCTTGCTGTAATCATTCCTCCTGTTCATACTGACCATTAGAAGATCCCTTTAAAAATCCACAGTCCTCCTTCTGTGCAAACATGGATTTAAAAGTTTATATGTATCGGAAGCTAATATGAAGCTAATATGAAGGCCAGGACGTTGGCCTGTGAACGAGCAGTAGCTCAGCTCCCTACAGAGTTCAGTCTAAAGCGGATCTTCATGCCAGAGGCTGAAACTGTGGCTGCGGGGGGTCATTCTCAGCTATGCGGCCAAAGCCTCCACTTAACAGGACTCTCTTAGCGCACAAAAGCCAGCAAGATCCACGACACTCCAGTCAGCCATTCAGTCAACTCAGCCTCCAATCCAAGGCTGGCCAATCAGGCGTAAGCGAGAGCTTCTCAGCCAAGGTGTGCTTTGTGTATGCGAGTGTGTTCTCCTGATGACAATGGGGAACCTAATCTCTCACCCGTGGAGATGCAGAGGCACCTCTGGGGCTGCAGGAAGGAGAAGTAAACAACCAATCAATAGTCACGGTGCACTGATTACCATCTGTCCTCAATAACTGGTTTCAGATCAGCTTCCCATTATGCCTGTAGATGGTCTATGGTGTAGCTGCTAATAGTTCTGATCAGTGAATAATCGTCTTTTTTTAAGGAAAAACGCCAAACATTTGCTGGTTGCAGCTTCTTAAATGTGAGAATTCGAAACTTTTTTGTGTCATATGTGACAGTAAATTGAACATCTTTGTATTTTGGACTGTTGATCGGACAAAACAAGACATTTGAAGACATCACCTTTGGCATTTTTCACCATTTTATGACATTTTATAGACGAAATGATTAATTGAGAAACTAATAATTGTAGGTAATTTGCAGTTATTAAATTTAGTACAAATAATAATAAAAAACAGAAGAAGTGTTAAGCTGGTTTGGTCAATACAAACTCATTATATTTGGGTTCATAGTTGTTAATTTGCAAACATTCTTAATAAATCAGACTTAACTCTTTAACTGGCAGGAAATATTTAGTTTTCAGTGTGTAGTTACCTTAATTACCTTATTAGGTTTTTTTCCATAATTTCCCAAACTAGCTGCTGTAACTGTTGATTCTTACGACATTTCTTTGAAAGGGTTATGTAAGTTGGTAGTGTACGGGAAATGTGCTCATTACACAGTTAAAAAAAACAAACATAATATGCTGTTTGACATACAAAACAACACTGAAAACTAAATATTTGTTAAAAGTTATAAATATAACTGTTAAAAGTTCACTTTACTAAGAACTTTTGCAAATTAACTACCATGAACCCAAATATTAGTGGGCACTCACTAAACCGGCTTAATACTTTCTTCTTTTTGTTTTAATTATTTGTACCAAATTGCACCTCCCTCTCTGTAAAATTAATACCTGCAAATTACACAGAACATCGCCAGGAAATTAGTATAAAATTAAAGGAAATTTGGCATCTAAGTTGTAATTTTTAACCAGCAAAACTGACGGTTTCTGCTTTTGTATAAAGGAGGGGGGGGGGTAGCTTAGCGAACAGCAGTAGACTGGGTTTGAGAGCCACCGCTAATAAGTTAATGTGTTAAGAGAAAAGGGGGGTTGTCGTAAAGAGCTGAAGGATGCACCTTCATGCAAGCTCAAAATGAGGTCAATGAGGATTTGAGTTAACTGGGTCAATCTGTGTTCTTCTTAAGTAATCGCCAACAGCTTCTTACAGTATGAACATACTAATCAATGCTGTGGACTACTTCTAATGCCAATTTTACTTCAATTTCAGTTCAGTTTCGCTTGTTATCTGCTTTTCTTCCGATTCTAATCCCCCCGCTTTTGAAACACAACTCTAGAAATAGCAAACTGCACTGAAATACTGCAAGGAGGAAGGAGTCCTCTTCAACCGAGTGGACAGAAATTCCTCAGCTCTTTCAGAAAAACAAGAGGCCGCCTTTACAACACATGAGAAATTGCAAACGGTCTCGTCACCCAGACAAGAAAACGACTCTTCCTCAAGCGAACGCCACTGAAGCCGCTTTTATGGTGTCCATTTCGCCTTCCAATAAAAAAAAAAAGGGGGGGGGGGCCTCGGCTGAAATTTGTGTCTAATTGCTGCCATTCAGGCTCCAATGAGGCCTGTCTGGCCTGTGGTGAGCACTGGGAGGAAACTGGCTTCTCCGTGAGAAGAGCCACCGCACTAAAAGACTCAATCTGCCAGTGAGAGCAGAGAGAGAGAGAGACGACCTTTTAACAGTGAAAGCACACAAGTAGAAACCTCTCAGTGGTTTTTTTATCTGAGCAGATAGCGGCTGCAGCACGTGAATCGATTACAACTATCAAGGCGCAGAGATGCTACACTTGTGCATGTAATGTAATTTGAGGATTATGAAGGAAGGTGTCACATGAGGCGGCCATGAAAACCTGAATGCAGCAGTTTTCATTTGGATTAAAGCTCAAATTAGTCAATTAATCAATTAGTAGATTGACAGAAAATTAATCTGCACCTATTCTATTATAATCCATTAATGGTTTCAGTCATTGCTGGTTCCAGCTTCTAAAATGTGAGGATTTGCTGCATGTTTTGGTTTTAGACTGTTGGTCGGACAAAGTAAACTCTTGCTAGGTTTCCGAATGTACACACTGAACACGTTATTTTAGAAATGAACAAGCACAAAACTGAAATAACGAAGGTCTTGAAACTCAGTGTGTTCAAACCAAAAGCCACTCATCATGTCTGATGCTGACTGTGGTGCACACACTCTGGGGCAGTTGCCAGCTTTGGCCCCTTGGTAATTCAGCTTTGGCTTTAATGGATTGCTGAAACAAACAGACATACTGTACATGCGACAGCACGGAGCTGCAGGAACACGGATTAACAGGCAGAGCACACAGAGTAGCTTCAACACAGGCCCTGTGTGGTTCACACAGCAGGTACGAACATACATGTACATGTGCCCAAACACGCAGGATACAGTATATAATCAGGCTGCAACTAATGATTATTTTCTGAGGATTCTTTTTTCCATGAATCGTTTAGTCTGTCAAGTCACAAAATAGGAAAGAAAAAAAATCACCATCCAACTTTCCAGAGTCGAAGATGATCTAAAACTGTGATCTAAAACCCAAATATATTCACTTTAAAATCAAAGCAGAGGCTGGAAGTAGAAAATGTTTGGTGCTTTTCACAATATTAGCTTGAAAAGTGACAAACAATTGACCGATTATCAATTATCTGTCTATCAACTAATCAATTAATTGACTAATCATTTCAATCTTGTTATTTTTTTGTTTTTTTATTTATTTATTTCTATTTTTTAATTTTTGTTTATTCCTTTTTACTTTGTTCTATTTGTGTTGGGTTACTGCTGCTCGGATTATTTCTCGTATGTTTTATACAGATGCCATATTTTTGCCTGTACGTTGGTGTTGAGATGTTTGTGGTTAATTAAAAAAAAAATAAAAATAAAAAACTGCAGCTCTTGTCAGTGCTCTCTGGAGGAGAAACCACCTCATGGTGACACTGTCTCTAAATTACCTCACTGCCTGATTTGGCATTTATGATATTTAACTTATCGTCTGACATATACACTGATACCAATATATCTGCAAAAAGCTAATATCGTTTGGACTCCGGTGTAGTATATGTTAACAACAGAGCAAATTTGGTTTAAATTCGGGCTCCGATCCATTCAGCTGCCTGATAAAAAAGCGGCTCCTCCTCCAGACAAACACTCTTGACTAAGACGAATGACGACCATCAGAAGGGACAGAGGAGGATTTTCCCCTCCTTGTCTTTTCCTATTTAAAAGCATTTGTTTGAGTGCTGTCTGTTCCCGATGTGCTCGGTGAAAGTCATTTGTTTATCCTCAGAGGACCATCAGCAGGCCAGCCAGTGCCTCTCCTCTCCAAATGCATTTGTTCCCACTCCTGAGATACAGCACAGTCTCTACAGAGACCCTCGCAGGCTGCGCTGGTGCCACTAATGAGCTCAAGAATTCCATAAAGACACAAATAAAATCAAATAAAACCTTTTAGGCTTTGCTTACATGTTCATCTGATTGTAGTTTATTAAATCTTCTTTTTCCAAAGACACGAGCAGCGTTTGAGATGTGAATTTTCTCTGAATCATGTACAAATTTGCAAAATAAGTTTATTTGTTTTATTGCCGGGAGTTAGATGAGAAGTTTGATACCACTCTCATGTCCATCTGTTAAATATGATGCTGGAGCTGATTAGCTTAGCTTAGCTTAGCATAAAGACTGGAAGCAGGGGGAAACAGCTAGCCTGGCTCTGTCATAAAGTAAAAAACTGCCTACCAAAACCTCTAAAGCTCATAATTGACATCTTATATCTCATTTGTTTAATGTGTACAAAAACCAAAATATAAAAACAAGTTGAGTTTTTTTTTTTCTTGGCTTGGCGCAGTAATATCCTGCCAGGCTAGCCGTTTCCCCCTGCTTCCAGTCTTTATGCTAAGCTAAGCTAACCATCTCCTGGCTCCAGCTTCATATTCAGCGTACAGTTATGGGTTTAGTAACAAACTTCTCTGGAGCTGCCAACAGTTTTTATAATAAAATAATTGTTTTGAGTTTTTTTTTTTTAAAAGAAAAAATACCAAAATTCCAGCTTCTTAAATGTGAATATTTTCAGGTTTCTTTAGTCTTTTATGACAGTAAACTGAATATCTTTGGGCTTTGGAAAACAGTGACCGACACTTTTCACCATTTTATAGACCAAACAACTAATCGATTATTCTAAAAAATAATTGACAGGTGAATCAATATTGAAAATAATTGTTAGTTGCAGCTCTAATCCTCTCATCTAACTGTAACTCGACAAGAAAGCAAATAAAACTTACTATTCCTTTAAATGTCTACAAGATAGTGATGAAGTGAAGATCATATAACAGCACTATATAAGATCATATAGTGCTGAGGCTTCTTTGATGTTGCTGTAACATTCACAGGAGCTGAATAAAAAAGGGCAACAACGATGAAGGTAGAGATCAATCCTCTAAATTATTTACATTACGTCTTTGATCACACCAGCTAAAACACTGACCAAAATAACCAGGAAGTAAAGGAAAAAAACTAAAGCAAAAAAGGAAAAACTCGATGTGGGAATATCCAGCACATGAGTGAAGCAGGCCAGCAAAAGGCCGAGGGGAGAAGCTCACTCAGAGAGCTGGAACGCTGTGGGAACGAATGCGTTGGGAGACCTCGGGTCTCTGAATGGATAAAGTTAACTCCGAGTAACCTGAATGTTGCTTCTGCTCCTGTGGGAGTGTGGTGGTGCAACTCCAGCTGTTTCTGCATTTTGCTTCCCCTTTAATGTCACCATTTCCCTCCGCTGCATCAGCACTCACTATCTCCTGAGATTATTGTCCAGCCATGTTTTCCAAGCATGAAGCCTCTAACTCTGCCGCAGCCGCACTGCCAAAATGGAAGACGCCAACAAACATTCAACTCCCAAAGTAATACTCAAAGAATATAAAGTTATAGTCATAATGCAGAAGGCCCATCAGAATAATATTATTGGATTATAATAATTATCAATGCATTAATGTGTAATCATCACTTTAATGTTGCAGCTGGTAAACTTGGGCTAATTTTAGCTACTTTATAAACTGTTGATTAGCTTCATCTGCAATAATTAGAGCTGCAACTAACGATTATTTTCATTATTGATTTAATCTGCTGATTATTTTCTCGATTAATTGATTAATCGTTTGTCTATAAAATGCCAGAAAATAGTGAAAAATTCAAATGTCATGTGTGACAAAAAAATAAGATCAAATTATCAAATTTAAGGAGCTGAGACCAACAAATGTTTGATATCTTTACTTTACTAAATTACTAAAACAACTATTACTTGGCGATTAATTTAATAGTTGGCAACTAATCGATTAATCGTTGCAGTTTTAATATGTTGTCACAAACAAATAAACAAGCAATATGGACAGAATGAAATGATCATTTGACTTTGGTGGTTTCTTGCATTAAAAAGGTCACTGCTCAGCAGGTGACTCACAAATCAATCTGTCTCTGCTTATTACAATATTATAATATGGAAACTGACAAAAAATTATGTAATTGAAATGTTTACTGTGATGGATGACCTCTTTTAAGCAAGGTTCAAGTCTGCAATGAAATTAATGGAAACGAATGGCTGGACTGCAGAAAATAAATGAAAAAGACTGCAGTCTTTAGTACGCACTATCTAGAGTACACTTTGGAAAATGTTAAATATTTAAAACCAGACTATGGACTGTTGTCTCCCACTATCTTCTAAGGCCATAAAGTGTGTAGGAGGTGCGGAGCTATAAACTGTAAAAAAGTGACACATCACACAAAATGACCGAGAAGAAAACGCTGCAGGACACATGGAGCGTCCTGTCCTCTGCTCTGCATCTGTTCAAACAAACACACCTGCTGCGGACGGCAGCACGAGCCAACTAAGGTTTTCTCTCCATGAGGCACACCAGTGTGACCTTTGACCTCTGAACTGCCAACAGTTGCTTCCTTGAGGTCCCAAACAGCCCGACAACACCGGTGTGTGTGTGTGTGTGTGTGTGTGTGTTACATGAGAGCGTGTGATCTGATCCACTGAGTAATATAATGCAAACTATAGCTGAGGACTGTCAAACGTAGCACACGTGTGTTTTAAAGCTAGCATCTGTGTGTTTACACTGTCTTTGTGAATTTTAGGATCATTTGTAACCTCACAACTCAAAGAGCGTCACTGAAGCAAAGTCTGTATAACTTTACAGCAGCTCTGGTAATAAAAACACACACAGATGTGACTGGGCCATCGCTTTCCAGTAAATGTGTTTATTGTCATATCTCTACTTTCACACATACATGTAGTATATAAAAAAAGTGAGAAAAGACATGTGATGAAGTGAGAACCAAAGGGTCCACTTCCCTAATTCTGCTGCAAATGCTGTAAATGATGAGTCAGAGCAACCGGTTCTTGAAACATGACTTTACTAATCCAGGCTTACATGTTGTTATCAGGCTAAAATGATCCCACTAATTCTCATACGAAGGTAAAGGACAGATCTGTTTATCTTAGATTAAGTTATTAGAGTGCGCTCCTATTTTTAAATATGAGAGTTGAAACCATGATCCGCACTGACATGATATGCTGAGTGTTGATCAGATGATATGTAGATGTGTAGGTAGGCTTCCCAGCATGCACTGCTTCAACAGACTCATCGACGTACAGTAGAAGTGTTTCGTTGCTTGTGTTTCCAAGCTTCTATCATTGCTATACAATTAGTTGTTATGAGTAAAAACAGACAGAATTGAAGTTGCGTGCACAGTTGGTGAGGTTCTTCCCAATGTGAGTGCATATGGTTGTTAGTTATAACCCTGAAGCTCTTATTACACCTCATTTTGTTCCCTTTGCCTGGGTTCTTTATAATAAATCCTGCCTTTGAATTAGAAATGGGGTCCGATAGCATTTAATCTAATCTGAATCGGCCTATCGAGTCTTTTAGGTAGTTTGTTTGGTGTGGAATGAACATGTGGCTTAGTTAAAAAAAATGTATTGAAAAAATTTCCATCCTTGCTTACAATTATTCCACCTATGAAATGAAGCCCTGCCACAAAGTACATTTACTCACGGCTGGAAACAGGAAACGAACAGCAGTCTTCTGTGGCAAAGTCCACTGATGGGTTAATGCTGCTGCTGCTTCATATTAAAAGATTTCCACTGACAAACTAACTGAAGGCTTTGATTGTGAAGAACTTAAAGGTTTTTATCACTGAGTTAGTGGAGCTTCGTTAGTGTTGCTATTTGGAGCCGTTTGTTTAGTGGATCAGTTGGAAATAATGCAGGGAGGAAGAGTACAAGCAGAAACAGCCACAGTGATGATGATGTTTGATGAAGAGCTGCAGACGACCAGCACACCTCCAACAGGTAAACAACTTATTTTACCTCATTTATTATTAATTTATTAATATGTTGAAATTGAAGAGTTGTGGACTTTTAGATTTTTTACAACTGAAATTACATTTTTGTTATTACAGAGAGAGTAAAGTGCTGCGTACTGGTACCGGTACCAGTATTGGTTCAAATGTGAACGGTGCCCAACCCTACTCAATAACATTTAAAATCATCATTATATGATCATCTTTCATCCCATCACAAACAAAGGGAGTCGTTTGTATCTGACAAGCTAAAGCTGAATAAGCCTGCACTTCTGCAGGTTTGAACAGCTTCAGGCTTTAGTCCAATCATTAACAATCAAATTAAGCTGTGTATATGGGCATGTATGTACAATATGTACGTGTGTGTTGAAGAAACTAACCCAACAACATACTCTGGGCTTGTCTTTGTCTCTGGTCGACCGGGAGCAGCCGTTTAACTGTCAGCGTAACGTCATAACGGTGTGCCTTTAGGAGGAAAATACTTTCCTACAGTGTCACTGAAGAGGAGGAGCCCCACGCTGTCAAAACAGGATGCAGGTCACACCTTATCAAGGCAGAGCATCAAACCAGAATCACACACACCATCAACCTCTTTTCTATTTTGGCTAAACAGATAACACAGCTTGCTCAACATTTCAGGGTAAAGAATCTCTCAGTTTAAACAGCAGGTGTGACTGCTGGAAGATAAATGACACTACAGTCAAGTTGTTCCACCCTCCTCATCAATCTGCTCTTTCTCTGTGTGTGCACACGGTTATTTTGGTTTCTGTCGAACCACATTGTCTATCTATTCCTGCCTGAAAGGCAACAACCAACCAACCATCTCTCTTCCGCTCTGCATCTCATTTACCAGCTGGAGCTGCCTTCCTGCTCAGCTGCGATGTGATTCGTCATGTCACCGCCATGACTGAGTGCTTCTCACACACAAAACAGAAATATGATCATGATTACACTCGCTGGCAGCTCGGACTTACAGATATTAATTCTCTTTTCCCTCTCTGGCGGTGAATAAAAATGATATCTGTCAAACACATGGGGCCGCGCTCACATCTCACCTCAGCGGACACCGTGATGAAACCTCATCCTGGCATCTGATCATCCTCCCTTAACCATCCATTCCTCCAAGCGCCACTCCCTGTATTAAACTGCATTACAGCCCAGTCGATACGGTTTTCAAATGCGTTCAGTTTCCATCACACTCACTGACATTACTCATCGTTAACAGATGAAAACAATGACTCAACTTGTAGGCGCATGCCAGGCATACCCCCTTTGTGCAGAAACATACCGGAGAAGTTTGCAGGGCTTGTGAGAGCTTGTGTCATCCCTGAGGTGTGAGTGTGACCTTTGAAGAGTTACCGGTTTTTAAAAGCAACCGAATCATACACGACTATCAGGGCTCATTATTTAATCTGATTATTTTCATGATCGGCGAATCTGCCCATTATGTTCTTGATTCTTGATACACATACTGCTCAGCCTTTTTAAAGGGACATATCATACTTTTTTATGATTTTCTGTTATTTATATACTGTTATTATGTCGGATGTCCATAATAAACTTGAGGTGAATGTGTGTAAAAATGCTCTCTGAAAGTCAAAAGGCTCCAGCCTGCTCTGAACACTTCGTTTGCAAAGCTACTTCTACTTCCTCCTTGTGATGACATCAGATTATTTGCACATGCCCACAAACGGCCTTCTGTTCTGTAGCCTTTGTTGCCAAGGTTGTTCCATGTGTTGTTTGCGTTGTCGACTCTCATATTTCCGGATCGGATTCAGGCTCCAACATGTAAAGATGTATTTGAGAAGTTTCCATTTCAAGCAAAGAAGTGAAATCCTACTACTACTGTTTGTTTACGTAGCCTCCCGAGCCGGCAGAAGCTAACCAGAAGCTGACCAATCAGAACAGAGTGGGCTCTTTGGGAGGGGGGCCTTCAAGAGACAGGAGCTAAAACGGCCTGTTTCAGACAGAGGCTGAACTGAGGGGCTGCATAAAGGGCCAGTATAAGATAAATAAGGAGTTTTTTCAACTTTAAATGGTGCAAAGATATTCCAGTAGAGCCCCAGAATATAAATATAGATCTGGAATTGTGCAGAATGTCCTTTTTAAACCTTTGGAGTCTAGGTTACTTTTGAATAATTTTAGCAATTATGGCGTTGTGTTTTGTTCATACCTGCAACAACTACAGATCAGTTTCCATGCTTCTGACTGGCTTCTTCTCCATTGCAATCATTAAGGAGACTCCTGAGTTTCTATCGTAAGGAACACTGAGGATATTACTTAAAGAAAAATTTGAAATTGGAATACAGAATGGAGAAAAACACTTCACTCCTTAAGTTGCATTATGGGAATTGCAGGATCCAGAGTCTTTGAAGCTTGACTCATACTAAAGGCCGGGGTATTTTGGCCTCTGCTGCTTTGATTTGGGTCATTGTTTTTTAAATCAGTCTCTTGCAAGTCCCCCAACTTTATGATAGTAAGATATTAAACCGTTTGGGTCTATGAAGCGCCAGGAAATAGCATTAAATCCATCACACTTTCCTTCATATTGCTTGTTTCGTCTGTCCAAAACCAAAAGATATTCGGTTTACTAACACATAAGACGAAGAAAAGCAGTAAATCTTCACAATTGAAAAGCTGTAACGACGTCATTAAAAAGTGACGCAAGCAGTTAATTGATTATCAAAATAGTTGCCGATTTATTTTATGTCGTTTTATGACGATTAACCCAGTAGTTGTTTCAGCTCTGATGAAATCATGGAGTCAGGAGATGGAGGAATTTTTCATACGTGGCACTGAGGTTGTGCAACAGCTTGCCTGGAAGTCTTTAAACGATGGATAAATAATCAAATAGTTTCAGGATGAGCCTTAAAAACCTGGTTTTACTTCTCTAAACCTCAACATGCTGTACCTGCTGAAGCAATGAGGCGCTCACCCAAAAGCAGCGGCCCATGTATGAGTCAGAGAGCTGAAGGTTGGGGGAAAGGCCTGCAGCTACAGTTGGACCAGGAGAACGAGATCATTTGCATGTTATTACAGATACAGACGTAAGTGCAAAGGTGGAGCATGCAAAGAGGCAGAATAATAAACTGAAACCAGACAGGAGATCCCCGAGTAAAGAGGTGAACAGGAAGCGAATTGTTATAGGTCTCGTGACAACGCTGGGGAGGGGGAGGATGTGCATGTGTCTGTTTGCAGCTGATGGGTTTAGTTTATGTGACACATAGTCTGGGCACCTTTTGAATTTGGCTAAACAAACAAAAGCTTTTAACTGCTGTGATGTTTGTGTCTCTGTTCACAGAGGACAGGAGAGGTAAAGAGAGGAGAGGACCATCAGTCTTCATTAAGCATGCTCCGGCTGTGAGCTAAGGTAACAGCCTCTGATGGATGACACCTTTAAGTTCCCATTAAAAGGTAAGCATTGCTCATAAGCAGCTTCTGATTAACAGTCAGGCTGGGAGAGGTGAGCCGGCTGCTCCACACAGACAGTCTCTCACCACAGGCCCTCAGCAAACACTGTTCATCTCATTTCCTCTGCACTTTTTCATGAGATTCGAAGAAGATCAAGAACAGACCATGTAAAAATCGTGAGTCGTGCTAATAAGTTTGAAATGCTCGAAGCGGTTCACCTGTTATTAACTAAAGTGCTCTTGTTTGCAGAGCGGCGGAGGTCCGAAGGGCGCTCGTCTACGGAGACCACCCCATGGGGCCCGGGAGTCCCATGCGGCGACGACAGCGGCAGGCTTTGACTTGCTGAGACAGTGTGGGGTTGAATCAAACTCCCCAGACGCCCCCAAAGAAAAAAGACAACTCCACTGGTTTCTACAGCTCTAGGAGGCAAAGGTGTATCTAGCTGTTCATGTTAGCAGCAGCATTGTGTGGTGTCCAAGAAGACATTAGAACAAAACGGGATTTATCGAGCCAATTGAGGGCAGACGGAGGTAAACTAGTAACTCCCCTCCTCCATCCGCCTCTCTGCTCCGCCGCCTCTCCTCTCCCTTGAGTTGAAGGTTAATGATGAAGGGATACGGCAGAGGAATACAGATCAGGGAGACGTGGATGGATGAGGAAAGGGTGCTAAACCAGTCTGGAGCAGCTGTGGTGAGAGATTATGAGCAAATGTTACCTGCTAACCAGCCTAGGCCTTAAAGGATAAAGTTGGTGATGTTCAATATTTTTCTTATTGTCAATTAATCCCATGAAAAGACCAAAACAAACAGTGGATTAATCTACCAACAAGAAGCCTGATATATCTTCTTCCTCTGTGCCATAGAGCTCCATTGTTGTCCAAAAACTATTAAAAACACATCAGTTCGTCTCAATCCCACACACACACTGTCCTGCTGCCAGAAATACTCACTAGAGCACCAAATGTGTATTAATCCGCTGCTGAAAATAGTCCCCAACAAATTCACTACTCTGGTTTGCTAAAAACTACAGTGCACAGCTGAATATTTGTGACCTGTTTTTAAAAGGAGACGCATCATAATCTTTGTGATTTTCTGTTATTTTAATACTGTTATAATGTCGGATGTTCATGTTAAACATGGTCAAAGTTCCAAAACTTGAGGTGAAGGTATGTAAAAATGCTCCCTGCAAGTTAAAAGCCAGGGCGTCAGCCTGCTCTGAACGCCTCGTTTGCATAGTTACCTCTACTTCCTCATCGAACTGACATCAGATTGTTCGCACAAGCCAACAAATGTTGTTCGTGTTTTCCACTCGAACATTTCGGATCGGATTCTGGCTTGAACGTGTACGCATGTATTTGAGAAGTTTCCATTCCAAGTAAAGTAAAAGAAGTGAAATCTGACTACTATTGTTTGTTCACGTAGCCTCCGGAGCCGGAGGAAGCTTCCTGAAGCTGACCAATCAGAACAGAGCGGGCTCATCGGGACGGGGGCCTTAAAGAGACAGGAGCTAAAACAGCCTGTTTCAGACAGAGGCTGAACTGAGGGGCTGCATAAAGGGCCAGTATAAGATAAATAAGGAGTTTTTAACTGTAAATCATGCAAAGATATTCCAGTAGAGCCCCAGAATATAAATACAGAACTGGAAAATGTGCAGGATACGTCCACTTTAAAGAATTAAATCCTCATCTTACAGTGTGCCACAGACACAGTAGGCAAGTCAGAGAGCACTTTTGGTTTTAGTCTTTTCATGGCATTTGTTTTAAAAATCTTAGTCTCCCCTGAAACATAAAATGTGTTACACACAGCCAACAGTCAATTCAAAAGTTCATGAATGTGTCCATGGAGCTTTCACTGTCCATGTGGAAGCAGAAATGAAAAACTTAGTTACATTCCTCGTGGTGCCTGACACTGACCTGGAAAATACCTGGGCAGGACTCCAAGGCTTCAACCAGCAACAACAGGAAAACTCAGATTAACTCAGTTGTGGGACTTTAACAACTACTGCCTCACTGTCCACTCACTCAGATGTGCCTCTGTTAACATTCAGTTCGACTCTTTTCCTTAATTTTATACGAGTATGGCCACTGAAGCGTAAAATCATTTTTCAAAATGGCAGGTTTTGCCAATGGCTGGTCTGGTGCAGGCTGTGAAATCCGGCCGAGCATTCGTTTCAAAGCATGTAGCTCCAATAAAAATTGATCTTGCAGAGCAGAAGCATATTGAGCTATGCATACACTATTAATGCTGATCAACAACCTAAAGGGCCGAGCGGTGTGTGTGTGTGTGTGTGTGTGCATGCGCGCTCCTTCAGCATGCTTATAAAGCCTTGCATCATTCAGTAGGTGAGCGCCGATTCATTGATTCTTCATAAAATTGCAGATGAGAAAGCTAGCCAGCAGTAATCAGTGTATACAAGAGGCCTGAAGCTTCATGAGTGCATCAGTGTGTGTGTGTGTGTGTTAACATAAATTAGTGCTGTGAGGTGCTTAACTCAAGTTTAATTCAATATAGTACGCTGAGTTTAGCAGCTGAGAGTGTAAATATGTGCTGCATCACGATATCAGAGATGAATCTGAGCATGAACAGACTGCTTATATGGAACTTTTGTATAAACAGAGTCTTCATGTTTGTTTCTCAGAATTATGAAGCTCTATAAAATGTCAGAAAAAGCAAAAAAAAAATTCTCTAATCCCCCTGATGCCCACAGTGACGTCTTCACATTGTTTGTTTTGTCTGACCAACAGTCCAAAAATCCAAAGATATTTAATTCACAAACGATGTAAAACAGAGAAAAGCAGCCGTTTC
Organism: Scomberomorus guttatus; assembly: GCA_038419695.1. Classification (NCBI taxonomy): domain Eukaryota; kingdom Metazoa; phylum Chordata; class Actinopteri; order Scombriformes; family Scombridae; genus Scomberomorus; species Scomberomorus guttatus. The sequence goes on from CM076463.1 coordinate 3,920,415, forward strand.
TCACAGTTGAGAAACTGGAACCAGAAGATGTTTTTGCTAAAAACACTGATGTAAAAAGTAGCAAAAACACTAAACTTTTGTTGGTTGCAGATTCTCAAATGTGTTGATTTGAAGCTTTTCTGTGTCGTACATGATAGTAAACTGAATATATTAAAATCCTGGACTGTTGATCAGGTAAAACAAGACATTTGAAGATGTTACTAATTGACAGAGCTGTTAGCTGCAGCCCTATTTAAAAGATTAATCAATTATTTAAAAAGTTGCTGATTCATTGTCTGTCCAACGACTAATAGATTAATCAATCAGGTGTTCTAGATTGAATGTCAAAATGATCTCAGCCTGGTATTTTATTCAAAGCAGTAGTTTTAATTGTAGATTTATAAACTATACAACTGTAAAATAAGATATAATCAGCTCCACTGTTGTGTAGATGTTTGATTCTCTCCGGTACAAAAAGCATCCAAGTTTGAGCTGAAGCTTACTTGACTCTAATGTCAAGAGCTCTCTGAGTGAAGCGCCCGCCATCAGCCTGGCTAATCACAAAGCAGGAGTACGTAATGACGACTGAAGGGGGAGTAACACTTGTCTCGGGACGCCGCACCTCACCGGATGATCACCGAGCCAGAACGTCCATTTCAGGGCAGAGCAGGTGAGGTTTTGGCTGGACTCGGCCTCAGAAGTGCATCACACCCGGTGAGATTTCACTGCGGGGTGACACTATGCTGAGCTGCCAGCAGAACCAAATCCAACCCAACATCTGACCTTACAGACCAGAGCGCTTCATCATCAATATCACATGATGAAATGTGAGAAAGACTACAGGAATCCAGCAGACCATCACTCCCTATCAGCCCTCCGTCGATGAAGCAACAGGCCTGTGACAGACTTGAGGACTGAGTCTCAAATTCTGCACGTCAGTGTACAAAATGACGGTAATGTTGATGTAAACTCAGTTGAAACCATTTCAGCGGCACTTGAGTTTTAATTGGTACAGACGTGCAAACAAACACGCAAACTCTCACAAATCTCTGAAACAAGATTTAAGCATTTTTCTGTTCCCAAGGGCTGCAAATACTGATTATTTTCTGCTGATTGTTTTCTTGATTAATCGGTTAATTATTTGCTCAATAAAACTTCCAGAAATACTGAAAAATGCCCGATATAGACCGACAAACACTCAAAAACTCAAATATTGTCAGTTGATTGCTACAAATGACAGAAAAAAGCAGCAAATCATCTCAACTGAGAAGCTGGATCCAGAAAACGTTCAGTTCATTTTTGTTTGATTCATCGCTAAAGCTGCAACTAACGATCACTTACATCAACTAATCTGCCGATTAAATTCTCAATTAATCGATCTGTTTGAAATTGTTTTGTCTATAAAATGTCAGGAAATAGTGAAACAGTGAAATAGTGAATAGTGAGAAGCTGCAATGATTGATCATTATCAAAACAGTTGATTAACAGAATAATTTTCTGTCAACTGACTAATCAACTAATCAACAGCTCTAAATTGATTATCATTAGGTTTTGGGCTGTTGGTTGGACAAAAAAAGCTAATTTAACATGTCATCTTGGGCTCTGGGACTCTGTGTTTGACATTTTTCACTATTTTCGAACAATTAATGGAGAAAATAACTGACAGATGCAGCCGCAGCTCCTTCATCTCTTAAGGTCCTTTAATGGCCGAGCAGGTACGTAAGAAGAGGAAAAGAGGACGGAGGCGTTCTCATTTCTCCATCAACAACAAACACTGCATACTAACAGCCTCGATGTTTCAATGATCTTTGACCACATACAGCAGAGGCAGATGGAAACTCATCAACAGGGGATCAGATGAAGAGATAAAGCGTGTAAAGGTGTGAGCTTGACCCGCTGCAATGTGCAATAATCACTGTGTAACACTGGTAACAAACATATTACAGCACATGTTTTCCCACCATATATAGAAACCATGTATTTCCTTGCTTGGGTAAATGTGATGGTGTATACATTTTTTTTCTCTCCATTTTGAAGTTGTTTTGACAGAGTGAGTGCAGATTCTCCATCTGAAATAACCATCACTCAGTGCACACATAAACACTGCAGCCTATACTTCAACATGTCACTGAAGCCTATACTTCAGCTCAGACCTATACTTCAACAACCCGACGCACACGAGCTGAGCCGGGCCGCTCCACGTCCACGTCATGTTTACGATGAAACCCTCAGCCTGAGATCAAGCTACTTCTGGCGTCCTTGACACAGTGTTGAACCTTTTTAGGGTCGTAATCAACGCAACGTAATTGTTGGCTCAAAAGCAGCGAGGACTCAAAAGCAGACCACAATACTGGAATCTTGTCTTAATGAGAACAGTCAGGAAATCTGATCATGAAATGTTGTTTCAGGGATGAAAACGTCAGTCGTTTAAGGCTGCAGCTAGTGATTATTTTTATTATTGATTAGTCATTTGGTCCATAAAATGTCAGAAAATTGGTTTCCTAAAACCAAAAAAGATGCAACCTAAAATGTCTTGTTGTCCTGACCAACAGTCCACAACCCAAAGATATTCAGCTAACTGTCACAGAGGATGAAAGAAACAAGAAAATATTCACATTTAAGAAGATGAAACCAAAGAATTTTAGCATTTTTTTAAAATGACTCAAAGCGACTCATTGATTATGAAAATAGCTGGTGACTCATTTTCTGCCATTTAATCAACTTATCATTGCAGCTCTAGAAATATTTCAACTATTTCATACATTTCCATTAAATGTTGCTCAGACATTCATAGCTCCCTGCTGTTTTTGGTGATCACCTGACTTTTCCTAAATGGCGCAGCACGTCCCATCCGCTAACACGGAGGGGGCGGGACTTATGACCTACACTGCAGCCAGCCACCTGGGGGCGATCCAGATGTTTTGGCTTCACTTTTGGGGAGCTGTCGTGTCTACATTTATATACAGTCGATCAGACTGAGCTTTATAGAGAAAATGTACTTAAAATAGGGGGTTTATTTGGGAAAGTCGTGTTATGTTTGTAGTGAACATTTTCTTGTACCTTGGACATTGAGTCATTATGTTTAACTCACTATCAGGCTCTTATTGTATAAAGCTAATATAATATGCTCGGTTTTAGATTAGATTCAACTTTATTGTCATTGAACGAGCACAAGTACTATAAGTGTGGTCTGTAGATCTTTACCCCTTTTAGCTTCATCACATCTGGGTTTTCCTCTGCAATATCTGTGGAAATGTTAGCAGAAGTTACTGTTTGTGTGTTTCTGCTTTCTGGCCCCCCTCTCCGAGTACAAACTGAATGAGACAAAAGGCTTTCATGTTCTCAGCTGCTTCTCTGCATGAAACTCACAGCAGAGTGACTCCACGCCGGAGGAGCTCAGAGGATGTTGAATCAGACTCAATAAAAGGGGCTGTGCCTGCTTTGTTTAGAGAGGATCTTGTTTTGGTTTTGACCCCATAACATACTTACTTTGTAGTGATCATGTGATGAATTATCACTTTGAACTTATGTTGATTTCACCTATTTATATACAAATAACACCTTTTTTTACTGCACAGGCTTTTTAAACATACATTTTAAAGACAGCAGATGTTAATCTCATTTTAAGCTTTAATCAGCTCCATTTTATGTTAAGGGCCATGACTTTGACTTTCCTACTTTCAATTCCAAACTTAACAAAATGTTTAAGCCAATTAAATCACTGATGGCAATAATTATTGACCAGTTGTGAATAGTTATAAACCGGCATTTGCATTTTTCTGTGTTTTTAAAGGACCGTCTACCTTAAAACAGCAGTCAGGAGCCCAAATGAACATTGAAACATGTTTTTCTTGCTGTAATCATTCTGTTCATACTGACCATTAGAAGATCCCTTCATAATGTACTTACATTGGAAGTGATGGGAGACAAAATGTATTTAAAAGTTTATCTGAAGCTAATATGAAGCTTCAGCGTCCAAATGAGTCAAATCAAGTAGATATCTTTCAACGTTACAGTCTTTTTAGTGCCAAAGTCCCTCTTTTTGTTACTATACTTCCACCACAGCTCAACAGGGAAACACTGTCCGAGGAAACACAAAGAGGGAATTTGATGCTAAAAAGACTGTAAATGTGGCAGATATCCACTTGATATGACTAACTCAGACTGCTGAAGCCTCATATAAGCTTCACATCTACTTTTAAATGCATTTTTGCACTAAATGACTGTGTGGACACACTGTGGATTTTGGCCTCCATCACTTCCATTGAAAGCACATTTGAAGGGGATCTTTTAATATCCAGTATGAACAGGAGGAATGATTACAGCGAGGAAAACCTCTTTCACTGTTCATATGGACACCTGACTGCTGTTTTGAGACACACTTCAAAAATTGTGAACCCGTCCTTTAATGTTTGATCTTTATGTCGGTGCATGTCACTGCAGGTTAGCTGAAAGAGGCACAAACATTTTTTTTGATTGTTGTTTGGTATTAAAGTGCCGACGGGGCGTCCTGTGTTCACACTTTAGTTATTTCTTTGGTGCAAAAGCTTCGTCGCCAGCTCAATAACATCACCACAAACTACGCTGTTTCAACCCGGGGAATACAGTAAGCCTCAAGTCTAAAGCTTCTCCAGAAGCTGCTGTATTTGCTCTTATAAAGAAAAATGGCTCCCTTTATCTTTGTGCTGATTAACAGTGAGGGTTTGTTGTGGGGTAAGAGGGTCCACAGCAAATGTGTGCCAATTCATTTCCTCAAGGTCTGCTGCGACAAACCTCCCTCCTCTGGTACAGCCCACACGTGGGGAGATTACATCTTTTATTTATCACTTCTTGGCTCTATTTTTCCGGCAAATTCCAGGCCGGGGTGCAATCAGCCAAGAAACCCTCCCTATACTATGTGTGTGTGTGTGCTACTGTTATTTCTCTTTGTAAGCATGCAGATCAACCCCCCCCCCCCCCCCCCTCCACTCTCTGGAATAACAACCCCGATTCAGTTTCCCTCAAAGAAACATTTCCCAATATCTGGGAATATATAGGCCTCTCGTTCTGGCAGCACAGAGGCTGGTGTGTGTCGAGAGTGTGTATTTCCTGTGGCCCTTCAGTGAGTACACAAAGCCCACATGAACCCCCCGCATTTTTAAAAAGTGGGGGGGGGGGGGGGAGCGACTGGGTCATGCAGAAACTGAAGTGTTCAGATTGCATTACAATTCAAATTAACCATGCAGAGTAATGGGATTACAGTCCTCGGCGCTCTGTGAGAAGGTGTCCCGAGTCTGGTGAACTCACAGGTGACAAGCTGCAACACAATCAAAGGCTCCCGGCTGACCTCGCAGCGATAACGGCTGTAAACTGAAGACTGTCTTCATTTAAAGTGAGCTATCTCTACAATTCACCACCACAGCCGAGCACACACACACACACACACACACACACTCTCTCTCTCTCTCTCACATCCTTTTCGATTACAGACACACACACACACAAAGACACAAACCTGAACCAACTGGCTGCAGAGTGGTGTGAATCATGGCCCATTTAAAAAGAATCGTCGTGCTCAATACGCTTCCTCCTTCGAAATCTCTTCTACTTAACAAGGGAGTGAAAAGATGCTTTTGTTTGCCCTCCTTTTTAGAGGCGACAGGAAGCTTGAAAGACACAAATGAACATGAAAATAGGAACAAAGTGCCAAACTCACAGTAGGAATGCTGGGTATTTGATATGTGTGCTGGGTAATTAAAATCTCAAAGACAACCATGCTATAAGCACATTACAAAAACTGGGGGGGGGGGTGCGGCTAAATGACACAAAATCCAATGTTGCAGAGTCACTGATTCATGTTTTCAGTGGAGGGAAGTTGTCATGCACAGGAGACAGTCAGTTCAGCACACAGGTGTCTGTTCCTGTTTCACGCAGTGGGTTATAAACAAGCCGACATACGGTAACTCTGATGGTCTCTTCTCTCTTTTTTTTTTACCACAAGGGAGCATTTTAACTTCTGTAGTGGTTATTCGCCAGTAAAAACACTCCACTGATAATGAACTTTAGCCACGGTAGATGTGAATATGCAACAAGATTTGCGTGCGACTGCCTGTCTGACTCCTTCCCTAACTCGTATTTGTATTTTACTGGAAGTGAAGCACAGCACGTCGGCTCATTACACTAAAAAAAAAAAAAAGATACACAATGATCATTCAGCAGCATGTCAGCTGTGTCACACACAGAACAACTCATTCAAATGTAATGTGTGTCAGTTGAGACCCAACCCAACACTCACTCAGCACTTCCTTTATTACTCAATACTTTCATGTAATCATTTAACACTGATTTTTAAAGGCCGGGGTTGTGTTTTTAAGAGCGTAACCTTTACCTACCGTGTGATTTCTTACAGAAAATCTGGCTCCAAAATGCTAAAAGTCCCATGAGCTCAATCAATCAGTATGAAATTGGGATTATAGACATGTTTAACATATTTAGGTGTTTTTTTATGTCTCATGACTTTACCCCCAAACTACCTTAAACCAGCAGCAGCAGTAGCAGATGTGGGTATTTCCCTTTTATTATAAGTTCTCTCTCAACATATATTCTGAGGGCTTTTGAGATGTGAAGATATGGAAATGCCTCTTTGTGGAGTTTTTAAAACACAATTAGTGGATTTTGAGGCTTTACATGCCCTACATTTCAAATGCAAACTGCCCTGAGCAAAAACAGGATTTAAATGCCCCAGTCACACATTCCCATTCATGCACACAGCAGATTTAAAGCCCCCATTGTAGCCTCCCCCTGTGTCTGTCTGTCTGACCGCTTCACCCTTTGTTGTCACTTTATCTATTATTCCAGCTATATAACCGTAAATGTTGTTGTTTTTTCAGGGTGATTTTGGGTGATATGTGTGTATTTGTACCAGATAAACTGGACGCCTCACTCACCGACTTGCAGTACGTTGTCCACGCAGCCGCTCTCCAGCAGAGCGATGCCCCGTCGGAACGGCAGCCGCGTCTCGTCGCTGCTCTCCCCGCTACCTCCGACCTCCTCCCCGCCGCCGCCGCCGGTGTTGAACGACGAGTACATGCAGATCTCCCGCTCGCTCCTCGGGAAAGACCAGTACACGATCCGCCGCTGCACGGGCTCCGGGATCCGCTCGAAGCGCTCCTCCACCCGCTGAAACGGCCACTTCTCAGCGACTTTCCGCGCCGCGATGTCCAGGAGAGTCTCCGGGCTCTGGGTTTTGCTCGATTCGCCCTGGGCGGCAGCCGAGCCGCCACACGGCGCCCCCGCGGCCCGCTGGCCTTGCCGACATGTCGCACTGTAGCCCGGTCTACAGCAGAGCCGCTTGGCCGGGGGCTGCTGTACGCGCTCCGCCATGATAGCTCCGCTTTAACGTCAACGCACCATATGAACGGGATAGGGAAGGGAAGACGTTACCCGCGGCTTGTTGGCCGTGTATGGCCAAATCATCCCTTTATGGAAACATGGGGGCAGGGCTTCTCCGGGCTTGTCAAACCCCTTTGTTGACAAATTGAGAGCAGGCGTGGTCTGTCCGGTCGGCTCGGTGCTAAATAAGGACTGGAGGGCGGAATTCCCGCACGGCTGCTAATCCTTTGTGAGTTTGAGCTTAAAAAAAAAAGGAGGGGGGGGGGGGGTCGCGGTAATAACGCCCGTCTCTGCTCTCCAGGCTGTGGCTCTCCCGGTGGGCGTCGACAGAAATTACAGACAGAGGCACCAGGAAGGCTGCATTGTCCCGCTGGTGAACCAGTAAAGCCGGGCTGAACGCTGGGAGCCTTTATGGGCGGTGATCGGCCTGTCAACAGAGGAGCCTCGTGGTTCTGGGGGAGGGGGCAGTGAACGCAACACCGCCCCCCCACCCCACCTCCCCTCCCCTCCAGCTCCCCCCCTGTGACGTTCAAAGGTCCACCGGAATGTGGATCCGGTTTAAAGCAAACACAGCTCATTTTCATGGTCATCTTTTATGGGAGTGATATTTAAAAAATCCCCTCCAGGCATGTTTTAAGATGCATATAAAAGACTTTTTACACACAAAAAGTTAAATTATCTTGTTAAAATCCTTCTAACTCATTAAAAATAATCCAAAATCTATAAATATGCAAATGTCTTTAATTTCAGAAGTTTAACTGCTGGACACAAGATGTCTCCTGCTTCACTGTTAAGTCCATTTTTCAGTGTTTGTGCACTGGAGGCTTCAAGTTTCCACATCACACTAAGTTGAATATTGGACCAGGTTTGGCTTCCAAACTATTTGTTTTGATTATTTGTCACAAATCATGCTGGCCCACACCCCTTAAAATCTGATTTTCATTGAGCACAGAGAAACTTTCCACTTTCAGCAGATGAATGTGAAAACAAACTCTGCACATACATCATTCTGCACAGAGAAGAGAACAACATCCAACTGTAGGAACAAGAAGAAAAACAGATTTTCGAGTGGAGGGGGACTTTAATTTATGTTGAAAATAACTAAATGGACAAAAATGTTTGCTTTTTAATCCAAGTATTTATTTTTTTGGCAACTTCCATATCCATAAAATGAAATGGACCAATAGAAAATGAACTTTTCCTTATTTGTAAATGATTTTTACAATTCACTGGTCAAGCTGCAAAATAGAAAAGCAACAAAGACCCAAACAGTTTTTAAACAATTATTGACTAATGTTACTTGATTATTGATGTAAAAAGCTTCTTGCACAATTCCCTTTTTTATTTTATTATGTCATAACTGGAGGATAGATGACATAATGACTAACTGTTGGTAATAATTGTTGATTCACTGGAGTCGTTCTTGTTAATGTTATTTTGCAGCCACATGCTTCTGATGCAGTGGCGTCAAAAAGCATATTCTGTGTGTAATTGAAAAGATTGCAGAGTGAAAAGAAGTCAAAATTGAAGTTAAACGAAAACATGCAATTTGCAAGAAAACAAGTAATTTACAAATGAATGAAAATATTATATCACAATACATTTAAAGGTGTTTTAATCAGTTCTTGACCGATAGAGGACCCATCCAGCAGACATGGAGCAACATTAGCATTCATTTGGGGTCATTTCTGTGGCCACCATACAAATGTAAGTCCAATATTCATTCTCCTTTTAACTCTGTTAAGGTTAAGCTAGTTTCTAACTTCGTCTATCTGCTGGTTGGTGCTGGGCAGGTAGCGTACAAAAGGTTTGGCTGAATTCCCTGGTACTTTGTTTCCTCTTTTTGTTCTTCACACTTGTTTATATGTTACTGTCTTTTGAATTTGATTGTTTTCAATAAAGTTAGAAAAAAACTCAGCTCATTTCATTAAGAGGAAATATAGTAGTGGATGGAAACAAAACCAGGACTGTATGTATTGCAAAGGTCTTGTCCTCAATAATTTGTAGTTATTTATTAAGATTATTATTATTTTTGTGTGAATTTGTGTTTCTGTAAGCAGAATAAAAGTGAATAAAAGACCAGTGGTGGAAAAGTACCAGTGTAAAAATACTCCATTACAAGTAAAAGTCCTGCATGAAAACTCCAACTTAAGTAAAAGTACATAAGTATTATGAGCCTGATGTAGTTAAAGTATTGCAGTAAAAGTAGTGGTTTGGTCCCTCTGACTGATATATTATTATATATGACATCATTAGATTATTAATACTGAAGCATCAGTGTGTAAGCAGCATGTTACTGTTGTAGCTGCTGGAGGTGGAGCTAGTTTCAACTACTTTATATACAGTTAGCTGGTTTAGTCCAGTGGTTCCCAACCTAGGGGTCAGGCCCCTCCAAAGGGTCAGCAGATAAATCTGAGGGGTCGTGAGATGATTAATGGGAGAGGAAAGAAGAAAAAACAAAGTTCTGATACACAAATCTGTTTTCAGTTTTTGGACTTTGGACACCATTTTGCTTTGTTTTATGACATATTGGAGCGTTTTACCTCTTACGACACTGAACAGTTATTTGAATGAAACTATGAGAAGTTTGGAGTGGATTCACTATTTGGTGGAGCTGCTGACAACTCATAGACATCTGAAGTTGGGAACCACTAATTTAATCTTATAAAACTAAAATCTTCATCTGAAAAGTTACTTAAGCTGTCAAATAAATGTAGTGGAGCAGAAAGTACAATATTTCCCTCTGAAATGTAGAACCAGGCTGACTATAAGTATAAAGTCATAGAAAATGACTTAACTGCTATACTTCACTATCAGTGCTGTTACTTTCCATCACAATTTAATACACAATGTCTGCAGGCATGTAATTAACATAAGTAATTGTTTCTTTGCCACTGATTACTTCTTCATGAAGGCCCCCTCTCCACCTGAGGACAACTGGACACAGTTCAGTACAGATAATGGTCATGTTGTTTTTGTCCAGTTGCCCTTGAGGCTCAACTGCTGGATTTCTGTTTTATCAGCTGGGTCATTGCCTTCACCTGGAGTCCCAGGTGCAAACTAGTCTCTGAATAGATGACTACAATTGGAACAATAGGTTTATTATGACTTCAATGAAGGTTTGCACTGTTTTTCTGATTGAACCTGTTGCTGTGTCCCAAGTCATTACTATGTATATAGCCTAATGTTTAAATGCAATATTTAGACAGTTTATGACACAAAGAAGTAGTTTTAATGTTCTCTGACTCTGCTGGGTGTTGTGAGTATTATGAAAATACAATTCTAAGAAGTAATGTATGAGGGCATCCCTATATTTCCTTTCTATATCTACACTGTAAACTGTCCAATAAAGGCAAAATGCCAAAAAGTAACCAAAAAAAAACTGCAAAATGCCTACATGTTATCAATTTAATGTTTCTTTTATTATCCATGCAGCAAAACCAGCAATTCAACAACAAAGTGAACATAAATCAGTCTTGCAGTGGCTCAATAGATGACATAATGACTAACTGTTGGTAATAATTGTTGATTCACTGGAGTCGTTCTTGTTAATGTTATTTTGCAGCCACATGCTTCTGATGCAGTGGCGTCAAAAAGCATATTCTGTGTGTAATTTAAAAGACTGCAGAGTGAAAAGAAGTCAAAATTGAAGTTAAACGAAAACATGCAGTTTGCAAGAAAACAAGTAATTTACAGATGAATGAAAATATTATATCACAATACATTTAAAGATGTTTTAATCAGTGACCGATAGAGGACCCATCCAGCAGACATGGAGCAACATTAGCATTCATTTGGGGTCATTTCTGTGGCCACCATACAAATGTAAGTCCAATATTCATTCTCCTTTTAACTCTGTTAAGGTTAAGCTAGTTTCTAACTTCGTCTATCTGCTGGTTGGTGCTGGGCAGGTAGCGTACAAAAGGTTTGGCTGAAAAAACATCTGCCTGCTGCTGCTGCTGCTGGGAAAGAGACTGATGACTGAACCAATACAATAAATACGTCGATATATATACTGTATATATATTGGTGATTTGGTTCAACAGATGCACTTTGTTACTGAAGTTCTTTGAGAAATTTACAATGTAGTACAAAGTCAAGAGGTTGTGATATGTAGCACAACAAGCTAGTGAAGCTCTGTAAACAGAACTGCAATCCTGCACATGCTCAGTGGCGTCTGCCTTACACAGAACTACTCGCCGGAGACTGAAAACGTGATCGCTGTAATTAGTCTTTGGAGCTGTTTCTAAACACACTGAAGTGACCAAACTCTTCATAATGAAGGAACGTGTCACCCAGTGCAGCGGTGTGACTCATTGACGTGTTTTTAATAGTTTTTGGTCAACAGCAGAGGTCTACGGCACAGAGGAATAAGATATATCAGACTTTGGATACACACACAATACTTTTTGTTGGTTTGGCTCTGCACATGAGATTTGTTTACAATAAGAAAAATATAGAAAATCGCCAGCCTTATCCTTTAATTTCCTCATCCCGTCCACACAATAACACTTTCTTTACTTCAATCACTACACAATTAAAGTATGCAATATTCTGTTATTCGACAACAACAAAAAAACAAACTCTGAGTCCCAGCAGCCTCAGTCAAAGACGTCTGATATCTCTTTTTGATCGGCAGCGGGGGAACGTTTTAAACAGTTTTATTCATGCATAAACACTCTGTTTGTCACTGTAATGAGTTTATCTGTCTTTTTTTCTTCCCATTTCCAGTTACAGTACCACCTGCTGCTCCTGCAGGACAGAGTTAGCAGCAGCCTCATTTCAGCACACTTGCTCCATGCTGTGTAAATGATTTAGGCCCCCTGGTTGAAAATCTTTACTATTGTCTCATTTTACCCTGCAGACAGTGCTGTAGAAGCGCAGTAATGACTGAGCCTATCCACTCAGCATGGTAGTAACGGTAGGAGGGCTGAGGGAAGACAGCAGTAGACACACACACATCACACTGTCTTGAATAAGGTAGTGCCACCTTCAACAGCTCAGTTTATGCTCATTTCTGAGGCATTCAGCTGCATTTCTCTTTGACTGCATTAAATTTAAATTTCAGATGCTCATTATGTTAATAAGGTTCTTATCTGCTTTTTCACCCAGAGTACATACATTTCATCAAGGTGCCTCATTTAATATTCAGTGCTGCTGTCTATTCAGTTTTAGCCACGCTAGCAGCTCTATGAATGCCAATGTCAGTTTGTTGGTTCACCATTTTGGTCCAGACTGAAATATGTCAACAACTGCTGGATGGATCGACATTAAATTTGGGACAAATATTCACAGTGTAGAGAAGATAAAGCCTACTGACTTCTGTGGTTTTGTGTGAAATGTCTCAACAACTATTCAATGGATTGTCATGAAATTTGATTCACACTCAGGATAAATTATAATAACTTTGGTGATCACTTAACTTCTAAAATCAAGGGTCACCATCAGGTCAAATTTAAAATTTTGATTTACTTTCTTCTTTTCTGTTTAATTTTGTTTTCTTTTTTTTTAACTCTTATTTGACATATTACATATTTTTGTTTTAATGTCATGTGCACATTTGTTTGACTTTGGTGTTTCATAATACAGTTTGTAGTCTAACACGGTGAACATTAAACCTGCTTAGCATCAGCACGTTAGCACTGTCATTGTTAGCATGTAGCGTAAAGCACTGTTGTACCTAAATACAGAGCAGATAGCGTGGCCGTAGTGAATGCACCAGGAAACATTTGCTAATATCCTGGTATACCAACAAATCGTCATCCATGCGCTGAACTTAAACAGATATAACTGAACATTTCTTCTCTTTCTGACTTTTATTCCAAGCAGCATCTACCAACACGTCTTGAGGCTGAAGCCAATATGGAAGCACCTTAAAGCGCTCCAACTGACTCCCATTCAAAAAGCCTCAACTTCTCTCTAGAAATACTCAGTCAATCATTGTTTTCAACGAGTCATTCTGGTCTCAATCTCTAAATTCAGGCCCTCTAATAAGTGTGCTGGTGGTCATTTTGGAAATTATTACTCAGTAAATAAGATTTGAAGACTTATAGTTGCTTTGATGTGTGCTGTGTGGGCATTGCTAGCTTCGGTCCAAGGTAACGGGGCGTGTTTCCAGAGCGTGAAAGGCGACACCCCCAATTCCTTATTTGGAAGGTCCTGGCTCCAAACGGAAAAGATGGCGCCGACCGTAAACTGCAACTCTGGGCTTCAAAGCGGCTCCAATGCAAACCAATGTTTTATTCACACCACATTCCCACAAATCTCATAGCCACATAAAACATTCAGTTTGAACTTTAGCAGTTTTATTTTGTATGTACACGACTGAACTTATTGTTCCTCACTGAACAAAGATCATGCATCATTTCTTGCAACGTCTTTGCATCATATGTTTTACACTATTCAGGTATTCAGGCATAAAGAATTCTTTAAGACTCCCATTAATGTGATTTCTATGGATGGACTCTCTGCTCAGCTGAGATGGCTAGTACGGGTGATAATGACACTCTTGCTCACTCCTGGGGGTAATCAGACACTTTCACACACACACACACACACACATGCACAACACAAGCCATAGTATCCTTTCACGCTGGGCTCATTTGCATCCTCATCAGTATGCATGAAATTTCTCGCTGTACTTTAATACCCTAACTGCTGCATAATACACTTTAATGAGCATAAAAGTGAGCATGACAATTAAAACTCGCATTAATCACTAAACGCTGAGGGGTGGGGATGTGGGATGAGATGAGAGAGGGAGAAAGGAGGGAGGGAGAGAGGGAGGGTGTGGGAGGATACTGAGGACTGGAGGATAAAGAGCACCCCAGAGAGGATGGGGGGAAGAGAAAAGACACTGAAGTGAAAAATGAAGAAAGGATGGAGCCAATGGATAGTGAAGAGCAGAAAAAAGGAGGAGGGGAAAGAAGGAAAGAGGATGATGGTAAGAGCTCTTCTACATAAACGTTGGAGGGTGATGAGCTGGCAGAGTCGTCGCCACGGGAACAGCAGATGAATGATGTGTTTTCATCTCAGAAGTGTGTGGACAAGCGAAGCCCTGCTCTCCCTGTTAGTGCCTCTTTCCCCCCCTTTATCCCTCCATCATTTCCTGTTTTCTCACTTTCTCCCTTTGTTCCTCCTCCTCTTCGTCCCCTTCAAAAGACGGACAGGGAGTAGAAGAATCATTCACAAAGAGGATTATGTTCCCTGAGAATGAAAACCAAGCAGTTTTTGCACCTTTACCTTCCCCCCACTGTGCTCTTTCCTCTCTGTGACACTGAGGGGATGGAGAATATGAATATTCAGAAACAAACGCATGTTATGATCTCATTTGGATTTCTTACACCTCTGATCTTTCCCCCCCTTAAAACACTCCCAAGCTCAGATGTAAATTTAATTTTCCTTTGTGGCTACGCTTGGTGCAAGGTTTTAGCGGCGAATATAAGCTGCAGCGTTGAGCATGCATGAAATCTTACTGTCACACGGAGTTACGCAGACGTCTGGTGATGTACAAAAAGAAAGGTTAAACACGCATGTGAACAAATTGCACTTTTTGCTCCACTACATTTATTTGACAATTTAGGAACTGTTCAGATTAAGATTTTACATTAAAAAAAACATTTGATAATCTTAGAAAATACAATGCATTGTTCGAGATTAAACCAGATTTGGTTTGTGACTCTTTAAAGCAGAAAAGCAGTGTCAAGTTGGGATCCCTTGTCACGTTTCAGATGTCTGAGTTGTTAACAGTTTCACCCATTGTTTAAGGCACAAAAAGGTGATTTTGGAAACAGTCTAGGAGTTTTTTTAGCAGTTCTACCAAAGAGAAATTTCCCCTCCAAACAGGTCGAGGCCCAAAGATGTAAAACTATCCAATATTCTTCACAAAAAACAAAGATTAAAGAAAAGTCTCAAAAAGATTCATAGAAATTTGTGTATCAGAACTTTGTTTTTTCTTCTTTCCTCTCCCATTAATCATCTCAAAGCACTACTTTTACTGTAATACTTTAACTACATTTTACTGATGTACTTAAAGTGACTACATCTATATTTTTACAATAGCGTATGATCTGTCAGTGTGTAATGTGTTGGTTGTGGCTCATAGTGATGAACCTACAGAGAATTATCAGTGACTCTGCAGCTCCCCTCGGCTTTACGGAGCTTTATAGTGAGTTTCAGCTCAGCTCAACTTAAAAGCTGATGATATGTCAGAGTTGTGTTCACTACTTGTTTGTTTCTGCTGAAAACTAGTGGACAAAACATCACTGAATGCAGGTTTAAGTATACTGAATACTTCTTCTGCCACTGCAGAAAAAAATACAAGGTAAATACAAATATTCACATGCAGACGACATGTGCCTAAAATACAGTATAATTTATTGTACTCTTTAACATGTTAATTACAGCAATTAAATATCAAAATGTCTTAGAGTTATGCACAGAGCCAACACACACACACACACATACACACACACAGAGCTCATGATCTAATCTAATCACCATTTTCGTTGCAGAGTTGACACATTTCATACAGTATGTGACCCTCTTTGTCCTTCCTTTAGCTGAACCTTGAAGGGTGTGTGTGTGTGTGTGTGTGTGTGTGTGTGTGTGTGTGTGTTTGTGTGTGTCAAAGGAGGCATAATAAAAACTCCATCTCCATTTCCATAAATCAGAGAGGCAGGTTTGTTGTCACCCAGTTGAGGGGCCTGAGAGGAAGGCCCCAGGGCCTGTAGGGATTATAAGCCATGCAGTGTGTGTGTGTGTGTGTGTGTGTGTGTGTGTGTGTGTGTGTGTATTCACTTACAGGATAACCCATGCTCTGTAACGGTGCCCACAACTCATTGTCTGTGCTGCACACACTTAATGTTTAAAACATATTTTCTTGTATTTTTTCCTTCTGTCTGTCTCTCTTCCTGTCTCTGTCCTCCACAGAGCTCTGCCCACTTCTTCATGCACCAGTCCTCCCAGTACTAATGTACTAATGTTTAAAGTGCAATATTTCTTTTTGTGGACAATTATTTATCATATTTAGATCACAGAAACCTCAGTCAGACAAAGAATATTGGGGAAAAGGGGACAATAAATGAAAAAAAAGCAGACAAAAAATAAATAAATAGCAAAATAACAGCAACAACAACAACAACAACAATAAGTAGTATTAAGAAGTAAAAGATCGAGCACAAATGAACACTGAAACATGTTTTTCTTGCTGTAATCATTCCTCCAGTTCATACTGACCATTAGATGATCCTCCTGTTAAGGTCTCCACCGATTCAGGAGAAACATTTCAGTGTCTTTAACAGCTACATGTTCGACTTTCTTCTTCAGGTAGTTACTGACTTCTGCTGGTTGGTACGAGGCAGGTAACGGTCAGGTAACGGTCAGGTAACGGTCAGGTAACAGTCAGGTAACGGTCAGGTAACGGTCTGGTAACGGTCAGGTAACGGTCTGGTAACAGTCAGGTAACGGTCAGGTAACGGTCAGGTAAAGTCAGTTTATCAGAGCTTGCTTAAAAGAGGTTGATGAGAGACTGAAACAATACACTAAATGAGGCCAAGGTGATGATTCTCTGTGGGTTGGTTGGTTGAATCAGTGTTAATATAAAAAAAAATATTCATTAATGGAGCTTCAAGAAAAGACCTAATCTGGTGTCACTGGTGTTTCATCACCCGGGGGACAACTAAACTGAAAAATGGGATGTAGTCTATCCTCACCTACCTAATAGAATATATCAAAGATTTAATATACTGTACATATACATAAATGCAAAGGATTTACTATAATGTGTGATGTTAGGAATAAGCGACCAAATCAATTTAAAAATTAAATTTCTTTTCACATCTGTCACATTCCCATACAATATGTGCTGTGAAACAACATATTCTTGAGGCTAATGTGCAATAAAGATAGAATAGAATAGAATAACAGTAAAAATATGAATTAGAAAAATATATAAAGGATAAAAACTCAAAGATAAAACTTTATAAATACATGTAATATCAGTATTAAAATATTAAAATGTATATTGGCCCAGTGTGTAGGTGGTCTGTGCAGTTTTCCAAGTAAATTAAAATGTAAAATGTAACCAAATGATACAATAAATTAGTGGAAATATAATCTGTAAAGGATTCACACATACTGCTCCACTAATACTCAATACTCTGGCTTTAAATGTGGTCCATGTTTCTATTTCAGGTTTATCAAGTGAATCACATCATTAACATCAATAAGCATCAACACGAGCAGCTCAATCGATGCCTTTTGAAAATCTGATCACTGAGTTTGTGTGATTTTGCTCGCAGCCAATCAACACGAGCTCTTCTTATATATCAAATGTGACGTGTTACCACAGCAAGCATTCACAGACACGGAATATAACCATAATTGTTAATAATTCATGCTTTAATGCTAATATAATAATGTTAATATAACGATAATGTAAGCTATGTACCAGACATGATTTTTAAAATGAGCTGTCCAGATAAATAATTTATCTCATGAAGCTGGTTAATAAATATTTTAATAATCTGTACGCTTTCAAAATCTATTAGTGTAACACAGACTTGGATGTGTGGAGGTGCGACCATACATTTCATTTACATCACAGATTTACTTTTACTGATATTTATACTAAAACAATCACGCAGCTCATTCACAACTTTCTCAAATGTCCAAAAAGTCCGTCTTCTTGTTTTGAATGTTTCAGGATGACCAAGCTGTCATGTTCGTTTACTGGAAGATTAAATAAACTACATTTGATTTTAGATGTTTCTTTCAGTTTATCATACAGTTAACAGTTTGCTAACACAGCAATAATACATCACTGTTGTGTTTACAGCCCCCCAGGTTACCAAAAAATGGATTAATGCCACTACTGTAGGTTTAAAGTCCAACTGAAATCAAACTGCCTTTTTTGTCAACTACAGAAACATTTCTGCTCTGTAAATCACTTGTCCTGTGTTCTCCTTTGAGAAAAAACGAAGACACCAATAGCGAGAAATTTTTTAAAAAGTCTTTGGTTTCATGATTGCGCCCCACAGTTTTGCATTAAACTGTTAGGATACCATTAATTATCCGCTTATGTAGCTGGTGTCCTTATTTCAATACAGCTAATCAATCTTTCATAAAGTGATAACGTGTCGTTCTATCATCAGCAGAGCAGACGGTCACACTGAGCCTGATAGCATCCTGCTACACAACACAGAGCCGCAGACTCTGAACAACAACCCACGTTAGCTTTCCTGCTAAAGTCTCCTTCTTATCTAACTTACAAACATTACACACATCTTGTCCTGCAGCTTGTTGAAGAAGCCACCAAACAAACATTCACCAGGGAAAAGTTCACCGCTAACGTCAGTTAGCAGCTAGATAGCTAATTAGCTGCTCATGGTGTCTGAGAAAAAAAGGAGTAGTTCTGATATTTTTCCAATGACCTTGTTTCTTCATTCTAATACAAAACTGCAAACAATACTTTTAAAAAACATGTCGACATTATTGGTGACTACAAAGAGGGATGATCAAATGTGACTTCAGCTGGACTTTAAAAAGGGAAGTGTTGCTTCCAAAATAGGACTGTATGACTAATAATGCAAGAAGCATTACAGATTATACTCAACCCAAAATGATGATGCATGGCTGCATCACAGTGTGCAGATGTCATCCTCAGGTCACTGAAGGCTTTTTGCAACCAGTCTGAAGATCAAGTAAGAGATTTGCACACAATTCTGCGAATGTATGTCTGGAAATCCCACTTTCGATAATACATTCTTACATTAGCATCTATTTCAATCAGATTAACTGTTTTTCACCTTTGGTTACAGCACCTGTTCTTATGTATATATTAAACATCTTAAATACTATGTATTCTTTGTGTTTTTGCTGGTGAATACTGCCTAAAAATGAGGTTCAGCAGGTTTTATGTGCAATAATAGTTTTATTTTAATATTATCTAGTACACTTGAGTAGATTAATAATTCAAAATAAAGTAAAAGACAGTGTGCAAGACAGGAAGTTTCTTCTTTATTATGGCAACAGCTTCATCATCAAATATGACCAGCACATGGACATTTTAGGGCTGCAATTGCAATTGTTTTCATCATTGATTAATCTACCCACTATTTTCTCAATTAATCGATTAATCATTTGGTCTATAAAATGTTTACTAAAGCCCAAATTCATGTCTGACCAACCAAAACCCCAAAATATTAAGTTTACAACGACACAAAACAGAAAAGCAGAAAATCTTCACATTTGAAACAATGGAACTATTAAACATTTGGCACTTTTTATTGAAAAGATTATTTAAACAATGAACTGATTATCAAAATAGTCATTTATACTGTAAATTCAATTAAAAAAAACTTCCCTTGACCTTTTTACAAGTAATTGTGTGATGTGCTTCATAAAGATTCATCTCAGAGATTTATCTTTAAATTTCATATATTTTGTGTCTCCATTATTTATTTAAATAGCAGGTACAACAGGGACAGAGCAGGAGACGGAGGGGAAAAAAGGAAACTGACCCAGAACCTCTGGGCATGTCACGCAGCCATTTAAATTAATTTGAGACTCAAATACGTCTCCAAGCCCATCATTTAACTCTCATCATCATTTATGTTCTTTTCAATTACATGAAGGGGTTTTAAACTGTTATTAAACCACAACCTCTTCTCCCAAAAGTTAATCAGAAAGTTTCAGAAAGAGTTTTCAGAATCATCTCTTCTCGGCGTGAAGATCGTCCTCCAAAGATTTCACCCTCTGAGGGCCGGAGATAGTGATATATGCTGTATATGTGTCCCATCTGATCTGATCCAGTGGGTTTGCAGTGGTGAAATTGATCCCTGTGGTAGAAACACTGACAGGCCCGAGGAGCCAAATGAATTAGGAAGAGGAGAAGAAGACGGTGAGGGCTTTCTGTTTGTTCTGCCTCTAAATAATACAGCACGATGACAGCCAGCAAACAAAAGCATTTGTGTAGCCAAGGAGTGATACCGGGGATAGGATATAACACAGAGGAATGCTTAAATTACAGATGAGAACGGAAACATCTTTTTTGATGTTTTGTTGTCTGTGAAACATTGATGGCAGCCAAACCAGCGGGGACGGAGATAACTGTAGCGAGGAAGCTACAAAGCTCAGTGTTTGACCATCCAAAAAAAGCACTGCTCTGCTCCCAAATGGACTCGCTTTTTAAAAAATATTTGCAGCATAAAACGTCTTCTAACTTTTTTTTTTTCCCCTCCAACTTAATTGCATTGCTTGGGGGTGGAAAAAAAATGCCAGCCAAGTGATTGTATCCAAACTCCCTGAATGTGATTAAACATAAATGTGTAAAGTGTCGGTGGGGAGATTTATCCCTGAATAATTAACAACACTGTATTATATTGCTGTAAGAATTATTCTGCCTTAAAATGCTCATTTTCAGTGTGCATGTGTTTTTTAACATTCATGCATCTGAAAAATAATTGAAGGGCCCTGCGTGCTGAATATTTCATCTCCCCCCGCCTCTTTTCCAAATTTCACAGGCTGAACGATGGCTTTTGCACCCAAAAAAAGAAGGATATGAATTTTTCAGGCATTTTAAATAATTAAGCCCAAAGTGTTTGGGGCGGCAAAGCCCTGATAAACTAATCTGAGGCAGAGGAGAGAAAAAGGTCTGAGAGGGACATTAGAAATTTATTATTTTATCAGCAGCTATTTATTATTAACATAGAGAGATCCCATTAACATTCATAGACAAAGGGACTCCTGGGAGGATGCCCTGTGGATTTCAAGGTGATACATTAAAACGGAGAAGTTAAAGGAGGGGAAAGTATCGGCTGCTGCCCCTCATCTGCATACCAGCCAACATCTTTCAGTCAGTGGGGTTTCTTGAGGGGTTTTTGTGAGTGGATGGCAGATTTAGGACATGAAAATGAATCGCTCTGGCTTCACAAAGTCACATACTGAATACTTGATGTTAGAATCGCACAAGAAACACAGTATCAGGGCTGTAGCTGCTACTGAGGACACTGAGGTCAGTGTTTTTTTTTCTGGGAATTTGGGTTTCAGCAACTTGGGAGAAGTTAAACTCTGATACCAACAAATCCTCCAAATACGTGGTTTGACCATATGACTCCAGAGCGACACAGTGTTTTCTAATCTGGAGCCTCTCAGCAATAATCAGCAGGACAACATCATTTGTCTGTGCTTTCCAAAACCGTCACACATCACAGTTAAACAATAATGATGTTTTATGATGTGACAATGCTGTGGTTAAGGTCTGGTTAGGTTTAGGGAGAGATCACTTTGTTAAGGTTAGTGAAATGTGTTGTAGGTTAAAGTTGCTGCCTCCTTAAAGCTACAATAATAACCACGGGTTTAGGGTTAGGGGATGATCGTAGTCACGGTTTTTAAAAAACTGTCCTGACTCGCACTTGGAAACAGGAAGTAAACAGCGGTCTCCTGTGGCAAAGTCCACCGTTGGGTTAATGCCTCCATCCACCCCTCCTCCTCTGAATGAGGAAATCTGTCCACACCACTGCTCCGGGTCACAATTACTGCAGCCGCTAGATGGCATCTGTCACTCAAACTATATGTCTTTTTTGGGCGACTGACATTACGACCTATTGTGTCGTTTTTCCTGTGAACGTTCTCCTTTCAGCTCACTGTTTTGGTCATAAAACCTGCAACAGTAAAAAAAAAAAAAAAGGGTCCGTTAAAGGGAAGTTTTTCCTCGCCGCTGTCGCCAAGTGCTTGCTCAGGGGGAATGTTGGGTCTCTCTGTTAAATAAAGAGTACAGTCTAGACCTGCTCTATGTGAAAAGATCCCTAAGATAACTTCTGTTGTGATTCGGTGCTATATAAATAAAACTGACTTGACTTGTTTTGATGAAGAAGTCCTCAGAATTAAACATCAAAATACATCTTTGTCCCACACACTCCAGAACACATTGCAGTTATGTGGCGTGCACAGTAACCACTCAGCTACCAGGTTGCTCCAACTTGACCACGTTTGAGCCAAAATACAAAATACAGGGAGAGAAAAGTCAAGCGAGACCAGACAGAGAGATGTTTAACAATCAGTAAAACAAAAAAAAACAAACTATCTGTTTATCTGCTTGATGTAAGAGAGCACCTACACCTTTAAATCCTACAGGAGAGGAGGAGAACAGCTCAGAAAGACGTCCAATCCAACCCCATCTCAGACTACACGCACACACACACACACACACACACAGCTGACGGCCTTTATGAAAATATCCTAAATTCAATCAGGAGCTGCAAATTTCATGAGCTGGCCATCCTCCCTCTGAATTTCTTAACGGGGTGTCAGAACAATCTTCAAGGTGACGTCTGACACTCTGCGCACTGAATCAGAAAATCAGCTTTTCCAGACTGAAATCGTCTCTTCTCTGTTATTAACGGGCCGATCGGCTCTTATCTCACACCCTCACCGCCGCCCTCCTCCTACTGTAACCTCTCCCTCTCTGTTCAGTCCCCAGAATCTCATTATACTTGGTATTTGAAGGGAAAATGTAACACCATAGGATTTCCTATTATCATTTGGTATTTGGGGGGAAAATCGAAAAGGAAAAAAAAAATGGGGGGAAGGTGTTGACGTGTGTCTGCTGGTCTGTATGTGAATTAAAACTTTACATGTTCAGTGTAGTTTCAATGAGTTCAATACAGTTTCTTTACTTTCAGTTGGTTCATGAGACATGGAAACATTCAACAATCACCCAGAGTCTAAGATCAGAACACATAAAGAACTGAGCAAATGCTTTGAAAGAATAATTAAGAGTTAATTCATTTAGACCCTTTACAGTTTGCCTGTACGGAAATTTGTGAAAAAAGTGAAAGGCCCTCTGTAGAGCCAGTGTTTGGTTTGTCCATTCTGGGCTACTGTAGAAACATGGTGGTGCAACATGTAGACATAAAGGGCTCATTCTAAGGTAACGAAAACACAATGATTCTTATTTTCAGGTGATTATACACTAATTAAAACATAATTAAAACATACTTATGAATATTATATTATATATTCCATTTCTGCCAAGTCCGTTCCTCTAGATGCTACTAAATTCTACACACTGGTCCTTTAAACTCCTGTCGTACTTTTCTTTAACTGGACTGTGGGAAAGTTTCTGGCTTTTATAAATTGTGTGTTATACATGTGTGTAGAAGAGATGCCTCTATTTTTTTCTTCAGGACGGTCTGTTGTACTCTGTTGTATGTCTGTTACTGTTTTAGTTTTCATGTTTTATTCTTCACACTAAGTAAAGAACTTTTTAAATTATTTTTTGTATTAGTATACAAAGCTGACAAATTACAGACATTTCAACATTGGTGTAACAAAATATACAGACAATAACACAATAAACAAAACTATTTCTATTTTTCACTGTTGTTTTTATGTCTGATGTCATCACAACAAGAAATATTGATTGATTGATTGATTGTATATGTTTGTACAGTTTGCTGAGAAGTCTAATCTCTCAGCCAATGGGGACAAAAACAGTCTGAGAAATAAAAAATATAAAACTGGAGAGTTTGATAACAACAAGAGGAAGAAACTGAGTTTGATAGTTACCATGACAACGTATATGTTTGATGGGGGGAACACATGAGGATTAAACGAGGACACTGGATTTCATGAAAATCATCATTTGCAATTATAATTTTGAGGAAACACTTTCAAGAAGCAGTGAAGGATTTCTCTTAAGCTCTTCTCTGCTTCTGCAAAATCATCCTGAGAGCAGAGAAAATCTACAGACTCCCCTCTTCGATCTGCAGACGGTGCAGTGGATGCTGGGTAATGTCGGTGGATGTGCCTGGAGTGGTGGAGCTCCTCTGTGACCAAATACTCATCTCCTCTCTTTCACCCAAAAGAACCCATTAATATTTCAAATTAATGCAAATAACCTTAAATGATGAATAATTGCTCCGAATCAAAATTCAATTACTGTTAAACACTGACGAATTGCTGATTGAAAATTATGAATAATTTCTTTGACAGAGAAAGTCTCACAAAAAAAATGTATCTCTCTTAATAAGAAGGAGTGAGAGACGAGAACAAAAGCAGATTGTCTGTGTCATATTTCATTCAATACCTGAAACTTTGTATTTTATAAGAGAGGATCATGAAATAGTTTATATACAATTCAAATTTAACCTCTTCTCATCTTTTTTTGACCAAAAAGGAATCTGAAATGTGCGAAAAAGACCATGTGGAGTCAGTTAAGGCAGGTTTGTACATAAAGTTAGCAAAACCATGACCTTAAAGATGAAAAAAATATAGTCTCCTTCTCAATTCTCAGAAAGACAGCTGTTTCCTTTTTTTTTCTTTTCATACTGACCTTTAGAAAATCACCTCCAAACACACTTACAATGTAAGCGATGGGGGACCAAATCCACAGTCCTCGTTTTCTGCAGAAATGTATTAAAAAGTTTATTTGAGGATTTAAGATTTCAGCAGTCTGAGTTAGTCAGAGGTGAATATCTTCCACACTTACAGTCTTTTTAGCATCAAATTCCCTCTTTGCATTTCCCTGTTGAGCTGCAGTAGAAGAAAAAAGAGGGAATTTGGCTCTAAAAGGACAGTAACTTTGAAAGATATCTACTTGATTTGACTAATTTCAATGATCGAAGCTTCATTATTAGCCTCACAGAAACTTTTACATACATTTTTCTTTTAGATGTTTTTGTAAGTATGAACTTGGGAAATGATCCCAGACAGAAAAACCTGTTTCAATGTTCATTTCGTTCTAAGACAGACATGAAAAACTGTGAATCCGTCCTTTAGGCTTCACAGAGTTGGTTAGTATTTGTGTATATTTGTACCAGTATTGGTATGATTCTCTGTCTACATGCTGTAAAAAAACATGCAAACATGCATCTTAACACACGTTTAGTCAGACAACAATCATTTATAACTTATCATTTGAATAAGGAGCTGCTCTGTGCAGAGTGTCTGTCATTCCCCTTCTCTGTTTGTAAATAAAGTTGGTTAAAAAAAAAAAAGACCCACATGGAGGAGCTGCAGTGTGTTCCATAGCTCCTGTTTTTCCCAGGAGTCTCACAATTTTCACCTCCTCTCCCGGTGTCCTCCTGGGTTGTAACACTTCCTGAGTGCGACGCCTCCTTCCAGTTTCCACCTGCGTCGAGCGTGTGTTCTCACCGGTCGTCTCTGTGGTGACACCAAAGAGCTTCACTCTGCAAAAATACGCTGCTGTAGGCTGGAAAATTCAAGACTGAGACATTTAAACTTTGAAAAGGGAAAATTTCAATCAGGGGATCAATCAGATATTTGTCATTGGAGGGCCGGATTTGCCTACCACTGCAACAGGTAAAAAAACAATAAAATTTGAAGCAGAGGTGTGATGTGTGATCATGTGGAGGCTTCAACACTGAAGTAAAGGAAGTTCATGCCCCAAAAATGAGAGAAACAAGTAAATGGATCCATCTGCGAATCAAGAATTCTTTTACTGGATGCACATTTTTTATATTAAACCAGTTACTTCTATTAAATCTTGTACTTCTACCATCATCCTGATGCATGTTCTGTTACAAAAAGTATCAGCAGCCAGCTATTCATTCATCATTCATTCAGTGTAACATTTAAATGAATAAATGAATATCCTCTCAGTAAAGACCTCCTCCCTCTTCTCTCAGTTCTGGTATCTGTTCAGTTTCCCCTGACGATTCTGTCAAAGATCTCACTTCCACCTTTGATCCAGATCTTTCTTTTGAAAACTGCATCCAGGAAATAACTATGAGAGCTGTTTGAAGTCCTTCACTGACCTAGAAAACGAACCCACGCTTTTTGTTTCACTTCACATTTTACTTATGCAGATTTTTCTCTCCCAGTTGACCTTGTACACAAACTGTAGCTCCCTGTAAATGTGTCCATGTATTATTACCTGACTGTAGTTATAAGTCTACCTGCTAGTTACAGGAACCCTACATTTTGTTTCCTGCAGCCAAAATAAAAGGAGCTGAGACACATTTACATCAGGACTCTGCCTCTTTACCCAGTGGTACATTTACTCAAGTACAGTACTTAAGTACAATTTTGAGGTACTTGTACTTTAGTTGAGTATTTCCGTGATGCTACTTTATACTTCCACTCCACTACATTTCAGAGGGAATTATTGTACTTTCTACATTTATTTGACAGCTTTAGTTACTTTTCAGATGAAGACTTTTACTTGTAATGGAGTATTTTTACATTGCTGTATTGGTACTTTTACTGAAGTAAAGGATCTAAAAACTTCCACCACTGTCTGTACCTGATGTTGAGCTAATTTTGTTTTTAGCAAATTGAATTTGAACAATTTCAATATAGTTTTTTAATACTGGACATATACATACACACACACACACACACACACACACACACACACACATATATATATATATATATGTATATAGCACCTGTGCAATCTAATGCAATCCAATACAACAGTGCTGTAATAAATTCTACTTTTATGAAGGTTATACATTTTCAATTTTTGTTGAAATTGTCAGAAAATTGAACATAAAATATATTAAAAAGAGAAGAGTGGTTCTCTCTTTCCCACATTTTCAGCAGACCCCACCTCTGGATTGGAACAACGTGCTGACATTACTCATCACGCTGCAGTTTTCTTGTGAACAGCTGATGCAACTCTTCAGTCAGTAGGTGTGTGTCATGTTTTTTGCACTGGCAGTGAGAAAGACTTTCCTCCTGGGGACATTACTCACTAAGTTAGGGGCCAAGACTGTAGCCCATCCGACACGTGATGCTACAGCTCCATCTTCAGGAGGACAAGAGCAGAACAAGTTCACATGCATCCATTTAAAGCAGGTTGTTTCATGACAGAATAAAACCAAACCAGTTTCTGTTCTGTAGGATGATCCATACATGAAGGAAAGATTTTAATTTATTCATCAGTTTACTGTGTTATATTTCTTCATACTGCTGTATTTTACTGTCTTTTGTTCCTGTTTTTCATTTGTTTTGTTCTGTGTATATTATATCTGATTTATTTATGGAATTTATTTTATTTATTTTATGGATTCATTTATGGAAAATAAAGTTTTTCACACAAATACATAAACCTATAAACATATGACTGAATAAAAAGAAAACATTCTGTAGGATGAGGCTAACATTAACGAAACACAAGGGTAATATCAACAATAATAATAAACAATAATAATTAAATAAAGAAAAAAAACATAAGAATTCATCCAATCTATAAGAGTTGTGTGTATATCAGAGTGAGTTAATTCTTCCTTTGACCTCTTTATTATTTCTTTATTACTTAAACTATCGACATGTATGAAGTATGTTTTTATCTTTGTGTGTTTTATGCTTTTATCTGTTTTTATTTTGCACATTGAGCTACGAGTAAACAATTTGTTTATTTAACTGTATTAACCGTAGTATTGTTCTCTGCCACATGATGGAGTCAAAGTGACATTCTGGTGTAAAAGTGTAAATAACAGTTTTCTGTCACAGTATCAGAGATACTGTAAATAATATGCATTAGTGGAAGAAGCACCTCAAACCCTTTATTTAAGTAAAAATATCAACAAAACAATGTAAAAATACTAGAAGTGAAAAATCCTACTATCAGTCATGTTTATGTAAAGATTCAAAAGTACTCGTTCTGCAGAAAAATGTCCCCTGTGATGGATATTCAATATGACTTAGATCAGTTAGTACTGATGCATTATTGCATACTGTTAGCTGCACTCTACAGTTACAGCTGGTCGATGTGGATAAATCGATTAAATGTTGTGAGATGATCATTGAGAGAGAAAAGACGAAAGGTTTGAATTCATTTCATGGATTTTTCTCTAATCTTTGCTTTTCTGTAAAATATTGGATAATTTCACCTCTTTGGGTCTCGGACAGTTATTTAAATGAAACCATGTGAGAAGTTCAGAGAGTAAATCTCTGTAGTTTTCTCTTTGGGAAAATACTAAAAACTAAAAAAACACAGTAAAAATCATTTGGTTTTTATTAGGTTTACTCAGTTTGGGGTAATATAACACCAACATAATACTGGGTTAACATCACCCAGTTTTTGACCCAGTTTTTATTTTATTGGTGGGTTATTTACCCAAACTAAAGCTTTATAATCTACCATAATCTTTTAAGATGTACGTCACAGTGTCTTATTGATTGTTAATGAATTGTGTATCTTTTGAATTTCATATGCACGTCGTTTTATACAAGAAACAATACATTCGTGACAGTTTTCAGCTTAAATGTGAGCTTATTGTGTGTAACACTGAGTCAAAATAACAGATTGCTGCTGGGTGAAGGTAACCTAATGCTGTATTGGTGCGATATTGATCCAAACTGGGTAGAATCTTGAACTGAGATGAGATTTTTAGTGTGTAGGATGTGTCCAAAATCACTTCCTATTTACTATACAGGCTAAAGGGCTGTAAGGCTGCAGAAAAACTTGCATTTCTAAGTTGAATCAGCTTAAAATGTTTCACAGTGTGCAGTAAAGCTGTCAGATTGATGTAGTGGGGTAGAAGTACAAAGTAGTACAAAAGGGAAATACTCAAGTGAAGTACAGTAAAGTGGGGATGCTTTCATAAATGATGCCATGGGATAGTTTTTATTCATACAAAGTTGAGTAAACAGCAGAAACCTGAATGAAATCAGTATCTGCTGTGAGCAGCTTTGCCTTTAAAAAAGCAGCAGTTCTCCTCAGTACACCTGCACACAGGTTTTCAGGTACTTGGCAGGTCGGTTGTTCCTGCATCTTGGAGAAGTTGCCACAGTTCTTCTGTGGATTTCGGCGTCTCAGCTGCTTCTGTCTCTTCATGTAATCCCAGACTGACTCCATGATGTTGAGATCAGGGCTCTGTGGGGGCCAAACCATCTGCTGCAGGACTCCTTGTTCTTCTTTGGCTGAAGATAGTTCTTTATGACTCTGGCTGCATGTTTGAAGTTGTTGTCATGCTGCAGAATAAATCTGGGACTGATCAGACGCCTCCCTGATGATGTTGCATAATGGATAAGAATCTAAACATCTAAAGTGCCTAAAACTTTTGCACAGTACTGTATAACAACCTCAAAACTGTACAATTTGTTCCACCACTGACCATACTCACATTTAAATACGTGTGCACCAGATTCAATGACGGCAACCACAACAACCCAATAACCTTCTTTTAAAATAAGAAAAATATCAACGTGAACACTTTATATAGTAATACTGAACTCTAACTTACAGTATGTTGCCAACTGACTGAGAAAATCCTGCAAAACAATTTATATCTAGAATAATTCCAGTCAAAATGACAGGAAGTTCACAGAAAGTTCATAAACATCACCTCCATTTGTTTCCCCACTAGTCCACCTTTTGTTCACTACAGCTGAACCGCTCTGCCTTAATAGCTTTTATGAACCAACTCCCACAGCAGTCATTTGTTTTTAGAGCCACTTCCTCTCTCCCTCCCTCCCTCCATCTCTCCTTTTTCATAAGCCGTCTTCCTCTCTTTCTTTTGCTCTTAATGGAGCATCAGATTCCTCGCGTGAGAACGTCGCATCGGGTCCAGTTGATTGTGATATAGGGTTACTTTATTTTTCCTTGCCTTTAATCCCTCAATCAGACAAACCAGTCAGCCTTTTCTTCAGGGACAGCTTGGATTTCAGGACTGGACTTAGACGGCCTTTAAAAAAAACACAAGTCTTATGCATATTTTCCAAAAGTGAAATAATGGTTTAGTATTGCATTAGGTGATTGCTCACTTTTTTCAGGGAAACCCCTCCAAGCACAAAATGGACATCTGAGGACTTGAGCTGAGTGTAGGATGCATTAACCTCTTTGTTTCCACAAGAAAAGAAGGTGTATTCGATGGCTACGGCCGACAAGACCACAACAGGAAGAACAGGAAGAGGGACATTACCTCTATTGTCAATTAGCTTCCATTTAAAGGGAATCAATAGTTGTTGAAGGATAGGTTTACAGTTTTTCACATGTCTCTTAAAACAGCAGTCAGGTGTCCATATGAACAGTGAAAGAGGTTTTCCTCACTGTAATCATTCCTCCTGTTCATACTGGATATTAAAAGATCCCCTTCAAATGTGCTTTCAATGGAAGTAATGGAGGCCAAAATCCAGTGTTTTGTCCTCCATCACTTACATTATGAAGGGATCAGACTTGAAAGATTGTGAACCTGTCAAGTGCTATATAAACAAAGTTATTATTATTACCATTATTATAGTGTGTTACCTATGATGTTATATCTATCCAATGAAAGGCACAGACACAGTCCTGCCCAGAGGAGACTGGAGAGACTTCAGGGGGAAAATGCAGTGTAAGGGCAGACAGAGGAGGGAGTCTGCTGGCGGTTACATAATGTCTTGTGGGAACACATATCTCAGAGGAGGGATGATATGGGAGCAGGAAGGCTGGAACAAAAACATTAAATGTGCCATCATGCCCACAGATACGCCACAGATAACAATACAAGTTGGCACTGGAGCCGGTGCTCCACACAGAGCACATGGTCACAATGGCTTTAGCCTGATACCTGCTCTGCATCCTGGTGTTGTAATATCAGCTGATGACGCTGTTGGAATACAGTCAGGGCAGTGTCCTTACATGACCTGTGGAGATAACACTTCACGTCTGGCGTGGGGAATAATACATGAGGCTAAAGGCGGGGTTACAACTCTTTAATGGCAAAATAAATTAGACTTGTCCCCAGTGGTTTTGTCTTGTACACAAGGAATACAAAGCAGCTACAGGGTGTAACATTACCGATAATTACAGAAGCAGAATAATACGGCAATATGTGCTACAGGCAAAAATGCATAAAAGTGAGCATTTTACTTCCTGAATATGATCAGATTTGACGAGGCAAACACGTTCTTCTTTGATACAGCTGAGATGGATGCATGGTTTAAAGAGTGTGCAGTTTGTTTACACAGTTCTGAATCACACTCCCCAATTTAGATCTATTCACAGTGAGCGTTAGAGCTGCCGTCTCTCCCATATCCACGTGTAGAGAAATAATGAAATTATACTGGTTGAAATATTATCTTTAAGTGCCATGAGTCCATTACCCTCATACACACCATGAGCTGGATTATTGTAAAATATTTATCTGGCTTGTAAAGCCACTAATTCACTGTTAAGCTGAAATAAACTGTAATTTAGCATTTATAAGCAGCATATTAATAAATGTTTATAACAAGCTACAATGTGTTGTAATGTTGTAAGCAGATATAAGCACATTTTTAAGTGTTTATCAATGTATTTGTCAACAAATATAACTCCTACATATAATGTATAAACAACTAATGGATGACTGACAATATAACTTAAAACAGCTGTAATCGTATAAAATATTAAGTATTTCTAAATTACATTTATTGTTGAATTGGTGTATTTATTTATTTCTTTAGACGTTTCTTCACCGTCCATGAAAACTAAGCAAACTTCATCTGCTGATGAAGGTCATGAGATGCAGCCGAAAGCTCCTGAGAGAAATCTAGTAAGTAGACCCTGAGTTCAACTTTTTTTTGTCAAATTACTATTTCTGAGGCCAAGAATGAACTTCACTTTAAGTCCACCTATTAAGCATTTATAACAGATAATATAGTTATAAGGACATTTTAAGTGTTTATTAATGTTCATGAGGACATATTTATATTATTACAGCTCTATTTTACTATATTATTGTTCATTACTATCCCTTTAATTTATGGGTGTCCACAGGAGGTTTATAGAGTTGTTGACAGATACATTAATAAACACTTATAACTGCTTACAATGACATTACAGTGTTACAAACATTTAACTGTTTATATACTGATTATAAACTTAAAGTAACCAAATCTTCGACCTCAACATGTCGACATGACTGTACGTGAGTGTAACCAGTTAATAAATGATTTATTATATCCCAGTTACAAATGCCTCATGGACAACACTTATAATCACTTTATAATAAACACTGTAATGTAATTATATCTGCTTATAACTACTTTATAGTGTGTTATAAACAATTTATTTGTATTAAGTGTTTATATACTGCTTATTAATGCTAAATAGCAGGACTTAAAGTATTTCACAAAATATATTATGATGGGAGACTGTCTATCATTTTGAACTTATTTCATCACCTCTAACTTTGCTCCAAATTGGCAAAAACTTTTTCAATTTTCTGTAAGCAGTAAAGATCTCTAAACTTTTCTTATATAATATATAATCTAATATAGTGTTGTTGGCCCTCGCTCAAAGGCACAAAGGGAAAAAAAAGCTCAAGTAGAATCTTTTATTACAGTATTTCAATACTGTATTGTGTGCGTTTTATGTCTAACATGCTTAATCAATACAAAACTAAATTGTAGTTCTTTGAAAAGTGATTGCCAGATAATTGGCAAGTCTAAATGTAACTGTAACTCTGAAACGCTCAGACGTGGAACATCTGGCTCAGTCACAATTCTTTCCAACAAAGCTTGGAAAAAAGATCAGTTCCTACATTTCAGTCTCTTTAGTTTCACAGCTGAATATATTCAAACGTCTTTGGAGACAAAAACAAAACCAACCTGATTAAAGCTGAAAACGTCAAACTCCCTTTGGTTGGGTTCAGAAGAAGAAGACGACGAAAAAGAAGAAGAAGCCAAATATATGAGGATTGAATGATACTCAAAGTCCATGGCTTGATTTAAAGTCCTCCTTTTTCTACGATGTGTCATTTTGACAATAGATTAATCGTTTTGAGTCATTTTTTCAAAGAAAAAATAAAAATTCTCTAAATCCAGCTTCTCAAATGTTAATATTTTCTGGTTTATTTAGTCTTCTATGATAATAAACTAATTATCTTTAGGTTATTGAATGGTGTGATCAACATTTTCAGTCATTTTATAGACCAAACAACTAATCGATTAATTGAGAAAATAATCGTCAGATTAATCGATAATGAAAATAATCGTTAGTTGCAGCTCTAGTTAAAGGCCACTCAAACAACACACTGATATAAACTGCATATAAAGTGGATATAAATGGATAATAAAGAAGCAGACATACTTGTAGAAGTTGACAGAACTAAAGTTCACAGATTCACATTGTGATGGACAGTAGGAAGAGTTAAACTGATGAAGGTGAAATGGTTCGTCTCTATATGAAGAGTAGTTGTACATTTAATTTATTCCTCACAGTTTGCGTGTTACAGGAAAACTGAAGTCAACATGTAATAAATCCTGTTGGTTCCAGCTTCCATTCTGCTGACAGGATACTTCAACGTTGTTGGTTATTCGCAGCATTTACGTAAATGTGTTAAAAGCTAATTATTGGAAAAGGTTGCTTGATAAATATGTTTGAAGAGTCAAAAACAGCCCACAGATGGGAGATATTTAAACCTGCATTATCAGCAAAAGACTGTAATGCAGAATTTTTTGTTTGAAATGAGAAGGTTAATAATTCTTGGTGAGGCACAGCAGACGCTACATGTATAAAATATAATGATCCTTGGATGTGTTTGTGTGGAGGCAGATCTAGAGGAATAATGTCAGAAGTGCTTCAGTCAGTCCAGGATCAGAGTGCGGCTACGGGCCAGCGTTCTGGGAAAGGTTGATGCTCCCAGTAGGAAGGGCGGGGAAGGCAAACGGGTCGACGCCGTTCAGGGGAACTTTGGGGATCTGTGGAAGAAAAGAGCAGAAAAACTGTGATTATCTCATCAATACACTAAAAAGAGAGTCTCAGACTTACATATTCAGTATTTTCTTTTGAGTCGCTTCTGAAAACTCCCTTTTATCATCTGTATCTATTGTTTTACTAATATGCTGGTGTTGAAGAGCTAAATTAAATAAACTTTATTATTATTATTGAAAAAGAAGTTTTTGGTCAGACTCAGATTGTGGGAAGTTAAGCCAATTTGTGACTCTAGACTTCCCTCAGGGTCCTTGGTTTGTACACAGTATTTGGTAATGTGACGGATTTACAGATTAAAGTGTAATCCCCAAACTGTTGGCAGACTCGTTGGAACTATAACAATTTCAAACCTGTTATGTAGAATTTAAAATCTGGATCTTTATATAAATGGATGACTTAAACAGTAACATGTTGGACTCATGATTGACAGTTTAAAGATCAAAATCTATTCAGTAAAACCAGAGATATTCCACTCATTCTTCTTCCTCGTCAAAACCTGGTGCCTACATTACCCATAATGCAACTCGAACGTCAACAGTTCAGACAGAGATTCGGGTGTGTTACGCTAGTAGCAGCTAATGTATCCTGGAGCTGCTAGCCTCCAGCAGAGATGAGAAGCAGCGACAGAGGTCTGCTAACCTCACTGCTTTCTAACTCCACACCCACAGATCTGTTTCATTTTCAAACTTGTCTTCAGCCCCAACCGACGCTGAGTCAAGTGACACTGATGTGTAAAATCTGTCTTAAAGATTCGTTCCCTTTTTTTGTACTGAACATTTTTAATAACACCAAATCAACCAGAAACAAACATCAAAATGGAAGAAAAAAGCAATTAACATCAAAATCACCATATTAAAAAACCCTGTTAAATGTGCATCTGCATTGCAGCTCAGACTGCTGGAGATAGTTTAAATGGTTTTTGACTTTTTGTAGTACTGTTTAAAAATGTACACACAGCATTCTGGATCTGGCTTATATGACTCTGTGTTGTCTTATAAGACCATACAGGCTGGGCGTATTGTATGTGGGGGGACCCAAGAATACCTGGAAGCCATCGATAGCACGGGAATAAGGTGTAGTTATCTGATTAGCAGCAGGTAGCGTACGGCTGCAGCTTGGTGAAACTAAAATTAGGACTAAAAGGGAGAAAATTCTCCACCGTGGATCAATTTTAATGTTGTAATCTGTCAGATAAATTCAGCAACTATGGTGTGATATGTGGATTCTAAATGAATTAAGTTTTTACTACTGTGTCATGCATATGAGCAGGGACCCAAAAAATCAGTCATTATAAATCTTTCAGTAGTACCTTTCTAAACCTCTTCAAAGCACTTACCTTGAGATGCGTTACCATTTATCGCAGCACTTCTCTCATTCCTGGAAACACTTCCTGTGTACAGAGCCGACCAAGTAGGTCTATCTGCGGACTCACAGCGCTCTACATGACACACCCACTCGGTTAGGTTCAGGCATGTGGAGTGAGATGGTTAGGGTTAGGGTAAGGCTATCAGGGGCGTGTCGTGTAGTAAAGTGGGTGTGTCGTCGAAGTCTGCAAGACTGCAATTAAACCCTTTTCGAGCTGCCTGCATTTCTTCCTGGATTTCTCCCAAGTAGTGAATCTTGTTGTTTTCAGTCCCAGTATTAGTTTCACCAAGCTGTAGGGAGACGCTACCTAGCAGCAAATCCAATAACACCCTACTTCAGTGCTATCGATGGCTTCCAGGAATTTTTGGGGCCCCCTCATATATAATGGTTTTTCCAAGACAAATCAGAAACATGCGAAAGATTTGGGAGGTATTTGTTTGAGTAATCCTGTAATCTGAGCCAGGTCTGAGTTAATGATTACGTGCTCAATTGTTGGACAGACATTCAGTTTTACCTCAAATGACCTCAAATTTGATGGTTTCTAACTGCAGTCTTGTCTTACCTGAGCTTCACCGCTCCAACAGAAGAATGACGACTGTAATGATCCATTTTCAGGAGGATAATTTGAGCTGTTGCCGCTCAGGTGACCCAGACTGATGTTGTTCACATCTGTACAGGCAGCCATGTGAGTGTTGGGACCGGATGACTGCATCACGCCCTGGTTAGGAGCAGCGGGCCAGATGCCTCCAATGAAGGGAGAGTTTGTGTTTGGCCCTGCGACATGTGTGGATCCTCTGGAGCCTGCAGGTCCCAGGAGAGGACCGTTTTGTCGGGGAGGAACAGTAGCAGAGTTCGACGTGTGTCTTTTTTCATACATGCAGCTGCTGGATAATCGCTGCGTTTGCAGGCTGTGCTGGAAGGACTGAGCTGCTGAGTTCACACTGCCTGGTGTTTGTGAGGAATGTGTCAGTGTGTGATGGTGAAAACTTTGCGGCAGCTGCTGCTGTTGCCACACGGCCACACCAGAAGACTGCGGCTCCGTGTAAGTCTGCTGTGACCCGGTGTGGTTTAGCGTATATTGTACACTTTGGTAGTGGGAGTTTTGTGTGAATGGCGGCCAAGACTGATCTGTCACTTCAGCCTGTGAATGAGCAGAATGGCAGGATTGTGTAGAAGTCATTTGGGTGACACAGCGGTGAGTGCTGCTGCTGTTTGGAGGCCACAGTGGAGAGGTGAGCCCCTGCTCAGTGTTACGACACTGTGTGGTCGCCGCCCTGCGAGACACGACTTCAGAAACACCTTTCAGTCCAGCTGAATGAGTCGCAAATCCATTCCGGTTAGATTTCCTGTCCGTCATTTGCTGCCTCTGATGCTCACGATTTGAAAGCACAGACGCAGGATGCTGCTCTTGAACCTGAGTTTCAGCAACATGAGGCCCATTCTGATCTGAACCCTGCACATACCCACCTGTCTCCCTCCCCAGAGCCTCCTCCACGTACGAGAACACGTCATTGGCCAGGATGTGATTTAGTTCCCTTGAAGTGTCTTCTCTTTCTTTATTCATCCTGAT
Organism: Scomberomorus guttatus; assembly: GCA_038419695.1. Classification (NCBI taxonomy): domain Eukaryota; kingdom Metazoa; phylum Chordata; class Actinopteri; order Scombriformes; family Scombridae; genus Scomberomorus; species Scomberomorus guttatus. The sequence goes on from CM076463.1 coordinate 3,957,350, forward strand.
GAGGGTGTTCTCCCAGTCCCTCAGCTCTGTCTCCTCCACTTCAAGCCCCTCTATCTGTCCATCCCCAATATCTCCCAAGATCTCCTCCAGCGAGTCAATCATGGCTTGTGATGTGAGGTCCCCCATGCTGGACCTCTTCTGCAAAGCCTGGAGCTGGCCCGGCACGCTAAGCAGAGCACGGCTGTCCAGGAAGGCTTGCTCCAAGGGCTGCTGTTCGAAATCAAGGTCCTCCGTTTGGGTGAAGATTGGCAGCTGGGGGCTGGGCGTCTGTGGCTGGGTGTAAATAGAGTGGTCCTGCCGGCGTAGGGATCCCAGGAGAGAGGTGGGGTCCAGAGGTTTCTCTGTTGTGGGATCCGTGGTGTCTGGAGAGCTGGGGCCAGGAGGACCAGGGATGGAGAAGGCATCCAGAGAGAAGTCGTAGAGGACACCTTCACCGGTGGTGAGGTTGAAGGGGAGCTGCTGTCTTCTCTGGCGCAGGTGTTCCTCTCCTTCTTCATTTCTGTGGGAAAAAGTAAAGACAACCAAAGCTGGAAGTTAGACACCATTTAAATGAAAAATGTAATGTAACATAGTAATAATAAAAAGCAGTTGTAGCACATTTAAGTGCTTTACACTAAACAAAGATACAGAAATAAAACCAACACGGCAGAAACCAGTAAAAAAGATAAAAAATCTAAAATCTGCAGCGTATAAAACATAATAAAATGTCCATATCAGCCTGTTTTGCTTTTTTTTTTGTAAATCTGCAGTTTTCTTACCTCTCAGGTTGATCTATTTATCTTTTCTTTCAACTTATCTATTCATCTTGTATACACTGTACTTCTTGTAAATACTTTGCCTAGAAGGCACATCCAGTCATCTGACCAGCATCAACAGTTTTCTAACAGCTTTCATCACTTTTAGTCATCGCCACTTGAATTTTGTTTTTGTTTTCTTAGATTTGGTTTTCTCTTTATCTTTCTTTATTATACTCTTGGTTGTATGATGCTGCTGCGACATGTGACTTCCCCTCTGGATAAATTATTTGTGACTGTTTGGTTTCTGTGTTATGATGTTTTCAAAAACTTGACAAAATTTTTCAAAACCATGATTATGAAAGCTTTAAAAATGCTTCCATACATGAACAGATAGAGCTTTAAAATATCCCCTCTGGGCATGTTTTACCATATATAACAACACTCTACTCAGAATAATACTTTGTTTCTGATGTTTTTTTCCCACAAAAAAGCCATAATACTTTTCTTTTCTATGAGCGTATATACTATGAAGTACAGCTGCAACTATTAGTTAAATTAATCTGAAACTACTTTCATAATCAATTGTTTTAGTTACTTTTCAAACCAAAATGCCAAAACATTCACTGGTTCCAGCTTCTCAAATAGTATAGTTGATGTTTTTTTCTCACAGTAAATTGAATATCTTTGGGTTGGACCTCAATTGGCTCCAAACTAGTTGTGATCCTGCTCGTACATCCACATGTTAAACTGAAATTTAAGGTGAGCTCAGAGAAACTTTCCTCCTCCAGCTAAAAACAAACTCAGAAGAGAACAACATCCAACTGAAGGAACAAGAAGAAAAACACGTTTTTGAGTGGAGGGGGGCTTTAAGATGAGAAGCTGATGCTTACGTGAGGGCTTTCTGGCGAGCGATGATGAAGTCCGGTCTCCCTCCCTTGAAGACAATCCTGGCAGAGGCCTGAACCCACAACCAGTGTCTCGTTTTGGTCAGCAGCCTGAAGAACGTGAAGCCACTGTCTCCGGTCTTCATCACTGAGGACAGAGCAGGCTGAAGTCAGAAAACTTCACCAAGCACAGTGACGTAAAGTTAAAAACAAGTGTATAATCAACACAAAAAACTACACTTGTAGTAAAACTAGTCTTGTAGAATAACTCACTCCTGAGGTGGTGTTCAGCACAGTACATCATGTCAGCAGCGTGGATGAACTGATAGCCAGATCCTGTTGTGACCAACTCCATCTCTGAATAACCCAAAACCAGCTTCCCTCTGACAAACAAAAAGAAACACAAGGAGATGTTACAGATGTGTAATTTCACTTTCAACCCATTTTTTTCAGGGTTAATTTGACAGTCAACGCATCACCAGTCTGCAAAGAAATGCAAAGACCTACCTGGTGTCTATGCCCATGGGAGCAAAGTCCATTCTGTGTTTAGTCTGGAAGATGAGCGTCTTGGTTCGGATCTCCATGACTGAAGGAGGCTGCAGAGGAGTGGCGATGGCAAACAGAGCCAGCTGCGGAGGAGCCACGGCCCCATCTGCTCCTGCATTTTCCTGCAAATGCAGGTACTTCAGACGCCCGTTGAAGTTTAGAGCCTGGAGCGGAGGAGACACGGTCACATTTAGGCAGGTGCCTTTCTGACAATATCAACAAAAACTGAAAATGTATAAGCTTCATAAAAGTAGAGCTGTAGTATTGGATTGCATTAGATTGCACAGATGTTCCTAATAAAGTGCTCAGTGAGTGTATGTACATCCCATTCTCATTTTACTCTTACAGCTCTTCTCAGTTCAGAATATATCTTACATTTTTTTTTGTAAATGTATATTTTATATTATTTAAGATTACTTGACTTGTGGTTACTTTGCAATAAACCTGATACTGCAGACTCTTAATCTTGTTGAACAAATGTTTTGATTTTAGTACCATGAATCCAGAGGTGTTGTCCAGCAGGCAGCGAAGGCGGCAGCAGAAACTTCTTTCCAGGAAAGAGGAGTTCTCTGGAAGAATGTACTGAGACAAGAGACTCTCAGAGCTGCTCGCAGCTTTAACGCTAGACTGCGTACCTGCAGAGAAACAACATGTTTCTATACTAAAATATCTGCCTACTGGGTTCATCAGCATCTGATATTCTGACAGTCTCCATATAAGATTACACATGATGGTTAAGTCCCCTGGTTTCATGCCTGCCATTATAAATAATATATCTGTGTCTGAATAGAAGTCAAAGAAGGAGTGGACAGTTAGGAGACATTGATAAAGATCAGTATAAACAAAATGGTTATTATATTTGTTAAAGGACGGGTTCACATTTTTACAAGTGTGTCTTAAAACAACATGTTTGCACAGAAGGAGGACTGTTGACTTCCATTGTAAGTGCATTATGAAGGGATCTTCTAATGGTCAGTGAACAGGAGGAATGATTACAGCAAGAAAAAAAGGTTTCACTTTTCATTTGGGCTCCTGACTGTTGTTTTAAGATGCACTTGAAAAAATGAGAACCTGTCCTTTAAAAGCAGATATTAATAAACAGAATCATACCTTCTGCTGTCATGTCTGAGTCGGTCTCACTGGGGTTGAGGGCAAAGTGAAGCTGACATTTGAACACCTCTCTGTCGTCCATGTGAACGAGGTCATACACACTCTGATGGACCACATCGGACTGATGAAGGAGGAAGAGATGAAGGATGAGTTCGCATTTTATCTTAACTTCCTGTCAGTGTGGTGTGCAGAAAGATATTTACACCATATGTTTGGCGTCACAGTGTTACCTGTTGGTAGCCCAGGAAGTCCTGGATCGTCGAGGATGTGTAGAAGATCGTGCCATCAGTCATCACGACCAACACGAAACCATTCAGCGCCTACAGAAATAACGGCAATACAGTATGTGAGGATGACACAAATAAAATGACACATCCACGCTGACAAATACAGTGTTTCTGTACCTGAAGAAGGAGGTCTCCCTCTGAGAAACCGACTCCGTCCAGCGACACAGACTGTCCATTCCTGCTGCCGTTTGAAGAGACGAGAGGAGCTGCCCTCGTGTTCTTCTGGAGCGCCGCTGCAACACACAACAACAAACAGTTCAGCCAGAAAAACACAAGCACAAGCAGAGATTGAACTTTAATGTCTGAAGCTGCCTCGAGGGAGGAAAAGTGAAGTTAAGAAGGACAGAAAATTGCCATTTTGCGGCTGTCTTTTTAAATATGCTTTCTTCCTCTCTGCCTTTAGTGTTTTCATGTTGCCGTTATGCGCGTCCCACCACCTCCCCACCACCGCCCGGTCTTCACAGATTCATCACTTCATCACTTCATCAGCCTTATCAGTCTCAGTGGAAGTCATCAGCCACCAGCAGTGTCTGGACTTCATGGGGGGATTTATCTCGCTGCTGCTCAGGACTGATGTCCCTCGATTACAAAATCTCCCTGTAGAGTCAAAGTGCCAAAGACTTTTGACAAGATTTAATTATCAATATCATCTTAACAATAAACAATCATCTTTACTTCATTCACTTGTCTCTCCTGATTGTTGAACTTATTTCCACATCCAGCAGTTACGGAGCAACATTATCATTTATTTGGAGTCGTGTTTCTGTCCACCTGGTGAATATAAGTCCAATATTTACTCTCTTTTAGCTGTTTTTGTTCTCTACCAACTCCTGAGGGAAATATCTGGCTCTTTAGCTGCTAAATGCTCCACTATGTTCACCAGCTAGTCTACAGCTAACTGTGTCTGTGTGCTGTTTGGTGCTGAGCAGGTAGTGTACAGTGGCTTTTTACAGCTTTTTCTCTGAAAACAGCTGCCTGCTTTGTGTCATCCATGTGCACAAAAAATTAAAAAGTCAGCCGAACAACAGCTAAAAAAACATCTTTGAATAGTCGCCTCCTCAACAGTCTTTAAACTTTTCACTTTCACTCAGACTGTAGCCGACTTCTCAACGTCACCAAATGTTGTTAAGATGAAAAAGACGACTTTGTGCTGAGTGGGAAGACTTACATCACTACATGGTGTGATTCTGAGAAGCAGTAAACATCCGACGCAAAGAGAACAAAAGCACAACACTGTTGTGTATCCAGTGTGTTTCGCTGCATGTGGCTTTGCTTTGCTGCTAATGTTTCACTGGTTAATTTGTGGAACAGACAAAGTATCAGTGACGTCCTACAAGCCAAATGCAGGCGGCGTTCCCCTTCATGAGCAGATCAACAGGAGACCCACAACACAAGAGAGCATGTGTCTTCATGTGAACACATCTGCACAGTATGCATGTACAGTAGAAAAGAATCAAATAACACAAGTTGCAGATGTTTAAGGCTGCAGCTAACGATTATTTATATTATTGATTAAGAGATTATTTTCTCAATTTTATTTGTCTATAAAATGCCAGAAAAAGTGATGAATGCTGGTTTGAGTTTCTAAAAGCTCCTGGTGACATTTTCAAATGTTTTGTTTTGTCTTATTTACCGTCCAAAATTCAAAGATATTCAGTTTACTGTCATGTTTGACAGTAATTTGCACGCCTTCTAACCATCTGGAAGTCAAAGCAGTACAGCCTAAAAACCAAGATCGGACTGTATAACAGCAACGTTAAATCAGTTCTGCTGTACGGCTCAGAAAGCTGGCGAGTGGCGAGATCTCCAATGAGGATTTGTACAAAAACACAAACTGTTGCAACGCGCTGCTGGAAGTTAAACCTCGGCGGCTCCAATGGCTCGGACGTGTCCTCAGAATGGACCACGACCGCGTTCCTAAAGTAGCCTCGAGATGGGCTAAAAACCTGGTGTCACAACTGTGACCTCAGAACTGAAAACGGTTAATCTAACTTGGAGCGAGGCACAAAATGCTGCACAGGACGGGACCAGATGGAAGCAGATAGTCGCAGCCTCACGGTCCACAGGGAACGAAGACGATTATGTAAGTAAGTAAGTCATGTTTGACACAGAAAAGCTTCAAATACGCACATTTGAGAAGCTGCAAACAGCAAATTTTTGTAATTTTTGGCTAAAACGACTAATCAATTCAAAATAGTCTTCAAATATCTTGTTCTGTCTAACCAACAGTCATCAAAACAGTTGCCAGTTAATTTTCTGTCAATTGACTAATCGGTTAATCGTTGCAGCTCTACAGATGTTATGAAGCAATCAACCCCATGCAGTTTTATTTTACTCAAACAGGACAGAACAGCATTTTTCCTCTGTGTTAAAAAAGTCATTTTAAGATGTATTTTGTGTAATCTAATCTGTGATCAATCTGTGGCATTTACTCAGCTAAGCAATACCTCCTTTCCTTTCCTTACAGTAATGACTCTATGGCACGCTAACAAACTTCCCCCCCCCCCTCCTCCTCTCACCACTCTCCCTCCCCCTTTATAAAACAAACCCACTGGGTCTGCCTCTCGTCTCCCCCTGACAAACCCAGGATTTTTTCCTTGACATCTCGGTCCAGAGCAGCTTTCTCTAACTCACACGACTGAAAGAATCCCCGGTTTGTTGTTACAGCATGAAGTGTAACCAACTCAAGGGACCTGCTCAAATTGGTGTAATACATCACGATGTCACCAAGCGTTAAGCTCAGTGTGACACCGAAAAAAAAATCGAACAGTGTGCAACGTACACAACTGATGTGAAAGGCTAAACAAACGGGACAGTTTTGCTGAAAGGCCGACTTGTCTTTTACATCAAATTACAGAACCTGAACCTGTAATCTGGCCTCCGCTTCCTATCCTTTCCTGCCTCCCTTCCTCTTCCTCTCCTCTCCTCTCTCCTCTGCTCTGTGGACTTTTTAAGGAAGAGGGTTCACACGCAGAGTCAGCGCACCTCGCCAAAGACATGGGTACGTAGAGGAGGGGCTGAAAACTACGGAGAGATTAAAACCTTCAGATTCTGTGGAAACAACTGAGAGGAACAAGAGCCGACAGACGCGTTCACCACTCTGTGATGCTGCTGCACCATAGACTGTTTATAAATGTGGACGTCATGACAGCTCCTCAAAAGCGAGGCCAAAACATCTGGATCGCCCCCTGGTGACTGGTTGCAGTAAGTCATAAACCCCGCCCCCTCCATGTTAAGTGGGACATGAGCCAAACTGAAAAATCAAAGTGCACGTCAAATCGTTTCTGTCACTTTAAGTCGTTCTTATCACGTTGATGTACGTTATTTTTCTGATAAGTTTGTTTTTAATTATTTATCTGATGTTGTAAAAAGGGGGGTGTGACATCATGATTGACAGCTGCCCTCAAACCAGACGCTGCAGACGAGTCGACCGCAGCAGTTTCTGATGACGCTAATATACACGTTTTTATTCGTGAGCTGCCGGTTACATCACGGCTCCCGGGTTCACTCAGCTCTCGGCGGCAGGGCAGCTGTCAGTCAAGTTGAGGGGGCGGGTCCCGCCGGTCGCCATCCCGCCGCCCGACTCTACTGCGCAGACTCTGGTTGCAAATGACATCACGCAAGATATTTTGGCTTCACTTCGCATAGCAGCAGGAAGTGGAGACATGTCGTCCATCTTTATATACAGTCTGTGATACTAATTCCTAGAAAAGTCCCGAAACAAGGAAACTACTGTGGGAAAAGTGGAATCATCTTACTCCCACTGGAAGAATGTTTTTACTGCTTGAAGCTAAATTAGTCTTGATGGTTGTTCAGTGTTACTGTCTTCTGTCAGCAGGGACGTGGCAGCAGCCTCGGCTCGACCATCTGTTATTCGCTTCGAGGTGTGTGGTCTCAGAGAGGCCTCGACGGGTGTGCAAATATACACAGACTGCACCAAAACACACACACACACACACACACACACACACACACACACACACACACACACACACACACACACACACACACTGTGAGCAGTCCAAAAATATTCTCTTAGCAGATCTTTCACATCAGTTTTCAATTAAAACAGATTAAACACTTAATTTAGTGTTATTTCCACCCACCACAATCAGCACCAAACCTGAAACAAATGACTTAAAATGTAAAACTAGAAGAAAACTGTGCAGCTTTCCTGCTTCTTTAATGTATCTGCTGCCATTTTCAGTCTCTTGAAATATTTATTTTAATATTTGCATGTGCCAAAATTAAGCAAAAAGTGTGCACGGTGTACAGTATTCAGAGCTCAGCATCTCTGGCCTGTTTATGACTCAGCGCCGCAGACACGGATTTATCTTGCAGGAAAATGCAGCTGGAGGCTGAGTTAATGACAGCGCTGACCTCGCAGCAACCTCCTTCACCCCTCGTTATCGACAAACACAGGAAGCAGACATGAACAACCAGCTCACTGCCCTCCCTCCCTCCCTCCCTCCGTCTCTCCCCCTTGTGGTGTGAGACTTCCTGGACCTGTTGCTACGGCGAGAAGGGCTCGCCATGGCAACCTCCACTCCTGCAGCGGCAGCAGCAGCAGCATCACCTGGGACTCATTGAGAAATGTCAAACAACAGACGAGTCTCTGCTCAGATGTGGCTTCTTGTGCTTCTGCAGGGCTGACGTCAACCTCTCACACACACACACACACACACACACACACAGCCAGAGAAAAACAATCTATGGCACTAAAGGATGCACACGACATATTCATTAAAGTACAAACTTAAAAGTAAGGCTGGACCCTTGCACACTATATTCTTTATATTCTCCATTCTGTATTTATTTATTTTATTTATATACTTTTTAAACCTTAATTTTAAATTCTTCTAAAGTTTAAATACCTGCTGCATTTACGCTACCTTTTCACCGAGCCTGGGGAAACTGAACAGTATAAATGTAACTGTGGTGAGATGACAATAAAAGGTCCTTGAATCAGACTTTTTTCAACTTTATTTAGACATCAAACTTTACACAATCTAAGCTGACCAATGCCGTAGTTCTGGTTTTATCTTTGCTGGGGACATTTTTTGTCAGACGGCCAAAATAAACAGTTGTGGGAGGTGAAAGGTTTTTCAAACCTCACCTGCAGATTCTGCAGCTCTGTGCTTCTTTCAGTTTGTTGATTCGGGCGACACGACTCAAGAGTCTCACGACACACAACCACAGCAAAGCTTCTTTAATTACTTTTCACTCATCTCCTGAACTTATGGCTAGATCTCTCACTATGACATCAGAGCTCACCTATTCATATTCACAATAACCCACTTTTTGCAAACAAGAGATTTGTTTTCATCTTCCACACTAGAACTACAACAAGGCATACTGTATCATACAGCAGCACTCCCCTGTTTCTGTTCCCTCTTGATGTAACAACATATTAAAAATACTCCAACTATGAATTAAAGAAGACATCAAAGATTGCGTGAGGACTGTATGAAAGTGTTATTTGTGCGCCTTTGTTGTGTGCAGCATCGGCCATAAGGCGTAAACATCAGTCCCATTATTCCTCCTGAACAAACATCCTCCACAATCAGAGGAAACTGCTGCAGACGATTAGATGGAGAATTAAGAGAAATAGAGGCCAACGAGTCTTTAAATGTATTTATAATTTCTATCTTACTCCAGTGAGGATGCACAAGATCTGAAAAAGATCATTCTCCAAACTGTCCTAGATGTGAAAACAAGAGACAATCATTTGTGCATCTTTTTTGCATCATTGAAGTTAATATTAATGTCTGTATGTTCTAAACACCATGTCCGATCTTTTTCTAGATAACAGAAAATGAAGGATACCAATTATGAACAATTACTTTGCAAAGAAATATATTTTGTTATCTTGGAAGGAAAAATGGTCCTCAAACATTTATTTACCATTAGAGAAATTCGATGTAGAGAAGCAAAACTGTCATTTCTTTTCTTTTAAGGCTCTTTTCTTTCATATTTTGAGCATTTTTAGTCATAGAGGACTTGTAGTTTTATATAAATGTGGAGGGGAAGGCTCCATTGTTACAGATGCAATCCATTTTGATCTTGAGAATGTGAAAAATGAGGCTATAATAAAAATCACTTAATTATTAACAAACTATGACAAGTTTAAAAAGAGTAGAGTGGATTATAAAGCTTCAGTTTGGGTGAATAACCCCACAGTAAAATAAAAATAAAAAATAAAAAAACAACCTCTTGCCTTGAGTAGCTTTCTGGGTGACATTAACACAGTATTGTGTTGGTGCTATATCGGCCCAAACTGGGTAAAATTATAACCCAGTGATTTTTAGTGTGTAAACTGCAACACTTTCATCACTGAAAATTCATAATCAAGATCAATGATGAATTGGTAACCACCACGCGGCAACTACCATGAAGTCTGCTGGTGGTCATTTTGAAAATTATTGCTCCGTTAATTAAAATTTGAAAACTATTGTCACAATATTTCTGAAAGTTTAATGTTACTTGACTATGATACCTACATCCATCTTTATATACAGTCAAACTACAACGCAATCTGAGACCAAACAAACAAAAAGCTTTAAAAATGAGTTCAGACTTTTGGTCTTTACGCTGTAGTTACAGATGTAAAACTTAGATCGTTGGGTGCAACACAAGCAGGAAATGAATCGTTCTGCAGGATCAGAGGACAGCTAAGTTGTCTGTACTATCAGATCAAAGAAGGGAAGATACACTATTCATGGGCCATTGAATTAAAAATGAACACCCTCACACATAATAGATTCTGCACCGCATGAGCAAATCTGGGTCAAGATGATTTAGTATGGCCACTTTATTTCAAGCCCCAAAGGAAGAAAAAGCTCTGTTACTTCTAGCAGGTAGATAAGAAATAATGGAAACCGGAGCTTAATCAAGCCAATAACAAGCTCAAGTGGCCACTAATGTTTGAACAGGATGACTCATGTAGTGACAAACGTGATAAAAAAAACACTGCTGAAACCTGAAACCTGTTTTTGGCCACCTGCCTGCAAATCTCACAGTTCTGTCTCTGAAATAGTAATAATTAAGACAATCTTACAGAAGCTTCAGTGAATCTGTCACTGAGATGCTTCAGGTACAAGGGCGCAATGTCCACTGAGGATGAAGGCATCATGTCCACCTCACTTTTAAAAAATCCTATTTACGGTAAAATTTCATAGGGCACATTTAAGGTTTACAAGCAGTATTGAGTAATATCAAGTTCTTTGGCCCTGAGTTTTACCTCTCAGGCACGGAAGAGGTTGCTCTTATCTACTTACTTATTGTGGGAGATAGTTGGGACTGTGTGCAGCCTGAGGATACTGCAGTCACTGCTCAGGGCTTTAAAAAGTGCTGCCACTTATTTGCATGTTTTCTGGGTAAAAAAAAATTATTTAAAGAGGACGTCTCATCCACATTTCCAGGGCTATATTTTTTTACCTGGAGCTCTACTGGAATATCATTATTTACAGTTAAAAACTCCCTATTTATCTCATACTGGCCCTTTATGCAGCCCCTCAGTTCAGCCTCTGTCTGAAACAGGCCGTTTTAGCTCCTGTCTCTTTAAGGCCCCCCTCCCGATGAACCCACTCTGTTCTGATTGGCCAGCTTCAGGAAGCTCCAGAGGCTACGCAAACAAACTATAGTGGTAGGATGTAACTTCTTTTTCTCGCTTATTACTTGAAATGTCAACTTCTCAAATACATCCGTACGTGTTCGAGCCAAAATCCGAGCAGTAATATGAGCGTCAACAACGTGAGCAACACATGGAACAACTGTAGCGAGCGATGAGCCGACGTCAGCTCGTCGACAAAGTTGAAAAAAACGTTGAAAAAAACGTTGCAAACAAAGTGTTCAGAGCAGGTTGAAGTCATAAAGTATAATTTTAAGTAGAGTTAGTGCAGTAATAAAGAGAATTTGGACTTTTTTCTCTCAAAAAATGACTAAAAACGATTAATCAAAATAGTTCATTAGTAAACTAATCGATTAATCGACTAATCGTTGCAGCTCTAATTTACATAGCATTTCTACTTTCTTCGTTATAACCAATTTCATCATCATTTATCTTGTTTTATTAATATAAACGTGTATAAATGCAGAAAACAGTGTTGATTCACAGTTTAGTGTTGCCTGTGAGTTTGACGCTCAATCGTCCATTTATTTACTTGTTTTCGTGTGTGACGCACAAAACAAGACAACAGTGGTGTTTGACGACAGCTTGTGTGTGATGTCGGGCTGAGCCAGCATCAAAGATGAGGGGAGATAACATGTTCGGGGCAGAAGGGGCTGATGTAGATACTGTCTTCATCTGATAGGCCTCAAAACGGAGTGATTCCAACGATCTTTACTCTCATTTTCACTACGACTTCTCTCCTCTAATTCATCTCATACTAAGTGTTTGTACACCTTATGTTAAGCTAGGTATGTTTTATTAAATAATCTTCATTTTTAAGAGGTTACTGTATCGCAGCTTCAGTCTGTCTCTGCTTCTAAACTCGCATGGTGGGAAATAAATTAACACTCGGCTAACGGGAAGCTGCAGTGTGTTATGTGTTCAAATCAAACGTCCCCGTTCACAAACATCTGCACAGCCTTGTCAAGAGCCCTCATGTCGTGCCACAGTGCTTCAGAGCCTCGGGCCCTCCTCCCTCTGCACCCCCCATCCTCAACCCCCCGCCCCCCCACCCCTCTGCTCCATCGGTGATCAGCAGGCTGATAGCAGAGCCAGAGAGGCGCAGACAGAGAGGGAAAGCTTGCTGGACTCTGGTGTTACAATGGTGTAAAATCTGTGGTTACTTGTAATTTTGGTAAAATAAAAACAATTTTCTGGTTGATTTTAGACAACAGTTAGTGGAAACATTTTTCTTTGCACTGACTGTTGGCGTGACAGAGTTGTGGACGACATACCAATCAAACTGTGAGCATGAATATTTAGTGCATTCAAACCACGAAGGAGCAAGATCATCTAAAATTGGGAGTGTCCCCTTTAAATAAATAACTAAAAGCAAAGTGTTTAGAGATAAGTTTTAGAAATTAGACATTTAAAGAGGACTCATACATAAAGATTTATACATGAGGATCAGTTTACTATTCATGTGGAGTGCTACTCAGCCTGTGAAAACAGCTGCATAATGTCCTTAGCCAAGCCTGAGAATAACCACTGATGATGATGTAGTGACATCATCAGGGTGGTCTCGTGTTAGGCTTGAAGACTACTATACGTTTATAACAAAAAGCCTTTGTTACAATCTGGAGGAATAGAGGTTTAAATATCCAGAGTTGTAGGAGATTAACTCACACTAATGACAAAAACTCAGTACGTCTTGATCCATGATGCTTTATTTAATCTGTCTTCTTGTGATTCCTCCAACTTTACAGAAGTCGATACTAAATCACTTTTAACACGGACATGAATTATTTCTTAATGTAAGAGTTTCTACCCTGATGTTGAAGTTGTGATTCCACTTGAATCCAAAAGAACAAAACAAACAACGTATTAGTCTGTCTCTCAATATTTTGACTTCCATACCGTCTGTAGCACTCAGCTGCAAGCCCATTGGTTTAGAACTGCAACAATTAGTCAATTAATTGATTACTCCTTCAAGAGATAATAAATTGGCAACTAGTTTGAATGAATTGAGAAAATAACTGTCAGATTCAGTTGCCGCCCTACATTGGTTTCTATTCAAACAGCAAAAAAATAAATAATTTCATTTTTTAGAAAAGACTCAGTAATTTCCCAAAACAGCTGGTCACTGAGTTTATAGCAAAAGTTATTCAAACAGGAGTAAATAGTGCATTTGTTGGGGATAATTGAAATATTGCAAAAAAAAGTTTTTATGCTTTGCTGAGGTGGAAAATCGTATCAATAAAAGCAAAATGCGACAAAGTGCAACAGAAACAGACATAGCGAATAAATGATGAAGCACGTGACTTAAACGTTCAGCGAAGAGACGAAAACATCAGATGTGTGTGAAGCGATGAGGAGACCGTAACGCTGCTCAAATGAATACATGAAACAACAATAAATGTCATATTTCCATCATGTTTTCTACGTTATTTTACACCGTTTGAGGTTCTTTTTTTTGCGTCATTGCACCGACTGGAGAATTAGCACCACCGACTTTTTATCTCAGTGGATGGAAACACACATGTTCATTTGCATTTTCTCAAAGTTCTGTTAAAATTTGAGCTACATTAATGCTAATGTGATGATGCAGTCAACCACCTTCCACCTTTGACAGGGTGTGTGGGAGTATTGAGTTGTATTTGATCAGCATCAGAAAAAGGATTTACTGTTAAAGGCTAACTGCTGCTACAGTCTCATGTTCCTCTGCTTAGACTCCATCTGCACACTCTCCTGTTTCCCTCCCAGCAGGCGTACTATTCATTATTCACTGTGTCAAGTCGCCTCTTTGACACCCTTAAACACTCTGAGCTCAGCCACAAAAATGTCTGGAGCAGCATATTTGCACACCTGAAACACACTCCCTCACACTGTCTCTCGCTTTCAATATTTCACACACACATATTCAAGTTTCGTTTGACATTTTTCTATGTAATAGGATAGGTGCACAATTTTTCAAGTCTGTCTTCAAACTTAAAAGTAGTCAGGTCTCCATGTGAACACAGGAACAGGTTTTGCTTGCTGTAATCATTCCTCCTGTTCATACTGATAAAATATAGCCTCTAAATTCACTTACAATGTAAGTGGTGAGGGACAAAATCCACAGTCCTTGTTTTGAGCTGCCATTGTAAGTGCATTATGAAGGGATCTTCTAATGGTCAGTATGAACAGGAGGAATGATTACAGCAAGAAAAACAGGTTTCAATGTTCATTTGGGCTCCTGGCTGTCGTTTTAAGACAAGAAAATTGTGAATTTGTCCTTTAATCTTTACTCTTAGGGCGATTTCAGACCTGCACTTTTTAGTCCTGTTGAATTGGACTCTGTCCGGTTTTCCTCTTTGGTGCGATTCGTTTCTGAACACAGTATTCGTGGCGTCAGATGCAAATCAATGCTGTTCGCACAATGAATTATTGTATATAATTTGTATAAATACACATAACGGGACATCATTTGCATACATGCAGCAGTCAAACAGACAAAAAAGTGAAGGAAGCACTAATCGTTTACAAAAATATCTGCAGATACCGATACTGTTAGTTGGTCATTTTTGTCCATTTGTCTTTCACCTGCCTAAACAAAGCTGACCAAAGAACACACTTTCAGTCAGGCTACACACTAACCTTCCACTACTGCTGCATTTATATAGTTTCGCCTCCACAATAATCAAACTTTAAGCCAACTTGATTTTTGAAAATATGATTTTCAGCTCATTTGAAAAGATGATAACATAAAACCCAAACCAACATCCCTCCTTACATAGTGTACTAAATGTAAACAGTGCAAATCGCTTTCATGAAATGGGCCCCAGGTGCACATTGCATGCTGGGATGTGGACGAGCGAAATCATCAGTTGCTAAATTGATTTATCGACTCATCGTTGCAGCTCTATAGGTTTGAAAACTCCCTTAGTTACCACAAATATCTGTCTGTCTGTGCTCACAAAACTGTGTACATGAGGTAGGAGTCACTCACCATGGAAGTGCCTCTTAACCTTGAGGTATCCCACACTGAGCCGGAGCACCGACAGTTTGTCCAGGCGACCTCTGACCTCCTCGGCGAAGGGCAGCAGACTGGTCAGACGGTCCAGCTCAATATTCAGACGGTCCCGGTGGCGTTTGGACGGATTGGTCTTCACAGGAGGAGGCTTTACACTAGGAGAAGACACACAAGACAAGAGGATATGTTCAGAGACGCTGCTTGCTAAAACATGTTTGCTCAGCTTGACAATCTGCAACACAGAAGAATTTCCATCTAGAATTGAAGTGGGAGTTTTTGGTATGAGGTAGAACTGAAAATCTGAGACCTGTGTGTCATTCTGTGTGTCAACAATACGTCATTTGAAAATTCCAGTTTTGAATGTCTAAGAGACAATGTGGGTTGCTGCCCAAATAAACTCTGAACCACATCAAAAGAAGCTCCGACTTCCTGTTTTTAAGAGCCAGCAGCAGAGGCTCAAAGAGAGGTTCATACTTTTATTATTACTGGAAAACACAGAGAGAGAGAGAGAGAAATGTTATTTGATACACTGGTCAGCATATTTCACTCTCTTAGTCTCAGACATATGTTTGGAGTGAATACCAGGAAATATTAGACTTACTGAGAACTCTTTATTTAAATGACGCCCACAAAATTCAGTGGAAGTTAAGTAGTGATCACTCATGAGCAGATTAGTTAGAGTTGGTTTGTTTCAATGACACCTGCATGAGCTAACGCTAACAAAAAATTAAAGGTGATCTAGAGTGCTGACCGACAGCTCTGTGGTAAGAAATTTAAGCGTAAAATAGAAAATGTAGCTAAATCATTCAGTTTTCTCTTTTTTGAATTTACATAATTTACATGTCCTGCTTGTATCAAGTCTATCTACAAGTAACTTTGGGAAACTTTGATCAACATATTTCATCATTTTCTGACACTTTATAGCATATCCAGAAAAGAATTGATGGATTAATCAAGTGTGAGGGGCAGTGAGGTGTCGACACTGAATGATGACGACAGGTGATATATGCAGAGAAGTGAGACGTAAAAAAAAAAAAAACACATGAACTCTGATCTGACTGTTCTGACAGCTTTCACATATCCAGAGATATGAATCAGATCTAAGACCACATATGCAAGTGGCCCAGATCTGATTTGGTTTCTTCACACTTCTGTGAAAAAAATCTGATCTGAGTCACTTGGAGGCAAACACATTTGATTTGGGCCACTTCAGCATGTAATGTGAACGTAGCCAAAGCGGTGGACGGACCACCTTTAGAGCCAGAACAGCCACATGACCCCAAACACAGAACTACATCATGATGTGTCTGCTGATCTTCCACTTGGCCTGTGTCATTACTACGAATTACCGCAGCGTAACTCTTCTCCAGCATGTCTCGACATGCAGCTGCCCTGTGTGCCATACTTCCTGCACTAAACACAGAGATCTAAGAAACGAGATGGAGGGAACAAAGCAGACAGGAATGAAGAGAGGGGGGAGAAAGAAACACAGCAAGACAGACTGACAGTCAGGAGGAAACAGTAAAATATTCAGAAGTAGACGGAGGTTGGTGGAGCAACTAGCGGAGACATTTGTTATCTGGAATTACACCTCTGTTAGCTGCTGATGAATGATAGCAACACAATGTGATCACAATACTTGACTGAAACATGCTGTACATTCGTTTTTTAGGGCTGCAACTGACAATTATTGTCATTATTGATTAATATTGATACATTTTTTTGATTCATCGATTCATCGTTTCATCGAAAATAGTGTAAAACGCCAATCAAAATAACAGTCTAAAACCCAAATATACACAATTTACTATCACATACGTCAAAGAAAAGCAGCAAATCTTCACAATTAAGAAACTTGAAACAATGAATGTTGCATTTTCGCTACAAAAAATGATCGATTATCAAAATAGTTGCCCGTTAATTTTCTATCTATTCTATCGATTGACTGATTTATTTCAGCTCTATTCATTTTTAAAACTTAAAGGTAGTTTCTGACTGTGACAAATACTGTGCAGCTAAAGCTAAAGGAGTGAATAAATAAAATATTGATTTACAGTTTACATCTTACAGTGCTGTATTGATTTGTGATGAAATTATGATGTAAACAGCTACATCAGTGAATTATAATATGTTTTAATAGTCTGACCAGCAAAAAAACTCAAACTAAATGACAGTATATAATATGTATGGAACTGTTCTCTGAATAAACTGTGTTTAACGACAGCTTGCTCACCATACAGACGCTTCCTTTACAAAACCCATTAACATTATAAAGTAATATTTACATTTTAATTTCACGCTGTTAACTGATGCTTTCATCCATCGCTGTGTTCAGTGGTGGTGAGTTCAGCAGGTAGGAGTTTACCGTCATGGCTTATGACTCACACTGCTGCTAAAGGAACGCTGTAGAGTTTTGTGTATCCTTAAAGGGAAAATTCACCGCTGTGAATATGATGATTTCTTAAAACTAGGTCACCTATGTGGTGGAACTGTGCAGTTATTTTTGAAATTTGTGCCCTATGACTAGAAAAAAACTGAGAAAAAGGCTGTAGATTCCCCACATTGCTCTTAAGGGGGACGGAGTGTTTTGGGAGACCCACCTTTGACTGTCCTTGAAGGCACCACTATAGAAAAGGTAGAGGCAGAGACAGGGACTAGAAATCCAAGCTGCAATAGCCTGTAGTTCTTCCTTGCCCCCAAAATACATCACTGCACCCCAGAGACACATTAACAACAACTGTTCACATACTGTATCTCTAATTCAGATAGCCAGAGATAAGGTTGAAAATCGGCGAAGTGGTCCTTTAATATCTGACAAACATACTGAAAGCATTTACTCCATCAAACATCTGCAAAGCTTTTTCTGTGTTTTGAACCTGGATTGTTTGACTTTCGACGGACCGCTACACACAGTATACATATACATTTTTCACTCATAGAACTAATGGACAAGCTTGCTGGAAACTTGTTTGTTATGACTCTGGAGCCAAGTTAGACTTCTGACCGATGATCGCTGTCGTCATTGTGGTAAACAAAAAGTTTAACTTGGATCCAGAGTCAGAACTGCCAGGCCCGGCTGAGCCAGGTTACACAGCCAGCTAATGTGTCCTGGGTGGTAATTTGGCACACTCCTCTTTCTCACACTGTCAGACAGACACGGCATATAAGATATGAAGGAATGCAAATTTAATTTTTAACTTCCTGTTAACAGTGTAATAAGGCTTGTTCTGGTGTCTTGTTTTCACAGAAGTGGCTCTTGTGTCCAGAGAAGTGGGAGAGACTTATCTTGAACTATCTGCCACATCAGATTGTTGCACTAACACCAGGGTTCCCAGAACTATAGACCTATAACTTCTTTAATAATTATCATATGAATTACAAACAGTTCCCAGCACTGTGTGATCTCTATAAACCTAATTTAAATTTTATGGAGTGCTGTACGAACTGTTTCATTTTTAATTGTATTTGAAGACAGTAAACACTGTCTGATTTTTTGCAGCAGTAATCTTATGCATAGAAACATAAATGAAATACATTAAATAACATGACTTCACTATTTTACATATTTATATTACTGCTGAAACAAGTTCATTAATTAATTCGTCCACTGACAGAAAAATATTCTGCAACTCAGTTTGCCAAACTCTCTCAAATGAGAGGATTTAATGCTTTTTTCTGACATTTTATAGACAAAACCACTAATAAATTAATTGAGAAAATAAATGACAAATGAATCAATATTGAAAGTAATAATAATCTTAGTTGTAGCCCTATTAGAAGCTAACTACAGCTGTCTGATAAATGTAGGGGACAATATTTCCCTCTGAAATGAGAAGTAGAAAGTAGCAAGTACAAGTACCTCAAAATTGTACTAAGTACAGTACTTTAGTGAATGCATAGTTACTTTGCACATTTTTAAAGCAGGTAAACAGTATCAGTTATTCAGCTCATCATGCAGGATGTTTCATGTTGTTTCTGATGTCTGTCACTGCAGCCTTTGATCCAGATCCTTTACTAAAGTAAAAGTACTAATACAGCAATATATAAATACTCCATTACAAGTAAATGCATGAAAAATCCTACTTAAATAAAAGTATATAAGTATTATGAGCTTGATGTAGTTAAAGTATTGCAGTAAAAGTAGTGGTTTGGTCCCTCTGACTAATATATTATTATATATGACATCATTAGATTATTAATACTGAAGCATCAGTGTGTAAGCAGCATGTTACTGTTGTAGCTGCTGGAGGTGGAGCTAGTTTCAACTACTTTATATACAGTTAGCTAGTTTAGTCCAGTGGTTCCCAACCTAGGGGTGGGGCCCCTCCAAAGGGTCAGCAGATAAATCTGAGGGGTCGTGAGATGATTAATGGGAGAGGAAAGAAGAAAAAACAAAGTTCTGATACACAAATCTGTTTTCACTTTTTTGACTTTTTCTCTAATCTTTGATTTTTGCTGAAATATTGGATCATTTGAACATTTATTGAAATGAAACCATGTGAGAAGTTTAGTGGGAAAAATCACTATTTGGTGGAGCTGTTAACAACTCATAGACATCTGAAATGTGACCCCGACTACACACTGCTTTTTGTAAGACGTCAAAAGCCAAAAAGGTTGGAAACCACTGGTTTCATCTTTAACAATGTGTTGTATTTTAAAAGCTTGTTATATTATCCATTGTGTCAAATCTTCATCTGAAAAGTAACTAAAGCTGTCAGATAAATGTAGAAAGTACAATATTTCCCTCTGAAATGTAGTGGAGTGGAAGTATAAAGTAGCATCACATGGAAATACTCAAGTAAAGTACCTCACAACTGTACTTAAGTACAGTACTTGAATAAAAGTACTTAGTTACTTTCCTCCACTGCTTTGCCCTCACGCAGCCACCATCACCTGCCCGACTCACCTTATCTGCTGCTGACGTCATTACGTGCGTGACAGCATTTGCTGAAGGCGAACTTTACCTGCCTCTCTATCCGGAAATCACATCTCACACTATCGTACTGAGTCGTGTCTTTACAGAAACACGAGGTGGATGTAATAGAGAGTTACTAATCATCAATAATAATAATAACAACAATAATAATAACACCATAATGATTACGTCGATGATGAGTGATTGATCCATTGACAGCGAGCGGCGTTCAACCTGTTTGACAGTTTACCTTATAGCCTGCGGTGATATATCTCGCAGTAAAAAGAAAAATACAAAGTTTTAAAGCATTTAAACTTACTGTTTTTGAGCGGGCTTCTTCCTCCTCTTCGTTGCGTAAACTCCACCATTCCCCAACATGCTTGCAGACAACTGTCTCTTTACTTAATAAAAGAATTCAAGCTAGAATTAAAAGTTTGATTTGTGAATCTGCAGAAACGCCCTCGCTGCTCTTCTTCTCCTGTCAGGGAACCGTGAAGCCTCCAGGTTTCACTTTCATCCAGCTCACCTCGACTCGAGCGGCAAATAATCCAAATATCTCAAGTGCAGCAGCATTTTGCGGCGAGCCTGTCGCTGAAAGACATTTAAAAACTCGCAAACTTTCCAGGGGACGTGTTGCACACCTCACAGCCAGCCCCCCGCCTGTGTGTCTCCTCTCAGCCAATCAGATCCTCTGTGCCATCACGGCGTGATTGTCTCGCGGCTTGTGATTGGTGCAAACGTTAGCCTTCGTTTATCTTCCTCGACTGTAAAACACACATGCTGTAAACGTATCAGTGTATTTTCTTCTTTGTCTGCTGCTGTTGTTGGGAAATTAAAAGCTCTCAACATGTTGTTTTCTCTCCTGTTAAGCTGTAAATTTCTTACCTTCAGTTGTATTTTCCATCATTTTCCTGCCTACTGAAAAACATTGTGACCTGCAGCTCCATCTAGTGGCAGTGACAGTTATAGCAGGTTTCAGTGGTGGTAGAGGTACTGAGACTCTTTAAAGTAAAATTAACGGTACTATACTGCATAAATACTCCACTACAAGTAAAAAAGTATTGTAGTATAGTAAAAGCAGTGGTGGAATGTAACTAAGTCCATTTACTCAAGTATTGTACTTAACTACAATTTTAAGGTACTTGTACTTATTTTACAGGCCCCTTAATTTTATACTATCTAGTAATTTAGAGTAATTTGCGGATATTTAACAGTTACCTTTTAGGAGATTCTAACATCCATGGACCATCCTACACCTTACTACCTGAGTAATATCCACCTGTACAGTGTACTCTACTATTCCACAATATTTGTAACATTTCACATTTATTGCATAATTATTTGTTAACAATAATTAGTTTCTCTTATATAAAAAAGGACATTGATCCTGGTTTTGTTACGATTTTAAAAAAACCACAATTCATTCTCCAACAAAGGCACTGTGACCACCGCCTTTACATTTAATTACAGATTATAGAAATTACAGAAAAGACATTTATGTTGTCAGTTACACAGTTTTATCCACATATCTAAACGTAGATTCTGTGACTCAAATGAGACAATTCTTGATTATTAAAACTTCACAGGAATGTGTTTGACTCAAAAAACTCAAAACACCAGACTCTTTGGTTTCTCCCAGGAAAACTCGTCTCTGCCAAAGTGACCGTAGCAGGCAGTTGCTTGGTAAATTGGTCGCTTCAAACCCAGCTCTCTGTAAAAAAAAACACAAGTCAATATTAAAAGTTAATATTAACAGATAAAGACAGAAATACAAAGTCTCATTCTTATACACAGCTAAGAAAAACTACACGTACTTCACAATGACTCCAGGCCTCAGGTCAAAGTTGTTTTGTACGATTTGCAGCAGCTCGTCTTCATCTCTGTTTGACGTGCCGTAGTGAAACACTGAGATGGACAGAGGATGGCTCACACTGATAGCATAGGAGATCTACAGGGCATAACAGACAAGACATAAATGCTCTCATTCATTATAGACAGGTTTCTAAACGATGTCGTCATGAGAAGCGTACGCACAGGGCAGAAAACAAGCAGGAATGACTGAGAGCTCAAAGGAAGATCAACGAGAAGGTTGTTTTTGTGCCATAAACTGCATGAATTGCAAAAGTAATGGGTGGAAAATGTTCAGTATCCCAAAAAGGAATCAGCAAGTGCATTATTAGCTAATTGCAACTATCAGTCTGGTCAGAGTCCTGGATTTTAATGAGGTGGTGAATAGCTTTTTACAGATGATAATGAAGAAAATTCTGTTTTAAGGTAAAACAGCTCACTGGGGCAATCATTTTTACTTAAAAAAGTGACTAAAGCAATTATTCAACTATCAAAGTAGTTGCTGATTAATATTTTGTAGATTGATAAAGGACAATGTCAAAGGAACATGTCACCCGGTGCATGGGTCTACGGCACAGAGGAATAAGATCTATCAGGCTTTGGATACACACACAATACTTGTAAGTAGGATCAGTTCATTGTCAGTTTGGCTCTGCACCTGAGATTTGTTGTTGACAATAAAAATAACATAGAAAATTACCAGCCTTACCCTTTAAGAGGTGCAGCTTTTAAATTCTAAACTTCCTCACCTGAACGAGGGCTCTCCTGCACAGTCCGGCTTTCACCAAAGACTTGGCCACCCAGCGTGCCGCGTAAGCCCCGGACCGATCCACTTTGGACGAGTCCTTTCCAGAGAAAGCCCCTCCTCCGTGCCCGCCCCATCCTCCATACGTGTCCACTATGATTTTACGCCCCGTGAGTCCTGCATCACCCTGGTGACACAACAACATCAGTCAGCTCACACATCATCACATTAATTTGTCTTTTTAAATAAAATTTCCCTCCGTGGTTTAGTCCTTTCTAACCTGTGGACCTCCTTTAAGGAACTTCCCACTTGGCAGTAGATGGTAGATGGTCTTGTCATCCAAGTATTTGGCAGGAACGACGACCTTCACCACCTTCTCCATCAGATTACGTCTGATCTCCTCCAGACTGATGTTAGGACTATGCTGTACTGAGATGACCACAGTGTGAACACGTAGTGGCTCCATGGCTCCCATGTTGTCTTGATACTCCACTGTGACCTGCAGGAAATAAGGGAACCTCGTTAAAAGTGAACTGTTTTAAGCTGGTCCCCCAACTTTATTCTGAAGTGGCTCACCTGAGATTTGGAGTCTGGTTGTATCCAAGGACACTCTCCTGTGCGTGACAGCTCCTTCATCTTATAGTTGAGTTTATGAGCCAAAAGGATCGTCAAGGGCATACACTCCTCGGTCTCATCTGTGGCATAGCCAAACATCAGACCCTGAAGACACAAGCAGCAGATACATGACTCCAATTTTTCACTGGAACTAAATAAAACTGAGAGTGCGTTTAAAAGACTTATCTTGTAAGTTAAGTTTGCACTATTGTTTTTAGCCACGCTAGCAGCGAGTTGTTCCACCACTTTGGTCCAGGCTTAAGTGTCTCAACAACTATATGATGGATTGCCATGAAACATTCATGGTTCCCAGAGGATGAATCCTACTGACTTTGGTGATCCCCTGACTTTTTCCTCTAGTGCCACCACAAGGCTGACATTTGTGGTTTTCAATGAAATGTCTCAACAACTACTGAATCGACCGCAATGAAATTTGACACAGACATTTATGTTCCCCTTAAGGTGTTTTTTAGTCCGCTCTTTGTGGCTGCCGTTGGAGTTCATGATGGTTCAACTTGCTGGAAATGCATTTTGGAAACGATATAGCAGCTGAATGAATGATACACCTCTTCACCAGCCGAGAACAGACAGATTAATGAAAAGGAAAGAAACAGTATCAGAGAAACATCAGCTTCAAAGTCTGATTATCTGGTTTGAGACAATAAACAACATTTATAATGCTAGTTAAGTCACAACCTGCTCTATTTAGCAGCGTGATAAGACTGTACTAGATGGACAGCAGCAGCTTGTGGTGGACAGGCTGGTAGGATCGGAGGTATAGCCAGTGGTAGTCAATGGTTTACCTGCATGCAACCAAAGCCTGCTCTGACATGATTGGTCAACACTACTCGGACTACAAACGGAAACCAGAACGCTCCCGGTACCAAAATATTGTCCAGTTGCCTACAGATTCTGCATTCATATGCAGATATCTGTTTATAGAGATTAATGCATATATGACGTGTATGCTATGTAGTGTTTCTGAAAATATTTTTATTGTGATTTTAATACGGACTGTTGTGAGACAAGCCTTGAGCTAAAAGAGATCCAAATAAACAAAGTAAACTAATAAAAATAATACCGAACCTGGTCTCCTGCACCGATGTCCTCCTGGTTCCTGCCTTCAAACACACAGTCTGATATCTCCACACACTGCGGCTCCAGCGCCACCAGCACATTGCAGGTCTTATAGTCGAAACCTGCAGATCACAGTTGGGACAAAATCAGCGACAGCCTTTGACTAATTTACTTAATTTCCTGAGACAATTCTGCACAAACTTAAGTTATCAAATGAGAATACTGAATTTGACCATACTGTACCTTTAGAAGAGTCATCATAGCCAATCTTCTTAACAGTATTTCGGACCACTGACTGGAGATCCACTTTGGCCTTAGATGTCACTTCTCCAACCAATAAAATCATGCCCGTCTTCGCCACACATTCTGTCACAAGACATTATGTTTTATTAGCCAAGAATATGACTCCAGTGCTGTAAATAAAATGAAAATAAACTCTGCACAGTGAAGCTCAAACTGTTAAGCTACAATAAGAAAAACACATTTTGACTAGGTGGGACTTTTGTCTAATAAAAACTGTAACTTAAACTAAAATATGATAATATCAATATAACAGAACACCTACCACAGGCCACTTTAGAGTCCGGGTCTTGACTCAGGTACGCATCAAGTACAGCATCACTGATTTGATCACACATTTTATCTGTGAACACAAAGAAAATAGAGACAGGAGACTCTATACATAACTAAAAATATAACGTTTTTGAGATTATTAACAGGCTATTGTACCACTGAGGGCACTGAGGTCATGTTTTCATTTGGGGGGTTTATACGTATCGCAGGATAATAACTTGTGCACACAAGATAATTAAAGTCACATTCCAGTTTGGAAAGTGATTTAAAGATTATACAATAATCAAGATAATTTTTTAAAGATAAAAAATGATAATCTTTCAGGATTTTGGCGATCTGTAGTTTTATAAATCTTAGGTCAAACACTTAAAAATGTACATATGACAACGTTAACAGCTAATTAAATAAATAAATAAATAAATAAGGTATTCAGTGTTTCTTCCTGATCCATGAATTTCAAATCCTACTTAAAGTACTAAAGTAAAGTAGTACTGTACTGTAAGTAAATTTAGCTGCTAATACTTCTATACTTTTACTTAAGTAGGATTTTAAATGCAGGATTCTTACTCGTAAAGAAGTATTTTTACATTGTGGTATTGATACTTTTACTTAAGTAAAGGATCTGAGTACTTCTTCCAACACTGCAGGTCACAGAATCTGATGGGTCACTAAATACAGTGTAACAGGGGTCAGAGGGGAAGACTAGGACACAAGACCTCAGTCCTCCATAGCTATGACCCTGAATTTATATATTGATTAATAGGCTATAACTTGAACAGATAGACAGCAGGTCTGCGCATGCTCAGACATGTCCCTGCACTGCACACAGTAGACTACAGCACAGTTATATGGAGTTAAACATGAGTGTACCAGAGTGTCCTTCTCCGACAGATTCAGATGTGAACAGGAAAGTCTTCCCGCTGCGGAGGTTCATCTTCAGCTCGTCGGTCGGTGCAGGAAAGTTGAATTTAACCGGATTAAAGTCAGATAAACGTTAAACGTGGCGGTGCAGCGTCGGTACTTAACAGTGAGTGTAGCCTCTGAAGTTCACCGACAGTGATTATATGAAGCAATAATTAACGCAAACTCTGAACCTCACAAGCATGTGGGCGGTGGGAAATAACTGATGCAACGTTTCACCACCAGGAAATATAAAACATAATATTTACTTTTCGGTGGGCTCTCTGTTAATGTCTGAGTGAAGGAGAAGCAGGAAGGGTCCTCCAGGTGGCGCTGTTCTAAAACTTAACAGCACTGACAGAAACTCACCTTAAATTTGATATTAAAGTATTAAAGTAAAGCATTAAAACAAGATACCTGACTGTCAGTGGTGGAAGAAGTATTCAGATCCTTCAGTAAAAGTACCAGCAATGTAAAAATACTTCATTACTAGTAAAATGAAAAATCCTATTTAAGTAAAAGTACATAAGTATTATGAGCTTGATGTAGTTAAAGTATTGCAGTCTGTTTTCAGTTTTTGGACTTTTTCTCTAATCTTTTTAGCTTTTTTGCTGAAATATTGGATCATTTGGTGAAATATTGGCTCAAGTAAAGGATAATCATTGTATAATTGTTTAAATTTGATTTTGTTTTATTTAAACGAGTTATTTAAATAGTAAAAAGTGCTATAATATCAAAAGAAGCTCTGACTGATTCCTGACCAGACCTCACTCTTATTTGTATTTATTTATTTATAATTTGTGTTACTTTAGTTGTTTTGTTTGTGGATACATGTATTTCTGTGGTATTACGTTGTCTGATGATCTAATATGTTTATTATTGCATTCACAATAAAGGATATCTAGACCTCCTATGGCCTATGGGTTTGTGGTTTAAGTTCTTTATATTAAATATGGCTTTTCATTAGTGAGACAGACCATCTGGAGCATTTTAGTGTAATATAGTTTTTCCACATTTATTTTATTGACAGCTGCTGTTAATCAACCTGTCTTACTGCTATAAAAAAGGGAATAGAAAATGGTCTCAGGTTGAGAATATTTTATAAACACACAAAACATGTTTTTTTTAAAATGCAAAGGCCCTGTTAGCCGAATGCAAGGTGTTGTTATCATATTGTTCACAAACATGAGAAACTCCCACAGCGCTGTGTGGTGCAGGCTGAATCATAACTTTCACAAAGGAAGGATTTATTGCAGTATAGTTGTATAATGAATTGCTTTATATCATACAGGTGATCATGTTGTTTTGTTGACCTCCTGTAACCTTTTAAACAAGACTGTCAGTGCTCCACCGTGTCTGCCTGCTGTTTTGTGCAAGACAGGTAGTGTTTAGTGGGTTTCTGGAGCTTTTTTGCTGAAAACATCTTTAGAGACCACTTTCACATTACATATTTGATCCATTTTTAACTTGAAATATTTATTATGACAGCTTTAAATTTTAGCAGAGACTCCAAAGTTTCCAAAGATAATAAAATGTTGCACAAGACATTCAGATTATTTACATTTGATGGGACGGTGCAAGGCTTTTATTATATTATTATCAACCAGGAAAAGCAGGTCACCTTACTTATTTTTTTATTTGCACACATAAACAACAGCATGAAATCCAGATAGTTTAAATAAAACAAGATGTGACAGGAGATGTCAAGAAGTCAATAAGCTTATACAGCAGACGTCCCCTAAAAGCCAAATGAAAAATATTCTGAACTAATAACATTTATCATATTATATATTATATATGAGAAAATGAATAGAGGAGTTCACCAATCAGCAGAAAATAATGACATACAAACAAAGAAATGAAAAAAAAGAAAAATAGACATTAAGAATGAATTAGACACCAAATTAAATGTGATGACAAATTTCTTTTTGATAATATGTACTTTGGCAGTTTATATCTATACAACACAGTATTTAAGGAAATACTGACCATGTTGTGTTTTGTAAAAATGAAGGTGAAGATGAACCTGTCTGGTTATACGAGTGAATGAAGAAGTTACAAAAAGAGGAGGACAGAGTACGTAAGTGGCAAGACAGTTTAAGTTTTGCATTTATATGTTACATTTTCCTAAATGAATGTCTTCAGTTGAAAACTACACAGCAAATCTGGGTCCAGTTAATATTCCAGCAAAGAAAAACTACACATTTGCACAAAGAGTGGGAGGAACGGGGGTTAGTGAGACACCAGCTGCTCAGTTTTTACACATCTAGCATTTCACTCAGTGTAAACATTGTAGAGCTTTAATGTAAATCTGGAACAAACTGATAAATTCCAACCTTAAAGGATAAGTTCACAATTTTTCACGTGTGTCTTAAAACAACAGTCAGGTGTCCATATGAACAGTGAAAGAGGTTTTCCTCCTGATATCTGCCACATTTACAGTCTTTTTAGAATCAAATTCCCTCTTTGTGTTTCCTCGGACAGTGTTTCCCTGTTGAGCTGCGGTGGAAGTATAGTAACAAAAAGAGGGACTTTGGCACTAAAAAGACTGTAACATTGAAAGATATCGATTTGATTTGACTCTCCGGCTCTCCGTCGTCTCAAAGGTCAGCTCGCTGTTGGGCCATGGTGCAAATTTGCAGGTCAAAGTTAACCAACGTTGCCCTTGATGTGAAAAATTTGCATGGATTTACTTTGATGTTACTGGTACTTATGTTACATATATGTCATTAAAATATGTCTGTGATAAACTAATATGAGCTAAAACTAATGACCACGCTGATGTCATATTATTAATTTCTCGGTTTCGGGGGTGAAATTGTTTCCAAGCAATTTGTTTACATTAGCAGCTGCACTTGTAAAGATATTTTTTCATGTTTCGATGAATGAATTAAATGAATTCATCAGCATAAAAATCCTGTTTCTGCAGTTCATCACATCAAACAGGATTCTGTGAAACATGTTAATTAATGAGGTTATCATGTACATAACATCAGTCTGTCTGTCTGCCTGTGGGTCAGCTGATCTGCAGCTGGGATGTCAATATGTAAAAGCTTTTTCAGGACTGAGTGTATGTGTGTGTGTGTGAGTTTATAAAACACCAACACCAACATATCCAAACTAAACACTCATCCTCTCTGCCTTGTCTGTGTTGTTGTTAGAGGTGGATGATGTAAAGCATTTTTCAGAATGTGTCAACTAAATATTTTTAGTCATTTTTTTATTTAAAACGAGCTGTTAGTTCTTTGTTGATGTGCATGACAGGGTTGATCTGCAGAGGGACAGTAACTGAGGAAAATATCTGACAGATTTATATACTCAGTCACCTCATCAATAAGTCAAATACATCCATTTATTTGACTGTTAGTCAGCTGAGAGTTCGATTGGTCCTGGATTCTTCTGTTCATGTGTAAATAAACCAGAACACCACAGTCTGCACACACTAATGTGTGTGTTACCATGTGATACAGTGTGTGTGTGTGTGTGTGTGTGTGTGTGTGTGTGTGTGTGTGTGTATGTGTGTGTGTGTACGTTCATGTACGTCCTTCTGTGCAAAAATGTATTTAAAAGTTTATCTGAAGTTAATATGAAGCTTTAGTCTAAATGAGTCAAATCAAGTAGATATCTTTCAACGTTACAGTCTTTTTAGTGCCAAAGTCCCTCTTTTTGTTACTATACTTCCACCACAGCTCAACAGGGAAACACTGTCCGTGGCAGATATCCACTTGATATGACTAACTCAGAGCGCTGAAGCCTCATATAAGCTTCACATCAACTTTTAAATGCATTTTTGCACTAAATGACTGTGTGGACACACTGTGGATTTTGGCCTCCATCACTTCCATTGAAAGCACATTTGAAGGGGATCTTTTAATATCCAGTATGTGAACCTATCCTTTAACGCTATTTATCTTATACTGGCCCTTTATGCAGCCCCTCAGTTCAGCCTCTGTCTGAAACAGGCTGTTTTAGCTCCTGTCTCTTTAAGGCCCCCCTCCTGAGGAGCCCACTCTGTTCTGATTGGCCAGCTTCAGGAAGCTTCCTCTGGCTACATAAACAAACTGTAGTAGAAGGATTTCACTTCTTTTTCTCCTTCTTTACTCCAACTTCTCATGTTGGAGCTGAATCAGATCTGAAATATGATTTGAGTGGACAACGTTAACAACACATGGAAACACCTTAGCATAATTGACCATAATTGACTTTGACTTGATGTTTAACATCCGACATCAGGATATAAATAAGAGAAAACCACAAAAAGCTGAATATGGCCCCTTTAAGAGATCATAACCTTGTGAAACACAAACTACTCTGAAACTTTTAATTAATTAATAATTGTCCAATTTTTTTAACAGATTAACTGAAATGTTGAAATTTAACACACAACAGAGACTCCTAAAATGACAAACCCAAATTGTCTGTGGTAGATATTACAGCTCTGCCATGTTTGTGCCATGTTTCTACAGTAGCCCAGAACAGAAACAGAAACCAAACACTGGCTCTTGAGAGGGCCTCTCGTGTTTTTTGAGTTTCGTGGCCACCGTAGGTTCTCCTTCATGCCTGGAAGGGGAGGGTGAGAGTATTCAGTTTGTTGCAGTCTGCAACCTCACCAATAGATACCACTAAATCACACACACTTAAGTACAGTACTTGAGTAAATATAATTATTTACTTTCCACCACTGGGTTTATTACATGAATACTAACATCCCACTTTATATGAACTCCTTCTGTTTATTATGAAACAGTTTATCTGTTAACCTCCTCTGTCCAGAGTCAAACTTCCAAACATCCAGTTACAATGTAATATGTTACTGAATAACTTACTATACTGAGTAGCTGTATAAAAGCATCTTAACTGTACAAAGTCCATGATTACTGTGAGTTTGTATTTATTATTTTATGTAATAGTATACAGATGGCTGCTTTATATATCTTTATTTAATTTAAATCAGTATATGCCGCTCCTGCCCCTTCAGTATTTGGCAAGCATCCATCAACGAGCAGCATTCCTCCCAAGGTTCAGCTTGTATGAGTCATGCGCAGATCCTCTTTATCAGGGAACTACATCCTGAGCTCAGTTAGGCTATAATGACATTTCTTGACCTGTTTATGCTCTGTAGTGTTAATATTTGGCTTTGCTATTATGTTGACATATGAATTAAATAATGTCCATTTGTTTTACTTCTGATACACAGACTACAGTTCCTCTTTCTCTCCACCCTGCTCTCTACTTCCCTTTGCAGGACTGATGATACAGACTTCGGTTGTTGTGTTGCAATTAATGTGGAGAAAAGGCTGAAAGAGAGGAACAAAAACGGGGGAAAGATTTAGTATTGAGTGAGGCTCTTAATAATGTTAAAATGTGGTGTGAATGAAGCAATATTTTGTGTTACACTGCAGATGGAAGACATACAAACTACTGCTTCTGACAGCTGTACTCAATATTTGGGAAACAAGATCATGCTGGCAGTTTTTGTGAGGCTGTACTTTTAGCTAAATGCTAATGTTAACATGCTAACAGGCTCACAATGAGCAGCATAATGTTTACCTTGTTCACCTAAGCACATTAGCATGCTAATATCTTTGCTAATTAGCACAGTAACTATAGCTGAGGCCCAAAGAAAAGTATTGGACAGAAGTGATGACCAAAGTTCTTATAATTCATCCTTCATGACAATCCATCCAATAGCGATATTTTACTCAAAAAAACTTTTTTAACTAACTTTTTAAACCTTTTTAACTAAATTTCAACCTCATGGTGGCGTTAAACATCAGAGGATCACCAAATTCATTAGGATTCATCCTCTGGAGACCATGAATATTTGTACCAAATTTCATGTCAATCAATCCAAAGGTTGTTGAGACGGATTAGCTTGGCCACTAGCTAAAAATGCTAAATGCAAAACAAGCTAATTAGAGTATTTGTGACCAGTATTTATCTCTTGAATGTCAGTTTTAATTTCACTCCAGTTTATAGAATCAAATCTAGACTTAATACATCCATTAAAAGGGGTTCAATATTTCACTTTTCCTCCATTTAACACCTGCTTTAAGGGGAAACTGTGATATTTCGTTCTGATAAAAAACTAACAAGCTAGGTCAAAATGTTTAAACAGTTTGTTTAAGATACTCTAATATGACAGACAGAAGGTGTATTTCTCGGTTTTCTGTTCAGGATATGTCAGTTCTCAGTAGTATAATTACACATACCCAAGTATTGTATTTTACTTGACTATTTCTATTGCATGCTACTTTATACTTTGTACTTTTTACTCCACCACATTTATCTGACAGCTAAAGTTACTAGTAAGTATGTAATTATACAAGCATATAGTGAGCTTACAAAATATTGTTATGCATTCTTATAAATTAAACTACAAAACAGTATATAGAATATCAATCAAGCACTTATTAGCACTTAACTACAACTGTAAAATATTACACATGCATCAGTCTTAATAATCTAATTCGTTATTCTTTTGGATACCTATTAGCCTCCACAAAGTGGTCGCTAGTCTCCCTGGGGGATCCATCAATAACACTGATCAATAAAACAAGATGAAGCAATACAAGCCTAATATGAAAATCAGAAAATAAGTGAAATAACTCCTATGAAAAGGTAGACAATACAAACCTTTATAACTAAATGTACATCTATGTGAGATGTCTCAATTTTTGTTTTAGTGACAATAATAATAATTATTATTATATAATAATTAAATTTTGTATTATATATAATACACACAGGGCCATTTTCCTACATTGAGTACTTATGTATTTTTACTTAATGTTGAATTTGCAGTTTCATAAACACAGATTACTTTAGATGACAGACTGCTGGTAGGTGGTGTGACATTTCTTTATTGAGATGGTGCTTGTACATGACTTTTTATGTAATCTAGTAAAAAGTTTAAAAAATGAAGGAACTATTTTATCAATTCCTGACACTGAACACACATCTGAGCTAAAACAGCATGAATTAAGCACGTTTGCTAAACGGTTTCTGGTTTCTGTACTGCTGAAATAAACTGACAACACAGGACGAGGAAATGAAGTGAAGCAACCCGAGTGACTTCATCACTTTATTGCCTTGCAAATTTCTCTGTGCTGCAAACAGCCCTTTGCCCGGACATATCAGATCAGCGCCGGCCTGCATCCTGACAGCTGATGGTATGTAAATCACACAGAACTTCCACTAACTGACATGTTTTTGTCGGCTAAACTGCAGTGTGATCTTTTTTTGTCTTGAATGACCGAACCTGTAGTCGTGTGTAGGTGACATTTTTGTTCTTGTGTGATGAATTTGTTGCGACAGAGCTCATGAAAAACAGGAAATAAGACTAGCTCTTTGTGGCGACTGTGACCGGCTCCTCTTAAGCCAATGAGACTTTGATTGAGGCAACAGGTAGTTAATGAGTAACAGAAAAAAAAGGTGCAACCTTCAGTAGACATTTGTTCTGCTCTTACTATATGACTCATGCAGTCACAAGAAGCACAGATCTCTGTATTTGTTTATTATACTGGCTGACAGGACTTTGTGGAGGTTTTCATTTTTTGTATGAAGCTGAATATTCCTGTTGGTTGTGACTGAGAAACAGTGCTGCTATGGTAAGTGTTGTACTTTAGATACTAAAATACTATTAAATACTGAAGTTTAGCTCAGTTTTCATCTGAAATATTGTTATTTTCCACATCAACACAGTAGATTTGTTCTTCATCTTGATATTATCCAAAACTATT
Source organism: Scomberomorus guttatus (assembly GCA_038419695.1). Lineage (NCBI taxonomy): Eukaryota > Metazoa > Chordata > Actinopteri > Scombriformes > Scombridae > Scomberomorus > Scomberomorus guttatus. The sequence goes on from CM076463.1 coordinate 3,990,950, forward strand.
CTTTATTGCTGCAAAACCTTGCTGTGTTACTCTCATTATTAAGCAGATTTTCCTTCTAAACATAGAGCTTGAGGTTTTCATGTGACAGTCACACAGGCCTTTGGTAAATCAAGTTGCGCCTGATAGCTCTCTTTCCTGTTAACACAGTAACAGGAAGTGGGGTTTGGTCATTTAAAATTGAGAGTGTTGCTCCTACAGTTGGCTGACAGACTTTGAGTGTAAATTGCATGGTGGTAAATTCGTGGAACACGTGACGGACTCATTGTTTCCCCCCATTTTTTCACAGGCTGACACAAACTCTCAAGAGCCGGCCCCTGGCTCGTCTAAACTTGACCAAGTGCAAGGTCAGGTCAATGAGGTTAAAGTAATTCTGAAAGACAACATCGACAAAGTGCTGGAGAGGGGCGACCGATTAGATGATCTGATCGGCAAGACGGGTGACCTACAGGCATCTGTAAGTATACATAGTGAAACTCTACTCTGTTAAAACAGTCTTTATATATGACTCCTTCAAAACACAAGAAAACTGTTAGAAAAGTGGTGGAGAGTACTACATTTACTCAAGTACTGTACTTAAGTACAATTTGGAGATACTTACACTTGAGTTTTTCCATTTTAAGCCACTTTATACTCTTTATTAATAATATTAATATTGTACTTTTTACTCTACTGCATTTATCTGACCGCTGTAGTTACTATTTACTTTTATAGATTAAGATTTAACATAAAAATATATGTTTTTTTTTTCAAGTCTATCTTAAAACAATACTGCCATGCCCATATTGACATTAAAACAGTTTGGTTGCTGTAACTGTTCCTGTTGTCCATACAGGCCACAAAGGAACCCGCTCTGAAAGCGACATCAATGTAAATGATGGGGGATAAAATCCACATACAAAATCCATAACTGAATTGTAAAGTTCAGCTGAAGACAATTTTAGGCTAAATCAAGAGGAAAGTTTCCAAACTAACATTCTTTTTCGAACAGAATTTCCGCTTGGTGTTACCATCCCTCCACTGCAACCCAGCATAAAAACAGTCTGTGGAAGCCCAAAAGGGAATTTCAGTCACTTTGGAAGATACCCACCCAGATTTGTCTAACTCAGACTGCAGATGCCTCAATATTATCTTCAGCTGAACTTTGGAATATATTTCTGCACAGAACCAGGACCGTGGATCTTGTCCTCTATCACTTACATTGAAACAGCTTTAGGAAGGGCTCTCTTTGTGGCCAGTATGGACAGTAGGAGCAACCAATAACCCTTTCAATGGACATTGTCAGTATTGTTTTACAATACACTTGGAAAAAATGTAGACATATCCTTTAAACCAGCCGTTTTTCAACCTTTTTGGCTTGTGACTATTGTGTCTATTTTGGGCTGCTTGTCACATTTCAGATGTCTATGAGTTGTTAGCAGTTGCAACAAAGAGCGATTTCCCCTCAAAACTTATCTGATGGTTTCATTTAAATAACTAAAAGGCCAAAGAGGTTAAAGAATCCAATATTTCACAAAAGAGGCAAACATTTGACCAAAAAAACAAATATAAATTTGTGTAGCAGAACTTGCTTTTTCGTTAGTCATTTCACGACACCTCAGATTGTGACCCTTCGGAGGGGCCTGACCCCTAGATTGGGAACCATTGGATTAAACTACCCAATTGATTATACAGTACTACAACAGTAAAATGGTATTTACCCTTTAACACATCATTATTAACAATCTATTTATGTCATAAATATGTTTCACAGTGACCATTTTTCTGCAGAATTAGTACTTAAAGGTTTGATACTTTCAGTACATTTTGCTGTTATACTTTCGAATTAAAGTCTTTAATTTGTAAAATAAAATGTCTTTTTACATTGTTGTACTGGTATTTTTTATGTTTTTAAGTAAAAGATCTGAGTACTTCTTCCATCACTGATGTTTTATTATATTTCTGTTATTTCTCTTTTCAGGCTGACTCATTCCAAAGAACATCCACACGGGTGGCCAGGAAATACTGGTGGAAAAACATTAAATTGATGATAATAATTGGTGTGATTGTGCTGATCATCATTATCCTCATCATCCTCTTCGCTACAAAAACTATATAAATCCTATCTGAACTCCTTGATTTGCTCAGGACTGAAAACTATGAAGATGGTGGCATTTAATTGCTGTCATGAGTGATCATTTCAGCTCACACAAAGAGATGTTTTTATATATTTTAAAGGACTGGTGTGTAGGATTTTCTGTCATCCCACCTCCCCTTCCATGTGTGTAGGAGAACCTACGGTGGCTGAGAAACTTGCAAAAAGTCCCTCTCTAGAGCCAGTGTTTGATTTGTCCATTCTGGGCTACCGTAGAACATGGCAGTGCAACATGGCGGGCTCCATGGAAGAGGACCTGCTCTCTGTGTAGATATAAAGGGCTCATTCTAAGGTAACGAAAACACAACTCTTATTTTCAGTTGATTATACAATCATTAAAACATACTTATGAATATTATATTCCATTTCTGCCAAGTCCGTTCTGCTAGATGCCACTAAATCCTACACACTGGACCTTTAAGATCAAAATATTTATGTAGATTCAGCAGGTACATGATGTTGTAACCTCTGAAAGCTTATCAGGTTAGTCTGCAATGTCATTTTATGTTGTGAAGATAAAATTCAGCAGAGCTGCATAAATTGTGATAAAGTTGACAGAAATACTTCAACACTTACACTCCAACAGTCATTAACAAGTGATGTAATACCACTAAATTAATATTTCACAAAGGATCACAAATCCAAATGAGTGTTTATCATTTTTATTTCGCACATTTCTTTTATGTTCAATACACTGTATATATTCTGTATGTTTATGACTGTCAAACTCTGTAATATCATATGTATTAAATGACTGATGACTATGATTAAGAGGATAAATTGTAACAACACATTGTGTATCTTTGCTACCACAGTACTGTATATATAATTGTGATCTGTTCCAACCAATCTAACATTTCAAGTTAAGTAATAAATGAAGCAATTCACAAACAGCAATTTGAGAACATTAAATACAAAAACGAGAAGGGATGAGGAACGCAAAAACTGCTAAAACTTTGCTGTGTTCTAAAATAAATGCAAAACGTCAAAATCCAAAAAGTTTAAGATCCAACAAATACTCCGGTAAGTATAAGAGGAAATGTAGGTCATAGTGCTCTTCAGTTATGTTCTTACAATCAGCTAGTGATCTTTGCTGGATACCATCATCACTGTGGCCAATGCTCCACCAGCTGACAGCAGCCTTTCATCACTCTGAAACCTATGAAAAACAAACAGAAACAAATCAGCTATAGATGAACACAAATCTGTTAAAACCACAAACAAAATAGGAATCCCCGTGTTTATAATGTCCAATGTAAAAAATGATAAGAAAAAACAAAATTATTTTAACATTTTACAGTTTAAAAAGTCCATAAGCTAGAAATCCTGAAGTGAAATGTCAAAAAGCCAAAATATTAAATAGAAGAAACCTTCAATTGGTCGGAAATACACATTAAAGAAAGCATTACATGCAAATTTCTGGAAATGTGGTGACACTTTGATTCTTCTTGTTTTACAAAAAGGTTAAGAGGAAAATTTGTTACAGGAAAATTAAGAAAAGAGGAGTCTTTTCCATCGCTGTCAGTAACACAAAACAGAACAATACATGTACACAAAAGTAAAGCACTTTATCCCCCAACACAGTAGCGTCCAAATACGAACCAGGTTTTAGCTCATGGACTACTGGCTACAAGAGCTAAATAAAGAAACAAGCATTTTAGATAAGATTAGGAATGCATATATTAACAATAGGAACTGGAAAGTCCAGAGAATGCTGTACATATCCTTTGAAAAGCAAATAGTTATTATTACTTTCATATTTATAATCATTACTTGTGGGGGAGTAAGGGCCTGTAAAAAATGACAATTACATGTGTATATTTTAAGTTTTACATTACATACAGTTGCAAACAAATTAAAATGGAAAGAAAGATGACAAAGCTGGACGTGTCCCATATTGTTTAGTTTAGAAATGCTGATACAGGATGTTGTAAGACCATACCAAATGGCAGCATTCGAGAGCGTATGCTTCTCGTACCCGGTCCGCATTGAGCGGGCCCTGAGAGTATCTGGGAGTCAGCTCATGGCCTGCAAGGAAGCTCCGCTGGCAGGTACAAACAAGGTATGTCAGAGTTAGGAGACAACATACTTCCTTTTCTGTTTCCTTGCACATCCATAACTTTGGCATCCATTTACTGTAGTAGCAGTACTTTACCTGTTAACTTTACAGTTAAAAAAAAAAAAAAAAGAAGGTGCAAAAGAGGCAGCAGAAGGCCGGCTGTTAAAATAATCGCCACAAGACTGTAGCCTCTATGTTACCACTACTGTAAAGCACTTGAGGGTGCTGAGAAAAAGAAATTTATAAGAGGAAATTATACATAATGTTACCAAACAGCAAATTAAATATAACTACTTTAAGTTTAAAGTAAGTAGTGTATTTTTGTTCTTACATACCTACTTGAATATGAGGGTTTTCCCAATTAATACGGCTTGTAACTGTTGGTGTGACCACCACGTCGTGGCGACTTGCCATATCCAGCAGATTGATCTACAACAGTGGTACAAAATAAAAGAAAGTAAAGTAATAGAACAAGTAACAGAGAATAAAAGGAATGGCTGATATGAAGCTGAAGCACATTACGGTTCATCAGGGTGTTTCTCAGATGAGTTTACTTACTGCTGTCATCACCATATCCGTAATAGTTGTTGTAACCAGAGTAATCATATCCACCATATCCTCCATAGCCTTGATTACTGTATCCATAATTTCCATAGCCTTGATTCCAGTAGTTGCCATAACCCTGGTGCCAATTTTGATTTGGACCTGCAATTAAATCGAATTTAAATTAAATACGACCCCCAATTCTAACATCCATGGACAACCATGCACCTTACTACCATAGCAGTATCCACCTGCACTAATATACAGTGTACTATAACATATTAACACCATTGAACAGTGTATACTCAGCAAATTTTATATTATAGTTATGGTTATATCTGTAGTCTCTATTTTATTTTTATTTATTCTATTTATTTTGTATATTTGAGTTAGTCTATTTAGTTATTGTATATAATTTAGCCTCATTGTTTTTGTCTTTTGATTCATGTCAAGCGGCTGCTGTAACACTTTAATTTTCTGTTGGGGAGTCATAAAGCTGCCTCTCTCTCTCTCTCTTCACTCCATTCAAACTCTGAACAAAAATATTTTCCAGCATCAAACCCTAAAGCTTGTTTTTCACAAGCAGTTTGCTCTTCTATAAAAAACAGGTAACATTTTTTTATGATTACATTTTTTGGCATTATGCTGTTATTACAAAGCAAACAGTAGAGAAATGACAGGAAATGAGGGGAGAGAGATGGAGAATGACATGCAACAAAAGTCCTCAGCCAGACTCATCAAGGACATTGTGAATGATAAGTAATCAGCTTAAGGCCATATAGTCACTTCCCCTTCCTAAAAACACTGTAATTCAAATAAGGTCGTCAAAATTAGTTGTAAATGTTTCTCACGGTCAGCCATGATGATTGTTTGTATTTGGTGTTGTGAGTCGTGGAACGCTTCAAGCTCTGATTTTTTAACTTGTAAATTTCCGAACTCTGACTTAAATGGAACGCAGCATTACTCCACCTAAACTCTAATCAGCCAGAGTAAGTGAAAATATTGAAAGTCATCTTAGTTTTTTTTTTCTGTTCTTTATATCTTTTAATTAACTTGCCATACTGCTTGAGTTCAACAATAAAAAGATGAAAGCAGCATTTGGAGCGATTTGTGGATGTGAAATTTACAGAGCTGTAGATAATATTACTTTCCATCCTACTGACCGCAAAATATACCAGCATTAACTGTTTTCTTATTGATAAAATTCTGCATATCCATCCAAAATAAATGAGTGTATAAAAACCAAGTAGCAACCTCCGGGGCTGAAAAATGAAAATGTCAAGTAACCCCAGATTCACAGAGTATTACCGTAGCCGTTGTTATTTCAGTGTGTTTTCAGTTGATGAAAGTTAATTGTAACATGTTGGTCACCCGGTCTTGTTCAGGAGTCAGATGTTCTGTTTTTTCCAGTAAGTAAATTTTGTTTTAATGGCTTTAAGCCTGTTTTTTACTAGCGAAAATTAGCATCAGCGTTATCAGAGTTAACCATAGACTGTAAATACACCATACTAACTAAGCTAGCAGCTAGCAGCTAGCGTTAGGGTCAGCTCCACCCTCTCGTCCAAATATGATCAAAACACGTCCTACACCTTTTGTTACTGAGAAATTATTGTTTAGTAGGGACTCCAAAGGTGAACAGGTAGCGTGATTTATGTCTTTCTGTACATGCTACACACCAAGTGTAACCACACGTATTCTCCACTCACCACCACCTCTTCCTCGAGACCTGGATGAGTATCCACCTCTGCCTCCCCAGTACTGCTGCTGCTGGTACTGTTCCTTGGACATCGCCACCTTTATTTCACACTGAATGAACAAAAATTAAGTTGATTTGCTTCCGTACTGGTCACGTATGCATTATGAAAGTTGTCAATAAGAGCCCGTACCTTGCTTAGTCCAATGTTGTGGTACTTTTTCTCCATGATCGTCTTGACTGGCTCCTCCTCTTTGAATGTTATGAAGCAGAAGCCTCTCCTTTTGTTTGTTTTGTTCTCCATGGGAAGTTCAATTGACTCCACCTGTTCAAACCATAAATTTATGTATTAAATACTTTTAAGTAGTCTTCATGAAAAGTGCCTAATTTAATTGTGTTTAGAAAAAGAAGCTAAATTTACTAGCATTAGACAGTCATGCAGATGCGCTAGAAACTAATTAATACAGTTGATTAAAAAAAACCTAATCCTAATGAACCACAGTACTACTGACAGCTAAATCTGTGAATTTAAGGAGACACGTACCTCTCCGAAGGCACCAAAGTACTCTCTGACTTTCTCTTCAGGAGTGTCTGGAGAGAGACCGCCAACAAAGATCTTCTTTACAGGCTCCTTGCTCTTCATGGCCTTGGCTTTTTTGGGGTCAATGACCTTCCCATTGAGTTTATGCTCCTTCTGTGCAGCAACCTTCATAATAAAGAAATATTAAAAGCTTTCAAGGTTAATGCAAAGAAGAGAAAAAGAAAATTATTTCCAAAATCCTCAAAGACTCGTCTAACCATCTGTCAGCTGCATGTTTCCAAATCTGCACCTCTTTTTCCCAATCCAAACAAAGATGGTAGCCAGCAATTACATATCTCCCTGCTCAATTTGTACAACATTGTATTGATGTTTCTTTCCTGTATTCTATATTTCCATACAAAAACAATGTGTTCATATTTTGCATGTGCAAAGGCAAATGTTGTTTCTGGCTGGTAAACAGACTCACAACTTGGTAAACAGGTTTAAAATCTTTTTCATCGTGCAGTGGGCAGAATATTTTTTCACACAGATGGTTAGAAGAGCATTTAAAGATCTTGGAAATACCATCAGAACAGCAGTAAGTGTTGTTAAATCTCCTTCGGTTTTTTTCCAAATACCTCCAGGTATTTATTCCCAGGAAAGATGGATTCTTAGCTCGAATGTAATATTACACGAGAGGCACAAATTGGAGCTGGCAATGATTCAGACAATAACCCAAAAGATTCATGCCCTATTTAACAGCTACATTTAACATTATAAGTCAGTGCTGTACATGTGGTATTGCATGCACCTTGGTTTGCAAAATACATGTGATGTAAACACTACTAATTGGAGCAGGACAATACCTTGTCAACACTTTCAGCTTCTTTGAAGAGCACAAAGCCAAAACCCCTGGAGCGGCCAGTCATGGGGTCCAGTTTTAAAGTGCAGTCTACAACCTCCCCAAACTTGGAAAAGTAATCTTTCAGGTCCTTCTTAGTCGTATCCCAACTGAGCCCTCCAACAAACATTTTCCTAATGACGAAACAACAAATATAAGGAAACCATACCGCAGTGGTGGAAGAAGTAAAAGCATCAATACAGCAATACAAAAATACAACATTACAAGTAAAAGTCCTGCATGAAAAATCCTACATGAGTAAAAGTACATAAGTATTATGAGCTTGATGTAGTTAAAGTATTGCAGTAAAAGTAGTGGTTTGGTCCCTCTGACTGATATATTATTATATATGACATCATTAGATTATTAATACTGAAGCATCAGTGTGTAAGCAGCATGTTACTGTTGTAGCTGCTGGAGGTGGAGCTAGTTTCAACTACTTTATATACAGTTAGCTAGTTTAGTCCAGTGGTTCCCAACCTAGGGGTCGGGCCCCTCCAAAGGGTCACCAGACAAATCTGAGGGGTCGTGAGATGATTAATGGGAGAGGAAAGAAGAAAAAACAAAGTTCTGATACACAAATCTGTTTTCAGTTTTTGGATTTTTTCTCTAATCTTTGATTTTTGCTGAAATATTGGATCATTTGAACATTTATTGAAATGAAACCATGTGAGAAGTTTAGAGGGAAAAATCACTATTTGGTGGAGCTGTTAACAACTCATAGACATCTGAAATGTGACCCCGACTACACACTGCTTTTTGTAAGACGTCAAAAGCCAAAAAGGTTGGAAACCACTGGTTTCATCTTTAACAATGTGTTGTATTTTAAAAGCTTGTTATATTATCCATTGTGTCAAATCTTCATCTGAAAAATAACTAAAGCTGTCAAATAAATGTAGTGGAGTAGAAAGTACAATATTTCCCTCTGAAATGTAGTGGAGTGGAAGTATAAAGTAGCATCACATGGACATACAAAAAAAGTGCCACTACCTCAAAATTGTTACTTAAGTAAATGTACTTAGTTACTTTTCTCCACTGCCATACTGTAACTAGAGGCAGGCTGAACAGCACTTGTTTGGTGTTTACATACATAACACAGCTGTGCTATATTAATGATATCATACCAGTTGGTTAAATGTTTAAGTGTGGAGACTAATTTAAGTGTAACATCGGTGTAGCGGATGTTTTCGTACCCCTCATCCTCCTCGTTTTTACTGGCGTCAATTCTTGATCCCTCGGCCTCGCCCCCCGCCGGGCCGCAGTCCCCGGCCGCAGACATCGGGTCGTCGCTGTTTGCCTCTCCGTCCTCTTCCATTCTCGTCGTGGTCGGGTCTTCGCTGAACTCATAATCGTCCGACATGTTTTGGGCTTTATAAGTAACTAAAGTTGTCACCTAAACAGCTCGGAAACTCAAGCTACGTCAGAAGCTGTGAGCTAATGCTATCGCTAATATTTTGATATCTTATATCGTTAGACTAACACGCTTAGCGCTAATTACAGCAAGCTTATTAGTTAGTCTAAGGGAATCAAAAACCAACGTTCGTCTGGATTCAGGCAAAAAAAGTGTTTCTGTAAGGCAAATTAATTTCAGTTGCTACAATTTGTAAGGGGTGAATTTTATGAGCGTCGGTTTTGTTTTCATCGGGCTCTTCTTCTTCTTTGGTTTTACTGGCGGACTACAAACCAACGTTAAAGGTGCATGCCGCCACCTTCTGTACCGGAGTTTGTATCATCATGGCATTATATATATTCTGGATATTTAATCTGTTCTGTTTAAATATTTAAGTAAATCCCTTCGAACCTGTAATTGTTTGTCCCCTGTCTCTAACAGACTTTTAATGCTCCACTCCCTTCCCACATTGACCACCCTGCCCTTCAGTCTTTCTCTTTCTACGTTCATCGGGCTCTTCTTCTTCTTCTTGAGGTTTAGTGGTGGTTGGCAAACAACGAAATGGTGGATTACCGCCACCAGCTGGTCTGGAGGGTGCATCCGGAATCTAAACTGTTGTAAATTGACAATGACAATAAAACAAAATAATCATTAAAAAGTAAAGTAAAAAAAAAAAGTGTGTATATATATATATATATATATATATATATATATATATATATGTATAAAAAATAAAGACAATTCTATGTGTTTTAATGATGTATGTATGATGATAACAATGATAATGATCGATTGTACATATACTCTTTGTTTTAAAAAGATAGTTTAAGAGAGTTAAAGAAATCATGAAGAACAGAAAAAAATTAATAATAATTTTGAAAAATGACATTTGTGAATAAAAAACGTACCCGTTATAATCATCACATTAACAATAAAATCAATTTTAGGGTATTTACATTCAAAATATATGATAACATCTTTAACAGAAAGTTTTAAATTATGTATATGATAGAAATGACAACTAAAATCAAAACTAAATTTGACTACAAAATTACAATTGGAAAAAAAAGATGAGTTAATGATTAATTTTCATTTTTATAAAAAGTACATTTAACATCTACATCAGCAAAACGTGAAAAAAAAAACCCAGATCCAGCCTACACCCAACACTTTCAGTACTTTCATCTGGCCCACATACCACATGTAATGATGGCACTTGGGTGGTACGCTCTTGTTTCCCAGATCTGGGCCACAAGCAAGCCATAGCAATGCCATCAACCAAGAACAAACCACATAAACCAGAACTGGCCCACATCCAGAATACACATACTGCATCTTTACCAAAAAAGGCCCACATTTGGTTTGGGATATTGGGGCCATATTTGCTATTTTAGGACCACCAGTGGCCAACTTCCGTATGCTAGCTGAGAGGCAAGTTATATATAATCGCACTGTGATTTCTATGTAAAATTACAGTAAACTACTGGCAGCTGTAGTTGCCAGCATTTTATCTTTTTTTTTTTGCAGTGTCACTATCGTAATTTACTTTAACGGTTAATTGCTGTAAAAATGATTACAGTTTTCTGCTGTAGAATGTGAGGTACAGTTTGATACTGAAAAGAGGATGAGACAAGTGACAGCTTTATGGAACTGAGCATTTATTCAGAAGTATGTGTGTTTGAAAAAATAATTCTCAAGGTTCGTGCCCTTTCAAAGGGGGTCAATGTAAATCTGTTAATTATAATGTCCTGAACAGCAACTGCTTTGCAAACTACTGTTTAAAAAAATATAAAAGCACAAATAAACAGATTGCAGGATTACACAATTTGTAAAGCCTTCAAACGTCCTCTGTTATAATTTGCAGAAGGTCGGCATCTAAGCTTCCAGGCTCACAGCTCACTGAGTGAGAAAGAAACAACAATGAAAATCAAGCACGAGAGTGAGAGAAAGAGAAATGAGACATTTGAATGGCACCATTTTAAACAAAGATATCTAACTTACCTTTATGAAGAGTCAAGTTCTTCAGACGAGTGGTGAAGAGGATTCATTGGTTGAGCTTGTTTGTCTTCTTAAGAATTATTTTCCCTGACTGGGAACAAAATGTAACAAATCAGGTGTTAGTTTATTTAGCTTGGCAGCAAACCGCAGTATATTTGTAGCAACCTAGCTACAGCTTAGAAATACACTTGGGTTGAGCTAAGATGACCAATATAATCACTGTCTGTTGGCACACAGCAGAATAGTTCAAGAGAAAACAGTCATCCAAAAATAATCTTTTAACTAGACGTGCAAGCAGCAGTGAAAATAATGTTTAAATACCAGTAATTCAAACTTCCAACTGAAGAACGCTACCTGAAATTGCTGTCATGCCTGCCAGGAGTTTGCTAGGATTATACCAGTTTAATGTTAGCAAAAATTAAATGTAGTCACTAATTGAGTAACCAGATGCACAAATGTAGTTCTATTTTAAGATGTTTCTGACCTTTTGGTTAGATTCCACAAAGGAGGATGAAGGATGATTATATAATGTTTGGTTGCACGTGGCTTCTGTATCTCCATTACTGTGGCAGCGAAAATGAAAATACTGTATTTTACCATCAGATGTTACAGTAGTCTACTGTTAATGTCTGTTCTTTGTCTGTTCTTTGGCTCCAAAAAGCTTCAAAATTTACAGTATTTTACCATATTTAGAAAGAACAGTACCTTACTGTTAGGATTTGGCTTTTTACAGTGCAGAAATGCATTGTAAGTACACAAAAGTCCTTTATCATTAAACAAATCAGATACAAAATCAATACCATAAGGGTGCCAACTTTTAAAGAATATGGATTTGTTTTTGAGTAAAATAGTTTCATTGTTCCAAATGTTCATTTTAAGGGGACTAAAGCTGTGTAAAAAACTTCCATGTCAATAAGGCTTGTTGGTGAGACCTATAAACAGGGGCGTATTTAGTGGTTTGGGGGCCCCAGGCAAACTCTGTCTTGCTTTACTTTCACCCTTTCTCTAACTGGGAATGTTGGTATTGGCAGTGGTACAAGAAATAATCTGTTTTCTTAAGTAAAATTATTAATACTACCAATACCTTTTATTAAAAGTAAAAGTCCTGCATTCAAATTTTTACTTAATACCTCTTTCACTCATCATTTTTATCAGCACAATGTACTTAAATTTACTTAACGTCTGTTCAAGGTGTGCTGGTCATCTGCAGCTCTTCATCAAACATCATCATCACCGTGGCTGTTTCTGCTTGTACTATTGCTCCCTGCATTATTTCCAACTGATCCGCTGAACAAAGAGCTCCAAATATCTCCAGATGTTGTTGTTTCGACTGGTTTTTAGTGCGGCTAATGAAGCTCCTCTAATTAAGTAAGGAACATGTACATTCTTCACAATAAAAGTCTCCCATTATTTAGTCATTTAAAAGCTTTTAGTTTGAAGCAGTAAAGCAGGAATTGTTGGTTTGTCATCGGCGGGAAATTAAATTACGACTCTGATACAGCTGCCCCTCGGCAGACTTCTGCAAAGCTGGCCAATCAGAACAGAGTGGGCTCATCGGGAGGGGGGCCCACTCAGGAGACAGGAGCTAAGACTGCCTGTTAGAGACAGAGGCTGAACCAAGCGGGTAGCGCCCGGTCTGAAAAGTGAAGCTAATGTGGAAGTGCCTTAAGCCTGCATCCTTTCTAATGGCCAGCAGGGGGCGACTCCACTGGCTCCAAAAAGAAGTCAGATTGTATGCAAGTCTATGAGAAAAAGACCCTACATCTCACTTGATTTATTACCTCAAACACTTTCCTAATGAGTTCATGGTCTCAATCGCTAGTTTCAGTCTTCTTCAATATAGCATGATGTTCATTTTGTAAATTATTGTCCCATTTAGAGTAAAATAGACAATAAAACAGGGTATGCTTTAGGGTGTCAAAGCTGTCATTATTTCAGAGTGTTTTCAGTTCATGAGAGTTAACTGTAACATGTTGGTCATCTATAAAATCTTGTTCAGCATTTGGTTGTACTAGAAGACCCTCTAAGGACCCTCTAAGTCGGCTGTTCAGCATGCAAAGCTACTCTAGTGCAGTCCAAAAATAAAACTATAGAGCTGGAAATTAGCAGAATAGGTCCCCTTTAAAGTCAAAGTGTAAACAGATCTCTACAAAGTGAATTAATTACAAATATATAAAAAATATAAATACATCATGTTTTACATGTAAAATCTAGATCTGAAAAGTAACTAGTAACTATAGCTGTGAAATAAATGTAAAGGGAGAGTAAAAAGTACAATATATTCCCCTGAAATGGAATGAACTAGTAGTATAAAGTAGTACCGCAAAATTTTACAGTACTTGAGAAAATGAAATTTTCCACCATTGCCTGCATGTATGACTAATGAAGGAATGCTGTCTTGTAATAAATGTATCTCAGTGAGTTTATGTTTTATGTGTGTGTGTGTCAAAAATAAAATAAAACAACACATGACAACAACATAAAAGTTTCTATTTATTGGGAAATTCTTTAAAATTGTTCATAAGTGTGTCCCAGGATGACTTTTTTGAATCATCAACTAAATATAATCTCACTGGCCTTTCATTTCCTCTCACCAAATATGGAAACGTGTTTTGTTTGTAACCATGGTAAACTCAAATGCAGTGCAGAGCAGATGCATTTCGTTTGCTCTCAGTTTTGAGTCAACTGTGATGTTTTCAGTTGCACATCAGCGGTAATGTCACAGGTGGGAAATGGACATCTGCAACGGTGAAAACATAATTTCCCACATATCTGATAAACAAGACACAGTTTACATCTGTGCTTAGCTGTTGTAAGTGCTTAGATAAAGCTTAAATAACAAAATATCAAGTGGGATGTGCAAAAAACAAACTTCAGACTGAGAGTTTCCTGAGAGTTCGCCCTCAATGGAAACACCTGAGGCTCACCTTGAAATCCACCGAGGAGGAGTTCAAGGTCCTGCATGCAAGGGAGGTGCTGCAGTTATGAGAGTGGAGCAACCCTTAAGTCTTGGGGGCAGGTGTAGTAGTCAAGACATAAAAGACATCTACAACTACAGTTGCAGAGAAATTAGAACATAACAAATATGTCTGCACATGTGACTCATCCCAGCCAGGTTTCCATGTGAGAACACATCATTTACACATAATACAATGCCAGGCTTTTATCTCAGCTACGTGCATGTGATTTATTCTGACACATTTTGCCAGCTGAAGCATCAAGAAACACATTTTTGTAAAAGGGTTGATGAACCAAAATATGACATGAAACACAGTATCGAAAACAAAGTAAAGAATGGAAGTGAAGACTAAACAAAACTGCTCGTGTGCAAACGCGCTTATCATCTCCAGACAGGCATTTCCCCCCTGCCCTGTTCCCCTTTGAAGTGTATTACCTCACTCCAAATCCCTCCAGATATCACATTTCTGGGTCCACAGGTGACAAAACATCAGGCTGTAGACATTTTTCCATTAATGCAACATTACATCTTGGAGGAATATTTCAGTCAGGCACCATAAAGTTCCAATGAAGTGTCTGAACAGAATAGATTTTATAAAACAGTGTGGGAAAGGGAACCTTAAGTCTACTTTAGGAGGAATTTAAAGGGGAAAAGTGTAAACAGTTTTTTAAAAAATGAAGTAAAAAGCAAACAATAGCTTATAGCAAATATACCGTGGCACTGTAACCTTTGAATTTCAATAAAACAGAGTATAGTGTAAGAGAGTGATAAAGATCTTATGTGGGGATGTTAACACATTCTGCATGTTAAAACAAACCAAAGACAACCCACGTTCCTGTTGAGCCAGTGACGAGTCAAGAAGATTTTTTTTTTTTTAACTCGGTCTGTTTGGGGTGGTGACAGAGCAGCAGCAGACTGGGGTGTCTTTATACGGCAATGAAATGTAGAGCTGAGAGTAGAGAAGCGAGGTGTGGCTGCTTGAGTTGAATGCTGTTCAAAGAAGAAAAAATTATGGGGAAACTTCTGTTTTTTCTTGTTTTTGTTCTCTGTCTAAGCGGTACACTCCAAAAAGAAGGTAAGAGATGCTTATAAAAGTTTAGCTTAAGAATATACTTCTGTGTTAAATGATTAAATTTCTTTTATCAACTTTGTCATGTTGTTTAATAATGAACCTTTTGTTCAGTAACAAAAGTGAAGAGTTGATTATAAAACCAACAATCAAACTTTATTTGTATAGCACTTGTTGTACAGGTTAGTGCAATTCAAGGTACTTTACAGATGACTGATAAGCCAATAATAAGACAGAACAAATGTAAACAGTAAAACTATTTGAGAATAAAGCACACAAGAAAATACAGAAAAAGACAATGTAATAAAAAACTTTCAAACCAACAGGTGACATCAGACCTCTCTTAGTCTATGGATAAATCTGAGGGGTCATGAGATGATTAATGGGAGAGGAAAGAAGAAAAAAGTTCTGATGTTTTTTTATGAAATGTTGGATCATTTGAACATTTATTGAAAATAAATAAGATTTTAGGGGGGGAATTTCTCTCTCTAAAGACTCTTTTGAAACATGGCAAAGAGACACAACTAGACACTGATTTTATACGAGAGCTCACAAGACTAAAAGGTTGGAAACAACTGGTTTAATCATTAACAATGTAGTGTAATTTATAAATTCATCATTTGTTAATTAATGTAAATTTTCAATCTGAAAAGTAACTAAACCTGTGAAAAGTAGTAGTAATGTAGAAAAAAGTAAAAAAAAAATAAAGTAATAAAGTAAAAAATACAATATTTCCCTCTGAAGTATCAAGTAACATAAAAGTAAAGCCCCTTAAAATTGTACTTAACTACAGTACTTGAGTAAATGTACTTTGTATTAACTTTGTATTTTGTTATTTTTGTTGCAGGGACATCGAAATTACAAGAGATTAATTACAATATCTCTTCGGCTTCTAGCGCAACATTTTGGGGGAATGAACCCCCCACAAATGTCCTAAATGGGACAAAAGCTGCCATTTCACCTCATTCCCTTCCACCACTGCAGCTACGAAGCAACAGCACAGCAGGCTACCTCAACGGCACTCTGAGCACAAGGGTCATCCCCATTATTTATATGTTTGTTGTCACTGTCGGGATCCCAGCCAACGTTGCCATTCTGTGCAGTCTGGGCACTAAAATTAGGAAGGTGTCCTCGGCCATCCTCTACTGCAGCCTGGCTGTCTCCGACCTCTTCCTCCTCGTCTCCCTCTTCTTCAAGGCTCACTACCATCTCCATGGAAACCACTGGGTGCTCGGAGAGGCTGCCTGTCGAGTGGTCACGGCTTGTTTCTATGGCAACCTCTACTGCTCGGCCCAGACGCTGGCCTGCATCAGCATCAACCGCTACCTGGCTGTAGTGCACCCGTTCATGTACAGAAATCTTCCCAAGAGGATGTGCACTGCCTGGGTCAGCTTGGCAGTATGGGGGGTGTTTGGTGCCGCTATCGTCCCCGAGCTCCTCGTCCAGCAGAGCTATTGGCTCTCTGCGCTGGGCCGCATCACCTGCCATGATGTATTGCCTCTGGACTCCAGCTCCCATAACTTCCTGCTCTACTACAACCTCTTACTAACCATCTTTGGCCTCCTGGTGCCGCTGGTGGTCACGGTTGTGTGTTACGCCCGGATCATCTGTGAGCTCAACCAATCACACCTCGACTGGGCGATGTACATAAAGGCCAGCTCACTGGTGTTTGTCATCTTCTTGGTGTGTTTTACCCCCGCTGGAGTCCTGCACTTCCTCCATTACATGCAGCTGTCTGTGAACGGAACAGAGAGTTTGTACGTGTACTTTAACGTGGCAGTGTGTCTGTGCTGCCTCCATGCCTGCCTGGAGCCCTTCCTCTTCATCGTCATGTCAAAGACTGCAAGCTCCAGGCTTTACTTGAAGCCCTTTAATAGCAATACCGAGACCACATCGATCTAAGACAGATCTCCATGTTACCAAACTGGTAACCCTGCTTCTGATTTTGTCTGTGATGAGGTGGAAATGTTCTCTGTGGCTGGAATCCAAAGAGAATGCAAAAGGAGATCTACTGCATTGACTGTTCACAAACAAAGGACAGACTTGTTGGAGCATGTGTTCTCCACAGATTGAATAAATATTTTTATGCAGTTTTTCTTGTGTGAGAGAGAAGGAATGATGTCAACATATATGTTAATGTATATAAAAGATAAAAGGAAAATATATTCATTTTAAAATAGTTTGTGTTGTTATATATATTATATAAGGAAAAACTAACACAAAATGACATTTTTGAGTTTTCAGTCTTCCTTTAGAGGCAAATTGTACTTGACAAGGAATGATGTGAAACAAACTTTGGAAAATGAGCCTCCAAAGCTTTTGTATTAATAATAGTCATATATCGATCTGTAATATAAGCACAACTGGGAAAGTGGTGTCAGACCCACTGTATGTTCATTAAAGCATAAACTTTACTATGTCTAAACTATTTTATATGTTGTTATTATTTTGTCTTGTCTCAGATGAAGTGTTGTTTCTTTCCGTGTCTCAGAGGCTGCGTCCTTCAAAGGATGCACGAAGGCCGAACCTAGCGTTGTTAAATGAGATGGTCTGGTCTATGGAGGATTTCCAGCTGTCCCCGGCCCTTACCCTTGCATCACGAAGCGCCGCTCCTGTCATCTAGCAACCTTGACAGCTGCAGTTGACAAACAGGAAAAGCATGGATGCATTATAAGAGCTGGAAACGGCGCCATCGCTCAGCCTTGCAGCCAATTTTTCCCAGTGGTCACTTGCGGTATTGCAGCAAAAACTCCCCCTGTGGCCCAAAAAGCATTTACCCCATAGACCACCATTGTAATAGAGGCGTCTGTAAAACCTCGAACTGACACCATGTTATTCCACTTCTTATGTACTTTTTTATATTGTAAAGAGTTGTGAAGACTGTAAAACACTGTAAATAAAATAAACAATGAATTACTTTATTTTAATTTATTCATCATTTTTTATTTTTCAACTAATCTCTCGAGTAGAGAGAAGAGCCTCTGCCTGTCTCTGCAGCAACAATTTTGTTTTGCAGTGTCACTATCGTAATTTATTTTAACAGTTAATTGCTGTAAAAATTATTACAGTTTTCTGCTGTAGAATGTGAGGTTTACAGTTTGATACTGTAGCTAGGCCTGCAGTAATATACTGTATTTTTACAGTATGTGTTGTTATTACAATCTACATGAACAGTTTCTTACTGTAAATGTTACAGCAAATAACTGAAAAGTTTTCTTCGTATTCATATTAATAAAAACAACTATAAATTGCAGACATATACTGTAAATAAAATTATTGTGTCTTCAATCGTAATGGTCCAGTAATGAGATCAGCTCAGTTTTACATTTAAAAACACATAATCCTTAACATCAAGCACAAAAGAGGATGAGACAAGTGACAGCTTTATGGAACTGAGCATTTATTCAGAAATATGTGTGTTTGAAAAAAATAAGGTTTGTGCAAACTGCTTTGCAAACTACTGTTTAAAAAAAATAAAAGCACAAATAAACAGATTGCAGGATTACACAATTTGTAAAGCCTTTTGAACCATTGGCACCATTTTAAACAAGGATACTTAATGAAGTGAAGTGTTGAATTCTTCAGAAGAGGATTCACTTCTTAGGAATTATTTTCCCTGACTGGGAACAAAATATAACAAATCAGGTTGGTTTATTTAGCTTGGCAACAAACCGCAGTATATTTGTAGCAACCTCACTACAGCTTAGAAACACACTTGGGTTGAGCTAAGATGACCAATATAATCACTGTCTTTTGGCGCACAGCAGCAAACATATCTCTCAGATGTTACAGTAGTCTACTGTTAATGTCTGTTCTTAGTTTTGGCTCCAAAAAGCATAAAAATGTATAGTATTTTACCATATTTAGAAAGAACAGTACCTTACTGTTAGGTTTTGGCAATATGTTTACAGCAATTTATTAGTGTAGAGTGTACTGTGACAAAATAATCTCAACTCGAAGTTCCACTTTTTTACTCACAAAAAATACCCTAATTGACAGAGAGATGCAGTAACTTATGTTATTCAGTTGGTAATGTACGTATAATAAAAATCCAAATCCTGGCTCAAAATCTCTGCTATATCGCTGCCGGTTGGTGCAAAATGCTAGGTATGGATAGGTTGGGCTGCAAAGGATCCATCCGTTGGATCTTCCAAATTTGGGCAAAGAAGGCTGCAGAAGGGTCTATCTGCAGTCTTGCGGACCTACACAACACACCCACTTTACTACATGACAAAAGATCTTTATATGGTTTTGACCCTAACCATCCCCCCTCCTCATGCCTAAACTTAATCAAGTGTGCGTGTCATGTAGTAAAGTGGGGGTGTTGTGTAGATGCTGTAAGTCCGAAGACAGACCTACTTATCGAAATGAGACAGCCTTGGTCGTGCTCATGCAGCCTTCAAAGGATGCTGCCCCTGAATTGAAACACAGTTAATATTAATTGTACTGCCTGGAAACAAATATAAAGTCTATTTATGGCTTAAATCTGTTGACTTATACTGTATATACAATTGTGGTACAATTCTGTTAATATTGTACTATAAAAAATATTGTGGATTGTGTTTATTTGAATCAATTACCTTTTAATAGGGCACTCCAGTAATTTCACACATGAAGTCAAGAGTTTGCTAAAGTCTAAAAAATATGATTTATGTTATTATTATAAAGTCTGTTTTACAAACTGGAGGTGTGGAGTTTAAAAGAACTATTGCATTACTGCTTTATGGGAAATGTAGGATCCATGCGGTGTTTTTGGAGCTTGAGCCATTCTATCTTGGTCTCTGTCGCTTCAATTTTGTGCATTGTTTTTAATTTCTCTTTTGTGAGTCCCTCAACTTTATGGAAGTGCAATTCTAAATCATTTGAGTACAACTTTAGGTTCACAGTTTTTCAAGTGTGTCTTAAAACAACAGTCAGCTGCCCCTGTGAACACTGAGAGAGGTTTTGTTCGCTGTAATCTTCCAGTCTTCCAGTTCATGCTGGTTATAAAAAGATCCGTTTCTAATTGCTTCCACAGCCCTTGTTTTGCGTAAAAATGTATTCAAAAGGTTTTCTGAAGTTTATGTAAGACTACAGGCATCCAAATTGGTCATATCAAGTGGATATCTTCCAAGTTTATGTATTTTTAGCACATTTCCTGTATAGCTGCAATAGAAGAGTATAGTAACAAAAAGAGGGAAATTTCTACTATAAAAAGGCTGTAACTATCCAAGATATACATTTCCTTCGACTAATTTGGACGGGTCAGAATTTTAAGTTTTCCAGTACTTTGATTTATAACCAAATACCTGCAAAACTAATGGCACTCCCATCCGCCCCAACTGTACTTTGTGTTTAGTGCTAATTAATGTTAACACAGTAACACACTAAACTAAGGTGGTCAACATTATACCTGGCAAACATCAGCATGTTAGAGCATGTTAGAGTGCTCATTGTGAGCATGTTAGCAGCCTTACAGACCTGCAAGCTGTAGAGTCGTAATCTTGTTTGTCTAGAAAAGCAAATTTTATTAATAAAGGATTTGGCCAGCGCTTTTGTTTTGAGTTGCTTCAACTTATAAATCTGTTCACGGTTTACAGATTTATCAGAATAATCAGTTAGTCAGTGTTGTGTTGGGCTTGAACCCAAGACCACATGATTTTTTAAAATATCAAATTCCAACAGTTCCAGATGTTACTGTGGCCAAAGCTGCTGTTGATGTCAAATAAACTACACTTAAAAACTAAGAATCATTGCGACCTTTGACCCTCAAAACCAACATGAAGACTCACTAGTGAGGAGTCATAAAGTGATTCAGAAGTTAGTAATAAAATAAGTCTCCATAAAAGTCTTTGAATAACTCATAAACCCTGACAGATGTTGGGTGCTGCCTTGGTTAATTTTGTGTAAATGGTTCCATCTGCTGGTGTGAGTGGGAATATTTGGACTGAACAAACAAAAGTCCCACAGCTGTTCAAATGAAACTCTTTATTCAGTATGTGTAGAGGAGGAATCCACCTTTACACTGCATTCACTTGAGCCTTTTCTTATCAAAATAAATCATATCAAGGACAGGTAATTGTTTTTTACACACACCTCCACGTATTGTTTGAGAACAGAGGTTTTTAAATCTGGAAGTCACAACGTTCAGGTTTCAGGGTGACTTTATGATAATGATTCATCATCAACTGGAAACCTTCCCAAAAGCAGATCTGACCACTCCTGCTGGATAGTCATGTCACTGCTAGCATGCCCTTTCACAATGACCTACAGTAGAAGTCAACTCAGTATAATGAACACCTGTCCACAACAAATCTGACACCATACAAGAATGATACATTCGCCTTTGAACTGGAATCACGTCTGTTCAGATGTTCCAGAACATCATAAAATTGACACTAAATATCTAATTGGAAAATAACCAAATATAACTGTTCTGTACTTTTGTGTTAATTGACTTTTGTGGTTGAACCCATAAAATAACACGGTCTATGTGGTTTGTCCAAGCAGAGTTGCCCTACCTAGCTGTCCAAGATGGCGGACCCGCTCGCGCATGCGCGACTCGCATCAATGGTAGTGACAGCCTCCTCTGAGCTGGAGCTGTACTGACAGTCTGAACATGTGTCCTCACTATTAGCTGCCAGGAGGTGGTAATGAAAGCAAGCTGGTGACTAACAGTTATCCAGGTGGAGACACATCTCTCAGCGGCAGTAAATAATCTCCGTCTGCTTCCTCTGCTCGGATCAGAAGCAGCGAGGACCTGCCTGTGCTGTGAAGCTTTCTGCAGCTGCTGGTTAAGCTAACGTCAGCTAAGACTCTCCTGAAAATGGCCACTGTTTCAATTCCTGCCTGCACTAGTGCACTCTTGCTGGATATTGAAGGCACAACAACACCAATCACGTTTGTAAAGGTAAGTTTTGTTGCTGTTTCATGTTAGTTAATTATGTAGCGTCCAACAACGTTTTTATAATCCGCTAATAGTTGCCTGTCATCGGGTAGCAAGCAGCTAATCGCTCGGCGGTGTTTGGACCTTTGTGGACTTGTAGCAGAGTGATATATCTCAATATAACTCTTCTTTTTTTCTGTTTGTACACTTCATTGCCTTTTGTCTTAATTATTCACTCTGTATCCCCTTTGCATAACCAGCTCGTTAAAACTGTGTTTGTAATAATATTTAGGGTCCCCATCTGGTAGATGACAGACGCGTTCAAGTCATGTCGGAGTTATCGTAAATACAGGTTCCCACTTTTAAATAGCGTCAATATCCAAGTCGTAATTATGATTAGGAAAGTCTGGCTTTTCTGAAAGCTCCCAAATATCCAACTTTCTATTTTATAATATGTAAGCAAAAGCAAACAAACAAACATGGACAACACAAGTAAACCAAAATCCGTCGGTCAATGTATTTAAACCTAAATTTAATGCATATAATGTTACATTGCACAGTAAATCCACAGTATTTTTGACCCTCACATGACCAACTGAAATCTACACTGTCAACTTGTCTTAACAGATAACGTGTTCTTGAAAGTTGTTAACATCTTTCCCATCCATCCCATATGGCGTGAACGCGGCACAGTTCATGTGGGAACTAATTGGTCACAGTACACTGACAAGGCAAAATATTATACACCAGAATCATCTTGATTCTGTGAATAAATACGACCCAGTTCACTTTGTATCTGTTTATTTTTATCATTAATGAGTACACATCATCTTTTTTCCCCTAGGATATCTTATTTCCATACATCAGGGAGCATCTGGAGGATTACCTGTCTACTCACTGGGAAGAAGACGAGTGTAAACAAGATGTTCATCTTCTAAAGAAACAGGTAAAAGGAATTTCATATGTGGTTGACCGCTGATAGAATCGAATTTAAGAGCAAGTTTTACTTGTTATTGCAGGTTGTGACTCAGCTTGGTAGCCGCCTATTGTGTTTGTACTGTACATTATCAGCACCCACAAGTGTTGGGTGTGAGGCAAATCTTGGCATCAATCTCTAGTCCATAATAAATACCTCAACAGCTTTGCAGCAAAGGAGGGAAGACTTTGCCCCTTGTTATGTAAATGGTTGTATACATTTTTCCAACAAGCTTTTAACTCCTTAATATGTTGCATGTTACCTTCAAGTGGAAGATTATTTATTTCAACAGAGCCTCCTTTCTGCTGCATCATTTTATTGCTGGTACATTACACAGGTGATGGCTTTATTCTATTTTGTTTGTATTGCAAAGTATTTGTAATCAAATATTAAATATGACAAACTTCAGTTTAATTTGTCCAATTACCTTTGGTCTCCTAAAAGGGGGTCACTATGGGTAAAAAGGATTATAACCTCAATACTGTTTACTTAATCAATTGGTTGATCAGCAGAAAATTAATCAGCAACTATTTTGATAGTCAAATAATTGTTTTAGTAATTAAAAAAAAAAAATCCCAATATTGCTGGTTGCAGCCTCTCGAACGTGAGGATTTGAAGCTTTTCTGTTTCATACATGATAGTAAACTGAATATCTTTTAGATTTTTGGACTGTTGATCAGAAAAAAACAAGACTCCTGAAGACGTCACCATGAGCTCTAATAAATTGTAGCAAGCATTTTTCACCATTTTCTGCAATTTTATAAACTAAACAATCAGTTATTTGAGAAAATAATCAACAGATCAGCCGATAATGAAAATCGTTATTTGTAGCCCTGAAAGTGCATACAGCGCCACAGCTACAGCGACTTTCTCCAAAGAAATTTCCAAAGAAAATATAAAAAATGCTGTAACGCTTCTTCAATAAAAAACACGACTGTTATTACAGATTGAAGAGGACATGAAACAGAATCGGGCGTGCCCTGTCCACGCTGTGGACCAGACAGTTCACACAGATGAGGAGAAGGCCATTAGGGAAGTAATGGATAATGTGCTGTGGCAGATGGCAGCAGACAGGAAGTCAACGGCACTCAAACAACTCCAAGGTCACATGTGGAGAGCAGCTTATGCTTCGGGGAGAATCAAAGGCGAGTAAGTACACTGATCATTTTCCTACATTTATACAGATGCTCTGTTCAAACTTGAGTAATTGGCAAGGTTGCCGGAAACACGGTGAACATGAATACTGTATATTCATCAAGTAGATCTGTTTCACTACAGCTGTAAGCATCATTATTGCATGAGTGTACTTAAGTTTGCAAGCTCTGTTCATGTTAATGTTTATTTTCCTTTTAAATATGTTAAACTTGTACGATTGTGTCAGTCATGTCTGCTTAAATTGGTATATATGGTCATCTGCTGGCCAGTCGGAATAAATAGAATAATAATAATTTAGTGTGTTTGTCAACTTTGGGGTTGGTTTGTTCAGACAGGATTAACATTTCATGGGGAGGTGGGGAGTGAAATATTTACTTGTGCTCCTCTATGAATTAACTCATCATTCCAGGCGGCATTTTGACCATGACGGGATAAGGTCTGTCAAAAATAGTTCTCTTTTTCATATTTCAAATCCTAACACACAGACATGAAACGCATATTAATATAACTCAGTGTGACTTAACACCTCCTGAGGATATCATTATCTCCTATGTCCATCACCAATAAACCTCCATAAATCCACTTAGAAAAAAGACTCTTCAGAACTTGCCTGAGAATCATCACATTTTTACGTTTTCTTCAGTATCATAGTAATCCAGTTATAGTTGTCTATACATCCGTGGGTACATTGCAAACAGGAGCTGCTAATAGCTAATTCGGCATACTTTTAGTGGAGCCAATTTGCCAAAATGTAAACAAATGTAGGCAAAAATGGGGCTCAAACAAGAATAGCAGTACGCACCTGTAGCTGACATTAGAACAGCCCATTTGAGGAGCTTTTATGGGGTCTTGCTCTCCTGGTGGTGGTTTTATTGGTTCCCAGATTATCCCAGATTATCCCAGACATTAACAAGAAGAATACTGTAATTATTACTGAGGTAGGTGTGAAAAATTACCCAGATACGCACTCTGGACTGGATTAAAATCACTGACCAGTGCAGGTAATGTTAAAATCACCCCACCTCCCTTTTAGAAATAAATCCCGTCTGAATAGGGCTTAACAGGGTTGAAATATCACATATTCTTTCTATTATACATTCTGAAAAATATATAGAAAATAATTGTGAACTGTGCTGAAATTCATCACAAATCTTTAATTTCTGAGGTCATGAGAATTTGAGGACGTAAAAACAGGATCACTGTGCTTTATAAAATAAATTTAAATTAGGTTTATCTTGTTGCAAACAGGATCTACCCAGATGTCATTCCATCCATCAAAAGATGGAGAGGACAGGGCCTAAAAGTCTACATTTACTCCTCTGGGAGCGTGGAGGCACAGAAACTTCTGTTTGGATACTCTGTGGAAGGAGATGTTTTAGATGTAAGTACCACCGCCTCTCTCATCAAATATTTGACACTCACAATACAAACAGTTAAGATATTTCAACACAAACACATTGATACTGACATTAAATTCACACTTTATCACATTTTCTGTTTTTATAAGGAAATTAACTTTTGTCTTCGAAATGCTATTTTAAATTCGGAAAGGCCAGTGTAAACTTTTTACGTCATACATCTTCTTGTGGCTAATGAGATGTGTTTTTTTTTCCTCCCCCAGTTATTTGATGGTCACTTTGACACCAGTATAGGGCCAAAGGTAGACAGCAAAAGCTATGAAAGAATCGCCGAGAGGATTGGCTGTCAACCCGAGGAAATCACATTCCTGACAGACGTCACTCGAGGTGCGTACTATTCTGAATTACTCACCTATTTTAGCAACAGTCTTGTGCATTGGAGACATACTGTAGTGGCCAAGATACGTTCCCTCTAAAAGAGTTTGCTTGATATGGTGCTGAAATCAGGTTTTTATTTGTTAATATGATTTAATACTGTACTTGTCTTAGTCGTTGTGGCTATAATGTGCCTTTCCAGGTAGCATGAGCCAGTACAGCTCATTATAGGAACTGTTACGCCTAGAGTCATGTGCAAATAAAAGGTGCCCTGTGGAGTTTTCTTGAAACAACAAGTTCTGTTGAGTGTGCCTTTGAGGTCCTTCCTGTTAAAACACTCGCAGAGTATTTTAAATTTTGCATTGTTTACATCCTTGTTTACTAGCCTGCAGTCTTCTTCTTCTCTGCCTTTGCCGGTTGCCTTGCTGTGTTTCCTGTCCGGCTGAACGATTTTGAAAAAATGTCTAAGTGCTATTATTTTGACTGATATTGCAGCTGCGATATGATTTGCGATATCAGAGGAAATGATTATTTTTACATCGTTATTCTCATTTTCATTGGAAAAACATATTAAAATGATTATGGTGTGATTCTTGCAGTGATCTTTTCTTCAGTTTGTAGAAAATGATGTGTAGGTCAGGACAATATTTAATTTAAAATAGTATTTTGACACATGTTTCTCCTTTATCAAATATTGCACCTCCTGCGATTGAAAAATTGTAAACTTTGGTTGTGAACTGTCGGTCGGGACAAAACATTTCAACATTGTAAGTTACATCTCCAGCTTTGAGAATCAGTGATTCACATTTTTCATCATTTTCTGACATTTTATAGACCAACTGACTGATTCAAATTGATTGAAAAAATTGACAGATCAACTGATAATGATAATAATCGTTAGCTGCAGTCTGGACCTCGGAAAGACTAGCGACCACTTTGTGGAAGCTAATGGGGATCCAAATAAAGAATTTAGTTGTATGGGCACACCAATTTAAAAAATGAAATATCATATTTCACCTTGGATTAAGTTTTGATCGACATGTATAAATTCACTGGTGGATTTGTCGTTGCAGAGGCTAAAGCAGCTGAAGATGTCGGGGTGAACGTGGCGGTGGTTGTCAGGCCTGGAAACATGGAGCTGACGGATGAAGAGCGCGCCCACTACAACCTCATTACATCCTTTAGCCAACTTGAACTGACGGGACGCGCTTAACGCGATGTTGAGGACGAGAGCGAGAACTTCTCTGACTTAATTTCATAATGACCCATCCCATCTCTTCTTTGTCCCCCCCCTCCCACCCCCCTTTTGCTTTTGTTTTATCCACATTGACAGTTTATGAGGTGTAGGAGATGCTGCTTGGACTATAGTTAGCCACTGATACGACTAATGAAGTCCAAGCCTCGAGGAAGTCCCATCACTGCAGTTCTTTCAGGATGACTTTCAAATGAAACAGATCTACAGAGGAGTAGGAACTCAAATGGATCGTCACTCTCATTGGGCCATAAAATCTGTAGATAAAAGGGGCTAAAAGAAGCAAGAAGCCTGAAGGAAACTGCACATAACACGTTGATTCTTCACCTTTTTACCTTTTTAGATGAACCATATTTGTTTGCCACTTCTGAACCTCTTTAAAGTTAATCAAAACTTTCCAGTTGTGTGTATGTGTGAGTTATATTTGTCACCGTTTTGTAAACATGTTCCAGTCATGCACATAGCAGATGTATGAAGTTTTATTCAGTGATTGTCACTGTTCAACATTGTAATGTTTTAGTAAATAGAGATACAGTATAGATGCACTCGGCACTCAGTGGTGCCGCTGACAGAAAGTTCTCATTTCAAACTTTGTTTGAATGTCTTAATTAATCCCCTTACAAGTGTCTATTTAAATGTGCCATCCTCGTTGTTTATCTGTAATGTAGGTATTGAAAAGTTACCTAAAAAATTGCCAAATTGATGATTTATGTGTGAAACATAATTGGTATAATTCAGGAAATGATCTAAAAAACTTCCAATAAATGCCTTGTCTCACATAAAAGCTGGTCTGCTCCCTCAGTTCATGTTCATGTTCAGCAGTGTGTAAAAAAAAAAAAAAAAAAAAAACTAAAAATTGTTCCCTGTAATGCAAAATGGTTAAAGGGTCAATTCACACAAATTATAAAATCAAAATACGTGAAAATAACTTTCTAGTAGTATTGAGTCGTGCAGATAAATTTTGGTTTTATGTATTTTGAGGTTTCAGTCTATCAGACCTTCATCAGAGCATACATGATTCAATAATGAACAGGCAGGTAAAAATAACCAATCCCATTCTAATCATTGACAGTATGAAAAACACCTGTGCACACCCTGGTGGCAGAAGCTCCTCCACACCACCCCAGTACAATGGAACTCATACTTGTTTTCTTGCTGAGAGTTGGATGAGAAGCGTATTTCCCAAAATGTCCAACTGTTCCTTCAAAGGTGATGATTTAAGGTCATTTAAAAAACTCAACAAACAAAAACAAAATGTTGTGGTTACTCAGATAATCCACAGACAGCTTTCACTGGAACGACACACCACCTGAGAAATAGTGGTTATGAAAACTCAAAGGTGATGCATTTATAGACACTGTAAAAAAACAAAATATAAGAACTCCTTTTGCTATATTTTTATTGATACTGATTGCTTGCCCTGCATTTTAATAACAATAATAACAGTCATAGATTTATACAATCCTCCAGAACTAAAACATCTGAAAAGTTACAGGAGCTTGTTTATTTAAAAAGAAATGTCAAAAATGCTAAAACTACTCCATCAATAAAACATTCTTGTATAAAAATAACAAAGATTGGTAAACTGAGCAGATTGTTTGGTGTGGCATTTAAAAAATGTCACTTTTAAATGCTTATGAATAAAAATATGTAACTTTCAAACATGCATATGTGAGGTGGTGATCATGTCACTGATGGTAACACTAGTGTGACTGTAAAAAAACATTCTTGTTCAGATGAAATGAACACATCATGTCAGATTGCGGATACATGCGTCTTGTTCAGTTGGACTTGAGGATCTTGAGTCGGTGTCAAATGTCTGTGCACTTAATGTCGAAGCGGGTGTGACGAAACTCGATGGAAAAAGTGCTGATGAAGGTGAGGAAGAACATGACCAGCGCCCACTGGCTTCGTGATGCCTCCATGTAGAGGTGCTGAGACATTAGAGAGAAGTCTGCAGCAGCTGAGTTAAGGGTGAGACACTCAAACGAAGAATTACAGTAAGAAAAGAGAACTTTCTATAAATGAGAAAAAATTTTCTTTTCTTATTGTCCACAAATCTCATGCAGAGCCTGATATATCTTATTCCTCTGTGCCGCAGACCTCCGTTGTTGTCCAAAAACTATTTAAAAAAATGTCAGTGAGTCACACCGCTGCACTGGGTGACATGAAGCTTGAAGACTGTGGTCACATTAGTTTGTGACAGATCACATTTTCAGTCTCAGGAGAGTAGTTCTGTGTAAGTCAGACGCTAGCTTGTTGTGCTACATATCACAACCTCTTGACTTTGTACTGAAGTTCTTTGAGAAATTTTACAATGTAGTAGGAAGTCAAGTGATTTTTGGTTTTGATAAACTTTATTTCAAACGTATAAAAAACAAACGAATAAAAACAAAAAACAAACAATAAGAACCGATAGAATTTAACCAAAGCAACAAACTCTCAGAAAACAAACCAAAAAATACTACATGTCCAAAAAGGAGCAGGAGGAAGTGAATACTTATAATTTCCTGCTCCTACTTAGTGTTTATCACACATCTGAATACATTTATTTGATGATCAGCAACAACAAAACCAACAATAACAGCATCCACCACGAGTGTCACAGTCATGAGAGAAACGAGGCCCCCTCCTCATCGCTGTACCTCTCAAAAACTTTTTTTGTACCTCTTTTTGAATTGATTTATACTTCTGCTTTCTTTAAGTTCTTCCTCTAACCCACTCCACAAATTCACCCCACAATTTGAAATACACATACTTTTGAGAGTGGTCTTTTAAAACTAAAATGCCCCCTTAATTTGTTTTGTTTAAATTGTTTTATTGAAATTCGTTTCTGTTTCTGTCAAACCACATTTTTAACTTTTTCATTTCTGCTGTGATCAACTCCAGAAGCTGCTGTAAATTCTCCCCAGAACAAAAAATATTTGTGTCTTCTGTGATATGTAGCACAACATGGTAGTGAAGGTCTGTAAACGGAGCCAAGGTTCCCGCACATGCTCAGTGGCGTCTGCCTTACAAGGAACTTCTCTCTGAAAGCTGTTATTTATTGATGTGTTTTTAATAGTTTTTAGACAACGGAGGTCTACAGCACAGAGGAATAAGATATATCAGACTTTGGATACACACACAATACTTGGTAATAGATCAATTGATTGTTGGTTTGGCTCCAAACATGAGATTTGTTGACAATATAGAAAATTGCAGCCTTATCCTTTAAATTTTGAAATGAAATATATGTACATATTCATAGATTCAGAATTTTTCAATGAGGATCATGGGTAACTTGTCAATAAAGTCACAATTATCCAATAATAATCTAATAAAATAATAATCATTACTCTGAAATTGGCCATTCTGCATAGTGAGTACTTGTACTTTTGGTACATCAAGTATATTTTGATGATACTTTTGTACTTAAGTAAAATTTTGAATGCATGAGTTTTACTTGTAACAGAGTATTTCTACACTGTTTTACTGAAGTAAAAGATCTGAGTACTTCTTCTACCGCTGTTTATAACATACATATGTCATTACCTTTTAAATGTGTCCATTACTCTTACGAAACTAAAGGATACAGAGGATCATGCAGACCGTGATGGATCCAGACAACAGGAAACGGATGACGCCAACAGCCCTCCCTTCATTCTTTAAGTCAACTTTCAGGGTGATATAAGTCTGCACCCAGCAGAACACCGTTCCCAGTACAAACGTCATGAAGGTGCCCAAGTTGTGAATCATCTTTTCAAGTAATAACTAAAACGCAAATAATACAGATCAAATTAACTCCATCTATAAACTGGCATATAAATTTATTATCTGTCGGTGGCGGATATTACCTGGAAGTTTCCAACAAGCGTCATTCCAAAGCAGCCGAGAGAAAAAAGCGCCAGATTGCAGATGTTCAGCCACGGTTTGATTTTCCTTTTCAGCTGAATGTATCTGAGGACGGCAATAATGAGCCCTGAGAGAGAGAAGGAGCAACACAAATATAAATATATGAACAGTCGACTCTTTTCAACTCATGGCACAAAACCGTATATTATGTTATATTAAACTCATATACGTATCTTATAAATATATATTCTGTTCATGCATTAAAGGATGAATTTGGTGATAGTCTGTTTTTTCTTATTGTCAACAAAATCAGATGAAAAGACACTTTATTGGTTCTACTAATTGTCTGTGTAGCCAAAACTTGATATATCTTATTCTTCTTTTATGAGATTTGTTGACAGTAAAATATAGATGAACACATGTAAATATCAGTGTTTACATCTGTGGGATCTTGTATTATAAATGTATAAACAGGATGTATTAACACTGTTGCATCACTGCTCTTACCCATAAACGCTGCCAGGTTCATGACCTCGCTGAAGATGAAGCTGGCTGGTGGAAAGTTTCCTGCAATACTGAGAAAAGATGAGGGAGAGTTTTGTATTTGCTGTTTTTAAAATAAAGCTCACTTACAACAATAGCAATGCTTTTCTTATTTAAAAGTAAATGATGTGGATGTACCTGATGTAGGGAGCATATAAGGATCTGGATCCATTTCTTCTCCTAAAAACAAATGAAAAAAAAACTTAATCCGAAGTTATACAGTATATAAAAAACATTGTTTGCTCTACTGGAAAGAGATGTTGCTGATTAATTTTCTAGACCACAAACTGAATTAAATTCACTTCAGTTGTACTGAGGTGGAGGCAGAAATATTAGAAATAGATATTTCAGAACCTGGGCAAGTTAAACTAAAAATATCTACTAATATTAAGAAATATTTACATGCAATTTCCACTTAACAGCTTCAGAGTAATTGTAGACTTTATTACAGTAGATATACTGATAGATTGTCTTTATATATACATAAACACACATTTTTAGCAATGATCCCTCGAATATCAAACACTTGTGACAAAGATATGTAATGGAAACACTGAATGATATTAAAAATTGAAACATGGCACTCTTATCTCTCCCATTTCCCATTCAGCCTGACATGTTGGGCATCATTATAACTTGGTTTGAAATTAAGCTCTGTTAGTTTTAACTGTGCTTTTATGAACACCAGATTGTTGTTATGGACTCGCCAAAGGTTTCTTGAGCTTGAAGAAATTAAAACTTGTATCGTGGTTCTCTAGAGATTTGTAATATTGTTTCATTCTTACCAGTACTGTGAGCTCAGGGGAACTATCTTCTCATCATTGACAGCGACAAAGTATCTGTTAAAATGCATCAAAACATGTGAGTGAACATAATATAAAAGATGAATAAAATCATAATATACTGTAATATCCCCTGTGTCAGTAAGGTGTGGTGTGTGTGCAGTGGTCGAATGTATCGGTTGAAAGTACATTTACTCAAATATTGTACTTAAGTTAAGGTATTTTTTACTTCCATTTTATGCTACCTGATACTGATACTCCACTAAAATCCAGAGTGAAATATTCAATTTTTTACTCCACTTCATTTATTTGACAGCTATAGTTTAAAAATTATGATACCAGTACCAATACCAGTACCAATACCAGTACCCTTAAAGTGAAAGTGATACCAGTAGTACTTAATTCAATACCTTTTTTTTCTACTTTTGATACCCGTCACGTGAATGGAAGTATTCACTTGTGTAAAATGCCACCACTCCTCCCCATCCAAGTTATTTTTACACAAATACATTTCGAAAGTGTTCAAATTATTGAAATATTTATTAAATAACTGTACAAAACTGTACAATGAAGTATTATCACCGCAGACGGTACGGGTCGTAGCTGCTGTGGTAGTGGGCCAATCACACGTTGCATTAAATCGAAGAAGCTTGCTGTGATTGGCTGCGAGCAAAACCATACAGATAGTCTTTTTTTTCTAAATCTGGGTACAAAAAGGATCGAATGCAGGTGTCGTCCCAATAGTTAATTACACTGTATTATTAAAGATTTAATCAGTAGTTCCCAACCTTTTTGGCTTATGTCATGTTTAAAGAGTTGTAAGCTGCTCAACCAGCCAAACATTTCCTCTCTTCACATGGTTTCATTTCACTATTTGAGGCCCAAAGAAGTA
This sequence comes from Scomberomorus guttatus, assembly GCA_038419695.1. NCBI lineage: Eukaryota > Metazoa > Chordata > Actinopteri > Scombriformes > Scombridae > Scomberomorus > Scomberomorus guttatus. Next base: position 4,024,245 of record CM076463.1, read on the forward strand.
AAATTATCCAATATTTCAGAAAAAATAACTTAGACCCCTAATGTGGGACCACCTGGATGAAGCTAGCTTATTGTAGCTACAACAGTAAAATGCTGCTGACACATTCATTCATCAGTATTAATGTATCAGTATTAAATGTATTTAATAAGTAAGTCTCAGGTTCTAATTTCTGCAATTTACTTCTAATACTGTAAGTAAATTTAGCTGATAACACTTCAAAGTTTGTATTTAAGTATTATTTATTTTTAAATAATTGAAATAGAGTATATTTACAGTGTGGTATTGCTAATTTTACTTAAGTAAAGGATCTGAGTACTTCTTCCACCACTGTATATGAGTGACACACAGACCAGGAAAGGTACAGTAGTCATATACTTAGTATGTAACTGAACTTACACCACCCACAATCCAGCAGCCGTGAAGATGGAGTAGATCAGAGGCAGAAGAGCCCACAGGCTGTAATTACACATCTTGTCTGTAAAGCACACAGAAGAAAACAGAAAGAGAAAAGAAAAAGTCAGTATCATTGTTTTATCTGCTTCTGTTCTTTTCACATGCAGGGACCTAAAAGGGCCGACTGCATACCAAACATTTTAGAGCTCTTCAACACTTGGATGAAGCTTTCTGTGTAAAAAAAAAAAAAAAGTCTGTTTTGTGGTTAGTTTCACAAATTCTTTAAACTGAGCAGAGACAGGTACACATACAAACCTCAGCCTGCAAGCTGTGCATGCAAAGCAAGCAGAGTGGAAACACAAGAGAAAAACAAGCAGGAAGCAAACAAGGAAACAGGCTGCTTACCTCTAATTTTGCTGGAATCTGTAACTTGTGTAGATTTAGTCCATAGTTTGTGAGTGAAGGAAGCAAAGAAAAGCCTCACAGCAGCAAACAGCTCAACTCAGGAAGAGCTCTCGTTCAGTCTCAGTCTATCTTACCTCTAAATCCTGCTGTCAGCCATCTGCTGGCTCCTCCTCTTTCTTCCTCCTGTCTTCCTCCTCTATTCTCTCATATTTCTTTCCAGTTTCTGCTGTGTGTGTGTGTGTGTTTCTTTTTTCTTTTTTCTCTGAGGGCTTAACACATTACACCAGTTCATTTAACAGCCATCAGATTTCACTTTGGTGCCTTTTAAAACAGCTCAAAACTTTTTAATCACGTTTAAAGACAGAAATCAAATTCTAACTTTAAACCCTGTTTTATTTATTGATGAGACATAAAGAAACCTGTTTTTATTCATTAGAGCGTTCCACAACCTTTTCTGAAACCTGCATTTGAGGAATTTTATTCATATTTTGTTCATTAAAATGTTTTTCTTTGCAGCCAACAAAATGTTCTGTGCAAATACTTTGATATGTAACTCTGATATTAGTTTCTAAATGTGGATTTTGGTTGTTTTGTGGTTGCGTCTCACAGGAAACATTTAATCATAACTTATCTCAAAAGAAGCTAATAACATGTTTCCTGATGTAACTGCAGACTTAGTACCTTGTTATTTTTAGTCATGAGGGAATATTTGTGACTCTAGTGATGTAAAGTAACAACAGTAAATACAAACTTCTGCTTTACTTCATTTCAAACAGAAATATTGTACTTTTTACTCCACTAAATGAATTCAACAGCTGTAGTAACTTTGTAGACTTTGAACTTTTACACACAAAATAAATGATCAGTTTATAAAATATGATGTATTAGTACAGATTAAACTGCCCGTCACTATATAAAGTAGTTAAATTAGCTTTGTACAGGTTAATACTGCTTTGCTGCTTTTGTTTGGTCTTACATGACTGTAAACTGAATATCTTTGGGCTTTTGAGCTGTCAGTCGGACAAAACAAGCAATCAGAAGATTGTGATCTGCATTTTTCACCGTCTTCTGACATAATATAGACAAAACGATTAATCAAGAAAAAACTAATCCATAATAAAAAATGACATGCATGAAAATTTGCAGCTCTAGTTGCAAAGGTATACAGACTTTGAAGGCTGTATTTGGGATATAAATGGAAAACCGAGAGGTGCAGCGAATGTCTGTCTCATACATACATTAATGAACTGATACGTATCCAGCCAGACTAAACTGAATCAGGTCGTAGTCCATATTCAGAGTATTTCTCTGGATGATGATTTATCTGGAAAGCAGCTACATCAGTTTACTGTCAACTAGCTGCTGTAAGTGACTGACGTCTGTGTTCTTCATCCTTTCTAAACTTCACTCAGTATTTTGATGTCAGGAATATTATTTATTTTACATTTGTTTCCAGTGAGATATCAGTGAGTTTATATCAGACTTTGCTGTTGTGAACATTACTAGAAACAATAGTTACATCTAAAATATAAATAATTTCTGATCCTGTTCTGAATTTATACTTTTTTTTAATGATCATTAAAAAAACAAGTCTTTAGTAATGAAGAAGAACCAATAAGAGTATTGATAAGATAAAGTCAGTGTTAATAATTTTCTGAACTGCTGGACTTAAAATTCTAACCGTACCCAAGTGTGGTTTTAATGTTTTGGTCCATTTAAAGGGTTTTTTACCCCTTAAAATTGACCCAAAAACCATGAAACCCACCCTGTAATTCACACCTTAAAATGCTTTAATCTCCTCATTAAGATATAAATTAAGGGGTAATTTTCATTGTTTTTGCACCATATTTACTGTGAACCCCTGAATTTGAACTTTAAGATCCTTTTTAAGGTACAAATCAAGTTAAATATTCACCTCTTATTTTAGTGTGCTAGCAAAATATCTGCTAATTAGCACTTTCCACCACTGTCTAATAAAGTGAGTGTATGCTGCTGACTCATTAACATATTTTACTGTCTGTCTGTAAGCTACACCTTCATGTCACTGACAATCTTTTAATTCATGCATTTAAAACAAAGCAACTTCAACCAAAACCACGCAACATCAAATTGTAAATAAATACTATTTATTGAAAATATTGCATGTAGTCAATCTAAAACAAAGACTTGTTTTCTTTTATTAACAACATAAACTGAGACTGAGACAGGCCCACCACTCAGACTGCAGCCCTCATCAAAGTTGGAATGAAAATCAAGTACATGTCTCCTTCCAATTTCCTTCTGAGGTCTGATCTGATGAATTAGCAGATAATTATCACCTCCAATACCATTAAAGACGACTGCTAGCGTTTGTTTAAGCATGCATACTTTAAATTTCCATAAAAGCACAGCCTCTTTTTAATAGTCCATTGCACTCAGCTGAGTATCAAGATTACACTGAAAAGAAAAGAATTTAAAAAAACAGAAATAAAGTGAAATAAAACAACTTTAAACATCCTTGATAAATGGGATTGCATTGCTTTGCATTGACATATCCCACATACTGACAAAGTCTTGGTCCAATGTGCATTTCTGTAGTGACACCAGTGGTGAAAGTAAGTCGGTAAAAGCAGAAACAGGGGTTTAAAGTACAAAAAAAAGTCAGATTAGGTGCTAAAAAACTGGCACTCCAAGCATTTATTTTGCTTGCGAGAGGGACTTTTATGTCCCGTTTTTAAATGAATCCACATTCTGTCTCCTGATGTTAAAAACACTGAATGCTCTTCTCTAAACTGCATCACACTGTGTTTATCTGCTGCATGCAAGCAATACTGCATTTAAATGTAAAAAATAAAGCATGACTTTGTACTTTTAAGAGAAAATTCTGTTTTTATGGATTTATTTATGGATTATAAGGTATCTGAGCTCTGTTGTAGTGCACGAGAACTGAAAGGATATAAAGACGAATAAGCTCATATTTCTTTAATGATTGCATTTTCACGCAGTTGTGAGCCAAAAGCATGCGAGTCTGCTATTAACCTAACTCATTTAGATTAGTTTGATTCTTTAAATTGACTACTTTTTTTTTTTTTAAAACATCTCAATGTACGTAGATAGAAATGCCCTTAAAAGTCCTGAATCTCCCTTTGCTTTTCCTGTTTTTTAGTTTTAATTCCTGATTAAAGCCCAGTCTTCACATCCTGCCTGGAAAATGATCCAATATGCTGGATCTACTTGTCAGTTTGGAGATTTAATTGTGATTCATTTGGATTGTTGCATTTCATGAAATTCATATGACTACAAGTTTGACTTTAAAACAAATGTTTGTGTAACTTGTCGGTAGGTTAATGTGGTACTTTTATTAAATAGTCTCTAGCCCTTTTATTTGTTGCTCTTTGCAATGGAGCTGCAACCATTAGTCAATCAACAGAAAATAAATCAACAACTATTTTGATATTCGATTAATTCGAATATTCGAATCGATTCATTTTGAGTATTTTTTTTTTAAGAAAAAATGCTAAAAAATGCCAGAAATTTTCTGGTTTCAGCTTTGCAAATGTTTTGTTGATTTTCTTTGTCATATATGATGGTAAACTGAATATTTTGGATTTTGGACTGTTGGTCGGACATTTCAAGACGTCACCTTTAACTCTGGGAAATTATGACGGGCATTTTTTTTCTTTTTTTTTTTTACTATTTACTAACATTTTTTAGACAAAATGATGAATCAGTTAATCGAGAAAGTAATCGCCAGAATAATCGATAATGAAAACAATCATTAGTTGCAGCACGACTTTGCAACGTCTTTGCACAGGGCTCAGAATTTACTTTCACCACTGAGTGCGACTGATATCATGGCTTGTGGTTGAGTTGAAAACATTAAAGGACCAGTGTGTAAGATTTAGTGGCATCTAGTGGTGAAGTTGCAGATTGCCCTCACCTTCCAAGCATGTAGGAAAACCTACAGTGGCTGCAAAACTTGCAAAAACGCAAAAACACAAAAGGCCCTCTCTAGAGCCGGTGTTTGGTTTGTCTGTTCTGGGCTACTGTAGAAACATGGCGGGCTCCGTGGAGGAGGACCCGCTGTAGATATAAAGGGTTCATTTCTACAGTAACGAAAACACATTGATTCTTATTTTCAGGTGATTATACACTAATTAAAACATACTTATGAATATTATATTCCATTTCTGCCAAGTCTGTTCTGCTAGATGCCACTAAATTTTACACACTGCACCTTTAAATGGCACAAAGAAGAATTTAACAGTATTTTCATACATCTCAGAATTCTTCGTCATTTGCATTGTGAGTCAAACGGAGCTCTGTGTGAAACAAGCGACCGACAAATTTTAACGCTGATATCCAGCCCGACCCCGGACCAGTCACTCTCCGCCGTCCACCAGTCGAGACTCAGAGGAGTGGTTGGGATGTTTCTTTCTGCTCAGACCCCGAGTTTGTTGGCTTGTGTCAGCACCACCTTGAGCACGGGCATAAAAGCCGACGTCTCGCTGAAGTTGCTGCTACTGACGATGTGGGTGTGGATGTTGAGGCCCTCGGTGTAGGATCGAGACTCTATACTCCTGGCTATGTTATGCAGTCCTCCGACAATGGCGGGAGAGAGCTGCAGAGGACAGAAGAGTTAGGAGACTTTAGCCTTTGTAAACTTTCTAAACTGCAGTTATTTTGCAGGATGTGTTGTCAATCTATCCTGTCTGTCTTCTAGATCCTCATCCTAAACCTCTTTTTCTGACAAACTTGTTGTAAATCACTTATTTCAGTTTGATTAATGCCACCTGCTCATGAGGAGGATAAACAAAGCCCTAAAATTTCTATATAAGACAACCTGTTCCGCTCTGTGTGCAAGTTTCATTTACAGAAATGTCAAGATTAAAATGCTAATGCAAAATCCAGAATATTATAACAAATTAAGCAGTGTCAGCAGTTGTGTTGACACCTGATTAAATGAAAAAAATACTATGAGAGCAACAATTAGTCGATGAATCAACAGACAGAAAATTAATTGTCAACTATTTTGATAATAGCTTAATCGTTTCAGTCATTTTAGAGGCAAAAATGCCAAATATTTGATGGTTCCATCTTCTGAAATATGATAATCTGCTGCTTTTCTTTGTCTTACTTGAATATCTTTTTTTGGACTGGTGGTCAGACAAAACAAGCCGTTTGAAAAGGTCACCTCACACCGTGTCTGCATAGAAAGTGTAGCGTGAGCAGCATGTTTAGCAGAGCAGCAGCGAGTGCTCCGTCTGTGGCGTTCAGGTACAGTGTTGAGCGTAGGTCAACACTGATATGTGAACAATTTTTTTTATTTGTTCTTAAAAGTTTTGTTTTAGTTGATTTTGGCATTGTACTTAAACTCCAGATTCATCAGATGGTGATTTTGTTTGTGCCTAAAAATAATGAGAAAATTTGATCACTTTGATCCTCTTTGATCACTCGTACCTGCCTAAGAACAAATCTGTTCGTTATCTGTACGAGTGGTTTTTGCATGATGCTCATTGTTGACCCGTCGTGGTGCAAGAAACAAAAGCCAATCCAGATACTCACCGTCTGCTCTCTCAGTTTGTCATAGAGTGCCTCCAAACGTTTGTTGGCTTCGTCAAGCTTCCTCTTAGTTTGCTGTAAACATAATGAGTACGTTAGACAACTGATTATGTACTCTGGTGCTAAGTAGAGATTGGTTTAACTGCTACCTCCAGCAGATAGACTCACAGGGTCGGTAGCTACAGCCAAACACTTCTGGATGAGCCCCTCGAACGTGGTCTTCAGGACCAGGTGCTCGTCAGGGATGGGCTTCTTCATGATCTTCTCAGCAGGGATGGACTGCAGAGGCTGAAAGGGTCAAACAGAGAAGACATTTAAAGACGTCATCTTGGGTTTTGGGAGACAGTGATAAAGATTTTTCACCATTTTCTCACATTTTATGGACCAAAAATCTAATCCACTAATCGAGAAAATAATCATCACATGAATCAATAAAGAAAATGAGCGTTAGTTGCAGCTCTGCTGTGTACCTGTATGACGTCTCCTGTAGGAGCTCCTGGTGCACCCTCCGTACTGGTCTTGGGCATTGCCGGGTTCATAGGTGGTGGGGGGAGCTGCTGCTGGTGCATGCCTGAGTAGGGGGCCTGGACCCCGTGCGGGCCCTGGACCATGGCCTGAGGGGCCCCAGAGGACACCGGCTGGGCCTGAGGGTCAGCACCCAGCGGAGCCATGATGGGAGCAGTGATGGGGGCAGGGGGGGTGTAATGCTCTGGAATCTGCTGAATAATGATAAATATATTTAATTTAAAACATGCAACATCTTCATCTCTGTCTCTGTCTGCAACTTTGATGCAGACAGAGTTGAATAAAAGTTAGATTTTAGATTTACCTTCTTTTTTAATGGTCTGCTCAGAGCTGGAGGGTCGTTCCAGCCATTCTGAGGCCCTACAGGAAGAAAAAAACAATCCTAATCATTCACTCACTCTCACACTACTAGACCACAGTCTATTTTATGTTTTGAAACATGTCTGATTGAAACTTCTTCAATTTGTTATCCATAATTTTGATTGCAAGACTTGACAGATGATTATACCTCAAATCTACGATGGTGCACTGATTGTGTTGCAACTATAGCCAATAAAACTATTTAGTTTTGATTAAAATCATGCAATTTGTAATCATATAATGATTAAAGTAATTTTCATTGTACACAAATTTCTCCCAGATAGTAAAATTCAGAGATTCAGCAGATTCAGTCCATGCAAAGTGTCAACTGGAAACAAGTCGTAAAAATTTTATTTTAGATAAGTGATTCCAGCAAGTCGCACTGTGTTACCTTAATGCAGGTAACGTCTTTTCTTATTCAAAGGTAACTGCTTTCATCCATCTAACACCTGCTGTTACTGAAGCTGTGTACGAATTAAAATCTAATTCATATTTATAAAGTTGTTAAGTTTTGCCTGGGAGCTTATGTGCAGACAGTTGATGAACTCTCTTCTAAAACTAGAAATAAAACGACGACTCATTGTTGAGTTTTAGGAAATGACAACCAGAGTTGAACATACAGGGTGAGTAAGTCAGTGAGGATGATCAGAGCCATGCAGACCTGTTCTCTGAGAGGCGGGGATCAGCTCAGGGGCGAGCTGTGTACCTGAGACTCCGCTTGGTGGAGGAAGTGGCATGTACGACACAGGAGATCCTGGCCCACCATGCTGGAAAGACGCTCCGGAGGATGGAGAAGCAGAAAAGGAGGAAGAAGAGGAGGAAGCGGTCGGAAAGAAGGGAGGATGGGAGGGAGGAGAGGAGGACAGGCACTGGCTGATGGGAGGTTGGCCGGGATAGAAAGCAGGTGCTGGCTGAGAGGGGATGGGCTGTGTGTACTGAGAGAGAAAGCCAGGCGGCTCTGCGGGAGGTGGAGCAGCCGAAGAGTATGGAAGAGGCTGATAGATAGGTGCCCCCCCAGCTCCAGGTGGGTATTGGTTGACCTGGGGGTAGGCTGGGAGTCACACGGGATACAACAGATGCTTTTAGTGAAAAACTAGCACCGTTACAGGTTATATTAAAAGGATGATGCTGCAATTTTCTTTATTTTTCTTATTGTCACCAAATCTGATGTGCAGAGCCAAACCAACAATGAATTGATCTACTATCAAGTGTATTCAAAGCCTAATATATCTTATTCCTCTGTGCTGTAGACCTCCGTTGTTGTCCCAAAACTATTAAAAACACGTCAATGAGTCACACCGCTGCACTGGGTGACGTGTTCCTTCATTATGAAGAGTTTGGTCACGTTAGTTTGTTTAGAAACGGCTCCAAAGACTAATAACAGCATCACATTTTCAGTCTCCGGAGAGTAGTTCTGTGTTGTGCTACATATCACAACCTCTTCACTTTTATTGAAGTTCTTTGAGAAATCTTACAAGGTAGTACAAAGTCAAGAGGTTGTGATATGTAGCACAACAAGCTAGTGAAGCTCTGCAAACAGAACCGTGTTCCCGCACATGCTCAGTGGGGTCTGCTTTCCACAGAACTACTCTCTGGAGACTGATAATGCTGTTATTAAAGTGGCTGTATACTCTTTCAGGCATGCCCAGCCCATTAACCCCCCCACAAATTCTCCATCTAGCTCTCCTTTTTCACTCACAACGCAACTATTTCCTGTCACAAACGAGTGCAACACTATGACTGCCTTCCAGGAGAGACTGTCTGAAAATACGCACCATTATCTCTTTATTTAAACAATATCACGTCTTCCCCGTCCCCTCCCCTCTGTGATGCTCGGTTTCTCACTCCGTCTTTAAAAGAGAAGCCGTTCGACAACTATAAACACTTTCCAATGTGGTCAGACAACACGTCATAAGAACCAGCTCTGACTGACCATAAATCGATGTTTAGTCTTTGGAGCAGTTTCTAAAAAAACTAAGGTGACTGTAATCTTTGTGGTGAAGGAACATGTCACCCAGTGCAGCAGTGTGGCTCGGTGTGCAACACAGAGGAATAAGATATATCAGGATTCACACACACAATACTTGTTAATAGAACAGTTCATTATTGGTTTGGTTCTGCACATGAGATTTGTTGAGAAAAATATAGAAAATTTGCCAGACGTATCCTTTAACTGTATCATGCAACAGGACAGACTGTAGAAATATACAGATAAAGACTAGATTTAATACAGTGCATGCTAAAGTGCTTTAAGTTTAGCTCGAGACTCAACAGGCAAAGAAGTAAACATACTGAAAAAATATTCATACCTCGTGTTAGTGAATAATATTAACTTCAACAGCACAGAACAGAGCAGATATTAAAGAGTCAAACATTTCCAAAATGAAATGCTTGTCACAGCTGTGTATAAAACATCATCTTTAGGAGACGAGTTTGCTTGATGACAGTTTGACTCAGAAACATTTTCTCTCCATATCAGAGATTTTTTCTCTAAAGTCAATAATCTTTGTATTGAAGACTTAAAGGTGCAGTGTGTAGAATTTTAGTGGCATCTAGCGGAACAGACTGGGCAGAAAAGTATGTTTTAATTATAAAGAAGAATTGTTGTGTTTTCGTTACCTTAGACTGAGCCCAGAACGGACAAACCAAACAATCTGCAACCTCACCGCTAGGTGCCACTAAATCCTTCACACTGGTCCTTTAACTCTTCTGCTTCAGCGGCTTGTAGAGTTTGTAAAACACTTACGCTGGTACTGATGGGAGTACATGTAGGCAGGAGTGGTGGAGGCTGGAGGAGGAGCAGCAGCTGTGCCAGAGCCTGGCAGCCCGAATATGGGGTTTGAAGGCTCCACCTGCGGACGAAGAAAAGAAATGTGAACTCGGATTTTAAAATAAAAGATAGAAAACTGACCACTGAGATCTACAACAGAGGATGAAGCTGGGCTTTTTTCCCACTGTAAGAACAAAGTTAGGTGTTGAGTGAGGGCAGAATAGGCAGTTAAAGAGTTAAATTTGCCTTCTCTGCTCTTCTGTGGGCGGGAAAATCCACAAATACAAGGCATGCAACTACAGCAGTTCAGTAGTATTATGTTTGTTGGTGAGGAGCAGCATGCATGTCAGCAGAGGCAGACAGTGTGAAGAATGAGGTCCATTGTCATGCAGTAAATCACATTAATAATCAGTGTGCAAGAGAAACAAATGACTGAGTGGAGACGGTGCATGCATCACAGGCTGAGGAGACAGAGGAGACAGTCCGGGTGCTTTCCATTCAGCTAATTATGCTTCTTCTCGTCCTCGCTCCTCCAGCTCGTGATCCAAAAACTCATCAACGTCGTTCCAATCTCTTAAAAGTGTCTCAGAGGAGACGAGGAGGCTCCCGGAGGAGCTCAGAGTGAGGAACCGTATTTTTTACTGGGCGGCCCTTCAGCGTTTATTGATTGGTCAGCTGATCTGACAGGACGGTAAAAGTGATTTGAATTTTCTTTTTACTGATTTACATTTTGATGGAAACCTGACTATTGTCTCATTTGGTGAATTAAACTCCTCCATCCTCCTCCTCTTCTCACATCTCTCTCTTGCATCCCTGCTGGAAGGAGCTAAGGAGCGAGTGAGGGGAGCAAGTAGTCATGTTAGCTGAATGGAAAGCACCCTCAGAGTATCAGAAGAACAACAGGAAGTGAGGTCATGGTGGGTAGCTGTGGGGGGGGAGGCATTACCACAGACATATCACAGCAGCAAAACAGAAGTCTGGGATTTCAGGCATCGGTCAAATCAACAAAAACACAGTTTTGTAATTTGCAATCATTAAAGAAGGCTACAGTTTGTGCAAGAACATCAGTAAACATCAGTAAAGGTGTGTGTCGGGGTCGGCTGGGCGGTCAGTATACCTGCTGGTCTGAGGCGGTGCCTACTTGCAGAGGAGGAAGAGGAACATTGGGGAGGGCTGTGGGAGTTTGGTTACTCCAGGAGGTGACAGTGGAGGCAGCCCTCACCTGAAGCACACAAAGACACACAGCACATACCAATGATGGCCGCACCATGGAGGTGGGAGAGGTAGGGGACACCGAACAACACCGCAACAAAGCATCGGACCAGTGGACAGAGCCAGGGTTCAAATTACAGGAACACAAAATGTTTGTACAATCTGCATTTTCCGCTCAAGCATTTGGGAATCAGCATGTGATTTAAACCCTGGCTAGAACGGAAATAATCCAATTAATGAAATGACTACAACACAACAGCAATGAGCACTTCAGGTGGTTAGTTAGTATGTGACCTGGAGATGCTTTTAGGAGGAAAAACAGGAAAAAGACCAGTTTTCCCTCAGGTTTAATAAATCCTGAAATCTGTGTGAATCCTGATGTCTGACAGAAAAAGTTGTAACACTAAACACCAGATTTTCACACAAATTTAGGCAAAAAACACTTGAACCGTTATTATGTGAGGTCAGTGGAACATACTGGTTGGTAATACTGCGGCTGCGGCTGCACTGGGGCGGAGGCAGGTGTAGGCATGGGAGCTGGAGGTGCTGCGGCGGGCTGAGGCACCATGGCAGGCTGGACCGGAGTGAACGGGTGCCGGGGCAGAGCCGAGCCGTGCTGAGCCCGAGGAGCCGGCAGCTGAGTCTGAGCTCTCGGGGTCTGAACCGGAGCCGCAGGAGCGACCGCCGCCTGCTGCCCGAGAGCCCGACTGAGACGGTCACGAAGCTGCTGCACGGCAACCTGGACAGAAGAGACGAAAGAGGAGAGAAATGAGAAAGGTGGAGTTAGGTTCACTTTGTGAAATCACGTAAAGTTATGTCTGGAACAGGACAAAACTTTCCTCTGGCTCCTCTAACTATAGTTTTTCTAACCATTCCACCATGATAACAGTTAATAAGGAATGACTTACACCTTGCTTGAGGGAGGTGTTATTAAATTACAGCATAACTCCTCTTTGTGGTTAACCTGTATCCTGTTTTTACTAAGTTATAGAATAACTTCCTCTCTACCTCTAAACTAGCTGCTGCAGCTGTGTTACGTACCTGGTTGGTGTTGTCGGGCAGGTAGGTGATGGCAGTGGACAGACTGCCCTGGGAGGCCAGTAAGCTGGCGTACTGGCTCATCTTCTCAGCCAGGAGGATGCCGATAGCAGTGGGACCAGAGCGCTGGGTCTGCTCGACTGCACGCCGCATCACCACCACCTTCTCCACCAGGTCCTGAGAGAAGGAAACACGACATTTTATATTAGCGTGATTAAATAAAAATAAAAAAACCTTTTTTTGGCCACTTGGGGATAACAGAACATGTTATTCGACCTATTATTATAGGGTTGTTATGGCAGTTATGGTTGTTATCTTTGTCTGTCTGCCGTGAAAACAAGGTTGATGAGAGCTAAAAAGCTCTCTAAAGCTGAGGGAAACTGCAGTTAGGTGATAATTATCTGTGGGTTTCTCACTGCAAGTGCCACCTTAAACATTACACTTAGTAATCAGATTCATTTTTGATAAAAATATTGTTTAAAGCAGGTTTAAGATGCAGAGCTGGAGTCCCTCTCTTAACACACTCCCTGCATACACACCTGCAGAGATAGTGGACAGTGTCCGTCCTGTGCTTTGGTCCAGCAAGATACAAGTTTCTCCACGTTGCCGGCACAGATGTAACACAGACAGGCCTGGGCTTGAAGCTGGGCCTCCTCTGATGCCTCCAGTCTGCTCCCAAGAAGGTCTAACAAACAGAAAAGTTCAGTTAGTGACACACAAATTCATTGAAATGTAATGAAAGGAGGGACAGCACACAGTGATTAAACCCTGCAGGCTGCATGTAAGGTGGAGCATGAGAATAAATGATCCCCAAGAGGCTAAAATGAGGGCCTGTCAGTAACACTTTGGTCCATTGAGATCAATCAAACAACAACATGCACGTATCCTTAAACTAACCACAGAGGGAAGAGAACTCCTCAGGCTGAGCGTAGGTCATGACAGCAGCCAGAGCCTCCTTCCAGTTCTGCAGCTCGCACGTCTTCAGGATGTCGTGCCAGTCTTTCATCACCACTGCACTGATCAGCTGCAGGACAAAACACAGTCATCAATAATAAACTCTGAATTAATAAACACTTAGTAACAGAAAAAATCCTCCTGGTTGTTACCTTGGTAATCTTGCTGTGTGTTTTTGTAAAATACTTCTTCTGGGTTCTCTCCAAGAGGTCGGCCCCACCGGCGATGGCCAGGATGATGCTGTCTGCCATACGGTTGTCATGGAGACAGAGCTCCACAGCTCCCTCAAAGTCTCCGGTCAGCAGAGCCTGTGTGATCAGCCCGTCCACATCTTGCACGCAAACAAAAAAAAAAGGGTAAATATTTTTCAAACCCTCTCTGAAGGGCTGAAGCTGATACTCTGTGAACTCTGCTGCTGTAGACTGATGTTATAAAACCTTGAAGGATTAATTACCTTGACTGATGCTGAGACTGACTCCTCCTGCAGGGGCTGGAGCTGGAACCCCAGCGGGCTCCTCGACAGGAGCCGAGGTCTCAGCAGGACTGAGCTCCTCCTCCACTGGTGCTGCCGTCTCCTGAAACACCAAAGAAACCTCCTGTGATGTCTCATGTTTACTCTTCTCCTTCCCCCATGTGTTGACAGTTAAAAATGTCTGCTGCCATTTCAATATTTCTACATCTGCAGAAACCACCTGAGCACACATAACAAATTTACAAGAACTAGAATCAATACTACGCTGATATATGAGCAATATATGTCAAATATTATGACAAAAATCTATTTACCCCAGTGAGAGAAGCAGAAATTACACACAAACAATCTGATTATTCAGTTTGCTTAAAAGGCACATGCACACCCACACATTTGTTTTCAGTTATTCTGGCCGATTGAACCTCATCTCAGGTTGAAGGTGGGCAGATCTATGCTGGAAATTATCACGAATGATAAGGTTGTAATTTATCCCGCCCAACACAGCTAACACAAGAGTCTGTACTAATACCCACACTTGCAGTCTTGAGAAGCGGATAGTGATGGTAGGCAAGTGTGTCTCATGTATAAAAAAACGCCAACACGCAGACTTAACCAACACTTGATGCACACGTCCCCTAAATACCACTTCAGTGTGGTGTTCAGAGCTAAGTGTATCCCCAATTCATCACGGTCTGCTGTGGTAATGTGTCTGTAAGCTGGTTTTAGGACAGACAATAATCAGCATACATGAAAAAGATGAAATATGAATATTATTATTCATTTCCAAACACTACACAGTTACCTCCATCAATATAACAAAAATGAAGTCTTCTTGATGAGTGTAAGAATGATACTGCATACATGACATTGTAGTAATAAAGATTAAATATCATATCATCTTATAAATCATTCTGAGAAAAAGACTTTTCCTAAAAAATGTTATCAGACAGAAACCATTCAAAATAATATCATGTTATGTGTCTTTTATGTACAATAGACCTACATGGTTCATAATAACTCAATTTAATTGTTTTAATAATTGTAACTGTCCACTGATTGTAGCTGTAATGCTGTAGGGTTGATCCTACTTATTTGTTCATTACATGGAAATTAAATAAAACAAAAAAGGCTCAATTGAACTGTGTATTTGCATGACTGTTGGAAATGCAAGCGACAGGCACTTAGGCACCGTGGTAGTTACCAGAAATTTGCAAGTGAGCACTTGACTACTCACAAATACCTCAAGTGTGGTTATTATGATAGACCAAGTCTGAACATGCCTCAGTGCTGAGAAGAAGTCAAATCAACCAAAATAATTTAAATCATCTGTGTGGGTTTACTTCGGGTGTGCAGAGCCTTTACAGTGAATATATTAGTAATTCTGAAGGCAATTCCACTGGGCTAGAAGGTAACATCAATGAAAATGTGCAATGATGATGATGATGTACCTCCTCCAAGGGGATCTCCTCCTCAACCTCTGCCTCAGCCACCTCCTCAGTCACTTCCTCAGCCTCCTCCTCAGCTTCCTCCTCAGCCTCCTCCTCAGCTTCCTCCTCAGCCTTCTCCTCAGCCTCCTCCTCAGCCTCCAGGTCCACATTTGCCTCTGGTTCGCTGGTAAGAGCGTCCTCTGGATCCGCTGCAGCTGGCTCTTCAGCGTCAGAGTCAGGAGTGGAGTCCAGTTCAAGTGTGGCGGCTGGTTGAAGGTTTGCAGCAGCAATCATGTCAAACGCTGCCTCTGGAGTGTCAACAGGCGGCACGAAGCTGAGGTCTGCAACAGGCGGCACGAAGCTGAGGTCTGCAACAGGCGGCACGAAGCTGAGGTCTGCAACAGGCGGCACGAGGCTGAGGTCTGCAACAGGCGGCACGCTGGCTGGAGCAGGCACATCCACCTAGATTTGAAAGGAAAATATGGGCTCAAAGTCAGGGACTGTAATGGAAAATGGAGACTCAGGGTGAGGGAGGTCAGAATTAGACACAAGATAAACTCAGACAGTGATGGTATAAAAGCAAGTTCAGCAACAGGTACAAACACATCAACATTAAGTTTAGATTTATCGTTGGAGTCAGGATCATGTTTGAGTTCAGTGGTGGAAACAGAAGTACGATTATGGAAAATAGTGATGAAGAAATAAAACATAAACCTGAAGCAGAATAAATTATTGTGATTGTGGAATCAAAGTCAAATGATTTCCAGCTTCCTCTGAGTAGTTTCAAAAAGTGAAGTAGTAGCAGAGTCCAACCTTCATGTTTGTGAATACTTGCAACACTTCCTTATTGCAAAACCAGAGACAGAGACCTACAGTTTGCAAAGAACTGTAGCACCAATAGGACCAGAACTAGGCTGTAAGTCTTATTGTATCAGTGAAAGGATGTGAACGGCACAGTAAACAGGAACAAATGGAGTGCAGTGGTGTGGTAATGGACAATTTGGAAGCATCTCAAGTAATTATGAAAGCACAGCATTCTCTATTGTAGCCCACTTTGTGAATTAAGTTAAGTTCGATTTTTTCTATAAAAAAAAAAAATCCCACCATGTGCATTTTTAAACACATTTTGATGCATTTGTAAAGGCCAATAACTTCATAATAGCAGGATTGCATATCACATAATTAAATAATTACAAGACATAATAACCAGTGGCAGCATCAAAAGTTATCAGCATACATTATCATCATTTTAGATCTATGGATATATGTAATTATAATGGAAATTATAGTATTTATAATGGAAATAATACTGTAACGCACCTTTGGAGGATCAGCAGGCTTTTCCTCTAGTGCTGCTGAAATCTGACAACAAAAAGGACACATTTATCACAAGATATAAGCAAAGACACTTGAAGAAAGTTTATATAATATGAGGCATACAGTAGCTTAGAACATATACAGTATATGTCTCACCTTTAATGCTAGCTCCTCTTTGTTGTACCCCAGAAGTTCCAGGAACTTGCTGCGGATATCGCTTTCGAAATTAGCCTGAAAACACAAATAAGTCACATTTAAACAACAACATTATTAATATGAAAATAATACATTTCCTCGTGTGTTCACAATTCTTTGAATAACAGTGAATTTCATACCTTGAGGAAAGACCAAACAGTCTTTTCAAACTCATTTTCAGCCGCGTCGACCTTCTCCTGGCAGAAATCCACAAAGCTGCCTGCACTCAGAGTGGCCTGCAGCTGTTCGGAGCGCTTCAAAAAGGCCGTTTCTGTAACAACCTGACTGATATGTACGACGTGTGAAGCGGGCTGCTGAGGTTGCTGAGGGTTTGGCTTTGTGTTCTCCAGAGATACCAGCTTCCCACCAAACTGCAAGTGAACAAAAGCCAAAAGGGTGTAAATGCGTCAGATGGTGAAATACAGTCAGTCAGTCCTCTGGAAAAGAAACAGCACTCACAGCAAACGATGCTCCCACAGGTCTGCGGATCCACTTGGGTGGCTTCTTCAGGGGGTTGACTGTAGCTGGAGGGGCAGCAGTCTGAGGCAGCTGCAGCGGGGGCAACGTTTGTCCCGTCCCGAAAGGATCCATGTTCCCGAACGAGTTACTGATCTGTAACAAACAGATCGTGTTTATTGTGTGTCACATTATGCAAGACGTACTGTATTTAATTAAATCTTATTCACAATCTGTGTCAGACTGGACTATATCAATTTGAGGCTGTCTGTTATGTCCTGTGTAGTGTTTTCAGTGCTCCTATTTTTCTGCTTTCAGGGAGCTGAGAAAAATCGATGGCAGCTGAGCAACCTACAAAAGGCCCTTCCTCCACCTCCTCATCCTCTCTCTGAGTCAGCAGACTCTGCAGGTTTCTTCCACAACACATTGTTTGCTCTTTGTTTTCCTTTGTTTTTTTACTTGATAAACTGGCATTTGTTTCATCTAATTCAGCCTCCCCGATCGTGTTACTTCCCCCTGAACCAGGGTTGTAACACTGTGACGAATGTGTTACGATGTAAATAGAAGAAAAGTAAATGAAAGCAGAGACATGTTATCAGCTCACGTCATCCATCTGCAGCTCTGATGTTTTGAAAATGCAGCAAAGTCACACAAACTTCTTTTTAGTTTCCCTTCTATCATTTTGGTTTTTGTGTGCCATGGATGTATTACAAGTGTGTTTTCCCCCTAAATTACATACTATTGTGCCAACAAATTTATTCTGTGTCATTTCATGTAGTATTCTGATTGGTTGGTTTGAAGTCATGGGCAGCAGTCACATTGTGAGAATTTGGTCTTAAATTTCTGACTGTCAGAAACTGAAAACAGAACTGTCAGGCTGTCTTTGGTCAGTTCTGATGGTGTGCAGGATGAAAACAAAAGAAATATGTGCAGAGGCCGGGTGAGTTCAACAGCAGAAGTGTTCAGTGAACAGGTGAAATGCTCAGTAAATGACCCGAAGCATCAAGTGATCACAGAAGGCAGCAATAAAAACAAAGAAACAGTTGCAAAATATAAAAGAGCAGCAACAAGTAGTTGAGAAAATAAATTGCCAACTATTTTAATAATTGATTAATCATTTTAAGTCATTTTTTAAAGAAATAATGTCCAAATACTCTTATACTCATCTTTTATTTAGTCTTATATAATTATAAACTGAATATATTTGGGTTGTGTTGCTGGTTGTGACAAAAAAAGACATTTGAGGACACTTTGGGAAAGCGTGATTGTCATTTCTTCACCATTTTTGGACATTTTATCGACCAAATGACTAATTGATTAATTGAGAAAATAATTAACAGATTAATCAATAGTAAAAATAATCATTAGTTGCAGCTCTAATCTGCTGTTTAATCTCACCTGGTCAGCTTGTCTCTGGCTCTGCGCCTGGTTGCTGCCTCCCATGATGGAATAGATGTCAATGTGTCCATCAAAGCTTGCAGCCGACAGCACCGCAGGGTTCCTGGGGCACCACTGGATGTCGAAGCACCACTGACTGCTGGTGGGCAACTCGTACAGCACCTGAGGATTCAAGCCGGTGATTTAATTACATCAGAGGAGAAAAGTGCAACATGTCTTCATCAGTGTGATCTACAATAACCTGTGTGTAAATCATATTTACAGTAAACTTTTACCTCTGCTGTGTTTGGATTCCAGCACAGTATCCTGTTGTCCTTCCCGCAACTCAGAAGCAGCTCAGGATCAGCCAAACTCCAGGCGATGGACAGGACACCCCTGCACATAAACAATAGTGCGGTTACGTCTTAAAAAGCTGCACAATTTTAAAAAGGATAAAGGTATCTTACGGTCAACAAATCCCATGAAAAGACCAGAACCAATATTGTGTTAGTCAATAGTTTCTGTCTGTGGCTCTCAGTCTCACACCCTCTGGTTCCTACTCAAGAAAGCTGAAATTATACTTTCCACGTCTGCGATTAGGCGAGGGTCTGTGCGGACATGCACGTACCTGCGACGCTGTCATCCTGTAGACGCCGATCTACTGAGCATGTGTGGAGCGCGTCCTCCAAATGGACTCCAGAAAGTAGTATAAACAGAACGAACCTCTACACGTCTGTGGTGCCCGCAGCTGTCTGTGTATGCGTCCACACAGGAGTATATCTGTGGCTTAAATCTTTAAAAATGTCACAAATATATAGCTTCATTTTCAAAAAAGGCTCAGTTGTTTCCTGAATCAGCTGGGCATTGTAGTTTTTAACAAACGTTAACTCAAACAGAAGTAAATAGTGCATTTGTCAGGCACTACTTTAAGTGGCGGATAAATACATATTTGGTGCTCTGGTGAGTATTTCCAGCAGCAGGATGGTGTTTGTGGGATTGAATCAAAACAAACTACACTGTGTTTGTTCATCTTTATGAAGGAACATGTCATCCAGTGCAGCGGTGTGACTCATTGATGTGTTTTCAATGGTTTTTTGACAACAATAGAACTCTAGAGAACTAAGATATATTCAGCTTTGGCTTCACAGCTACTTGTTAGTACGACCAATTCAGTGTTGGTTTTGATCATTTCATGGGATTTGTTGACAATAAAAAATATATATAGCATATCACCGGCTTTATACTTTAAGACAGCAAAGAAAAGGTGGAAACAGATCTGTTTACCGTGTGTGATTCTCTAAAATCTTGAGAGGAGAGGTAGCAAAACGTAAATCCCACATCTGGATGACCGGCATCCGATCGTCCTCGGAGGACAAGACCAGCTGAGTGGCCACTTCTGGGTTCCAAGCCAGCCCAGAGCAATGCATCTAAAACCAAAGACGTACACATTAAAGTAGACTGTTAAAGTGGAGTAGACACTAACAGAAAATTTTACTCTTTTTTTTTTTTTGGCCAAGACAGCATGTGTATGACTTCATCTGAACAACGTACTCTGTTGCTGTGGTCGCTGACTTTAATAATGAGGTCGTTTTTGCGGAGGTCCCACACTGAGGCTCGGCCGCCCGGGCTGGCAGACGCCAGGATGTGTTGGACCTGTCTGTTCCACGACACACAGCTGATGTCCTCCAGAGGCTTCAAGACAGAAAACATGCATTAGATGATATAGATTAAGTCCAAAACATCATCTCCTATGAATAAGAAACTTCACATTTTGAGAACAGAAAATAAGGACACAGTAAGTAGAGCTCCAACGATTAGTCAATTAATCTATTAGTTGATCAAAAGAAAACTAATCTGCAACTATTTTCGAAGTCGATTAATCCTTTAAGTCAATTTTCAAGCAAAATGCCAAACTTTTAATGATTCTCTCAGCTTCTCAAATGTGAGAATTTGCTGCCTTTCCTTGTCTTACATTCTATTAAACTGAATATATTTGGGTTTTGGACTGTTGATCAGACAAAACAAGACATTTGATGACGTCACTTTGGGCCCTCAGTCATTTTTCACAGCGTTAGACCAAACAATTAATCAAGAAGATACTTAGCAGTTTAACCAATAATGTAAATATCTTTAGTTGCAGCCCTTAACAGGAAGTACAGCTAACTGAATTGAATGAAATGTAGGCTATAAGTTTTAAAAATGTACCTGACTTTTAGGTCCTGGTGTCATCGGAGAGCCAAAGTTATTCATATCCCAGATATAGATTTCAGACTCATTCCCGCCTGATGCAACCAGGTTTGTCTGCAGCAAAAAAAGAGGACAAAATACAAAATGAGTCACTGTGTTTCGTCCCAGTTTGAAACAGAGAGCACACACACACAATGTTAAATTCACAGACACTGGAGTCAAATGGAGCGTACTTGGAACGGGTTGACATCGAGCGCTCTCACTGGCCCCGTGTGCCGATCACTCTCAGCAATGATCACGTCGCTCTCTCCCGCCATGATCTTTGCAGGGTCGTACAGGATGACGTTGCCATTCTCGCCTCCTGCGATGAGGACCCCGGCCGGGTGACTTTGGTTGTCCATTCCATAGGGACCCCAAACCAGTTTGTGGTATCTGTGGGGAGAAAGGAGAACAAAAACACGTGCGTCGTGAACAGCGGCGTGAAAAAGAAAACAGTCACCATGAGAGTAACGAGCAGCTCTTTCTACCTGTGAGAGGAGGAGAAGCTGCCACATGATTTCATGTCCAGTGATGGTTCAGCCAAATCCAGCTCGAAAAACTCCAAGGAGGCATTGGTGCTGAAGGAGGCATCCAGCTGCTGGGCTGATGTTCCTGGAGAAAGAGCAAAGGAAGCGAAAAATGCCAATTATTTGATGATTCCAGATTCTTACATGATGCTGCTTTTCTCCAGGGCCTTCGACATCACCGCCCCCACGGACATTAAACACTCTGCAACCCTCCCCAGACTCTCAAAACTCACCTTTTTTTAAAGCTGCTTTTAACTAATGCTCAGCTCTCTCCGATACGTTTAAATAAGACTGTGTCATCTTTGTCTTTTACTACATTTGTTTTCTACTTTTAACACTGTGTCTTTCCTGCTGCTCTGTTGTTTTTTGTTTTGTGTAACTTCTTTTTGCCAATTTGTTTATCTATGAAAAGCATCTTTGAGTGCCTTTAAAAGTGCTGTGTAAATAAAATGTATTATTATTATTATTATTATTATTATTATTATTATTATTTTCCTTTTGCTACGTTGAACCAAAAAGGCAAACAAACTAGGTACATGCTCTGTGGCTCAGATTAGTTTAATTGTGTGTATGAATGTCTGGAACACCTGACAAAAATTATATAATGTCTTGTCAAAACATTAAGAAGCAGCAGCAGCAGCAGCAGCAGGTCTGTGCGGGTGCTTGCTGCATGCTCGTACCTGTGGCCAGGTAGATGGGGTGGTGCTGTGCAGGACTCCAGCTCTGGATGGATGTGCGCTTGATCTCTTTAAGTTTCATCCTAGAAAAAAAAAGTGCTCTTTGAGGAAACGTGCCATTTTTACTGTAACGTAATTACAGCAAATGTAATGTTGTTTTCCCTTCATCTGGCTTCTGGGGGAATCACCACAGATAACAGAGTATACAGCATTTGATGTAGTTTAGCTCCTACAGTATGAATACAAAACAGCTTATATTGCTGGGTTTTACATTACAGTATGTTTATACAGTAAAGAATAGATTCTAAAGCAACAGTCAGGAGCCCAAACAAACACTGAAACATGTTTTTCTTGCTGTAATCATTCCTCCTGTTCATACTGACCATTAGAAGATCCCTTCATAATGTACTTACAATGGAAGTGATGGGGGACAAAATCCACAGTCCTCCTTCTGTGCAAAAATGTATTTAAAAGTTTATCTGAAGCTAATATGAAGCTTCAGTCGTCCAAATGAGTCAAATCAAGTAGATATCTTTCAACGTTACAGCTCAACAGAGGAAACACAAAGAGGGAATTTGATGCTAAAAAGACTGTAAATGTGGCAGATATCCACTTGATATGACTAACTCAGACTGCTGAAGCCTCATATAAGCTTCACATCTACTTTTAAATACATTTTTGCACTAAATGACTGTGTGGACACACTGTGGATTTCCCCCATCACTTACATTGAAAGCACATTTGAAGGGGATCTTTTAATATCCAGTATGAACAGGAGGAATGATTACAGCGAGGAAAACCTCTTTCACTGTTCATATGGACACCTGACTGCTGTTTTAAGAACCACTTGAAAAATTGTGAACCCGTCCTTAAGAATGCATTGACTGAATTTTATCCCTATCACATTATAAATAGACTTCTGAACCTTTAAAAACAAAACGAGCTAAATACTAGTAGTCAAGGCATATGATAATAGTGTTACGTGTATGTGACTACCTTTGTTATATGTGCACACTGCATTTTCTCCATTCTGCCCCTTGACTGTTTGCTAAATTGCTTTGCTATTGTAATAAATACATCAGCCTTGTTGCAGACAAAGGCCTACTTTGACTGACAGTTATGATCACGAGATCTGCACTGTGGAGCTGTGTGACAGAAATGATTTACAAATGCATTATAGCTCTCAAGAAGAAAGAAGGAAACCAGTCTGGGTACTTTTTTGCAGTCACTGATTATTAAAAGGAGAGTAAAGTAGAAGCTAGCTGCAAGCTAACAGCTGATTGATCAATTAAAAGACAAACAGCAGGTGAAATGAAGTCCGTTAACGGCAGAAAACGCTCCGTAAATTCAATGTCAGCTTTTTTATTCGCTTGTAAGGACTTGGTACTTTGTGTCCTAAAGCTGCAGGGAGGATATTACGTTTTGTAGCCTGCTAGCTGCCTGTGTAGGCAAAATATACCAGAGTGAAGACAGTTTACACACTCAGATCGTATTACTTACCTTCCTTTCTTCTTCTACTGCTTATCACATGAACGCACACATAAAAAATAGGTGACAAACAAACAACAAACAGTCCTCCGCCCGGAACAAGTTCCCGTTTCGGTTCTGCTCGCAGGATTAACGTCTGTAGAAGCAGAAAGGAGGTTACCGGTCCCCGGCTGCAGACTCCAGTCGGATCTCCACGTCCCCACTGGGCTCCATCAACGTGGCACTAAGCAACACACGCCTCCTCCCACGAAGAAGAACAACAACTTCCGGGGGTCGTCCTACGCTAAGCAATTTTTTTTTACCTAGGATGGCGAAGTCGTGACCCACCCTATCCTGCCTCAGAAGCGAAGTAATCCTAGGAAAAACCTGCTAGCCTGCTAGCCTCGCATGCTAACTGCTACATTCTAATTTTGTAGCCCGATTTTTAATTGTCATTTCTATCATAAACATAATTATAAACTTTCTGTTAAAGATGTTAAAAGAAAGGCATGTTGTTCTTAATGTTTCAAATTTGTTTGAAATTGTTTATTTGTTGTTGTTTTTTTTGGATCTGCTTAACTCTTGAATAACCTTTTATTCTAATTTTATTAATACTATTATTGTTTTATTTATTTATTTATTCTATTTTTGGGTTATCCAGCTCTATTATTTATTTAATTTTGATAATTTTATACCAGTCTCCTTGGGTTTTATTGTATGTAAAGCACTTTGCAAACATTGTTTTAAGAAAAGTGCAAATAAGGTTATTATTATTAGTCATTATATTTTGAATGTAAAGAACCTAAAACTTTATTGTAAATGTGGCTATTATAATGGTTAACTTTTTTTATTCACAAATTTCCTTTTTTTAAATATTTTCTTATATATTTTTATCTTTCATGATTTTTGAACTCCCTAAAATCTCTTCAAAACAGAGTATATGTACAATTAATTATATTTACATTTTTAAAGCAGATAATACCTTTATTTTACTGTATTTACTATTATTTTATATTATATTATTTTATTGTCATTGTCCATCTATTTTGTATTTCCTGTTACAGTACTTATAGTTACACCTCATAATGTTTAATATTTGGACTGTGATGAAATGGAATGTGTTATAATAAATAGTTTCTACAAAACTATGCTACATTTTCTATTTGACCCATTTTTACATTTGAGAGCAGTAAAAACACCCTGAACACCCTTTTTTCAGCCAGACATTTTATTACATTTCCTAAAGTGACCCAGAATACACAAAAATGTTAATATTTGTTATTTTTGTGCAATGTACCAGATTAAATTTGACCCGTGATTCTTGACTTGCAGGTAGCTTTACTACATATGTTTTGGAACTTGACCATGTTTAACACAGATATCATAACAGTATATAAATAAAAGAAAAATCACAAAAAGCATAATATGTCCCCTTAAATGTAAAATCTTAATCTGAAAAGTAATCAGTAACTGCTGGTGTAAACAAAGATAAAAGTGGATAGATAGTGGAGTAAAAAGTACATTTCCCTCTGAAATGTAGTGGAGTTATACAGCAGCATCAAATGGAAATACTCAAATTACAAGTTCCTCAATGTTGTACTTAAATGTATTTAGTTACTTCCCACTACTGCCAGCAAATTCAGATTATATTTAGGGAGTGACAGGAAGTAGGGCTGCAGCTAAAGATTATTTTTATCATTTGGTCAATAAAACATCAGTAAATGGTGTGAAATTGCCATGACAACATCCTGGAGTCCATGGTGACATTCTCAAATGTCTTATTTTGTCAAACCAACAGTTCAAAACCCCAAAATATTAAATTTACCGTCAAGCAAGACACAGCTAAGCTACAAATTCTTAAATTTGAGAGAACTGAAATAACAACTGTTTGGCATTTTGGTTGAAAAATTACTTTTATGATTATTATAAATTGCAGGTTAATTTTCTTTTGACCTATCGATCGATCAACTAATTGCTGCAAATCTAAAAGGAAGATTACATTTTAACTGTAATATCTCCTATTTGGGAGTGGTCTTATCAAGTCAATACATCTGTGATTCTCTGTAGGCAGAGAAAGTCAGCTGACACTCAAGACAAGAAAAGGCTGATAAACCTTCTTTCTCCCCACCATCAAAAAACATCACACACACCCAACGAGTTTGCTTCACAATTTTATTGGTATACAAGATACATTAAATAAAAACAGACAAACCAGTCAAGTGCTTATACTGACGTCAATAACCCGAACTCTGCATTCATTTCAGCAGGATGACCCTGGAAGAAGAATGGAGATATTAAAGAAGATGAAAGTATACACATCTAAAGCTCTTTAGTTGGAAGGTGAACGCAAAACCCTCATTTATAAGTTCATGTATAATCGTCCCCAGACATATGAATGGGTCAGATGGGTAGTGATTGATATAATCATTGGGATAACCATTCACTTCACTACTTTAAATGACAGAAATGCAATAAATACACTCACTGAGCACTTTATTAGGAACTAATACTGGGTTGAGCCTCCATTTGCTCTCCAAACCGCCTCGATTCTCGGACACATTCCTTTTTAAGATTCAGGTCCACGTCGACATGATTGCATCACATCATTTCCTTGAGGCGGACGGGCCTGACAAATCATTTCAGATTTCTCTGTCAGCTCAAACCAGTCTGGCTGTTGTCCTCTGACCTGGCCCTCTTCTCCAGTTGATCTGTCAAGGAAGACATATTTAGACATATTAGATTTTATATTTAGAGTCTGTCAAAGGAAGACATATTTGGGGCCGGCTGTGGCTCAGGAGGTAGAGCGCGTTGTCCACCAATCAGAAGGTCAGTGGTTCAATCCCCTGCTCCTCCAGTCCGCATGTCGAAGTGTCCTTGGGCAAGATACTGAACCCCAAATTGCTCTGATGGCTGTGCCACCGGTGTGAGAGTGTGCGTTTATTAATGGGTGAAACACTGTGGGGCACTTTGGATATGAAGCACTGTATCATGTGTCATTAGATTATACAGTGATGATATAGAAAATTAGTTCCATTTTGTTTTCTACTGTCCCTTTTTAATCGGGAACTGCACAATACTTTGTATAGTCAGATAAAAATAGATATTGATTTTGTCAATATGGGCTGTTCACATATGAAATATATAAAATAGCCAGTTACTTGAAGACTTGGAGAAGAGAAATACTGCGTTTTAGTGAACAGTTCATTTGGGATTTTTGTTTCGTTTCATTTTTTGTTTGTGTTTTTCTTTTCCCACATGCTCCTATATATGCTTTGTGTAAGTATTACCAGAAGATGTATGTTTGTAAAACAGTGTTGTCTTGTAATCTCATGTGGGATGGGCCAGATGTTTGACATGATAAAGAAATGACAATAAAAACTAAAATATAATGTACAAAAATGTACAGTAGAGTTAGGATTATGTGATGTATGCCGAATTGAAGACCGGTTGCTTTAAACATAAGAAAATGTCTTGATTCATATTCTGTCTATAATGAATTTTGTTTAATTAACGAGTTTCCACATAACAACATGATTTTAAACAGAAGTTTGGCGCGTCGCTCGTCACAGTGGAACACGCGGACTTTTACCTGACCACGTGTGCTGGAAGTAGTGAGTGTGTAGTGGAAGAAGCGCTTTGTGAGCTTTGGACAAGACGTAAACACCAAAAACAGAGTAATAAAGAAACTTAATTTACGGTGGACGTACCTTTACCGCCAAGGCCCTCCACGTGCAGAGATACTAACGTTACTGGACGAGTCCTCATTTGAAAAGACGGAAGTTATCTCGCCACCAAAAGTGCACAAAATGTGAATATTTCACGCTTGGAGATTAATATTAATGCCACTTTCTCAACGACTAACATTTCGCCGTGTTTTTCCTGCGTGTTGCTATTTAACCACTAGTCTTCCCGTCTGCACGTGTGGAACAACGTTCTCTTCTTCTTCTTCTTCTTCTTCTTCCCCTTCTTCTTCTTCTTGTTCCTCTTCTTCTTCTCCTCCTCCTTCTTCTTCTTCTTCTGCTTCTTCTCCTCCTTCTCCTTCTCCTCCTCCGCCTCCGCCTCCTTCTTCTTTGGTTTTATTGGGGGGGGGACTACAAACCAACGTTAAAGGTGCGTGCCGGCGCCTATTGTATCGGAGTGTGTAAAATAATGACTTTAAACAACAAAAACAAACAAACAAACAAAAACTTTATAAAGAAGTTGTATTCTAGATATTGAACCAGTTTCTTCTTCTTCTTCTGTTCTGCAGTGACAGTTTTGGCTCTTTAAGGTCGTTACCGCCACCTACTGGGTGGAATATAAAACTAACTTTAAACAGGTGTGTCTTAAAGGACCAGTGTGTAGAATTTAGTGGCATCTAGTGGAATGAACTTGGCAGACATGGAATATAATATTCATAAGTATGTTTTAATTAGTGTTTATACCATGGTCTGGGTAAATACTCTTTTCTGATTGGCCGGCAGGTGTGCGTTAAAACTGTTTATGTTTTTATTTTATATTGTTAGCAAATGACCACAATATAAGCTGGATAATCAACTTGTAGGTGTGCGTTTAAAGCGTTCAGGTGGATATCAGATTCAAAGATGGCGCTTATTCAATTAAATGAGAATTGCTCGCCTGGCGCATGAGCCAAAAAAGCTTCTAGCTTCCAGGTTTTCTTCTGTGTTGTGCGGCCCTAAATCTTGGCAAGAAAGGGAATAAGGGAATAACCCAAAATGTCAAACTAGTCCTTGAAAGGGACCTGTTTTATGTACTGCATGTGTTTGGTCAATGTTGTATATTTTATCTATATGTACTTTCTTAATTAAAAGCATACAGTATGTTTTCCAGGTAAGCTAGCTGTACTGGTCATCAGAATAATGAAGTGACTATGATTAAATGCGTTTGAGCTTATGTTTTAACATATTATAAAACATGTCAATAACAATGACTAGAAGTGCTCAGCATTTTTTATACATGATGCAAAACCACAGAGAGGAAATTGAAGTTTGACCTGTGACACTATTAAGCAACTGCACAGTTTATTGTCAGTTTATAACTGAATAACTGAGGCAGAGTTTTCATAAAAACTGGTCTGAAAATATGGGGAAGTGGAACTGGGCCATGCATGCAAGATGGAGTCTAAAACAGACAGTCAAAATTTTCTGTGTGCCTCTCTGAATGTCCTCTGCACCTGCTGAAGCCCATAGATGAATATTCACATAGTATACTTTTAAAAGAAATCATAACACTGCTTTGCATGGCAAGATCACATGGTCATATGAACAGAGCTGATTGTTTCCTTCAGCACTACAGAGCATGATTTATTTTTACAAATTTACATTCTTTTTTGCACATTTTATACAAGCTCACAAAAGTAAATGAATAAAAAAAATGATACAAAAAAACAAATTGCACCATAATGGCACTTTTTCTGTCTTTAACTTTTTGCAATGCTGCTGTGGAGCTGTATTTAATGCCCTCATAAACTTTATTCTGTCATTGTCTGAAAAAGAAGTGGAACTCGATAACAAAGGCAAAGAAAATGCATTCGAGATGATAATTCAACCCTAGTGTGCTGTGACTTATCTGTAGTATCTGTACCAATATGATCACACAGGAGGAACATTTGATCCCAAGGTGGTTAAAACCAGGCAAAGGTAGATTAGTAATTGGCGCCGACCCCATTTTTTAAAAACTCATCTTAAAATGCCAGTTGGAATATTCTGAATAATCTTTTAATTTACAACATAGTCCACAAACTAATCTTATATCAAGGAAAAATGTTGCGTTCACGTCATATCGGATTGATGAAGATTCCCATGTTTACTACTTGTAAGCAGCTGTTTGCGTCATCAGACAACTTAACATGGTTATATGATTAGAGTTGGTCGAATGATGGTAAAAAATACTGTGCACTGACAACATAACACTATTTCCACTAAATCTGGGTGTATCACCATGAACGACAGACTTTAACTGAAGTACTTCTGTATTATGAAGCTTCAGAAGCTTCTTGACATAATAATTCAGACTCTTACAGCTTTTAGGTTTGTGCACTTGGATTTGTGCTGTTTCTCCCATTTTTCCTGACAGATCCTCTCAGACGAAGTCCGACTGGACGGGGGGCGTCCTTGAACCACCACCGTCAGTTGTCTCCATGGATGTTCTCCAGGCTTTCAACAACATTCAGAGACATATCCTGAATATACTCCAGTAATGTCTGGGCTCTATGTTTCATGTTGTTGTCGTGTTGAAAAGGGAGTCTCTGTCCCCGTCTGACAGTTTAATTCTTATTGAATCAGACCAGACAATCTTTTTCCTCTCAGACTCCTTTAAGTGCCTTTTGGCAAATCTCCAGATGTGGCTTCCATTTAGCTACTCCACCACAAAGGCCTCTGCAAAGGACCTCTGAAGTTCTGCCACTGGGTTCCTCCTTGCCCAGTTCCTGAGTTTGGCTGAACAACCAGCTCCAGGAAGCCTCTTCCATCTCACAATTCAACACGATTGAGCCCAATGTGCTCCTGGAAGCATTCACAGCTTTAGAAACTGTTTTCTAACGTTGCCCAGATCTGTGCCTTGACACAAACTGACCAAAGCTCCTAGGACTACTTATACAACCTTCACTTTTTGCAGAAATTATTATTCTATGGATTTGATTTTATTATAATTCTCAGAAATGTTTTCAAATTCATTTAAAACCAATAAATGAATCTGTTTCACAAGTAGTCAGACCCTTTGAACCACACTCCAAATTGAGCTCAAGTTCATGTTTGTTTTGATTATTCTTGAGAGTCCAACTCTGGCAAATTTAAATGACTGGACATGAAACTAACACTTCACAGATCCAAAGCCAAGCCATAAACACCTGAACAGGTAGTCTGGGTTGGAGCAACAACAGTCAGCATAGTGGAAATATTAAACTCTAGGCGGTCGTACAATGAGCCTTTTTCACTTTTTATCCTGTAATTAAAAATATGTTTCATTAAATAAAATGCATTCAGACGCATTTCCAGCTTAAAAACATTACATAGTTTAATTACTATTTAAAAGTCAGGATGGGAGAACATGTGAAACATTTCATTAAGCTTCAGCCACAATCATGAATAGCAACCAGCAGCATCATCTGTTTATTACATGTCTTGTTGAAGAGGTGGCATGGCTGGTTTATATCATTTGACGAACTCAAAATAAATTAATTTGTGCGAAAGAAACAAACTGCACTGATGGATGTGAATGATAAAAAAAGGGGGTCTAGATGGGGTCATTGTGCCTCTTTTGAATAATTTTGCATAATCCAACTGTAAAATTGAGAGTTAGCATTCAAGGCGTTTGTCTCAAAACCTTCAACAAGCATTTACAGAAAGAAGGAAAACTCAGAATCTACTGTTCTACTGATGTTTGCATACTTTTTTTTTGGGGGGGGGGGCATGACCAGTGAAGAGAATTTCAGTCACACTGGTTCCTAAAAAAGACACGTGTGTGAAAGTGAGAGCAAAAATTGATTGTTACATTAATTTCAGTGATACCCAAAGTGGCGATTCAAATACAGAGAGATATCGTGCACAAGTGAGGAAAAACACAAAAACAATGGACACATGATTTGTATTTGAAGTCTTAAAACCTTTCATGCCTGCTGCTGTGTTAAGCTCCACTCCTACATTAAAACGCACCCTGTGGAGCTTATGTTTACATTCAGTGTTTCTGAGCAAAACGAATTGTTCGTATTTTTGAAATCTATTAAACGCTGAAAGTTGCTTCCTCATAAAACAAAATTTGGGAAGAATTTGAAACCTACATTGTTTACATCCATGTAGAGCTGCAACAATTAGTCAAGACCAGTAAACAATTAATCAATAAGACGAAAGCAAAAATGCCAAAGATTTGATGGTTCCATGTTGCTTTTTGCTCAATATTTTTGGAATATTGAGCAAATATTGAGAAATTTCCTGACACCCCCATGTGCTCTGGGATGTTGTGATGGACATTTTTCACTGTTTTCTGATGTTTTATAGACCAAAATAATTATCAATTAAACGAGAAACAACCTAAAGACATTCATTTTACTGTCACAGGGGACTAAAGAAACCAGAAAATATTCACATTTGAGAAACTGGAATCAGAGAATTTGGACGTTTTTCTTTAAAAAAATGACTCAAAACAAGTGATTATCAAAATAATTGGTGATTAATCCATTAGTCGTTGCAGCTCTACAGCAGATTCATTGATTATAGAAATAATTGTTGGTTGCAGCCCTACATCCATGTTTGTTTGTTAGGTGGAATAACGTGGAATAACTCCACAGGGGACCTTTAACACAGCTGGAGAACATCTTATCAAAACAGTGCAGAACAGGAGACTTGATAAAACTAACAACATTCATTCAACAAAGATGCCTGAAAGATGGAAACTCAGTGACTGTCAACGTTTGGGCTGTTTCAAGTATAAGTTCAGGGTATTTGTCAACCTTGCCAAATTGCCTGACTCTGTGAAGACCGTTATGCTGCGTTCATGTCATATCGGAATTATCATAATTCAGAATTTCCAACTTGTAAATAGCGTTCACGTCAACCTCCAAGTCAGAATTACGACTGGGAAACTGGGATTTTTCTGAAAGCTCCAATATATCTGTCTTTGTACTTTATAATACAGAATCAGCCAGAGTCCGTCGTTCAACGTAAGTAAACCCAAATTTAATGGATATAATGTAATTTTGTCGATCCACAGTATTTTAAACCCTCATGCAGTTATCACACAAACTTCTTGAGTTGTCAGATGACGTGAACGCTTTAAAGTCCTTCACATGGGAATCCTTTAGCTTCTTCCCACCCATCCGACACAGCGTGAACGTCAGACATTCAGACTTGAACGAGAAGAAAAAGCACAGGTGCAACTAATAACGTTTAAGGTGTCAGTAAGCTTCATCCGAAGTGCTTTTCGGATGGCTGAATAGCGTCTGAACCCCCTCCTCCCCTACATCTTTCTGTGAAGTCAGAATTGGAGGGGCTGTGTCCGACAATCCCACATTCACACCATTCATAACAGAGTGAAACTCTTAAATACGGTATGAAGTAGTTTGTTTTGAGCACATATTAACCTTAATGATGATGGCTCTGTTCCATTTAGTAACAGGCTAAACTAAATGAAATGCAGCCATTATCACATGTGACTATTTGATGCTTTTGTTTATCATATATGATAATTAACTGAATATTCTGGGATTTTGGTTGAGCATTTTTTTGGAGATGTTAAATTAAGTTTTGGGAAATTGGGATGTTTTTCTGACATTTTATAGACAAAACAATTAATTGAGAAAATGCTCCACAAATTAACTGATAATAAAAATAACCTGTTAGTTGCAGCCCTGGATTTGTGCCCCAGTGACGTCAGACCAGCCTTGGACGGATCAGCTAACTGTAATTTTCTTATTGTTCTTGCGTTGCGTTGACTTGCTCACCTGTAGTTGTCAGGAACACCACATATATTTTAAGTCTCAATTATGTTTAGATTCATGGTGTTTTTTAATGCACAGTAAGCATGTGACTAATTAACCAGACCACTACTCTACAGCACCAGAAGATATTTTCCAAAATGTGTACCTCCCCTACTCTGAGCAGTGTGTGTGTTTGTGTGTGTGTGTGCATAATGCATTATGTGTGTGTGTTTATCTGTGCATAAAACCTAGGATTGCCTCTAGTCATTTTCATTGAAACGATTTAGCCTAGCCTTGGTTAATAACAGTTTGCAGCACTAAAAGCCACACAATATTAGCGCTCACAATGATTACAAATACTTGTCAAAATAAATATCAAAAGATACATGTTCTGTTTGTCTACTGAAAGCACAAATATACCGATTACATAAAAATTACAGGCATTTTTTCCCCCAAAAAACCCCTAAAAATGGGAAAGAAAGAAGAAAAATAGAATAAAAATGGAAGAACAAAAGTCTGAAGATAGAGACCTGTAGGGAAAATAAAGTGAAGAAATTCCTGTTAAGCACTACCTTGTTCAGAGTAATTTCTGTCCATCACAGCCAGAATAATTTTGAAGGCATTTCCATCAGAGGCGGCTCGCTCTGTCCATCAGTCCTTCAGTTAGTTGCTTACAAAGTAGGTGAACAGTGCAAACGACTGTTCCATGTTTATTATTCCAGCTGGCCTTAGCTTGGCCAGCACAGGGGAGTCTGTCTACTCCCGGGCCATTGTTCTGCCTTTTGATGAGGGAGACAACCTGTTTCCCTGCAGGAGAGAAACCCCAGGGGTCCGAGACAGAGTGCAGAGTAATCCGTGCCTCTCGGCCCCCACAGCTGGGGCGAGTTCATAGGGTGGGGAGAGCCAGAGTGCTCGGCCTAGCAGTTGATGGAGGCACAGTCTGCTTTGGCTTTCCCCGCGGAGCTGATTATTCTCATGAGGCAGTGTCCGAACTCCTCCAGGATCATCCTCTCCGCTTCGACCTGAGGCTGATGAGTCTGTTCTGCCTTTTTGGCCTGTTCCAGCAGACACTCACACGTCGCCTCAAGCACCTCCTTTGTTACAAACGTATATGGAAGCCTGCGGGGAAAGGAAACAAGGCCTTAGAAAGAAATATATCACCCTCCACATCAACTGCCATCATCATCGGTTAGCAGAGGTGGTGACCAGTTGTTACAGACCAGTTACACACAGACTTAAAGCAGCTGTAATCGCTATTTTCTATAATAACAACGTAATGACAGTGTATAATGTGTTGGTCGTTGCTCGTAGTGATGAACCTACAGAGAATTATCAGTGACTCTGCAGCTCCCCTCGGCTTTATGGAGCTTTATAGCGAGTTTCAGCTCATTGTTTAGCTGTCCGGCTGCAACTTTACTGTTTTGGTTCACTCTCAGCGCTCTCATAGCATCATTTTTCAGTCACAGCAGGCAGCTGTTTTCAGAGAAGAGGCTCTAAAAAGCCACTGTACACTACCTGCTCAGCACCAAACAGCAAATATACACAGTTAGCTGCAGACTAGCTGGTGAACATAGTGGATTATCAGAGTGTTTTTCGTTGAAAACCGCAGCCTGCTGTGTGTGGAAAAGATGCTGATGAGAGCAGTGAGAGTGAACCAAAACAGTAAAGTTGCAGATCAGAAAACAAAACAATGAGCTGAAAGACACTGGAAGCTTATAGGAGCTGAGGTGGACTGCAGAGTCAGGTGATAATTGTCTGCGAGGGAAGTAACAAAAATAATTTGTTACTTTTCATCTGTTACTCTCAATACTTTCAGACTCACAGCCTTAAGCCCACTTGTTATTGAAAAATCAAGTCTTTAAAAATGATTTCCTCTGGTTCCATAGTTCCTGTAACTTCTTTATAAATACAGTACCTCCCGCTTCCGCTTGAAATAACAGGCGTCGTCCGCATGAGCAGGTCTGAGATCTGTGAAGATAGCTTGGTCTTGGCTGCAGTCTGCTGTTGGACTCTCACTTCTGCTGCATCAGCCAAATGCATCAGCGTCTTCCTCTCCGGGCTCTCCTCAAAGTTCTTGCAGCCGATGCACTTGCAAATGGACGAGCACATGATCTTCGCCTTCGCGGTGAAAGGAGGAAAGATTATCAACAGTCTGTTTTAGACATTATGAAGTGAGAAAGACAAAACAAGCAGTAAATGTATTGAGGGGAAACCTACCTCGTAGCACTCGCAGTAGTTCTTGAGGCAGCCTGATCGTTTGCAGTTACAACCTTTACTGTGTCGCCGGTCTGACTCTCCCTCTTTGCCTTTACCAATTTTAGGTTTGAAGGCTTCTGGATTCCGGTCCAGACACGTCTGTGAAAACACATTTTCACCTTGAATCATCTGATTTGACACAAAGCAACTCAGTCCAATAGCACAGCTCACAAACTTCCACCTTACCTTTATAGCTTTGAGACGTTCTGTTTCATGTTCCAGGTTATTGAAGCAGTTATTACAGTTACAATTATTGCAGAACTCTCCATTTGCAAAGCAGTCACAGTATCTAGGGGGGGAAAAAAAACAGAGCTCTACTTATTAAAACTGCCCGCAAGTGCAAGAGGTAGTGGCATCATAGCTGTCTCCAAACAGAAGCAGACGTCAGTAGTTAATACTGTATTAGGAATAATAAGTTACACATTACATACATTAATCACAACAAGCTTCCTCTACACACAATAAACTGGTCTAAACTGCAGTCATACTTACAGTTTGAGACACTGTGACTTGGTGCAGTTGCAGGGTTTCCTCGGTCGTGAGGTTGATTCTGCTGTTGACAATCTGTGCACCAGTGAATAATATTGCTTAGATTAAAATGAAATCATAGCACATTTAACCAGTCAATTAGTACAGTAAAAGAGGACATGACATGCACATTTCCAGGTCTATATTTTTCTTCTGGGGCTCTACTGGAATATCTTTGCATGATTTACTGTCCCACATTAAATAGGAAAGATAAAAATCACAGTTTAACCTAAATGTCTTCATACTCTTCCTTACCCGTTGAGCGGTAATCTGGCCTGAGTCTGGATACCAGTGGACTGGGGGAAACCAGAGCTGCTGGCAAGGGTCACAAATGGTGACTGCTGGAGCTACAGGAGGGACAGAAAACACATCAGAAAAGCTCAACACATCTGTGAATGTCAAATAAAATCACCACTAACACACCAAAAGCACCACTAACTTGTGTGACATATTGTGCTGGCACGACCGCGTAGCCCACGTTCCCGCTTCCTGGAGCTGGTGCCAGGACGGTGCCTGGAGGGAGGTTGGTGAAGTTGGGCTGGATCTGGGGTAGCGGAGTCGCAGGCATGATTAGGCGCTGTTGGGTCTGAGTGGTGGTGACTACTTGTGGTGCTGATGTCAAGGGCTTAGGTGCCACCTTCAGGAAATACAGTCCGTTAATGCAGCTCAGAATAGCTGAGTTTGAATGAATATTAACAGCGTTTACAGAACACCAAAGTTACCTGTTTCATGGTTTGCGCTGGGACGATTGGGACAGACATCCTCACTGCTCCTGTACTGACCACCATAGGTTTAGCTGTAAGATTAAGCATCTTAAGTTGCCACAGAAGAGCTTCCAGGACTTTACGTCTTTCTGCACAGATATCATCAAGCGCCACGTGGACAAGACAACAAAGAAAAGGTCTGTTTATAAGTCACCTGTCTGTATGGAGCTGGTGCTGGGGCCGCTGGGCTGTCCCGTGCTGCTAGCTGTGGTTGCTGTGACAAGGCGGACATAGTGGAACCTGCTTCCCGGCACCTGAATCTGCTGCACATTCGGCTGGGTGGCCAGCGGGATGATGGTCTTGAACTGGGAGCCGCCGACTCCTCCCACGGCCACAGACTGCACTGGTTTAATACCCTGAAAGTGTTAAAAGTACAAAAAGAGACAGAGCTTTAAGTTCAAAGCCACTAAACCATGAATAAAGTTAAATCTCAGTACTTGAAGGCACACTGTGTCAATTGGTTTTATAATTAAGCCTAACAAGGACAGGAGCTTGTTGTTGCTGGTCATTAAAAGCTTTTTAAAAAACCTGCAATCTCTGCCTCCCCTTACTATGAGCACAATGTGCAAAATACAGCAGGAGAGCTCAAGTCCTGACTCGACAAATTCCTCCACTGTCTTTTATTAAGGAAGGTCAAAGGGGGAACCTGACAGACCAACATCTGGCCTTAATAATTAGAGTTATAATGGAAAATAAAATTTTGACAAGTTCAATTGTACATTTAAGCTCTGTAATTAGGTAAATAGGTGCCAACACTCCAGCTGACAATCAACAGTGACCTCCTCTGTGCTTTGATCTTACCTGTGCTGCGGTTTGGCTGGTGGCCACCTTGACTGGAGAACCAGATGTGGACTGCTGGACTGTGAGGATCTGCTGGCCAAGTGCTACATTGACAGGCAACGCTACGGACTTCTGAGGGGCACTGGAGGTCGGGGAAGCCACAGATACCACAGTCACCTGGCAGAGACAAACAATGAGAGAGCAGCATTGTCAGTCCGTTGAAGAGGCCGGTATACTCCGTCAGAAGTGCCTGTCGGATGGTCGGATAGCTTCAGAAACACCCTCCCCCCACACCTTTTGTGTGACTGGCCAGCTGTGCAGAGGTGAGAAAGGAGCCACGGTTTGAACTTCTCTCTCTAGCTCTCCTTTATTGATTAGTGATCAACCGAGTGTACAACACTATGAATGTCTTCCAGGAGAGACTCTTAAAAGGTGCGCCTTTATCCCTGTCTAATATTACTGTTTGAAAACAGCAGTGGGGAAACTTGTTAGCATTGGAGTTATATAAATTTAGTAGGAAATATCACACCAACTAACAGAAAAGTGAAAAATAAATGTTTATTTAATAGTGTGTGAAGCTTACCTTGCTGGGAGTCTTAAGTGGTGAAATAGCAATCTTTTTGCCAGGGATGCTTTGTATAGTAGTGTTGTGGGGCTCAGAGAGAGTGATGGTCCTCGGGGGCATCACTGGGGAATTCTGTGTCAGGACCCGACCTGTGAATAGATGGCACAAGACGTGAGAAAATGTGGTTTAATTACAGCAGAAACAGAATACAAGTGGAGGGATAACATTTCAAACACTTACAGGTTAATAAAAACTACAGTATGTCGTCTTCATAATGGACTTCACTTACAAAAAAAAGTCAGCCGTGTAAATTGATCACACAATGATTTTTTAAATAAACTTACCTGCAATAACAGGATTTACTGACGTCTGAGGGCTTAGACCTTTACTGTTAACCGTTTTTGTGATGATAAACTTGATTGGTGCAGCTGAGGATGTTGGTGTTTTCTTAGCAATCTGTGGAGATATTCAGCAACATTAATATTAATTCTATTCACACATTCACAACCTAATAATAGAGTTTTTTAAATTTTCTTTTATATCCAACTTTGCCCTTGACTACAAGTGAAAATTACAGCCACGGACATTTTCTTCTGTGTTTGTTTTGTTGTGTGATCTCCAGATACGACTCCGATAACTCAGCTCAAAGTGTTGGCTGATGCAGAGTACCAATTTCATGGCACTGCTGTTGCTGCTTTATAATCTGTCTTCTGTATGTGTACGGTGGTAAATTTATTTTACACATTCTTAGTTTTATGCTCTGACAAAACCTGCATTATTTCTCTATTGAAGTAGGTCTGAACTTGAATGTCCAGCTCTTGCTTATCATTTCTACATGTGTGTATCAAACTATAGATATTTTTGTCTTCTTTAGCACACAAAACCCTTTAACTCCACAGATCATGCAATAAAGGCACAATCAGTCATTTAAAAACGTAAACAAAAGTGTAGCTTCACCCTCAACATTCACAACACATGGCTCAACCTGCTGTTCGTCCCATGTTGACTAGCTGGTCTTTTAATGAACAGATTGTACCTGAGCCAACCAAACAAGCCAATCAAGTTTCCTCACTGAGGTTACTCACGATACTGTACTGTCTCATCTTTTGCTCTCACCTCTTCTCCAAACACCAAACTGTCAGGTGCACACTAGAGCCTGGGGCCGATATTAGCTCATTTTGCAGATACATCAGTATCATCGTATATGTCAGCCGATAGGTGACTAGAAATTGAAGTACAGAAATGCCAAAGATATGTTTTAAGACAGTTTGTCCACCAGAGAGTAACAGTTGTTTTGTTTTCAAAGAAAATTAAGATTATCAGATTTTCTAAACTCTTAAATATCAACATTAGTGTCAGCCTCAAAAAACCAGTATTGGTGGGACTACAGTGTGAACGAACAGTTGTTTCTGACTGTCTGATCTACCTACCCAGCAGGGGAGCAAACTCAGCAAAGCTACATGTGTTCTGTACTGCTGAGACAGTTGACTCATGCGTTTAACTATCAGCTGTTCTCAAATGTTGTTGCTTAATGTCAGCTTAGAGCATCAAAGCTCACTAAATCTTTGGACTTTCAGCACTTATCTGTGGATGGAAAACACTGCGACAGTCATATTTCTTGTTGCAATAGTTAATAGCTAATAAACTGTTTGTAAACAATATGAGCAGTCTCATTGGCTAAAATTTGCAGTAGTAATTTATGATTAAATCAACGCCTACATTATATAATTTATATTAAATTATATCAACATTCTTTGTTGCATGTCATACCCCTCTGCCAATGTTTCCCGGTTCTCCTTCACTTTCAGATACCAAATAAAGGCAAAAATATA
Source organism: Scomberomorus guttatus (assembly GCA_038419695.1). Taxonomy (NCBI): domain Eukaryota; kingdom Metazoa; phylum Chordata; class Actinopteri; order Scombriformes; family Scombridae; genus Scomberomorus; species Scomberomorus guttatus. The sequence continues at coordinate 4,063,721 of CM076463.1, forward strand.
TTTAAAAAAACTTAATCTAAAATTAAATTACACCATATATTTTAAGGCTGCAACTAATGATTATTTTCTCAATTCATATTTTAGACTTTGAAATGTAAAAAGAGTGAAAAAATGCCATTCACTATATCTTGTGATGCCTTCAATTTGCATGTTTTGTCTGACCAGCAGTCCAAAATCTTAATACTCAATTGTCTGTCATGTATGACAAAGAAAAACAGCGAACATTTAAAGAAGCTGGGACCAGAAAATGTTTGTTGTTGCTTGAAAAATGACTGAAACAATGAATCTATATCAAAACATAATTCTTTAACTGACTAATCGCTGTAGCTCTAATCCATTTATCCACAATAATTCAAAACAATTAATGTTACCTGCACAGTCTTCAGCTGCTGGGCCTGTAATGTGGTCAACTGATTGCCGGGACTTCCCACCACTGGCTTTAGCTCCGACCTCCCCCCAATGGTCACCACTTTAAACTGTGGAGCTTGGGATTTGGCGTCTCCTGAAGTCTGTGCAATGCCAGGCTTGCTGCCAGTGTGTGGTAGCTGCAGCACTATAGGTTGCCCCGACTTCCCTATTGCTGTAACCAAAAGTTTCTGTCCCTCCTGCTTGATGACCTGAGGTGGAGTACCTGCAGACTTTGCTGCTTCGGTGGCTTGAGATGAAGCCACCTTGTTGAGAATGATCTGGTGGTTTGCAGCAGAGATGGTAAAGGGGGCCGTGAGCTTCTGTAACCCACTTGTGGAGACACTAGTTCCAGTCACACTATCTGTGGTTTTGGTTGTGGCTGTGGAAGTGGCCATGGCTGGTTTGAGGGTGAGAAGCGGCGATGATGTACTTGATATTGAGACAGGAAGCTGACTTCCGGAGCTGATGCAGAGTGTGGAGTCTGTGGAGGTGGTCAGAGCCTGAGTATGACCTGTTGGAGCGGCATCTGAACAGAGGGTCAAACTTTCTGAAGTCATCGGTGTATCCGTCTCCATTGGGACTGATGTGTCGTCAGTGGGCTCTGACTGGACCGTGGTGCCATCGGGTTGGGGGTGAGCGACATCCTCTATGGCCTCAGTATCCATGATCTCATCAGGAAGGAGGCTGTTGAGCTCTGGTGACACCACATCCATGCTTGCAAAGTCTCAGCCCTCTTTTAATCCTGAAAAAGAAAATAATACAAGGTTTCTCAAATGGCTTCATTTCAATAAATGTTCAAATGATCCAATATTTTACAATAAATCAAAGATTACACAAAAAGTCTAAAAACTGAAAACAGATTTGTGTATCAGAACTTTGTTTTTTCTTCTTTCCTCTCCCATTAATCATCTCACGACCCCTCAGATTTATCTGCTGACCCTTTGGAGGGCCCCACCCCTAGGTTGGGAACCACTGGACTAAACTAGCTAACTGTATATAAAGTAGTTGAAACTAGCTCCACCTCCAGCAGCTACAACAGTAACATGCTGCTTACACACTGATGCTTCAGTATTAATAATCTAATGATGTCATATATAATATTATATCAGTCAGAGGGACCAAACCACTACTTTTACTGCAATACTTTAACTACATCAAGCTCATAATACTTATGTACTTTTACTTAAGTAGGATTTTTCTTTTACATGTAATGGAGTATTTTTACATTGTTGTATTGGTACCTTTACTTGATTAAAGGATCTGAATACTTCTTCCACCACTGTGTATAAGCTTTGTAAAAGTGGAATTCAAGGCAGAGCTGTTGGCATGGATTGCATTGGATTGCATTGCATTGCACAGGTGTTTCTAATAAAGTGCTTGGGTGAGTGTATGTTGCTGAATATAATTAAAAAACATGCATAATGGTGAGAGTCTTTCAGAGAATAATGCAGTCTGCTTGTAAACGGCTTTGCAGGAAAAAATAAACCAACAAGCAAGGCAGTTAAAGCTAGCAAGTTAGAATCAGAATCAGATTTATTCACCAAGTACAAGGAATTCAATGCAGTCCAGATGTCAACAGAAAAAAAGCAATAAACATGAACACAAACATAACAGTATAAGAAAGAGAGGAACAGTAATTTACAAAGAGTTCTGTGTAGTGGGGGTGTACTGGGTGCTTGCATATTGACATGATAAAAACTAAAGTACTGTGTGTGCAATAAAGCAGTATATAAATACCAATGTAGATATAAATTTATGTGTACATAAACTATGTGGGTGTATTAACATGATATATATGTACAGTTAGCAATTAAAAATAACATCTATATGCATGTACACAGTGCAGAACAGACAGACACAGTATACACAGTATGAATTAGAATATGGAGGTATATGGAGGTGAAGTGGAGTTGGTATGTTTACAATCTTTTACTGTCCTTGTTGAAGATGGCTAGTTAGCACGTATTCACAGCAAATGCCCGCTTTGATGACTTTACAGTGGTCTGAACATTAGTTTTCACTAAAGACGTGAGATTTAATGAACAGAGGGGTGCACAGGACGCACGTTTGTGTTCCTGTGACTCTGACAGAGTCTGACAGCTGATGCCGGGTGAGCTAGGCCGCAGCGATCTTTGTCCTGCTGCACTCTGCTCAACATTAATCCACCGAAACGCATATATGAACCCTTCCCACCCCATATTACACACACTTAGCTACCTGCTCTGACTGTTTCCACGTCCCCGCTGATAACAGCGACAAAGAGAAACTGCACTAAATGGTGTAAAAAAAGATCATCCCCAGAAGAGGTCCCGGTTGGGGCAAAGAGTGAGAAAAAAGCGTTACTATTTCAGGCTGGGGTTGGATTTCGAAAGATCCGCCATTTTTACCTCGTCATCAGCTCGGTTAGCTCCCCGGCTAACACTGAGCTAAGGAGAATAAGGGGATGCATTTATTACCATTATTTGCCTTTATTCAGTTCAAACAGAGCAAAACAGAGAAACTGAGAATGATGCCTGTTAGTAACGGTGTGCTACTTGCAAGTAACAAACTCTGACAAGATATAAACAACGCTAGCTTTCAATAATTGCGTCTGTCACTTGAAATATCCATCCTGAATTGAACATTTTAATGCTTTAACTTAATACAACTGCACCTATATATCTAATTAACAACATTTATAGCCTGTCTTTTAGTGCTATGGTTCAACTTGGCCAGTTATAAATGACATATCTTACTTTATACGTCAGGTAAGTGACGCTAACGTTATTTTTTAACCAAAAACACGAACAAGATCAGTTTCGAAACGAAAAAATGTCAGATACAGTACGAGGTTTACAGCTAAGTAACAGGAAAACAGCAGGCCGACTTGTGCTCTTATAGTTTTGTGACAGCACGCAGAAAATGTGCAGTTATCGCTTCAGCTGCCCATCAAAACAACTCAAAATAAACGTCTCAGTGCTCAGTTAGCTTTTACTTTTCTCTTGACTCAGCAGACGTTTCACATTAAAAAAACTACACCGTGTGTCATTAAATTGTCAGTCAGTACACACCAAACATTGCCTCCACACACAGAAGAGTATAATAATATCCCCTTCGTCTGTGTCTACCTTTAATCATCATCCGCCTCATCATCAGCTCAGCGGACAACTGTACTAGCAAACTTGCTGAGCTTGCTAACCCGAGCTAGCTAGCACTACATTATATCCCAACATTAAAACACTATCTTACGTGTGCTGCTTTTTCTACTGGATGCCGTGTAGAGAAGCCTGGAATCGGCCAACGCAAAGTCGTGCTTACCCGAGTTTTTGAAGCTGGGCAACGTTTCCAGACAAAACGAGGAAAGCAAAAGGCGATTGTTCAAAATACCGCGCCGAGCGCCATTCCTCCCTGACATTTCACAGGCCGGCCACGCCCTCTGCGCGCTACGTCACTACTACGTAAGACTTAAAGGTGCAGCGCAACTTTATAAACAACATTTTAATTGTATTTTTTCTGTCACAAGAACAGTTCCTTTCAGTACATTGTCAATTTTTATATTTTGATGGCTTAATTTTATATCGACAAACGCAAATTCTCTAAATCCCCACCTAGTTTGCTGCCTCTCCTGCATTCTTCAAAGGACCAGTGTGTAGGATTTAGGGGGATCTATTGGCAGAAGTGGAATATAATATTCATAAGAATGTTTTCATTAGTGTATAATCACCTGAAAATAAGAATGGTTGTGTTTTCTTTAGAATGAGCCCTTTACATAGAGAGTGGGTCCCAAGCCCCCAGGATCAGCGCTGGGCTTTGAAGCCAATTTCACATAGTGGCCAAACCGTGTAATTACAACGTCACGTGACGCTATTGGGCCCAAAAAGACTTTTTCCCATAGACTTACATTGTGAAAAAGACATCTGTAAATCAGCAGATACATTTTTTGGAGTGTCACAACCCCCGCAAAATTATTCGTTTGCCTATCAGAATTTGATCCATTCACTCCGATCACATTTCGAAAGTCTAGAAAAGCCGCACAACTGAATTGTTTTATCCCCATTCAAGTTAGCCGGAGGGCTAAACTGGAAGTTAGCGGTCTCGGCCAGCAGAAGTCTCTAGTGAGCATGCTCCATGGGCGCATTGGGCCCATAGAGCATGTGCAGTATGTTTTCAGGCTTTTTTTGGCTTCATGCGCCACTGAGGATTTTTCATTGGAATGAACGGGGCCCCGCCTCCAATGCTGTATCCAATTCTTTTTATACATCCATGACAGGTCCTTTTCCATGGGGCACCGCCATGCTGCAGCGCCATGTTTCTAATTCAGTTGGTTGCCATCTGTAACCTCACCGCTAGATGCCACTAAATCCTACACACTGATCCTTTAGCCATATCTATTTATAGATATGGCTTATCCAGATCTATTTATAGAGCACATTTCATTACAAAGAAACTCATGGTGCTTTACATCTAAAAAGAGACATAAAAACATCAAGCATATGCAACACAGTGGTATAACAACAGCAACAACAATAGCAATAATAATAAAGAAACAACATATATAAATATTTTTAAAGCTGAAAAGATATTGATATCAGTTGTTCAGTTTGTTGTAGTTCCCCTGACACTGTTGTTCACTTGTTCACTTTGGTACGACCCTTTTGTGAGATTCTTTTGGAATAATCAGTGGTGGAAGAAGTAGTCAGATAGTTTACTTAAGTAAAAGTACCAATATAGCAATGTAAAAATACTCCATTACTAGTAAAAGTCCTGCATGAAAAATCCTACTTAAGTAAAAGTACATAAGTATTATCAGCTTGATGTAGTTAAAGTATTGCAGTAAAAGTAGTGGTTTGGTCCCTCTGACTGATATATAAAAAATCCACAAAATACAAAATCCACAGTCCTCCTTCTGTGGAAACATATATTTAAAAGTTTATCGGAATAATTATGGAGAAAAAAAAAAACAATTTCAGTGTTCATTTGGGCACCTGACTTGAAAAATTCTAAGTTTAGATTTCCGATTCACATTCCACACCGGTTGGTGGCGGTAATGCACCTTAACGCTGGTTGCCAACCCCTAATAAACCTCAAGAAGAAGAAAAAAAAAAGAAGACCGGTGTTGTTGACACTTCGACAAGCAACAATGGCGACCGATGTGAGGCAGGAGCTTGCACAGCTGATGAATTCAAGTGGATCTCATAAAGATCTTGCTGCCAAGTATGTAACGCTAATTATAAAAAAGCAATATTACCTTCTAACGTTAGCAATAGCAGAATTTAGTAGCAACTAGCAGAGAGATAGTGGTGCCGGATCGAGCTATGCTAACGGTAGCTTCCTAGCTACATTAGCCATACATTCAAAAATAGAAAGTAACTGAGTCAAACAAATGTAATGTACAGGTTCTAGTTTAAACTGTAACACCAAGTTGACGTCAATATTATTATATCTTATTAGTATCGAACCGCTGAAGCTTAGTTAACCTTGAGCATTGTTTTTACTCACAAGTTCAACTTATTTTTTATTTTAATAACAGCCCCCAAAATAGCTTTCATTTGCTTTATGAAGCTTTATGTTTATATTGTTTACAGAGTTGCAACGATTAGTCAATTAATCGATTAATCAATTGACAGAAAATTAATTGCCAACTATTTTGATAATCGATTACTCGGTTTGAGTTATTTTGTTAAAAAAAAATACAAAAATTCTCTCAGCTTCTTAAATGTGAGTATTTCCTGGATTCTTTAGTCCTCTATTATAGTAATAGAGCTGCAACGATTAGACGATTAAGCGATTACTTGCCAACTATTAAATTAATTGCCAACTATTTTTATAATCAATTAATTGTTTTGAGTTATTTTTTAGGCAAGTTTATGTGTATAACACATTTCAAGTTAATTCAAAGTGCTTTACATAAAACATAAAAGGCATGAAGACAAAATGTAAAAGAAACAATACATTATAAAAAAGACATTTAAAGTTAAAAAGAGTTCAATAGAACTATTTTAATAATCGATTAATCATTTTGAGTCATTTTTAAAAAAGGAAATATCTAAATTCTGTGAGTCCAGCTTCTCAAATGTGAATATTTTCTGCTGTAATAAACTAAATATATTTGGGTTGTGGACTGTTGGTCGGGACAAAATAACATTTACAACATTTAAGGATGTCACCTTGGGCTTTGGGAAACAGCGATCAACATTTTTCACCATTTTCTGACTTTATAGATCAAGCGAAAGTAATGAAAGTAATCGACAGACTGATCGGTAATGAAAAGAATAGTTTAGTCTAAAGTGTGTGTTTGTGACATGTGTTTGTATCACATGTTTACAGTCTCAGCTTTTGAATTTTTCATTTGTCAGTTGCACCACGTGTTCACAAAAAAGTGATGTAACTTGAGTTGCTAACCTGTAAAATCTTCTCCAAAATTTGCTGATATTTTTAGATACCGACAAATTTTGGAGAAAGCCGTTCAATTCACAGATGCAGACCAGCTGGAATCCTTGAAGGCCTTTGTTGAAGCAAGTATGCTGCGTTCTTTTATTTGATCTGCAATACATTACCATCTATCTCTATTGAAGTACAGTACACTTGTATGTGCTCTATATCTTACTATAATGTTTCTAACTTCTTTATTTTTCACAGTGGTCAATGAAAATGTCAGTCTTGTCATCTCGAGACAACTGCTCACCGACTTCTGCACACATCTGCCCAACCTGCCTGACGCCACAGCCAAAGCAGTGTATCACTTCACCTTGGAAAAGATTCAGCCGAGGGTCATCTCCTTTGAGGAACAAGTAAATGCTCTCCATTAGCCTTAATGGATACAGTATTCATTGTTGATCAATAAGTCAGTGAAACTTCAGTATTCTCATTGAAATTCATGATAAAACATTTCTTTATGTCTTCAGGTAGCCTCCATCAGACAGCACTTAGCAACCATTTATGAAAAGGAGGGAGACTGGAGAAACGCCGCCCAGGTTTTAGTTGGTATTCCCCTGGAAACAGGACAGAAGTAAGCTACTGGCAGATTGCTCTCTTGACCTTTCATGTTTTTGATATTTCCAGGTCTTTAAATACCTTTTTTTTCCCCCTTCAGGCAATACAATGTTGACTATAAGTTGGACACATACCTGAAAATTGCCCGTCTCTACTTAGAAGATGATGACCCGGTGCAGGCAGAAGCCTACATCAACAGAGCCTCATTGCTTCAGAATGAGTCCTCTAATGAACAGCTGCAAATTCACTACAAGGTACACAATCCTTTAATGATTTTTAGCCCGGCAAAGTGCTGTAGTATGGAAAATTTGTAATACAGTCTGTAGTTGCTTGGATAAGAGTTTTATTCTGTTTTCCTTCTCAGGTGTGCTATGCCAGAGTTCTAGATTTCAGGAGGAAGTTCATTGAAGCTGCACAGAGATACAACGAGCTGTCTTATAAGTCAATTGTCCATGAGAGTGAACGTCTAGAGGCACTGAAACATGCCCTGAACTGCACCATACTGGCCTCTGCAGGTACCACCAACACTAAGTAACCTGGTTACAGTCGACTTTTCTCCAGAAAGCTGATTTCTTAACTGTCATGTAAATGAGAAACCTGGTTTCTGTAATCGCTGTAGGGGATTAGAGAAACCTGGTTTCCCCAGGTAGATTTCTCCTGGAGAACACTGATTTCTCTGCTGTGTATAAGCGTAACAGGGTTTCTAATCAGCTTTTTACAAGTACACATAACATAGTATGTGCATAACAGAAGAATACAGACAGGGAGAGCACAGTGCGGAGAGGCAGGATAAAAGGAGAGATTGTTACACCTATTTAAAATGATTTCATCTAAAGTCTGACTGAAACTGAAACACAAAGTAGCCTGTAGAAGTCTAAAGACGTTTCCACTGCTGAACATTTGATTGTTTGTTAAATTCAGACACTTTTGGGCTGTGAGGACGAGCTCCGCTCTGTGTCTGCCTGCCTGTCTCCCTCTCAGCGTTGTCAGTTTGCTCAGACACACACACACAGACACACACACACAGACACACACACAGACATACAGACAAAGGAAGCCAGGAAGCAGCATCTTCTATCACTATAGTTAAAATCAGTAAGACTTCCAAAATCAGGTTGGCGGTGGCTGGTTACTAATTTTGCTGCATGTATACGCAGATTTACAGTAACCAGGTTACTACAGTAGCGTTCCCTGACTACCCCATGTAACCTGGTTACTTAGGTGCATGTAAATGCAATGACTAGTGATGTGATGATGGTTCTCCAATTTATTCACATTGTATTGTATTTCCTTTGTTGTAGGCCAGCAGCGTTCCCGAATGTTGGCCACTCTCTTTAAGGATGAGCGCTGTCAGCAGCTGGCTGCATACGGTATTCTAGAGAAGATGTACTTGGACCGAATCATCAGAGGAAACCAGCTGCAGGAGTTTGCTGCTATGCTCATGCCTCATCAGAAGGCCACCACAGCAGATGGTGAGTCGAGATAATTCGCTTGTTGAGTTGGCAATAGGGCCAAATGTTCCTATTGGCAACCATCACTGCCTGCATCCTGCGTGCTATGCAGTCTGTTGTGTCATAACATAAAACCACATGTCGACTGGAGGTGTTTTATGCTGTCTAGGACAGTGTACAGGCACATGCTATTAGTGAATGAAGCCCTGTGTTGCTGGTTTTGTTGCAAGTGTCTCGTATTTGAATCAAATCCAGATGAGATTTAATACACTTTCTTTTACACTTAGTAACAAGTATGTGTCTCCTAATTTCAGTATAACTTCAGCCACTGTTATCACAGTTAGTTCTGCAGATTGCTTACTGACATAGTTACACTTTGGAGGAGTACAGATTACGTATGAGTCTTGGACAGACTGATGCATTTACACCTTTTCAACATCTGCCTAGAATGCATCTCAATCGCTCTTGAATGCTGCGTGGATGCATTTACACTTGACTTTTTTGATGTCTGATATCTATCTGATCTACCAACCAGCCTACACAAACTGTAGTGATCGAAACGCAGTCTGTGAGGATCATAACATAAATGTGATTTTGTTGTCTGTCGCAGGCTCCAGCATCCTCGACAGAGCTGTGATTGAACACAACCTCCTGTCTGCGAGTAAACTCTACAACAACATCACTTTTGAAGAACTAGGAGCGCTGTTGGAAATCCCCCCAGCAAAGGTGAGACGTGGATTAGAAAAATACATTAAATAATAGCTTTCCAACTAATTTTCCTATTCAGCTCTGTGAGGAAATTAGTTAAATCTAGAATAAATACATTTCTGCTGGTAATAAATGTCCCTTTTTCTCTTTAGGCTGAGAAGATTGCATCCCAAATGATCACCGAAGGACGAATGAACGGCTTCATCGACCAGATAGATGGCATCGTACACTTTGAGAGTGAGTGACAGCTCCCAGTGTGTTTTTACATTTGATATGGAACTGAACTTGGCATCGCATTTTTGTGAGCAAAAGTTTATTCTAAAGTTTATTGTAAACTGGGAGATATAATCAATTTAATGGTTGAGCTCCGGCTGTAGCCAGAGCCACCAGCTGGAACCTCAGCAAGTGGGCACAACCATCAACTCTCTGCACCAGCATGTAGTTAGTTACACACAGTAACATGTATGTATCACAGCCTTGCTAATATTAAGAGCCACAACTACAACTTTAGTCATAAATGCAGCAACAACAATGCTCAGTTATACCCGTGTCATGTCTATAGTCTAACCACAGCTACAGCTACAGCGACTGCAACAGCCTGACATAACACAGTGAACCAATTATCTTAACATTAGCTGCAATGATGCAGATGTCCAGCTGAGTTACTGTGACCATAATATATGTTCAGCTACTACATCTTCACAACAATATTACTCACATTAATGCCAGTGCAAAGGCATCAGTGGCAAGCAGACTAACCTAGCCAACGTTAACTAAGAATATTAATGCTATCACAGCGCCATCTGAAATTATTTGTTGGTTTCGTTCACCTCTGCCAAAAATGTAATGTGTATCTGTGGCCAGTAGGGGGCAGCTTCATCAAACAGGAACGACAAGAAACTAAACAAAACACATTCTCTGCTTGTAGGTGAGCAGGGCTGTGGTAGAGCAGCTTCACTACACTCATTTTTAGTTTGTTTGATGCTCTGGTTTCTAATCTTTTCTTTTATCTCTGGCAGCCCGAGAACCCCTTCCTACCTGGGACAAACAGATCCAGTCTCTGTGTTTCCAAGTCAACAACCTCCTAGAAAAGATCCGTCAGGCTGCTCCAGAGTGGGCTGCACAAGCTATGGAAGCCCAGATGACCCAATAGACACCCCCAACACTCCAACAAAAAAATCCCCTAAACTGCTCCCTCTGCCCATCTTAAAGTTTTGTCTTCCTGCTCAAAAATGTCACTTCAGTTCCAGTAATGGAAGCGCCCAAGGAGAACTTTCTGCTATCACCATAGTTCGTCAAAGACGTTTCTCTTTTTGATACAGTTTCAGAGAGCCCTGTTTTAATACCTAATACTGGTTCACTGTTTCTCAGTATTTAGATATGATCACAGCCGTGCTATAATCTGTAAGGATTGACTTCATTTGATTTACTTCTTGTGTCATATGGTATGTTTAAAAAAAATGTGCACATGATTATTCAGATAGTTGACATGTAATATGGTTAAAGTCACATACAACTGCTCTATTTAAGCTTTTGCATTCCAACACATTCTCCTGTTTTTCATTTAATGTGATGGCACAGCAATATCTGTCAAGTGGTTTATTGCTTCATGTGAACCTCTCAGTTCACACTCATGAAATTTAGGCAAAGAGAATTAAAATCAAAGCGGAGAAATTCAGCATTATGGTTGTGTCAGTTCATTTTCTGCTTCAGCAGCAATTCATTGGATTGTTACACAATTTAAATCAGCATTCATGCAGCAAAGTCATGACTAATTGTCAAGTTTCTTCTGAGTTTGAGTATATGGACGATGAAGTAAATGTTAAAGCCCCCTCTTCTTCTAGAAATCCTTCATATGAAACAATCTGAGGCGGAAAAAATCACTCTTAGCTGCTCATAACTCCTGTCATGAGGGATCATAAGCAAATATCCTTCATTTTAGTGGTCCAAAAAAGACGGGAACTGCTGTCCAAAAGGGAAAGGGCCGGCCATGACTATGTTGGTGCCCTAGGCAAGATTTTAGATTGGAACAAAATGCTGCAACAGTACCTCCAGTCCTAGTAGGTCTGCAGAGTAATATTCAAAAAGATAATCATGATTATTCTGCCATTTCAGAACAAAACATTTCTATTGCACTTTAACAGTGTTATTGCACACAGAGGAGGATCAGAATGAATAAAAGTACACAGCTTTACTTAGTTGTTAGACCTAGGTGCGATTTTATAATAATACTAATTATTTTGTTTATGTAGCACTTTTCAGGCATTGGCACAAAGTGCTTTCCAGATTAAAGATCATTTACAGAATAAAAAACCTGTAAAACATGTAAGCCACAAGAAATACCCCTAAGATACTTGACTGAGGCAGGTACAAGAAATTAGAGCACATATATCAAGCAGCACTGAGCCCATACATAAAACAGATGAAAGTGCAGATTCAATTAAATAAATTCATATATAAACAATTAAGATAGAATTAAACGGAATAAGCTCATGTGAAGCAGGTAGAATGCCAGTAAAAGAACAAATATAAAAACCGATAAAAGTACAAAATATATGAAGTGCATATAAAAAATACTAAAACGATGATAAAACGAAAATAAAAATTAAATGAGTAAAACACCAGAAAACATAATAATATATAAAGGAAATATAAAAGTGATGTGATGAACATTGTTAAGTGTAGGCCATCTTGTAAAAGTGAAATTTAATTGGAGCTCTCAAAAAAGTGCAACAATGGTACCTCCAGTCCTAGAACTTCAAAGATGAACCTGTCGTACCTCCACCCAAGCTTTAAACAGACTGAAGTTAAAATGACAATACCATCAACACCACCATCAACACTCCCCCGAATGAAAAACATATTGTCAGACGTAAATATTGACAGATGGTTTAAAAAAAAAAGAAAAGAAAAACAAAACATCCCACTCATTAGGCACCTTGGGTGACGGCCTATGTGGCCTGCGTCATGATCCACACCATGAGGAAAAAGATTATAATAACACAAATGTAAACATCACCAGAACATGAAGAAAAGACTGACAGCAAAAAACAAACGCCGATAATGTTTAATCAACCAGCAGTCGGCTATGCTGGAGTTTAGTGATAGTGAAACATCCAAAAGTGTACAAACTGATGCACAATCAAGTAGAGGGGGAAAAAAACAAGACTACTTTTATTAAAAAGTTTTTATTTTTTTTATTTTAGTTTTTAAAAGTACACCTTTATAAACACCACAAACATTCCGTATTCAGAAAATCATCAGTCTGTTTAATAAAATGTAAATTGAACAGTGAAGGTGATTGGTTGTGGTCTTCTTTTAAGAAACAAGAAGTCAAATTCTGGTAACAGAAAGGCTTGCAAAAAAAAAAGAAACTGACAGCGTTTCACAATTTAAGTCAACACTAATCTTCTCTACACCCACGGCAACTGTTTTCTCTCAGAAGTCTCGAAATATCGCAACAATGTTGTCATTGTTGGCTTGGCTATTGTCAATTTAGACCAGCCAATGTTAAAGGCTGTATTATGCTGTATATCATTTCATAAACAATTAAGCAGAAATATAGGTTGCAGCAGTCCAGCAGACTTCCGTGGTGTCCTTACAGCATCTAAAAGGCATAAAGGACACACATGATTTCCCATCATTTGAACAGCTCAATAAATGTAAAGATAAGAAGTGTTGACATGGGTGTGTTTAACAGCTGTTTTAAGACACTCACCCACTCAGAAAATGCCTTGTTCCTTCCTGAGATCAATATCTCTCTTCAGTTGGCAGGAGGCACAGACCGGACAGCACAGGACCGTCAAAAAGTCTTTCAAGAGAGACCCCTGGAAACACAAAAACATTCATCATCAAAACCATTTATTCTTTGTACTTTACTTGAGTATTTCCATTTGATGCTACTTTATATTTCCTCTCCATTACATTTCAGAGGGAAATATTGTACTTTCTACTCCACTACATTGATTATTTTACAGCTTTAGCTACTTTTCAGATGAAGATTTGACACAATGGATAATATAACAAGCTTTTAAAATATGACACACAATTCATTGTTTTAACGATTAGTTAGTTTTAACAACTATTTTAATAATCGATTAATCATTTTGAGTCATTTTTAAAAATGAAATATCTAAATTCTCTTAATCCAGCTCCTCAAATGTGAATATTTTCTAGTTTCTTTAGTCCTCTATGACAGTAAACTGAATATCTTTGGGTTGTGTGCTTCGGCACAAGGTGACATTATTCACAATTTTCTGACATTTTATAGACCAAACAACTAATTGATTAACTGAGAAGATAATCAACAGATAAATCGTTTTCTGGGGCAGCTTCAGGTTACACCTGACACAGATAAGACCCACAGTGAGGTTAAACCTGTGTTAAGTGAGTCTGTGTCCGTTGGGAAAAGGGAAGTTCTGTTATGCTAATGGCTTCAGAGACCTAGGTGCCGATTTACAGGTTGTGTACACATGACGCAATACTTTCTGACTTTTTGCTTATTATGTCTCAAATTACCATCACTGAAGTACGTATGTATCGTATTCTCACTTTATTTTATCTTATGTTTATTAACATAATCAAAGGTGTTTTATTTTCCATCTTATGTTCATTTACATGTTTTTATATTCATTTTATGTCTTTTGTCTTTTATGATGTGAAACACTCGGTGCATGTCATTTCTTTTGTTGTAAAGCTGCATTTTTTGTATGAAAGGTGCTATACAAATAATTGATAATGAAAATAATCTAAAAGCTGTACTATCAGTACTAGAGTTAGTTGACAATACTGTTGCTGTTTTTGACAATGTCAGAATGAAGTCCTACAGTCAGCCAGCTGCAGATATCCACTGAAAACTTACTCTGATGTTGTATCTGGTCCTGTAGACGCTGCGGATGCCCACGGTCACACCACACAGGCAGCACTCATCCATGTCACTGGCAATGGAGCAGCCCAGGCAGGGGTAGCACCACAGACCGTAGCAGCCTGAGATAGAGGGAAAGGAAATGTGTTAAGAAAAATCTACATTTTGCATTCAACTCTTCTTAACTTTGGTTACATTTTGATGTGGAAAAAACTGATTTCCCAGGAAGGATGAGTGCTTACAGGTTCCAAAGTCATTGAAGAAATCAAGCAGGCCAGTCTGGAAATCAGAGGGTTCATATCTGCCTGGTGGATTGGTCACAGCCATGATCAGGATAAAAACTTTTCCTTTCCTGTGGGATGAAAAAGGGTTTTTCCCGTTTGTTCTTATCACTTTTCTTGAGCCTAACACACGAAGAGTATTAACATTACTTCTGTATCTTCCCCAAGCAGAGATAACTATAAATCACACCTCTTTTGAACATCAAACAATATGGAAAAAAGGAACATAAGTTATCTGTTTGGGATCCCCAGTCAAGCAGTCGTTAGGAGCTAAATCTTACCAGATGGTTGGAGAGTTGAAGGACGTTGAAACTGATGAGGAGATTCCTGGACAACAGATTGGGACCGGAGGCAGGGTGAATCTTTATAACCGATCAAACAGGTGACTAATGTGGTTATAGTGGCATACGGGCAAGAGAGGATCACGTTGAACAGTTCACACAAACATTTTATACTTTCAGCCTCCGCCCACCACGAGTGTGCAGTCACGGCTCTATCTGCAGACACCTGTTTCCTAGAAGATATAGATATAGTAATAGTTTTCAGTTTTTGCATTTAGTTCCCCTTTCCCATAATCACATGACTTTGCTGGTCCTGCATGTATCATGCAACTTTGTTCTTTTAAAGACAACATTGATCAGTTGAATACACTTCTACACTGGATTAATGATCATAGTCAAAGTATTAATACAATAAGTAATTTCTCCAACAGTAAACTTCTAATATCATTTTTTCCTCCACAATAGGCTTTAACAATGTTCAACAGTTTTATTGTGCAGAAAAGAGGTCATTAAACACACCTACACCTACAACCACACCTACGCCAAGCTTACATTGCATAATAAACCCTTGTCTTTACATCTTGATGTCAGATATCCACTTGATATGACTAACTCAGACTGCTGAACAGTGAACAGTATGAACAGGAGGAATGATTACAGCAAGGAAGACCTCTTTCACTGTTCATATGGGCATCTGACTGTTGTTTTGAAATACACTTCAAAAACGGTGAAGCTAGTTTTTAAAGTCACATGCTTTGAAGTTCACGGACCTGCACCAATAATGTTCAAAATAAGAAATAATTTACTTCCTGGCAACATACAAATGTTCAAATGTTCTTCTACAGAGAGGGGGGGGTTATAACTTAGGAGGAAATTTAAATTTATATTCGCACCAATCTTAAAAGTATGTGTATGTTTGTGGAGTGGTCTGGATGAAGACATGAAACAGAGTCAAAATATCACACAGTTTAAAAAGATGGACAAAATTTTTTTGTGGGCTACAGAAATGAGGAAACGCTCACTAAAAGTGACAATGTTGTTACTGGCTTCCTTTTTTCACACTCTTTATTAGATATGAACATAGAGGTTTAGATGTGTATGATAGACACAATACTGAGTTAATGTCACCCAGAAAACCACTCAAGACATTGTTTTGACCCGGTTTAGTGGATCTGGCTCCTCGTCCTGCAGGAGTTTCAGCCTCACCTTATGTCTCTCTGCTGTGTCCTCTTCCCAGGTCTCCATGGTGATGGAGGTTGCACAGCTCTTAATAATTTGTGTATCTTTTGAATGTCATATGCACATCATTTTCTACAAGAAACAACAGATTTGTGACAGTTTTCGTCTATAACTTCAGCTTGTTGTGTGTAAAACTGGGTCAAAATAATAGATCGCTTCTGGGTAAAGTTAACCCTATGTTGTATTGGTGCTATATTGAGCCATATTTTTTAAAATATATTTGTACAATAATGACTGTTCTCTACCTCATGCACTGTTTTTAATGCTGCTTATATCCTCTGATTGCTTTTAATTGCCTAACTCAGTTTGCTTGAAAAGTGCTCTATAAACAAACGATTAATATTATAAATTTAATCTTATTTATTCACACTAACTGAAGAGAACAACAAAGGTGTAAAGTCCAGTACATTTACTACTTTGAGGTACTAATTTCAGGTACTTCTTGAGGTACTTTACTTTCCATTTTATGCTACTTTATAGTTTATAATATATTTTAATATTCTCTTGTTTAAATTGTCTCCTCTTTTCTGTTTTGAAATTTGTTATGCACTTTGTGTGAAAGGTGCTATATACATAAAGATTATTATTATTATTATCATTATAATAAAAACATATGAGACACTTATATCATATGATTCAGTACTATTATTATTCATCTAACTAAAGTATCTAAAATTGGCTCCACAATGATTAACTACATTAAAATGCTCTCACATGTACTTGTTCTGGATACAAACAAACAATATAATATACTATAATAATCTAAAAGAAGCCGGTCTGCATTGTGAGTACTTCTACTTTTGATACTTCCGTACTTTTACTTAAGTTACATTTTGAATTCAGGATTTTAGGTTGTAATTGAGTATTTTTAGACTACAGTTTTTCTACTTTTACTTAAGTTAAAGGTCTAAATTCTTCTTACGCCACTGGTAAAGTCATTAATTTGTATTGTGTGTGCAGTCTATTGTATCAGAGTTATAAATAAGGTTACATGGGCCGACACACTTCCTGATTCTGAAAACAAATGAAAATAATCCCAACTGAAATCACATGTGAAAGTAAAAGAGTACACATCTCTAAAAGTTGAATGTAATTTGGTGATTATATGTGCAATTTTCAAAGTTTAAAAATATTTAAAAACACTTGTTCAAGCTTCTCAGATCTGTGCTATGCTGGTTTCAGACACACGGTGGCGCTGCTTCCCACAAACTCTCCAACACCTACCCGGGTTGTGTAGGAGAGCATGTAATGACTGTAATGATATAGACTCCTACATAATGAGCAGCTGTAACTGAGAGTCAGGAATAGGCATGATTTTCAATTTCCTACAGACTAAAGATAGACATGGGCTAAATTACCCCTAAAATACTTTTCACCAGATGGAAGATATCCACCGATTTAGACATCAAACTTTCAAACCTGATTACTTTCTTGGCAATAAATGAGTGTATTCTCATGAGTCTGACACTATATATGTTGGATTTGTTTGATTATCACTGCCTTTTAGGATGCTACAGGGTTAACTGAGTTAAAAGCTGTTTCCTTTTGTAATATTTGTTGTAATCCTGCTTTAGTTTTAACTTCAGTGAAACGTTTTTTAATGTTCTTTTGTTCAGATATTGTTCCTTGTTGATGACCATCTACTGAAGGTCATATCACCAACTTATGAACAGAATTACTGTATACTAAAGTGGACTTATACTGCAGAATATTACTATATGCCAGTAATGTGCATGTACTCAAGTACTGACAACTTTGAGGTACTTGTACTTTACTTGAATATCTCCATTTTATGCAACTTAATACTTCACCTCTACTACATTTCAGAGGATAATATACTTTTTACTGCACTACATTTTCATTTTTTTCATTTAATTTGTTTATTCTGGTCTATAAGAAAACATATAAAACATAAATACCAAATCATATTTACACCATTTACACATATACAAGGCGTTATGTTTAACATACATAGAAGAAAACATTCAATGCATCATTTCTTATAATAATTGACTGAAGAAACAGTCTCTGAATAACCTAAGTGTATTACACCTGTACATGTAGTGTATGAAGAACAGAATACAGTCATCATAATCATAACACAAGATTTAAATGTTATTTCTCTTTTGCATAATTTCTTATCAACAATGACCATTTTATGCATTTTAAAAAAACTTTGTGATTGTATTACACAGTTTTATTCCAGTTTCCAGGTTGTTTCACATGTATTTGACAGGCAGATTAAGATTTTACACATTATTTCAGGGATTCATTTACTTGACAAAGACAATCCTTGTTGACCAACAGAGGAATAAAAAAGAAATGTAAATGAGTCCAGAGTTCACCAAAAAGACACATTTTCATCTGTTGTCCATGACCAGATGTTAAAAAGGCAACCTAAAATTACAATAAAAATGACATCTTATAAAAATTTTGGGTACACAACATAATTTATACGCACCACCAATCAAACAACACAATAGTTATATAGTTTGCAAGAATACAAAAGATATGATCAGCTTCCAAAATATGATGTATTATTATTATTGATAAACTGCCCAACAGACACCTATATAAACAAGTTAAAACACGCTCTTCTTTGACCAAATACAACATTTAAGTACTGATTAGATGTTACTGCATTACTACTACTACTAATAACAATCCAATAATATAACACTGCATTCTGCATTTTGAGTACTTTTGATACTTTAAGTAGTACATTTTAATAATGTACTTTTACCTAAGTAAAATTTAGAATGTATGACTTCAACTTGTAATGGAGTATTTTTTACAGTGTAGTACTGCTACTTTTACTTAATCTGAAAGTTAAACCTTCCCCATCTTCTCTTAAAAGAGCTGAAGTTTATGTGAGTGTTATTTCAGGCCAGCACTGATAGACATGCGCACAGCTGATGGAAGAGAGGCACATCTGCACTGACGTCACCTCCCCCCCACCACCCCCACCACCCCCCCCTTCCGAAAAAGCTGCCAATTTGAAGCTGTCCGTGACTGGGACATACCCGGTCTCTGCTCTCAATGTAGTGAGGAGGAGCAGCTTTCAAGCCAACTTTTGCTGGTGTTTGCATGCACTTTTCTCCAAAGCAGTCTGCTGCGCTGTGGCGAGTTCGCAGAAAAACCATCTGCTGCAACCTCAACTAACTTTTTAAGCCACACTGAGCCACCAAAAATCTAGATTATAAAGACGACAGATAGGCTGAAAATAGACCCTTTTTCTGGAGGAAATCCAAGCTGAATAACTGCCTTTTTGTGTGTGTGTGCGTGCGTGTGTGTGTGTGCGTGCGTGTGTGTGCGTGTGTGTGTGTGTGCGTGTGTGTGTGTGTGTGTGTGTGTGTGTGTGTGTGTGTGTGTGTGTGTGTGTGTGACAGTGTCTGGTCTGAGATACTGCTGCTCCGGTGTCCGGGCTGAAGGGGAGAGTCACGCTGCAGTTTCAGAGGATGGCAGATCCCAAAAGGAGATGAAAAGAGGAGAGCAGCGGAGGTTTGTGTGCGGAACTTGAGTCTTTTGTCCCGGGGTCTCCCTGCACAGTTGGACTGGAGCTGACAATGAAGATGAGCGTGGTAAATATCTCTTTAACACTCCCGTCTGCTGGGAATAGGAAGATATCTTTCAGGTAGTTTTTGTCGGAGCAGATTCGAGTGAGCATTTAAATCCTCTCAGAGAGGCAGGCAGTGTTTGCAAACCAGCATTTAACCGGTTGTACTCGGCTGCGAGTTCAGACAGAGTTTGGGGGGCATTTGCATTGATTTTTTAAAAAATTTTAGGAAGCACGCTGCGTAAATGCTTCCTAAAATAAAAAAAATCAATGCAAATGCCCCACAAAGTTTGCCAAAGTGTTGTCAGGTGGTTTATTTTAATGCGTAAAAGCTCATTTACGCGCTTAAATGCATAAATGCGTAAAAGCGCATTGTTGTTGTTCGCATTGTTAGTAAATGCTCCCTAAAATTAACCAAAAAAATCTATGCAAATAACCCCCGCACTCTGTCAAAGCGCTGTCAGGTGGTTTATTTACTCTGATTTGCAGACGCTCCTTGAGAAGAGTCACGGTTGTATTCGAGGTACCGGTGTAATAATGCACACGGGCCGGCTGCCAACTTACTGTCTGGGTCAGAGTGGCCAAGTAGGTAGCGCTGCTGTCTGGACTGGAGGAGCCAGAGCTGAAGAAATACACACAAAATCCTCACTTCCAAAAAGGCTGTCATCCGGGTTTGGAGTCCGGTTTCATTGGACACCATCCGTCTATCACCTGGATCCGTTTGTGACGTTTGTTTATAGTAGTGTAGTTTGCACATGCTGCCGTGAAGCGCGTCAGTGAGTAAAAACACAATCTGCAGAAATTATATCATGTCGACTAGTCAGCACCTTCGGCGCTGTTAAGATTTATGCAGCCCCATTAAATGTGGTTATTACACTTCAATTACACTGTAAAGCCTCGTTTGTGTCACACTCCGGTTTAAGTCATTAAACTGTCATCTCCAGTAGATCGATATTTAATTGATAAGGCAGTGGCACCGTTTGCACAAACGCAGCTACAATCAGTGTTGCTCCTCCTGGCAGTTTGTTCTTGAAGTGTCAAATAACATGTTCAAGTTAAATGATGTGTTGAGTGAGAGACGTGAATCCAACTGATCAAGCTGTAAAATGTAAGATATTGAACTTTGCATTAGATTTTCATTCATTCACAAGTTTTAAGTTTGTTTTCATTAGAGCTGCAACCTGATTAATTGATTAATCAATTAGTCAGTCAAGAGAAAACTGGTTTCAGTCATTTTTCAAGCAAAAATGCCAAACTTTCTCTGGTTCCAGCTCCATAAATGTGAGGATTTGGTGCTTGTTGTTGGTTTAAATCATTGTAATTTGTTTTTGGGCTCTGAGAAATTATAATGTGCAATTTCTACTATTTTGTGACTTCCGTAGCCAAAGTGATGAGTCAGTTAATTGAGAAAATCATCAGCAGATGAATCGATTAATGAAAGTAATCATTAGTTGCAGCCCTAATTTTCACTATCGATTGTCTTCTTGATTGATCGACTTATCGCTTGGTCTATAAAATATTGGAACATAGTGGAAAACGCCCATCAGAGCCCAAAATGACATCTTCAAACTGCTGCAGAGGAAAGAAACACATCCGCACAATTGAGAAGCCGGAAACAGAAAATGTTTGGCATTTTTGCTTTAAAAATCAATCAATTTGTAAAATAGTCATGGATTAATTAATTGACTAACTGTTTCAGCACTACGACAGATTGCAATCTGATAAAGCGATTTCTCCAGGAGATAAATGGCCATTTAACCTCTGACTGATTCCTTCACAGGAATGCAGATGGATCGGTCAAGACAAGTTTGCAATATAGAGCTTCCTGCTTGGAGTTACACCTGAGAGTGACTGCGTCTGATGGATTACAGTGTTTTCTATGAGCTGCTGACATGAATTCAGAGGCCAGTGAGATGTGGAAGCGCTCACCTTCAGGACAAATCTGAAGCTCTGGATACGAGAACGTTT
The DNA here is from genome assembly GCA_038419695.1 of Scomberomorus guttatus. Classification (NCBI taxonomy): domain Eukaryota; kingdom Metazoa; phylum Chordata; class Actinopteri; order Scombriformes; family Scombridae; genus Scomberomorus; species Scomberomorus guttatus. Next base: position 4,085,449 of record CM076463.1, read on the forward strand.
CACACTGAGTGAAGGACACAAACCATGGACTTGTTATGTTGTGGCGTCGGACTGATCGTGTGCTTTTAACCCGTTTGTAGCACCCTCTACCCCCCACCCCACCCCCACCCCCACACCCCATGTCACATCTTTCCCTGAATTATGGAAATTTTGTGGAAGACGCTGACTTGGACTCTGAGCCTGGTGGTGATGGCTGCTTCTGAATTTCAAAGCGTCAACAGACTTTCACACAACTCTCAAGGTATGATGTAGACATTTTTTTAAGCACAAATGCTAAAATTGGCTGGTTTCAGCTTCTATAATGAGTGATTTAATGCCTTTCTTTGTCATACATGGTAGTAAACTGATTATATTTGGAACTGTTGGTAGGACAAACCAAGACATTTGAAGACATCACCTTTGACTGCAAAATTTTTCACTATTCTCTGATATTTTATAGAAAAATCGATTAATTGAAAAAAGAATGCAGCTCTAATGTTCTTTGCCACAACATCTTCTCTTCTTGTCTCTTCTTTCTCCTGTAAAAGAGGAGTTCCTGTCCTACCTGCAGCACTACCAGTTGACTGTCCCAATGCGGGTGGACGAGAACGGAGAGTTCCTGAGCTACACTGTGAAGCATCACCGGCCGGGCCGACGGAGACGGGGGGCGGTGGACCCCGTGATGGGAGCGCCTCCTTCGTTAGACCTGGACCCCCCAGAGTCCCGGCTGTTCTACAGACTGTCAGCCTACGGAAAGCACTTTCACCTAAACCTGACACTCAACCCCCACCTGGTGTCAAAACATTTTACAGTGGAGTATTGGGGCAAAGAAGGGCTGGAGTGGCGTCATAACATGGTAGAGAACTGTCACTATGTTGGATTCTTGCAAAATCAGCACAGCACGACGAGAGTGGCGCTCAGCAACTGCAAAGGCCTGGTGAGTACAAAGTGGCCTACGTATTTACTATGATTAAAAGTTCACACTTTCTGGCTGCTCTGCTGACCTCAAACAAACCCTGATTCTAATGTCAGATAACTAATATATACCTAGCTTGTGCTGCTCTCATGGCAGCCAATCTTTCAAACGCAGTGCCAAAGGATTAGACCAATTGTAGTTTGCTTAACAGAATGTTGGCTTCTTTCCATTTGGCACGCTGAGTCTGCAGGCAGCTTGGAGTGAGGTGATGCTCGTGGAGAAAAATCACATCATCTCAGTGATCTGTTAGTGCTTTTTCTTTCCATGTGTGCATTAAATATTACGCTTCATCCTCAGTTTCTTAAAAGCCTCAGTAGCCGAGCTTACATTTCTTTGATTGATCCTTTTCATCATCATAAAATAATATCTAAATCATAGGTATTACTCCGTTTGTAGTTTTAAAGTGGCCTGTTCAAATACAAAACTACACAGCACTAACAAGGCATCTAATTATCCCGTCTAAGCTTCTAGTCCTCAGGCTTTTCTCCACAGACTGTGCGACTGTCCAGCTTCTCTTTGCTAATCAAGAAATTGGAAGAAATTTTAATAGCTGCTATTCCTCCTTCCTTCAGAATAACTCTAAAGAAGGAAGAAAAGAGGCCCTGCGTCTTATTGGCAAATGTAATCATGTGGAGAAAACATGTATTACCATTGTGGTAGCCAAATGTGTTGGCAGGACCTACACGGAGTATCATAAATTGAATTAGTGTTTGCCCTTTTTTCTAACAGCACCAAAAATGGACAAAACTTCTGTCTGTACTTTAATGTAATCAGCTGTCTGGACAGCTTGAGATCTTGACATCACACACTATTAAAACCCCAAATCAAATATGTTTTTGTGTACTAATGTTGTGTTGCTTTCATCGTGGGTTTTTGCAGAGCCAAGCCAGTGTTTTCTACAAATTAACTTTTCTCTGTTTATACTCCATGGGGGGTGTTGAAGGGCAGAGATAAATGTTTTTAATTTTGGCCTTGATGTAATTGATGGTTTGGGGTTCTTAGGTTTGACTTCAAACTTGTGCAGTGTTGTATGCGCTAAAACATGACTCTATTGGGACGAGGGTATACCCTGAGGGAATATGTTAGTTATTTAACGGGGTACTCCAGACATTTAGTATTGCACCTTTACAAAGTTTGGAAGCTTGCAAGAGACACAAAGCGAAGCAGCAAAGACTGAGATATCCTGACTTTTAGTATCTAGTATCATGGGTCAAACTCCAAAGATGCTGGATCCCACATTTCCCAAATTGCAACTCAAAAGCAACTTTCATCAGACTTTCCCTGCTTTGTACATTAAAAGCCCACGTACTTGAAACTCCACATCCCACAACTCCACACAGGGTTTCTGTAAAAATTAGTCTAAGCTGAGATAGCCCTGATGATGTCATCGGGGTCATTTCAGTTTAAGTTTTCAGAGTTAAGAAAATTTCCTTCCGAGCCACAGAAAAAAATATACAACTCTCACAAACCCACCTCTTCACAGTTTTCTTTTGATCTATTTTACCTCTTTTATTTATTCTAACCCTAACCCTTTCACTGTGAAGCACTTTCTGATGTCGACATCTAGAAAGGTGCTCTATCAGTCAAATGTACAAGTAAACTGAACTTCATGTGTAAAGTTGGAGTGTCCCTTTTCATTAAAAACACCTTTAAAATGCAAAACATTTTTGATTTGTACTTACAGCTTGAGTGTTTGTGTTTGTAACCTGTTTCTTTCATTGATTTTCTTCCCCAACAAGCATGGTGTTATAACAACAGAGGAAGAACAGTATTTAATAGAGCCATTAAAGAACATATCCTCCACCACCTCCAGTGAATGGAACCTGGAAGAAGCACAGCAACATGTTATTTATAAAACGTCTGCCATTCCCTCACCACAAGAGCATAGCCAGGAGTTCAGCTGTGGCATTTCAGGTTGGTGAACCTCCATCTGGGTTGGACTCTGTGTGGGTGGAACTGACGTAAAGGAATAACTATACATAGCAGGTTAGAGGAAGTGCTGGTTTGGTTTTAGGCCCAGGTTCTGGTAGACATGACCAGGCCTCTTGTGTGCTATAGTTGCTCCTGGCCTGGACATCTTTCAACCTGTAAGAGCAAGTCTCGCTCCAGCTTTCATAAAAGGCCCTTCAGTGCATAAAGAGTACTAGGCTCAGACTTTTATAGAAGCACAAATCCTATTTATAGAACCAACAATCATGTTCTGATCTTAAAATTCAGACTGCTTAGCTCCACCAAATCCTGTGTCTGTTGAGATATGACGAATTGGAAAAAGAACCAGGTGGATATTGAGGTATTTGGGCCAAGGTCTTATAAGAAACAGCAAAGGCTGTCATCGCCAGGAAGCTAGCATGCCCTAACATGTACCATCTTATAGCTTTTTCCCAGAGCATCTGGGTCATAAAGCAAAGGCTTTAGCTGCAAGGTTCAAAGGGGCAGATTCCCTATGTTCATCTACCATACACAAACCAGCTCTCTCTCAAACAGATAATGTGTCATAATTTGGACGTAAACTGTTATTTCGTAATTCACTAGCCTGTCCTTGTCTCCCTGTCATTCACAGACCTCATTAAAAGCAGTGCACCTTGCCAGTTTAGCACACCTTCCCCTGTCCACGCGTCCCCTGTCCCCCAAAACGACAGCGAGCAGTCGAACAGCACCCACAGACAGAGACGCTCCGTCAGCACCGAGCGCTTTGTCGAGACGCTAGTGGTTGCTGATAAAATGATGGTGGGCTACCACGGACGCAAAGACATTGAGCACTACATCTTGTCCGTAATGAATATTGTAAGTTTGATCCTACTTTTTGGTCATGTTGTTGTTGTCTACCATACTGCTGAACATACAATTCCTCCATTGTTGCTAGTTTATATGGTGGATATGTACAGTCAGTCGTGTGCCCCTGAAAGTGCCTAATTGTAGTTTAGATGTTGTGACATATGGACACAATTTGTCTGACTTTGTGTCTTTTCTTCTTTTCTGGAGGTCAGGTTGCCAAACTTTACCGTGATGCCAGTCTAGGAAATGTTGTGAACATTATTGTGACCCGGCTGATTGTTCTGACTGAAGATCAGGTAAGAAAAATTCCCTTTCTACGCTGACCTCCCTCTGAATTACAGTTCTCAAGCCCTTTTTATAGCGCCTGTATACTCATCTGTAGTAAGTGTATAACTGATACGCTTGGCGTGAGTGAGCTGCAGTAGTTTATGTGATTGGCTGAAGGGGAGAGAGAAGAGAGACTATTCACCATATGGCCACCACTTCAGATGAAAGATGTGCTCAGGCATCTTCCCTCAGGGAGCCTCGATTGAGGATTTTTACATGCACTGTACATGTGAATGTATGTGTGATGGGAGAAACAGAGTGTCTTCCTAGCATCTGTTTTTGTAAAGGGGTCATAGCGGCTCTTTATGTAGCATCAGGTCCAAAAAACAAGAATATGTTTTCATGTAAATCCAATAGGAAGGAAGTACTATCAGTCTTTGTGTTGGATAAACTGAATAGCAAATACAAAATTAAAGAGTTGTTCAGTTTTGAGTTGTAATTAATCAGGGATCAGCACTGCATCATCAGCTGGAAATGTAATGGTTTACTACTGTATAGTTGAACCTGTTACATTCATAGAAGTAGATGCATTTTGCAGCCTCCACCACAGCTTCCCCAACTGATCCAATTGTCTGTCTATTCCCGTTACTCCTCTTTCCACCTCTCCAGCTTTTTATAATATTGCAGTGCCTTGTTCCACTCCTTCTTTGACTCATCTAACTCCTCCTGTTATAAATGGTTTTACCTTTACTACAACTACAGCTACTCTTAAATCAAATACAAAAACTTTTTGCTGTTCCAAAAACTGGTGCTCTAACCTCCCTCTGATCCCTGTACAGTACTCCTACAAATAATTAATAATCCAGAAAATCGTTCTACTCTGGCGGCATGGTGTCTCAGTGGTTAGAGCTGTCAACGCATGAAATTAAGTTAAATCTCACACAGATTTTTTTTTTGCATTTCTGCCTTCATCAGACAGTACACAGTTGAGACTATCAGGAAACAAGGGTAGAAAGAGAGAGGGGTATGACATGCAACACGTCTCTAGCCAGAATCAAACGTGGTGTTATGGTTATGGGGTATGTGTCTTAACCACTCGGTGACCAGGACACAGTGTCACAGTTTTTGATAACTTTTTCTGAGAAATCTACTCCTTGGTATGATACTGTACTATACAATATATGATTTGACATGATACAACACAGCATGATACGACCCAATACAACACGATACAACGTAAAATGACGCGATACGGCACAATACAGCGCAATGCGATGCAACACGACACGATATGACATGATATGATATGATACAATATGATATAATACGATACAACACGAACTGACACAATACGATATGCTACAATTTGACATAATACAACACGATACGATATGACACAATACGAAACAACGCTGCATGATACGATACGATACAACACGCTATTACAAGGTACAATATGATACAACAAAATATGACACAATACGATACAATAACATAAAAGAAAATACAACACCATATACATTATGATACGATACGACACAATGCAACACGATACAATACGATATGGAACAATACAATATGATACTATACAATATGACATGATACGATACGATGATACGACACAATACAGCACGATACGATACCATATGACACAATACAACTCAATACGATGTGACACAATACGATATTGTACAATACTGTATTGCACTGAAACAAATTGTTTTGTTATACTATATCACGCTGTACTGTTTTGCATGTGTGTTCTTTGGTGTGGTCTTTTGCAGCCTAACCTGGAGATTAACCATCATGCTGACAAGTCCCTGGACAGTTTCTGTAAGTGGCAGAAGTCCATCCTGTCTCATCACAGCGACGGCAACAGCATTCCAGAGAACGGGATGGCTCATCACGACAACGCTGTGCTAATCACCCGGTAAGCGAAGGCTTGCACCTACTGGTATGGACCACAGGTTTTCATGTACTTCAAAGAGCAAGAGTTGTTTTTCTCAGTTGTTACTTTAACTGTAGGTGAGCAGATAGGTTGCAGGTTATTTTCTGTGCTGTTGGCACATAAAGGTTGTGTGGTCACAGTTCAACTCAGACTATGTGTGTGTGTGTGTGTGTGTATGTATGTGTTCGCTAATAGAGGTGGCCAGCAGCTACAGCACTGAACTTCCCAATGTCCAGCCCGTGTGCTCAAATTTTACCTCTAACTGTTAATGCCGATGGTAATAAAGACCTTAGTTCTGAAAATAAATGTGCTGTTTCAGACACACTGTACCTGTCACACTGCAATTTATGTCAAGGGTGTTACCATAAAACAGAAAAACTCTGTCATTACCTGGAACAGACTTCATTGTTGCCAGAACTGTTTGGCCACATAACCGAGCAACTTTATATTCCCCCCACTGGTTTTGTCTAGAGAGAGGATGGTGTTCTGTGATTGACATGGGCTAAGGCCAAGCTTTTTGACTCTCTGGGCTCCTTTACAAAACAGCCTTTCTATCATTAGTGTGCTCTTGCTTGTTGCCTGTCAGTTAATGTTTTCCAGCTCCTTTGGCTCCTGTTTTTATTATTGGTTTTAGCTACGCTCAGTAAGCACCAGCACCAAAAGCTGCTTAGTAGAGTCTACGTGCAATGGTCATATTTTTTTTGGTTTACCGTATAGCCTCACTTTTAGCAAGAAAAGCTCTGATAAACCGTTAGCTACCTGCCCAGCACCAAACCGCAAAAAAAGTTAGCAACTAACTGATGAAAAACGTAGAACATCTAGGAAGCTAATTCTCACGAGTTGTTGGAGACCAAAACAGAGCTAAAAGACAAGTTTATACTCAAATCACATCAAGTGGTCAGAAACATGACTCCACTAATGTTTTTTCATGTCGGCTCAATGTGTAAGTTAACACGTTAGCCGAACTTTAAAAGGCAAAAAAAGCTGTGTGCTAAAATGTTCTGTAATATTGGAAACTGTGATATTCCACTTTTATATATGAAGTTATTTTAGCTAACAAATGGTATAAATGTTTAATGTAATCTCTTGTTTTAGCTCTATTTTGGTCTCCAACAACTCATGAGAATTAGCTTCCTAGAGTTTTTCACCAGCTAGTTGCTAACATTGTTTGCTGTTTGGTGCTGCGCAGGTTGCTAGCAGTTTATCAGTTTGTTTGTTAAAAACAGCCACATCACATTTTGATGAGAGCAGTGAGGCTGAACCATACAGTAAATGTGCCAAAAAAAAACAAAAAAAAAAGTGTCCACAGCTCACCTGGCTAGAAAACCGTAAAGCTAAAAACATATGAGTTAAAATATTCTGTAATTTTGAGCTTTAGTATTCACTGGACACTATTTTTATATATAATTTATTTTAGCTAGTAAATGGTAACACCTTAGAAGCTAATATTATTTCTTTCCGGTCAGATGGCGCACATCAGCACTACTGTTACTTTCCTTGCTGATATGTGGCCTTGCCCATAATTTACCTCAGTGCTTAGAGTCAATTCAATATGAATTTTGAGTAAATAAAGTATTGGTGAATACTGAGTAAAACAAGACAAAAGTAGGCGAGAGATAACAAGATAAAGCTACGAGGAGGGGGCTCAGGGATGAGCTCAGAGATGCTAGAGATTGTATAACTCGCTGATGGTAGGAAGCCCTTATTAACCACCATGTCTGCAAGAGCAGTCAGACATTCCTTGCAATGGTGGAATGCACCTAAAAATGTTCAGTATGATTTAAACATGGTTGATGCTTGCAGCACTCAGCTGAGAGGATATTTATTTGAGTATTTCATCTTTGGATCAGTGATCGAACTGATCTGCAACGATTAGTCCATTAATCGATTAATCAATCAACAGAAAATTAATCATCAACTAAGTAATTTTTCATGCAAAAACATTCTACCTTCTCCAATATGATGATTTGCTGATTTTCTCTTTATGTAGTTGTAAATTGAATATATTTTGTAAATTGAATATATTTGGGGTTTTGGCCTGTTGGTTTGACAAAACAAGACATTTAAAGACGACACCTTGGGCTTAGGAAGATGTGATGGACTTTTTTCTTTTCTTTTTTTGTGACATTTTACAGACCAAACAATTAATCAAGAAAATAATCATATTGACTATGAAAATAATCGTTTGTTGCAGCCGTAGATCCAAATAGGGCTGCAACTAACAATTATGTATTTAATCATTTAATCTTCCAATTATATATTTTCTCTATTAATTGTTTAGTCTGCAAATTTTATGAAAATAATTGAATAATTGAATTTCCCACAGTTTGAAGAGATGTGTTCAAATGTCTTATTTTATCACACTAACAGTGTAAAACCCAAAGATATGCAGTTTACTGTCATATATGTCAAAAAAAATGGCAAATCTTATCATTTGAAAAGCTGAAACCAGTAAATTTTTGGCATTTTTGCTTGTGAAATGACTGAAATGACTAATTAATCTTCAAAACAGACACCAATTAATTTTCTAGTGATTTACTAATTGATTGGTTATGATTTTTTGTTTAATCAAGAGTTAAGTTTACTAGATCTCTTCACTACAACTACTAAGTAAAGTGAGTCTTTTGCTTTTCAGTGCATAAAAATGTGCGATTAGCATATTGTTAGTATAATTTATTCTAATTATGTGTCATAGGTCTTCACTTCACATATCAAGCTGATTCCAACTTTGTAATTCATCCCAAAGGTCAAATAGATTTAATTACTATTTGAAAAATATAAAACTAGTATCATCAGGGACTGAAGCAGAGCTGCAACAATTAGTCAATCAACAGAAAATTAATCAGAAACTTCTGTATTTTGATGATCAAATAATCGCTTTAGTCATTTTTTTAAAGCAAAGAGGTCAAATACTCAGTCTTTGCAGCTTCTCAGATATGATCATTTCAAACTTTTCTGTGTCATATGTGATACTAAACTTAATATCTTTGGATTTTTGGCTCTTAATTGGACAAAACGAGACATTTGAAGACGTCACCTTGAGCTTTAAGAAATTATAATGGAAATTTTGTGCTATTATCTGTCATTTTATAGACAAAATGAGAAACTGAAAATAGACTGAGGCCTTCATGTTGGCCGTTACAACCAGGCTCTCATGGAGCAGATCCCAGTGAACACCAGGGGTGTGAAAACTGGCTTCTTCTCCGTCAACACTGATCAATGTGGATCTCCTGCAGTGATGCACCAGCAGGGCACCTTAAACCCATTTTCATTCAAATGATTCACCCGTTCTTATTTTTCTTCTCGTCATCACAAAAGTAAGCTCCGTAGCTGCTGCTTTTTTGGATAGCATTTTGAAGCTGTCCTGCCTTGTTTGGGATGTGGCCTGTCACATTTGGGGAAAAAAATAAAGACACTGAGGGAAATTAGGGAAAAAAAATCAAAACAAATAGACATCCTAAATGAGGTTTCGATTGTACCTCATTGGTTTGGAGCAGCTCCACAGGGAGGGAGGGAGAGGGTGAGGGGGGTTATGGGGAGAGGAAGGGAGGGAGGAGGGAAGGACAATGAAATTAAATTTGCTCTTGCCCTTGGTTTTAATAGATTAAAAGCTTTAGGAAGGATTGGATCATTCATTTGAAATGTATGATGTGTTCTTAGCGGCACTGTGGCTCACAGTTTTTTCTGCCTCTGCTCTATTGGATTACCTGTATGTGGGGTTAACAGTAGGGACGCAGCATGACTGAAGCCTTTCACTTTATCCTCATTCATGTCTGAGCGCCGCGTGTTAGCTGGATGACATTTTGGAAAAAAAAAAGAGGCTTGTGCTATAGAGGGTGGAGTGAACCAGGTGTTTTCTCGAATTATGACTTCATTATATGCTATTGTTATGCTAAAGGTTGTAGTTAGATTATATCTTGCCAGTGATTAAATGTGGAAAGAATGGAAAATGGCAAAGAGCCAGTGGAACAAAATACTGTACAAAAAAATGTTAATTTAATTGTTTGTGTTCTTTCCTTCTCTTGCCTGTCCTTAGGTATGACATCTGCACCTACAAGAACAAACCCTGTGGTACCTTAGGTGAGTGAAGAGAAAAGCTTATGTGTGTTTTCATGTGTTCTCTTTGCCAAATTGGTGATCTTGGCTGATCTCTTTTTTCTCCCTGGAGAGGTTTTTCCCTCCTACGTTTGGCCTCCAGCGTGTCCTCAGACAAACCTTATTTAGCAACCCTCACAGTCTCCTCTAGAAGACAGCTCCTGTGAGACATAATGAGAAGGATGTTTTCACTCGTGTTATTATAGCTCCTCTGTGGCTCACCTCTGTTGGTCGAGGAACCCGGACAGCCGCGGTCACCTCCCCACGCTGCCTCCAGTTTATAAAACTCCCCTGTCTCTCTCTTCTCCTCCGCCTCTAACCTCAGTTTGTCCAAGGTGTTTACACTTCCACCGGGGTTGAGAGAAAGGAAAAGGTATGTGTTGGAAAGCCGGGGAGGAGGAGGGGGAGGGACAAAGAGGAGAGTAGTGACAGAAGGAGGAGATGGAGAAGAAGAAAAGGAGTTGAAAGGAAAATGGAAGGGGGAAAAGGACAATTATAGGGAGTGTTAGAGTATGCAGGAGGGAGATAGAGTGGGTGATATGCTGGTTGTGGTGTGACTGGGGGTGGAAAAAGGACAGCAAGCAGTGGCAGAACCCCCCCCCCCCCCCTCCTCTTTTCCTCTCTCCTCTTCAACCCCCTCGCCCCACCCCAAACCTCCTACCCACCCTGCCCTTCTCTCCCCATCTTATCTTTGTAAAGGCCCCGCAGGCACCACAGTATATCTTGGAGGTAATATTGTGACTTCAGGGGTGGTTTGACAGATTGACCGCATTCGTCACATTCCCCGGTCGCTTTAATTGCCCTGGCATCTGCTTGGCTTCCTCGTTGTCTCACCACCCCTCTCCTACTCCCCTCCTCTCCTCCCTCTCCTCGCGGGGATCATGCTCCCGGGTCAGATCCCTGGCCTTTAGGGTCGCCGAGTAATCACGGGGCTGGAGATAATACACAGTCCACCCCGGTGTTAAGAAAACAACTTGCAATGCGGTGTGTGTGTTTGCACTCACCCACGACCACGCACATACACACTCACACATTCTTAAACTAATCGTAGAGTAGCCACCCTCCTTCCTTTCCCTCCCTCTCCTCCTTCTTTCTTCACCTTCAGGCTCCCTCTTTCCCTCCAGTAATGGTTTCAGTGGCCTCCTGATTTGCGAGTCTATTCTTGTTTAGCCTCTTAGTAAAGAGGATACAAAAGCCATGCCACTTTTAGCAGGGAGGCAGGGAGTTCACGCAAACCATACAGGAAAATCTGAAGCTACTACTGACCACCAAACCATGATTTACGCAGTGACTCAGAAGTAAAAATGCAGGTGTTTGAGCCCTTTATCAATATCTTCTTAGAACATAGTTTAACTCTTGGCTGCAGGCTGCAGAACTGAGAGATTTCCTGAGATCAATTTACAAATCACATGACTAAGAAACACAGTTTTTCACTTGTGCATTGTTATATCTATCCATGCAGACAGTTTTGGTTTTATTTGCACAGGTTTATAGATATCTGACTCCTCCTCCGCCGTAGAAAGTAGTTCTAATGATAATAATTAATAGTGACATCTGAGGATTGGATTTGTTTTCACATTATTATCAGAATATTTTTCAGAAATTTGTCTTGCATCCTAAGACAAATCACACTGTTTTACATACATTTAACCAAACAACAACAAAAAAACCTACAAACTAGGGCTGCAACTAATGATTATTTTTTCCACTATCAATTAATCAATTAATTAATTGAATCAATGTCAGAAAATGGTCAAACATGTCGATCACTGTTTCCCAAAGCCCAAAGAGACGTCTTCAAATGTCCCAGCCAACAGTCAACAACCCAAAGATGTTTAGTTTACTATTGGTGAAGAAGCCAGAAAATATTAATTTGTATTATATTCATTTGAGAGGCAGGAACCAGAGAATTTTTACTTTTTCTTCTTAAAAAAACAACTAAAAATGCCCGTTGCAGCTCTACATTTACATCAGACATTACAAAGTAGCTGAACCCAAACTCTGATTTAACAGTTTGATTATCCATAGTTTTAGTGATACTGTTAAGAAAGAGATGTGTAAATGTAATTTCTAAAAGCTTAGAATAACTCAAAACTTTGGAGAATGAAAGAAAATCTGCATGGTTATACACAACAAGAGGAAAGTGAGAAAACATGCTTTTTTTGTAATTTGTAAAGCCTCAAGCCAAAAACATCTAAAAGTCCATTTTAAACAGTAAAATGAAAGTGCTCTTTCATTCACACACATAAATGCACACCCCCCGACACACACACACACACTCATACAAACAGACACACACACATGCAAACAGACACACACACACCTGCTTTGTGCTGTCATATGATCCGCTCTGCAGTCACCTGTAGATGTAATCTGTGAAGAATTGCCTCCTGTCTCCCTATCTGACCTGTCAGGCTTTTGGAGAAAAAGGACCTGCGACACCTGGATTGTGGAGAGGTTTTAACTTTAAACACCCTCTGCTCTGCCTTTCTCTCTCACCGCTCCCTCGACTCTATAGTTTTGAAATGAGGAAAACATCTATATTTTCTGACAGGTTTCTGGTGCGGCACGGCGTTGGTGAGGTGGTTCTTATATTCCCTTCCCTTTGGCTCGCGTTGTAGGCGATCCCTTGTTACATGAATTGAAATGTATAAATCTAACCCTTGTCTAGACATTTTCCAGCACTCACTGTAGCTTGCAAGAAATGAAAATAAAAGGAAGTCTAGCCGGTGATGCTAAACTCAACTCCCCCTGGTGAATCTTTAGCGTTGACTAGCTGAGATTGTCTTTCAGCACAGATCATGTGTGTGGAATCCCGGTTTTATGACCACGACTCCTGAGAATGCCGCGTCCTGACCCTGTGTTTGTATGTTTGTCTGGCTTGTGTGTGTGTTTGTGTCTAGGCTTGGCCTCGGTGGCTGGAATGTGCGAGCCGGAGAGGAGCTGCAGCATCAATGAAGACATCGGCCTCGGCTCTGCTTTCACCATTGCGCACGAGATCGGCCACAAGTGAGTGTGGTCGCAGACGATTAAGATCCTAATATCAGATATAATATTAAATTTGACATTAATTCCAAATGATCAGGGTGGGATAAAGTCATTGTTTTGCAAGTCACATGTAAGTCTCAAGTCAAGTTTGTGTGATTTTGCGCCCTTCACCAAATTTAATGCCATTTGAAAAACTTTAAACAGAGTATAATACATTTACAGAAATAATAAATACCTTTTAAATGTGTATTTATTACTTTCAAATACATTTTATGACATTTATTACAGTAAAAGCAAAATGATCAGGTGAGAACTGGTGTGTTATTCCTGTGACGAGGGTCAGAGTTCATTCTATCAAATCTGAAACTAGTTTTGAATCCTTTACTGATCCATTTGTCATCAACTTTCAACATTTATGACAAACTTAAAGATTTAATTGAGATGTGTGGTTTTGTTGGCTGAGTAGGCAGAAACACTACAGTTTCAGAGTGGGAGTGTAATATTTACAGATAGATTAAACCTGAGAATGAGATGAGTAGCAGAAGATGTGAAATGTTGGCTCAATATGTCGCTGACACATTGAAATAACAAGCCTGCTAACTTTGCTCTTTTCATGAGCTACCAAAAATACCGGAGGTCCTGATTCAGAACTATTATGTTTTTTTTAAAAATTCTTCTCTGCCTTGCTGCATTTCTCGGCGCATTACAGCCACCTGTAGATCAGTGGGACAGTGTGAAACTTACACATGCACAAGACAAACAAAGTGGAGACCCACTCGTAAAAAAAAACTGCTCCATTGCGCTGCTAGAGGACAGAAACTCGACAGGGAGCCTTTAAATCCAACGGCATGGATGAAAAGTCCTTGGAAATTAACTAAAAAATGGAAAATTACACTTCAATGACCACTGGGCAACAGTTTAATTTCTATTATTTTGGTTGCATTTTATGCCTTTATTAGATAACTATAGAGGAGAGATGACAGGAAATGAAGGAGAAAGAAACTGCGTTGCGGTTCATGGTTGGTATTTTAACTCCTAAGCCACTGGGGCACCCCCAGGACTGAGCTGATCAATTTTGACAACTGCAATTGATATGAAACAGCTATAATGTTTCACTAGAGAAAACTCAACACTCTGTTGGTCTTGTTGAACTACAAAAACACACTGTCCACTCGTGATATTAGAGTAATGTTACAGATTGATGCTTCTTTTACCTCAAAAATGATCTTGGCTGAGTACACCGGCTTGCAGAGAGCACATTAACCAGACAATTTGGACTTTTCATAAGTAACATACATCATTAAAGGATTGGTTCACAATTTTTCAACTCTTTCTTAAAACAATAGTCAGGAGCCCAAATAAACACTGAAATAGGTTTTGCTTGCTGTAATGGTAAATGGGCTGCATTTATATAGCACTTTTCTAATCTACCGACCACTCAAAGCGCTCTACAACACACGCCAACATTCACCCGTTCACTGCTCATCAGGAGTGATAAAGAGCTTTATAATGTGTCTAATGCTCACTCACATGCAATTTGGGGTTCAGTATCTTGCCCAAGGACACTTGCAGACTGGAGGAGCCGGGGATCGAACCACCAACCACCAACCTTCTGATTGGTGGGCGACCCCGCTCTGCCTCCTGAGCCACAGCCGCCCCAATTTCTCCTGTTTATACTGACCATTAGAGGATCCCCTCCAAACACGCTTACAGTGTAAGTGATGGGAGACAAAATCCAAAGTCCTTGTTTTGGGCAAAAAAGTATTTAAAAGTTTTTCTGAAGATAATATGAAACTTGAGTGTGTTATTCAAATAAAGTGGATTTTTTTAGTAAAAATCCCTCCTTGTGTCTTGACGGACAATGTTTTTCTGTTCAGCTGCAGTGGAATCATCATAACAAAAAGAGGGAATTTGACATTAAAAAGACAGAAAGTAAGTAAATATGGATTTGAATTTTGATGGCTGAAGCTTTGCATTAGTTTTAGATAGACTTTTAAATGTTCTTTTTTAAATGCACAGAAGGAGGACTTTGTATTTTTAAGTTATGAAGGGATCTCATAATGGTCAGTATGAACAGGAGGAATGATTACAGCAAGAAAAACAAGTGTCAATTTTTGTTTGGGCACCTATCCTTTAATGTTATTTAGCTACAGTGGATTCAAACAGAGGAAATCTGTCATCCAGTAAAATAAAGAGTTGTTTCGCTGCACACTTTTTTCTAACATACTTTTTTTTAGGTTTTGGGAGGATATTGAGTAATTCCAAGTTAAAAGTCATAGTCTGAGTGAAGTCACAGGTCGCTGGTTAAAATAAAAGTCTAGTTAAGTCTTGACTTAAGACATCATATTCATGACTCAAGTCTGACTCGAGTCCACAACTCTAGCAAATGACATTTCTTCTTTTGGTTCAGATCATCTTTAAACCTTTTATCACCTCCATGATTGTGTGCTCTAATAATTCCTCTTAAACAAACACTATTTACTACTTAGGTTCACCAGACATGTAGCCTCCCCCCCTGCAGACGTCTTGAACTGTATCTCCACATATTTCCTCATGCAAATGTCAGTGTCCACATACCTCTGGCTCTTTCTTCCTGAATATAAAGCAAAATAATGATGATGTATTAGTCTACGTATCCCTCTCAAGAGAGTTCAGCAAGATGGCGATTTCCTTTATTATGTCTCGTGTCTGCTTCTGTTGTTGGGCAGTTGTAAAAATAGTCTCTACTTCTAGAGGATGTATAAAAAAAACACACTGCAGCGGGGTTTCAACCGGGTTGATTTATTTCCAGAGTAGGGTAAAATGTCATAAACGCTGGCCTTAGAAAAACAGGTTCGAGCTGTGCGATGTGGTCGGGTTTGTTATATACATTAGACCTGATTTGTGCTCATGGACTGTAAGGAAAAGTAAGCTTTGACATCCTGCTGTAACATGAGATTTTCTCTCAAATGATATCCAGACAGATAAGGTTTTTTAAAGAATGAATTGTTAAAATGATTTATTTCCAGCCCTCAGTGTGAAATAAATTCTTGAGCAGCTTTCATAACAGGCCACAAGGTTGGGAACTGTTTTGGGTCTCTTTCGATTGATCTAAAGGATCCCTCGTGTTCGCTCCAGTCAGTCGTGACTCTCCCTCGCAGCCTGCTCAGACCTGCAGGCGGTGATTGACAGGCAGGCATCAGAGTGGTGATTAGAACTTTTTTCGTTCCTGCCGAGTTCCAGACAGGGTTTGACCCTTGACCCCTGGCTCTCCTCCACACAGCTGTTTCAGAGCCACAGAGCTCGATCTTTACAGCCAGGGCCACTGAGGTAGACATCCACTATTCAGCAACCTGGACTGTCCGCAGTCATGGCATCTAAACTGTGTCATTAACAACCCAGAAAGGGTCATTTTTAGTCGCATTAATTCCAACTTCCCTCTGTTTTTTTTATTTTCAGTTTTGGGATGAACCACGATGGCATTGGGAATTCCTGCGGCACCAAAGGCCACGAGACAGCCAAACTGATGGCCGCTCATATAACAGCCAACACCAACCCTTTCTCCTGGTCTGCCTGCAGCAAAGACTACATCACCAGCTTTCTCGAGTAAGTGGATGATGGTTGTTCCCTGTGGGACCGTCTGAGTGTGTTTGGATTTGCCTGCATGTGTGTGTGCGCAGCAGAGGAAAAGGTGCGTGCCTGTTTTCCTGCTCGCTCGCAGCCGTCTCGCTTTACAACCCGCTGCCACGGTCTGGCCCTGGTGGTGACCCGCTAGGCTCGTCGTTCCCCACTTATTCACATCCATTTCATCACCAAGACTCCTGCCAGACCTCCTTGTGGCTGTGTATGATAACTGGGTGCCTTCCACCCTTGCATCCTTGCACCACAAGGCGGGTGATGTTAGCTCATGTGGTCCTCGGTGGTGATGTGTAGGCCAGCTGCCTTCAACCGCTGCTTGACTGTTTTGTGGATAGGTCAAAGAAGACAAAAACTTGGAGTGCACAAATAAACTAAAGAGTAAAGCAGTGACATTTGGCAAAGTGAGCGACTGCTGGCTGAGTGCTGCCAGGCTGGCATGGTAAAAAACTTTCACAGGTCTCTAGTCCTGAGTTAAAGAAGGCCAGACAAAACATCTGGAGTTGGCCTTCAGAGTCTGGCAGAGATCAGATACCTGTGATCATGGCAGGACTGAATGAACTAAAAGCTACTTCCCTGATTCCTGCACAACATACACTGAGTTGAAGCTGCTTTTAGAGGAGCAGCTGTATTTGGAATTGCACCTCAACTGGGCAGAGGAAATGTTTTACTAATAAAAGTTAAATTTGACCTATGAGGACTTCTTTCTATCCAGGACAGCATCCCTGAATCTGATTTTAAAGGGGACATATCATTCTTTTTGTGACTTTCTGTCGTTTATATACTGTTATAATGTCGGATGTTAAACATGGTCAAATTTCCAAAACTGGTGAACGTATGTAAAAATGCACCCTGAAAGTTAAAAGCCAGGGCTTCAGCCTGCTCTGAGCACTTCATTTGCAAAGTTACCTCTACTTCCTCCTCATGATGACGTCAGATCGTTCGCACGTGCCCTCAAATGGTGGTTCGTTACGTAGTCTTTGTTGCTACGGTTCTTTATGTTGTCCGCTCTCATATTTCAGATCTGATTTTGGCTCAAACATGTACGGATTTATTTGAGAAGTTTATATATTTTGAGTAAAGAACAAGAAAAAGAAGTAAAAACCTACTTGTACCTTTTGTTTATGTAGCCTCAGGAGGTGTTGGAAGCTTCCTCATTGGGAGGGCGGCCTTAAAGAGACAGGAGCTAAAACAGCCTGTTTCAGACAGAGGATGAACTGAAGAGCTACATAAAGGGTTAATAAGGAATTTTGTTTAACTTTAAATCATGCAAAGATATACAAGTAGAGCCCCAGAATAAAAATATAGACATGGAAATGTCATGTGCATGATACGCCCCCTTTAAAGAAAAGAACACCTGAGTCACCCTGGTCTCAGATGAGATATCTGATAGATCCCACTGAAGGAGTGTTGGTTGCTGCAGAGTGAAGACTGACATTTCTCCATAGACTGAGCTCAAGAGTGAGTATATTGTACTCTCTCCTGGGCGGGCTGAGCCACTGTTGGGAAACTGTTTCATTGTGTAGAAATAACAAAAAGTGGTCAGAATTGTTCCTGCAGATGAGAAACATGTTGCCATCCTCCTTTGTGCCAACACAGAATGAGGTCAAAGATTTTTGGCATTTGCAGGAAATTCAATGTCCTTTTATCCTAATGTTAGATTATCAAAAAATGTACAGGACAACACTAAACAACTTTCGTAAAGTGCTTGTTTGCAGCAATAGCAGTAAAGCTAGTGCTTTAGTGCAAAGAGCCATGTTAAAGCTGCTCTCTTTACTGTATATTAATGGATAAAATGACTGTGTATAATGTGAAAGCGGTCACTTGATGAATCCACAAATAATTATCATCCGACTCTGTGGCTCCTCTCAGCTCTACAGTGGTTTTTACTGTCTTTTAGCTCATTGTTTTGGCAACTTGACTGTTTTGTTCACCCTCATGGCTCTCAACAACTTTGTTTCCAGCAGCATCAGGCAGCTGTTGTCTATAAAAAAGCTCCAAAAACTCACTGCACACTATATGCTCAGCACCAAATGGCAGACAAACAAAGTTAGCGACTAGCTGGTGAACATAGTGGAACATTTTACTGCAAAAGAGCCAGATATTTCCCTCCGGAGTTGGTAGAGAGCAAAACAGAGCTAAAATAGAGTCAGATGTTGTGTTTACAGCGTGTTGTGCTTTCCCCAAGTTGCCGAAAAAAAAAGCTTTGTGCACACTTGGGCTAACGTTAGCTAATGTAGCTAAATTGTGCTAACAGGGCAGTTACCAAGTAACATTAAACTTACCAAAATATTGCGACAATTGTCCGACTCAGTTTGAGAGCCCACACGTCAGACATCAAAGCTACTTCAAATCTTATTAACGGAGCAATAAGATGATGAATTATTAGAGAACCTCAATTAAAATTTCTAGAGAGAAGTTGGCGTTTTTTTTTAATGGAAGTGAGTTGAAGCATCTGAGGCATTGCACTTTAAGGTACTTCCACATTATCAAGCTGTGATAGTTGCCGTTTGGTTCAGACAGGGAGATTCTTTTTTCCGGACTGTTACCTGCCTTACATTAGAGGTCAGAGGTCAGGGTCAGCTTCACTTTTTGGTTGATGAGTAGTAACATTAACAGGGGCTTGTTACAGGTGCTCGATCCTCTGCACTCATTGCCCCACACTCTTAATATGCACGCTTGTGCACAATAATGATAATAATGTGCATGTATCTGTGTATGAAAAGCACAGTTTTTAGCATTAGAGACATAAAGAACACATTATTCACACATTATTCTCATTCAGAGTGTTATCTTTTATTGCGCCCTGGATAATAGAGACTATTTATTTAAGCTTGCCCCTGCAAAGAAGCAGAGGGGATTGAAAATATCTCAATTTATAACTGCTTCTCAGTGCACTCATAGACCTACACAGAGCCGTCATTTTCTGTCTTTTTGTAGAGGACTTTTCTCTCTACAGTTCTGCTCAAGTGCTGTTTGAAAATCCTAATGTACAACCCTGCAGTGAGGTGTTGGTAGGATGCAATGCCAGTCTGCGGTGTGTCCGTGTGTGTGTGTCTGCTTGTGTATTCATGTTTAGTTAGCTAGGCCCTCCAAGAAAGCGGATAATACCGACCGCGGTTGTCAGATGATGTTTCCGGCTGAAAGCTGTTAGAGGAGGGTTTGTGAACTGCACTTGTGACAGAGATGACAGTATTATATGCCAGCTTCCAACTGGGACACAAAGAGCCGCTTCTCTGCTGCTCCGTCGGGTTCCTCTCAGTTTCTGGCTCGAGTATCTGAGGATGACCGAGGCTGATTTACTTACTTCTCTGAGCAGGACTCAACTCTTGCTCATCTTATATTATCCCTCCATTTGTATTAGTCTGTTTCTTGGGTTATTTCTTTTCATTTTAGTTTTATTGCCTTTAGCTTTTTATGTTTCTTACAAAAGGGTTCTGTCTGTAAACTCCAATTATCCTCCCTTTCTCTCCTCGATCAGAGTTTTGGATATCGCACATGCTTCTCCTTGCCAAGTAAACAACTTTGGCTGTGGTGTTGGCCTAGATTCACCATCTTGCTACAGCAATATGTGGCGCTTTGTTTGGGTTTTTTAGGAATGGTTTATGAATGCACTCACAGTTCAGTCACAGTTTATTCTCCCAAGTCTGTGTGCCAGTTTGTTATAAATGTTAACAGACAGGCAGTTTGGCTCTATTAAACTCTCAGAGAGCACATTCTCTATTGAATTTGATATTAGGCTTGTGCCTTATGATAATTGTTGGGTTAGTCTGATTTAATCATGCTGCTGTCTCACCGCTGGTTGGATCCAATCAGCATAGTTAATATCTACATGAATGACCGGTGTCAGAGTTCAGGGATCGCTGATGTTCCCGCTTATTAGAGGATATTTCCGCTCAGCATAATGAATTTGGCTGTATCCACCGGACAGGAAGCCTTTGCGACAATGTCAAATAATAGCCTCTATGTTTAAACTTTGACTATTTTGTCTCTCTACAAACCAATAAATAGTGAGGCTTGCCCTTAGTTCACAGGGAGTCTGAGGGCCTCAGAGGCTGGTTTGTCTGTCTCTCTCTCTCTCTGATGAGAGGGTCCTCCGAGGAACAAGAGCCAAGAAATAGGATTATTCCATTCAGTAACTGAGAACAGGGGATGGACAGAGGAAGAAAGGCAAGAGGAAGAGGGAAGAGAGGGGAAAAAAGGAAGCAAGAAAGAGTTTCCTCCTCTCTGCCTGGAACATTTAAGTTCTGCTTGAAATGCATTTTTTTATTTGGGACTCTGGGATGAAAACAGACAGCGTGTATTAGATGTTTTATTGTTCAGTATTGGACAAAAAGAACCAAAAATAAATTTTTAGACTGTGCAGTTCTCCATTTAACAATTGAAATTTATGCTCTCATTAAACTGTTGAGGAAAATAAGACATTTATCATTGAAAATTAAATTTAAATTGTGCATCGATGCTGTTTAAACACCAGGAGATAAGTTCTAACTTTGCTTAGTTATAGCACAAATGTTTAATATGACCTGTTTAGCTGGATTAAAGAATAAAATAAGTAACGGGATGGTCGACGCATCCGACATGGGATGATTTTAAATTAGATTTCACAGAAATGACACAATATAATAGAGAACATCACTTTCTATGGCTCGTAAACTGATCTTCATTTGTAAAATTGAGTTAAACTGACTCAGGATGGTGGGAGGTGTGTCATGTTCCGTCGGCCACGTTTAGCTGGCAGTTTATTGACAACACTTCAATTTATAATCCTATTTGTGTGTTTATTTTCTCCCTAAACACAAATATATTTAAATAATTTTTATTATTAGTTGAGCTACTCCACAATCTTTCAACGTTCCTCCTGGGAACTGCTGAAATAGAATCACTGATCCAGGGAATTTAGGACAAGGAAATGTTTACAATGTAAATGTTAAATGCTGTGAGCATCACACACGAAATATAGTGTAGAGTATAGTAACAAAAAGAGGGACTTTGGCACTAAAAAGACTGTAAAGAAAGATATCTACTTGATTTGACTCATTTGGACGCTGAAGCTTCATATTAGCTTCAGATAAACTTTTATAATTTTTGCACAGAAGGAGGACTGTGGATTTTGTCCCCCATCACTTACATTGTAAGTTCATCATGAAGGGATCTTCTAATGGTCAGTATGAACAGGAGGAATGATTACAGCAAGAAAAACCTGTTCCAATGTTCACTTGGGCTCCTGACTGCTGTTTTAAGAAAAAAATGGAAAAATTGTGAACCCGTCCTTTAGGGGTGAGCACAGAGAAACTTTCCCCCTTCAGCAGATGAACGTGAAAACAAACTCTGTACATACATCATTCTGCACAGTGAAGCTCAAACATTCAACTGAAGGAACAAGAAGAAAAACACTTTTTTGAGTGGACGGGGACTTTAAGTCTCAGAGCATTGAGCTTTCAGAGACATATATCTCAAAACTATCTGAATGGCTAGATATCTCCAGAGGTTAAGTGAGAAAATATGTGTTTTGTAATTTTGGTTGAATCGTCCCTTTAATGCTCTTTTACTTTCAGTCTTATTCTGGGTCAAAGTTGCAGTTTGCTCAATCATAAAGCACAGCTCTACGTTATTGTTGTCACCAGGCCCACTTTTCCTTTCGAGGGATGGGAAGCATTCCACTGCATGTTGCAGCTGCCACAGCTGGAAAGAACACAGTGTTATAGTAAATAGTCGTAGTAATATTTTGCCTTGAGAGAGTCCTCTGACTCAGGGAGAAGACGAGTAGGTAGAGATCAAAATGAAATACAGTTTTTTTACTGGCACTTGTCTTTAGTGTGACTTTAGTTACTTGCAAAGAAAACAGCATCCACACAGCAACACAGACAGTTCAGTGTGTAAACCCAGAATAAAAGTCACTCTGAAGTATTTTTATTTTTTTGCTACTAGAATACAAAACTGCTGTGTTTTTTTTTTCCTCCTCCTGCGAGTTCTTTGTGAGTGCACATATTTCTATCTGACAAAACAGACTAAACATAATCCTAGGCCTGGACATATGACCCATAGCTCACTCCAGATTTTTCTCTTCCTTTTCCCCGCTCTGTCATTTTATTGGCTCCTCTGTGGATTCAGTACAAGCAGTGACATACAGAATAGTGGAGCATATAATCAGAGAGGGCTGGTCTTTTAAGACAGCCTGCCCTCTTTGCCTCTGGTAAAATGTCTCTGCCTGTGCTTCAACACTGCCTTTGATGAGGAGGTGTTGATGTGTAATATCAACATTAATTACATGTCATTTGAGATCTCTGACAAGCTTCCTACAATGGTAGTTTGATGGTAAAATTAAATGAGTCACACAACACCAGCCAAGGAGAAGGTGGTGGTGGTGGGGAGGGGGGGGGACTTTAATCGTCCAATCTTGGCACTTCTCGCACAAGTGTAGAAAGGTTCCTTTGTGTAAGAAACAATTCTATTGTAGGTTTGTTTTTTTGACAGCTCAGGTCGGGGGACGTGTCTGGACAATGAACCTCTGAAACGAGACTTCCTGTACCCAACAGTGGCCCCGGGGCAGGTGTACGATGCAGACGAGCAGTGTCACTTCCAGTACGGAGCCTCCTCGCGCCAGTGCAAGTATGGGGTAAGAAACCAGCATCTTTCACGCCACTCTCCTGCTCACTTTGTTTTTTCTCTTACTGACCCAAAGTGGCCAAAAATTTACAGTCCAGACAGTAAGTATTTAGACAATTACACATTTTTTTGTTTTTCAGGCTCTGTGCTTCAGCACATTTGAAATAAAATCAAATCAATAAAATGAATCGATAATCAAAATAGTCATTAGTCGCAGCACTAGTCTGACTGGAAGAGTGGAGAGATTTTCGGGTGCGATGGAAGACTTTGAGGAAAAGGAGAGGAGCAAAATAATCAGGTGCATCTATCAGAAATGAGTCTCTAAGACTAAAAATGTTGCTGCAGGTACTGGTTTCTCTCTAATGGCATCACTTGTGACCTAGTGTGCTGTGACACACTTTTAAAAAATGTGCTTTTCGGGTATTTTATGCCTTTATTAGAGAGTTGACAGTAGGTGACAGAAAAATGAGGTGAATGAAATGCAGAAAGTCTCCAAAGGGATTCAATGAATCTCACACACATAAACAAATGAAAAGGGGAAAGTGTTTTATGGAAATGACACGAGGTAGAGTTGTTGGCTGCTGTGAATGTTGTAAATGTTGAGTGCTGTGACTGCGCAGTTATAAATTTGGAGGTAGTGAAGTAGGGATGCTCCAGTCTGGTCCGCCTGATCAGCGTCTGTGCTGATATAAGTGGATCAGGTATCGGCCAGATGTGACCGATGCAGAAAGTATTCCAGTTTTTTCGTCAATGTCCAAACCCTGTCTCCTAGAAATTACAGTTATATACAACTAAACTGCAACAGCAAATACATTTTGCAGTAAACGTAATGCTGGCTGAGTTACTTTTTCTGTCAACATAATGAGAAAATGTTAATTAACGTATTTGGCAAATTGCAAAAATACTGAACGTATGAGTGACATACAATGTACCTAGCTCTTTTTTTCTCACAAAA
Organism: Scomberomorus guttatus; assembly: GCA_038419695.1. Lineage (NCBI taxonomy): Eukaryota > Metazoa > Chordata > Actinopteri > Scombriformes > Scombridae > Scomberomorus > Scomberomorus guttatus. The sequence continues at coordinate 4,109,656 of CM076463.1, forward strand.
ATATCCGATCTTGCAGTACAACGTAATTTAGTAGAAACTACAGCAATGTTAAACTTTTTATGGTTATGTTTTAGGCACTGGCAGCTTGGTTAAGGTTAGGGAAAGATAGTCTTTGTTTAAAGGACCAGTGTGTAGGATTTAGTGCCATCTAGCTGTGACGTTGCAGATTGCAACCAACTGAATACCCCTCCCCCTCCACCTCCCCTTCCAAAAAGTCTACATATAACTTGAAGCACAACATGTTTATTAATATTTAAGTGAAACAACACCTTCACTAAACTTAAGCAAAGTGCTTTTGTTGCCTGAACTTAACCAGAGGAGGCTCATCCACCTCGATCTTCTCCCTCCGACTTCAGCGCGATATATAAATGTAGCGCTTAATGCATTTGAAAAAATGTTGCCTGTGAACATAATCCAGGCAGCGATTACGTACATAATTGGGAAAACAATTTAGTAGCATATGAAAGTAATTTCTAGGAGACAGGGTTGCAATGTCATAAAAGTGTTTCTGCTATCAGTCACATTGATTAGTCATAGTGGGCTGCCAAGTCAGTTTTACTATAACTCTGCAGCAATCTCTGACCTCATGTTACTTTACTGGGGCTGTAATTAACGTTTATTTTCATTATTGAATAATCTGCAGATTATTTTCACAATTAATTGTTTAGTCTATTATTCTGAGAGCCCGAGGTGACGTCTATATACGACCAGTTTTGTCTGATCTAAAGTCCAAAACACAAAGATATTGAATTTGCTCTCATAAAATACAAAGAAAAGCAGCAAATTCCCACATTTAAGAAGCCTTTAAAAGTAACTGAAGAGATTAATCGATTATAAAAATGCTTTCAAATAAAATTTCTATTGATCGACTAACCGGTTGATGATCCAAATGAGCTCCATATTGTGAGATATCCAGATTTGGGAACTGGGGAAAGGAGCACACACATAAAAGCTGGATTGAAGTTTGAATATATGTGCATGATAAGGTGTAATAAGGTAATAATAACAGTTTTTTTTTCCTGGTTGAGATTAAAGGGGAGTAAACATGCAAAGAAGATAATTGTTTTATTATTGCCTGACAACCAGGGTTGGTTCGGAGGTGTCTCTCCACACACTGCCTTATTCTTCTTTTTAATCTCTAAACTTCGCAGACAAAGAGATGAAGGATTGAAGTCAACACTTGCCTCATTCTGTGGTGATAATGACCCCCCCCGCTCGAGTAATGAGAAATCCTTGGTACATAAAAGGACACAGGCAGTGAAAGACAAGAAACAACCGCATGGTAAAATGAGCGGCTGAAAGAATCCTCAAAGATTTAATGAACAATAACGTGATATTGGTTTGCATTACATAAATATTTGGGCATATGATGGAAAAAAAAGGGGACGAAGATTAGCTGAGATCATAGAGTTATTTCATTTTATTGAAAGAAATATCTGACAGCAGATTATAACAGGCCCCCAAATCAAGCCCTGTTATTTTGGCTCATAAGCTCATAATTGTGGTTTTAGATCAGCATGAAAGACACCCATTTATGAGCGGATTGGATTCCAGCACTGATTCAACAGAGCAAGATTGGAGTTTTTTTGTCTGACAATCAGATCTGTTTCACACAGCCATCTGTGAAAGAGATGCCCTCTGCGACTGCTCACTGGACAGACGTGACCACAGAAACGAATAAAAGGTCTAATGAATGGAAGAGTCTGGTTTCTGAAGCTGAGGCTCAGTCATAACCTGCTGAACTTTTCACTTTTGGATGAATGCTTTTTGCATTTTCTTATCGTGGTGATGGGGAAGGAAAGGGAAGATTATCTGTAATAGAACTATAAATAATGTCACACAGTCATATTGCAGTATTTTACTGATAAAATAAAAGCTTAGACTGCAAGATAGTAAAATGATTTGCAGCTTTTTCGGCATCGAATCGACACCATATTCATTCGAATACTCATGACCTGATGAGTCCTGTTAAACTGGTGTGAGGAGCGACGTAAACCAGCGGGTCCCAGCCCGGTGGTCGTGAGGTGATTATTGGAATAGGAATTCGGCTACGCAAAAATGCGTTTATTTTTCAGACTTTTCTCAAATTTTTGGTTCTTTCTTGTGAAATACTGGATAGTAGAGCTGCAACTATTAGTCGATTAACCGATTAGTCGATCGACAGAAAATTAATTGTCAACAATTTTGATAATTGATTTATTGTTTTATGTCATTTTTCAAGCAAACATTTGATAGTTCCAGTTTTTAAAAGGAGAGATTTTGCTGCTTTTTCTTCTCTTAACCCAAATATCTTTGGGTCTTAGACTGTTGGACAAAACAGGACCTTTGATAACATCACCTCCGGCTGTGAGAAATTGGCAGAGTTTTCTGATGTTTAATAGTGATCAATTCATTAACCAAGAAAATAATCGATAGATTAACTGATTATGAAAATAATTGGTAATTGCAGCCCTACTGGATAGTTACAGTTGCCTCTAAAAATGATTCAAACTGCACAAATGGGGCTACTTTTTATTCAGTTGGGCAGGTAAAAATGGTTTTGGGGGCGATCACTTTTTGTACAATTTGAGCAGGAAAAGTGCTCATTTATCTGATCTTCCTCTCCTAATTAAACAATGATTAAGACTGACAGGGTGCTAGTGGGCTCAACACACACTGAATAATAAAACCAAATGACATTTCAGTTAAGTCAAGTTACTATTCGGTCATTCTGTCTTTTACAAAGTCTTGTACAAGCAGTCACAAGCTGTTTATGTAAGTGAACACTTTGTAAGATGATCCAAAATACTTGGTAAAGATCATTTTTTATTATATATACATGGTTTTGGGTTTGCCTGAAGTTAGTCTGAAAAAACAGAAGACAGAACAGACATCTTACAACCAAACAAGCTTTATTTTTCCTCCTGCACTTGTCTGTATATATATATGTGGCCCTATATAAAATAGAGAGGGTTTAAGGCTCTAATTGGGCTACAAACACTGGACCAAATCAAACAGTGTAAGAAGGGAGAATCGCTCTTTAACATGAGCTGCTCACAAATCAAGCCAAAGTATATCTTGCTTTGTATTTAGGGGTCATTACCAAAAAAGGTTGGGAACCACTGATGTAGGACAATACAACAGCAATATTTCATTGAATATGGCCCACCTTCAGGGGGTTCAACTAAATTCAAACATTTAAAAGATCCTTAAATCACAGCATGAGACGGTGTCAGAGGTGAGAAAAGTAACAAAGACGTCGAGAGAGGAAGTTAGGGTAATTTATACCAGTAATTCGGCTTCAATGATACTCCCAACGCCACAGTTAGACAGCTCACAGCTACCAATGTGGACAGGCAAACCTGAGCAATGCTGGAAGCTAAAGGTATGAAAAACAAACAACCTTTGATGGCTGTATTAGTGAGGCCCTTACAGAGTGCCCCTGCCCTTTTTATCACCAGCTTGTTCTCTCTTAGCGTAAATCCATCAGGCCACATCCATGTTCGTTAAGGCCTGGGCTGCTGACCTTTTAGCAGGGCCGAGATAGTGAATGGAGCAGCGGGACGGCTTATTGAAACCAGCTGGCAGAGGGGAGTCGCTGCAACCAGAGAGTGGCAGTTTGCCGCTTTATTTAATCTGGATAGGCTCAGGGAGCTGCAGGGCCGTGGCATATTTACTGACCCCGGGGGTCAGAATCTATGCGTGGGATCGTAACTCTTTTTCATGGGCCTGCTCTTCTGCCGTACACAATTGTCCTGTAAAAAGACTTTGAAGTTGAAACGCAAGGCAACCCAGTTCAGTTTAATAGGAAATCTAATGCAAGGTTGTGCAGAGCTGTCCTTGTAACATGTGTTCGCTTTATCGTTTTATTTATTTGGGGGCAACTTAGTGCTGTCTTCTCTCTCTCTGTCTCACACACACACTCCCCTCTTTTAGTAATCTAAATGGATTCTCCTTATGTTCTAGACTGAGGAGTGAGGAGGAGAAGATGGAGATATGATGTTTATCCAGACCACTCAGTAATACTCAAGATATTTGTTAGGCCTACAAGTCGTCTTTATCTAAGACTTGGGGGGCCTATTGCTCACTCTTGATTTCCCCTAAGAAGCAGAAATGGGATTTCTTGAACTGATGTCACGGTCCCGTGTGGTCCTGAGGTGAACGTGAGCAAACATTAGTCATGGTGTTGATCCAGCTGACTCTTCATTTCTCATAAGAGAACATTAAGAGCACCCAGTGACCCTTGGCGTATTGCTCAAGATGCACAATGATCCAAAGCATATGGGCGCTTGAAGTTAGCAGTCTTGATGTGGTCTCATCAACTCTCCTCATCCTCTGATTTGATCTGGAATCGTGTAGATTTATAGATACATTTCCCTGCTGTTTTTGTCTCACTGCTGTCAGAGAAGAGTAGAAAAACACAAAGAGGAAAACCACCAAAGGCTACTGATAAATCATTCTCACCCTTATTCAGCAATCCACCCCCCTAGTCTGCTGAATTGATTTATTCTGACCAACTTGCTTTTGCCTTCTTTCCTAGGAAGTGTGTAGAGAGCTCTGGTGCCTTAGCAAAAGCAACCGCTGTGTTACTAACAGTATCCCTGCTGCAGAGGGGACTCTGTGCCAGACGGGCAGCATTGAGAAAGGGGTAAGTCATCTAATCTTCCTCTCACATTTAAAGGTTTGCACAGATTATTAAAAAAAAACATGTTTTCTCACTTAACCTCAAGTGCTTGGTTACAATTAGAGCTACAATGATTAGTCGATTAGTCAATTAAAATCTTTAATATTTTAATAATAAATCTTTCAGTCATTTTTTAAAGCAAAAATGCCAAATATTTGCTGGTTCCAGCTTCTATGATATGAGGATTTCCTGCATGTTTTTATCATATATGATAGTAAATTAAATATTTTGGGGTTTTTGTCTGTTGGTCAGATAAAAGAAGCAATGTAAGGACATCACTTTGCGTTCTGGGAAGTCATGATGGGGTTTTTCACTTCATTTTGAATCAAGAAAATAATCTGCAGATTAATCGGTAATAAAAATAATTGTTCGTTGCAACCCTATTTACAATAGCCAGTCAAGCTAGCTGGCTTGTTCATTTGCTATCTGGACAAAAAAGTTTATTTGAGATGTATTTATAAAGTTGACTCCTGGAGACATTTATTCTCTGGCAAAAGTGGAAGGTGCGTGACAGCTAATTTGATAGTTTTCTGCATTTTGGACTCACTGGCTCTCCGTTCCCTTAATTATCAGCTCTGTCAAGACAGTTGGAATTGTTTATGGCGGGAATTTGCATGTCATAGCTAATCAAAGTTGAACCCTATGCAAAAAGTTTTAAGTGGATGTGATTCCACTGAAATTAATTTTATTTGAAACTTTCGCCCAGATTAATGCTGGTGTTATCAGGCCTCTACTCTGGATAAACCACAGATCTCGCTGTGAATACTTTTCAGTGGAGCTACTTTCTGCCGAAGAAATAGTCCATATGAAAACTTTTGAAAGCTTTTCCTGCGCATTACGATTAAGGTTAGGGTTCCTTTGCATTATTCAGAGTAACCACATGATTTCTTTCTTGGAAAGAGATGTTGTTTTTTTGATGTAACGTTCAAAGCTGTGAGCATCACAAACTTTGGTTGACCTCCTTTGTATAAATCTTGAAGTCAGTTATCTAAAAACCTGGACAAATAAAAGCAAAACTAACCAGATTCCACTAGAGGGAAGTCAGAAAATACATATTTTTGTAATTTGGGAGAATTTAGCCTTTAATACACAAAGTGCAGCACTTCAATATTCTCCTCTGTGTGCAGCAGTTAGCCTCAGCTAGTGATACCTCACTGCTTCCACTTGCATCTATCCCACTCTGGGAAGGGGTAACATTCCCTGTGTGTGCACTCATGCAATGGGTGCTATCACACACACACACACACACACACACACACACACACACATGCAAGCACGGCAGGCTTTAGGTCATCAGCCCACTGTTGATGCCAGCCAGGTTAGGGGAGACAGTTTTAACACGGATTACGGCAGCCATTGTCACCGGATGGTCCGAGGTCTAAAAGGGAAGAATGGGAGAGTGTCACGAGCTGTCACCCGTCATTACCATTAGCTCAGTGGAGCCTTTGAGGACCGGGGCCCACGGACAGGGTCCTGGACAACACAGGGGGCCCCAGGTTGAGCCTGGGGGGCTTTGGAACAGCTTTTGGAGCAGCTTTAGGAGAGCCAGTGGCATACCCTGTCTGCCCCTGCCGGGGACAGCTTCAAAGGAATATGAATGTCAGCCATTTCTCACCCTGCGTGTAATGGAGAGAGGCCCTCCCAACAGGAGAGGGGAGGGAGGGAGAGAGACTGGGGGAGGGGGCAGAGAGAGAGAGAAACTGACCGACACAGAGGAGTTTTTTGTGTTTTTACTGTGTTCAAATGGATTCACAGATACCTACTCCAGGGCTGTTGTTGAAAGCAGACTTGATCTTCCTCCCCTCTGTGTCCAGCTCTGATTCCTCTCTCCTCTCTCCCACTGCTAATCTTGCTTAGACAGCGTCTCGGGACGTGAATGACTAAGTGAGAGAAAGAGGACAGTGGCCCAACGAAGCCCTCACCTTGACTGTCCCAGTCTCTCTGGGTTCTTAACCTACTGACACAGTTGGAGAGACAAAGGACTGTCTCTGATCCCCTCTTCCCCCTGGAACTCTGAACAGCTTAGCACGAGGCTTAAAACACTCCTGCTTAAAGCACCACGCAGCCCTTTCCAGCCCTCATCTGCCTCTGAATCCACCTCACAGTACAGTGGAAACAATGAACAAAAAAATACAGAAACTTTCCAAATCAGTAATTATGCTTTGATAGCCTATTATTAATTGCTAGCCTGGCTCTGTTCAAAGTGAAAAAAATATGTCTACCAACTTTGAAGCTGTCTTATTTAAATATAAAAACAATTTGTGGTTTTAGCAGGACTAACATGTTGGAGCTATCTGATGATGAACAGTCTGTAATATATGTTATGTCATATATGTATGTTGCCAGACACCGTCAGTGAGCATAGGCTTTGGTTTTGGTCTCTGTACGGGCACAATAGTATCAAAACTGGCACCTCGAGATGCTTCACACAGTCACTGCATCTGGCTATTGTTCGCCAAGAAATAGTTAAACACGTAACTCCCCCTAAAACCACTGTGTGCTTCTAGACTCTTTGCTAAGCTAGGCTAAACATTTCCCACCTATTTAAAGCAAAACTACTAACATTTACTGAACAACGGCTTCATAGACAATAAAGTGATAATGCTAATTGTAAAAACCTACTGAAACAGTAGCACACAAAGATAATAATGTAATGTCTGTTATACAACAATATTTACCTTTATATTTATTTAAGTTTGCTAAATTTAGCGACCATAAGCTAGTGGTAACACCAGACTGAATAACACTGTAGCAGGAAAACCTCTGACTGAATTAAGTAACTGTATGTTTTGAATACAACATTATATTTGTAAGAGAAAGAATATGTTTTTTATTTTCAAATGTTGCACAGTCTCCCTTGACTTGACTGTGAAATTGATCTTATTTTACTCCTTTCTCTTAAAGAAAGCAATTAAGTGTATTTCCCAAAATGCTAAACTAAACCTTTAATGATAAAAAGGACACAACTGAATTCAGTCGCAAAAACTATACGATAACCTCAGCAGGGAGGGAACCAGGACAGTAGTAACAAAATGTAAAATGGCAGGTAAGTGAGAAGAAATAACAGGACTAATGCGGAAATGAAATTATAGGGTGAGTAATAGCGTAATCACAAGTTAGTGTGTTTAGAGGGGAAAAGAGGGAGAGAGAATGTGTTACTGAAGGAAAACGTCATCAGTCTGGTACTGTATAGTCTACATTTCATTATGTACAAATGCAGGTGAATTTACAGTGTGTACATGACTGTTGGAAAACAGTAAAAGTGACACTAAAGTATTCTGTGTAGAAGAAATTATTCAACTCTACTGCAGAATAACCAAAGTTTCCATCTCTCTGTCTGTGTTTCTGCTCCTCCCCGGCCAGTGGTGCTACCAGGGGGAGTGTGTAGCGTTCGGTACCTGGCCTCAGAGTGTGGACGGAGGCTGGGGGCCCTGGTCGATATGGGGGGAGTGCAGCAGGACCTGTGGGGGCGGTGTATCCTCCTCCATGAGGCACTGTGACAGCCCAGCGTAAGTAGGCAAAGTAAGCCACAGCAAGCTGAACACACACATCCAGGTCCTGCCTACAGGTGTGTGTTTGTGTGTGTGTGTGTGTGTGTGCACATGTGTAAGCTCTGTGTGTATGTGTGTTATATCCAGGTGGGAGTAGAGCTAATTAGGCTGTCTGGAATAAATATTTCCAAGGATAACTACCCTCTTCCTTGTGAAAATAACAACTTTAGTTGGTCTTTCTTTAAAGCTCAATGTGATGACTTTAAGAGTAAAACATTAACTTCTAATTTTAGCCTGTTATGGTTTTGACTCCTACAGGATGTAACAAATCATTTAGCTTAATTTCTGACCTCTCAAAATTGTGTAATGAATATTGCAGTAGTGCAAAACTGTAAAACCAAACAGGAAGTGGTGCATGTATTATTTAAAAGGAAAGAAATGATAAAAACCCAATCTTGTTACTATTCTACATGTGTTTCCTAATCTGTGATCTGCAAGCATCAGCTGGCACACACAGTTTATCACATAGAGCTTTAAAGGTCCCATTGGTCAATGATTTTTATTTTAATGCGATGCATTTCCTGTTGAAACAGATCAGTAAGTGGTCAATCTTAAAATGAATCCATGTAACTTTTAAATGTATAAAACACATTCTTTCTCTTAAAAAAAAACAAACAAAAGTTTGATTTCTAAGCAATTAAAATAATGCACCAAACCGACCTTTACTTTCATTTTGGCTGCTAAATCCTACTTTTGGTGGTCGGGTACGACCTTACTTTATGCTAAGCTAACCAGCTGCTGACTGTAGCTTCATATTTAACAGACAAACATGAGAATGGCATCAATCTTCTCATCTAACTCTTGGCAAGTGAATAAGTACATTTCCCAAAATGTTTAACTATTCCTTTAAGGCACTTGTGTATTGGCTTCACTTTTCACCCGTGGTGTATGCTGTTTGGTCAGTGTTTGTACTCTTGTGGAGAAAGTTCTTCCAGGTTGTCCTGGGCAGCACTTTCTTCTTCACTTATTTTCTAATGTAGAAAATAAAGCTGCTTAGCCTTTTTTTAAAGCCTTCTCATGTGTCCTCATTAGACAAATCATCGTGCAGTGCATCTTTGGCTGGCAAGTAAACTTCTGGGATCTTTATCTGTCTGCCATCTTTGTATTCCTTTGTTTTGGAAGCTAGATATTACGTCAAACATGTCACGGGAAGACACGAGAAAGAGCCAGGGTGAACCAGAGGGAAGGAAAAAAGGGGGGGAAAGAGGGAAGAGGGGGAAGAGGAGAAGGCAACAGCATAATGTGGAACACCTGTGTAAGGTGATGCTGCCTCTCAGTCTCAGGCATCAGTGCAGAGAGGAGGGAGGCAGAGAAAACACAGGCAGCACAGCCTCTTCACATTTATTACAGAGCCTGTCTCGCAGCTTTTTTGCGATGAAGTGGAAAAAGTCACGGTGGAAAGAGAGGCTAATGAAGGTGAGAAGAAGGGAAAAGGTGATAAGAGAAGAAAAAGAACAAATCCTTTAGAGATGTTGTAGATGTGCAGTGAAGAGTAGGCAGGAAAAAAAAAAAAGATTGTTCTGAGGTTACAGACTTTTGTCTCTGTCCCAAATCTAAATGTCATGTCACACTTAAAAAGCTCTAAGAGCATGAATGAATCATTGGCACACGCACACAGCCACACAAACACACTTTGTCTTCTGGCAGAGACCTTTTGAGACCTGTTTCACCAAACCCTTCTTAATGTACTCACTACATCCCAAAGATTATTTGAAGGATTTGTTATTGTAATTGATGGTGCTTGATGATGTGTGGGAAGTCTCCACTCATTCTTATTCTTTTCTCCTGTGTCTCTTAGCCCTTCTGGAGGAGGCAAGTACTGTCTCGGAGAGAGGAAACGCTACAGATCATGTAACACTGACGTGAGTTTCTTCATTTCTTTGCTTTTGCTTGGTATTTAGAGCAAGTCCAACTTAAATTACACTGCTTTTTTGTCCACTACAGTATATATATTTGTGCTATAAATCACTTGTGCTGTGTTCTCCTTTGAGAAAAAATCAGAAACCAAAATGGAGAAATTTATAGTTTTGCATTATTTTGATAATGAAATCAAAACGGATGATGAAATTGGTTTCATCATCCGTTTACGTAGTTGGAGTCCATATTTCAATACAGCAACTAAAATCGTGCATAAAACAGTGACGTCAGCATTCAATCATAGGCAGAGCAGATGGTCACACTGAGCCTGATAGCATCCTGTTACACAACACAAGAGCCACAGACTCTGAACAACAACTCATGTTAGCTTTTCCTGCTAAAGTCTCCTTCTTATCCAACTTACAAACATGAACACACGTCTTGGCTTGTTGAATGAGCCGCCAAACAAACATTCACCCAGGAAAAGTGCACCACTAACTTGAGTTAGCAGGCTAGATAGACAATTAGCTGCTCAACTGCAGCACAATAAAACAGCATATAAATGTAGTGGGTTTGACTACGCGTCAGGTAAGCACCACACTTCCTGGGACTGTCTTTGAGCAATTTAATTCCCAACCGAGCCGAGCCGGCTGAGACAAAAAGAAGCATTTTTCTTCATTCTAATAATACAACACTATTAACAATGCAGTTAAAAAACATGTTGACGTTATTTTTGAGTGCAAAGAGGGATGATTAAATGTGATTTCAGTTGGATTTGAAATCCTCTTCCTCTTGATGGATACTCTGCTCTGATTTGTAAAGGGACTGAGAGTGAGATAGCATTCTAACGTGGGAATGCTAATCCCCCTATTTGCTGCTCCGCATTTCTCCTGTTATCCTAGGAACGGCTTTACAAGGAGCACGTCAGCTAGCAGCAGCATCACATCGCCTTTAAGCTTTCTGACACGTTTTCTTCCTGGAACGCAGGACAGACGATGATAAAAAACGCACAGGCAGTGATTCAATATTCCCTTTGGTAACTTTGGGTTTATTCGACTCTTTGTCACTTTATAGTTCATTTATTGTTTGTGACATTTCACTTGAGTCAGTGTTGATGACAGTTTCACAGTGTATTGCATGGAAAGCAATTCACATAATTTTCTTTTTTTTTTAGGTCTGGAGCAATGCTTTAAATAAATATTTAACATGGCTGCACGTTGAGATCTCAGTTCAACTATGTGTAGGTGGCCTTTTTTTCACAAGGTGAAAATTGAAATAGTTAGGGCCCTGGTGGACATTCAACCGCAAGTCTTAAAAATAACAGCTGAGAGCAAGCACTGAGTGTTTTCTTTGGAAAACAAACAACATCCCTAACCGCTATTTCATCACACTGTGACCACACCTTGTCCAGGGAAAATGTGTGTGTGTGCACCAGATGTCAAATCCTGACACACTTACATGCGTAAACTGATGTTTATCCCGGCTATTTTTACATTGATTAGTGGTCAGATAGTTATTAACAGTGCCTCCCTCCCTTCCTGTTGCTACTACGTTTGTCCTGTGGGAGGTTACATTATATTATAAGACTGTTTCCATTACTATAAAACTTCACGCCAGAGCTATTGAAGACGGAATCATCCTCTGATTGGATGCAAGACCGTCAGGCTCAGAAACAGTCAGATATGCAGGTTATGGTCGACATTAAAGGGGCACTCCAGTAATTTAATATTATGCTTGGGGACTTGTGAGAGACAGATTTGCTATAGCCACACTAGCGGCTCTGTGAGGCTGTACTTGTACTTACTGAGCTAACATCAGCATGCTAACATGCTTTAGCAGGTGTAATGTTTACCACGATTGCAATCTTAGTTTAACATTAGTTTAGTTTGGCAAATGTTAGCATGCAGCGCTACACATTAGTTGAAATATGCTCCAAAGTATATCTTAATGTGAAGAGGTGTTGTCAAAGGCTTCTATGACTCGGCTCATTGAACAGCCTGGCAGCAGTAGTTTTTAGGCGAGCCTCACCCTTCTAACCAATCAGAGAAGGTCAAAGTCAGGGGTGGGAGCTAGCATTAGCTGCTGGAAGACGTTGCAATGGCTTACATACAGGTTAGCAAGCTCCCGATACCTGCTTTAGTCAATCAGTTAATCAAGCAGCTCCGTGACATCCATTCCCCAAGGAGAAATCAATACATCTGGTGTGCATGGCCACAAATTTAGACCTGATGATCATACTAGATGAAAAGTTAAGGGATTACTAAAGTTATTACAATTCATCCTGAGGGGAACAAGAATGTTTGTCCAAAATTATATGACCATTCATCCTTCATTCATCCTGACATTTCACTCAAAACCACAAATGTCAACCTCATGGTGGCATGGTCGAGGAAAAGTCAGTGAGTCACCAAAGTCTGTAGGCTTCATCATCTTGACATTATAAACTTCTGTACAAGAGTTTGTGCCAATCAAGTCAGTAGATGTTGATATTTTAGAGTCCTGACCAAAGTGGTGGACCGACTAAACGACATTGGCATCCCTAAAGCCACATGACTGCTGGTGTGGATGAAAAATGAGCGGTCAAAAGAAACAGTAGAGGCTGAAGTATTCAGACTTTTAGTCCCTAGTTTGGTTTACGCTTCAAAAATATTAGATCCTACAATTCCCATAATGCAACTCGATGGCATCTTTCATCAGACCCTTCTTGCATGGTATAGAAAATACCCATGTCTTTCAAACTTTAGTCCCCAGTTTGTATCGCTTGTTGTCTCCAACCTCAAACTGAGATTACTCGAGTGATGTCTTGAACATTTCCCTTTAACACAATATGGAGTCTGAGGATATCAGGCTGGTGTTGTGACATGAATATAATGTGTAGTTCTGATAAGTGGATTGATTTATTTATTAAGAAAACGCCAAATATTCACTTGTTCCAGCTTGGACTGTTGTTTGGAAAAAATAAGCATTTTAAGATCACTTTGACCTCTGGAAAATTGACTTTTTTGAGAATTTTTCTTGTCTTTTTTTGGACATTTTATAGACTGAATGATTAATCCATTAGTTAAAAAATTCAGCTGATTAATCAATAAGGAAAATAATCCTTACTTGCAGCCCCGTTTTTCACTTTCAAACACGTGTTAGCACATGTAAATCTCATTTGGCCCTGTGCTGTCATTTCGACACACACTTGTAATAATATTATTCTGTCTCTTCGGACTCAATCTGCATGTTTGATGTGCAGGTTTAAAGCTGCCATATTGGAAAAAACACTTGAGTGGTCATGAAAGTGGCTCAGCCTCCCCATGGCCAGCGCCGACATGGAACACTTTCAGCATGTGAAATACAGCTTTGACTCAAGAGCTTTTATTTGTCCCTGGGGAGAGTGTTTTGGGAGTTTCTAAGGACCTTTTCACACCAATAAAGTATTTCTTTCCACCTTTTTTCTCCTCTTACTGGAGCAACATCCACGCAGAGAAGTGCCATCCCAGATAAGTCGATCCAGAATCAGAACCAGGTCTGCACCAGCCTGCGCCGAGCTGGGCTTTCTACCTCCTCTGGCTGTGTTTATGTTTCTAATTACCCAGCCAAAGAAGTGCTTCATTATCCATCATAAATCCGCACATAAAAACAGCGATCTCTCCAAACGCAAAACATACTGTTCTCAATTAGGAATTCCAAGAAATAAGTCTGTTTTAGTGTCTGGAAATAAAATGTGACATCTCATACAGAGTTTGTCCAGTTTTTAATAACGATGTTGTCTATGCAAATAAAAACTCCCCAGAAAAAAGAAATGGTCCTAGCAGATAATTCACTTACTCAAATAGTAACAACATGCTACCCTGTATCAGTGATCTTAAGATATTAAAGGACTGTACAGTACCAGTGTACTTGCAGGTTTAAAGGACGGGTTCACAATTTTTCAAGTCTGTCTTAAAAAAGTAGTCAGATGTTCCATAATCATTCCTCCTGTTCATACTGACCATTAGAAGATCCCTTCATAATGCACTTACAATGGAAGTGATGGGGGACAAAATCCACAGTCCTCCTTCTGTGCAAAAATATATTTAAAAGTTTATCTTAAGCTAATATGAAGCTTCCATCCAAATGAGTCAAATCAAGTAGATATCTTTCAATGTTACAGTCTTTTTAGTGCCAAAGTCCCTCTTTTTGTTACTATACTTCCACCACAGCTCAACAGGGAAACACTGTCCGAGGAAACACAAAGAGGGAATTTGATGCTAAAAAGACTGTAAATGTGGCAGATATCCACTTGATATGACTAACTCAGACTGCTGAAGCCTCATATAAGCTTCACATCTACTTTTAAATGTATTGTTGCACTAAATGACTGTGTGGACACACTGTGGATTTTGGCCCCCATCACTTCCATTGAAAGCACATTTGAAGGGGATCTTTTAATAGCCAGTATGAACAGGAGGAATGATTACAGCGAGGAAAACCTCTTTCACTGTTCATATGGACACCTGACTGCTGTTTTAAGATACACTTGAAAATTTGTGAACCCGTCCTTTAAGTTCTTTAACTACAAATCATGTACACATTACATTTTTGCCATATTTGAATGCTTTCTCCAGATTTTTAGATTTTTGGATTTATTTTTTCCTATTGTTTTGGGCATCCATTGGTTTGACATGACATCAATATCACAAATATTAAACATTATGGACTCTTCATAATTTGTGTGTGATTATCCATAATTAGTAAAGCATACAACAAAAGGAAAAGGGTGACTGAAATGAGTAAAGAGAGACAAACCAACAGCTATGTTCCTTATTTCAATAAATATATTTTCTATTTAATCCTTCTTGCAATGTATAAATAATTTCTTACATGATTTCTTACTAACCCTGCCTTAGCAGAAAAGCCAGTGGATGCTTGGAGCAGCAGCATAGTTTTTTTCGCAGTTCTTATCATTGATACACGATCTTCTGCAGGTGGGTAAGACACTTTAAGCATCTCAAATTGTAAAATATTTTGTCTCCTTTTGTTGCAGGCCTGCCCCGCAGGATCTCGTGATTTCCGAGAGAAGCAGTGCGCCGATTTTGACAGCATGCCTTTCCGTGGGAAGTACTACAACTGGAAGCCTTACACTGGTGGTGAGTTCAGGACTTGGTTGCACCAGCTACTCGTAAATCCATTTATAAGTTAGTGTGTAAGTTCTTAGTAACTACTAGCTAGTATGCAACTAGTGATTTTCTAAATCAGGCCGCACCATTAACACGTGAGGAATGTCTTAGCTAGTAAAGACCTTAGTAATGTGTAAACTAGCAAATAAAAAAAGCAGTTAACTGTGTAAATGGGACGCTGCTAAAAACAATAGTTTAAAGGGGCAAATCTATATAAATTAAAATGAACTACTAATTCCTTGTAAATGTAGTTTTATCTGTATGTGAACACACAGAGAAATATTTGTTTCAGAGTAAGTAAGAAATATCCATATATGCTAATCTAACTGAAGCTAGCTGGCATTAGTAGTCTGATGTTTTTAGCATAACATTTTAATTTGAGGTTTTTTTGTTTTATTTTTGTAAAATGTAATTTAAAATGTTTGCAGTTTACATCATTATTAAATAAGATTGTGATTGAGTATCAGGTGAGATGTGTCGACCATATTTCATATTACCTCTTTTACTCTTCAGTCTTTACAGGTCAGGTATTAGCAAGCTAACGTTAGTTTTGTCAGTTGGTTCAGTTCGAGCCATCAGGACGAGCGTCGGGCTGTGAAGGAACTTTCATAGGAATGAACGGACGCCATCTTTGAACGTGGTATCCAGTTCCCCTTAATACATCCATGGTTCAGTTTGCTACTCAACTGTTCCACCTGGCAGTTAGTGGATGTAAATATTAGGTCATTAGTAATCTCTGTGTAAGTTTGGGTGTTGCAACCCATTTAGATTTAGGTAGATTTAGTAGTGATGTGTAAATGTTCTTTTAAGATGGTCAGACAGTGTGCGTTTTTATTTATCTGACACTATTATTCTGACAGAAATCCAACCGATCATCTGAGAGCCAGATTGTTCATTGTTCAAGCAACTAATCAGGCGTTGTGAACCCCCTCAAACTGCACTTCAAACATCAATCGATCTGGCAGAAATTCAGCCTGAACTAATAGTAGGGGGCGACCAGTTTGGGGTTAAAATCTGACTTAATCCGTACCGTGTGCCCAGTTTTCATTATAAGTAGGCTAAATTTGAAATTACGAAAAGCAGTTACATCCAGTTCCAGAGTATTTCAAACATCCAATCTCTACTTTATTCAAGCACTGAGCTGGAAAAACCTTCCTGTGATCCTCTTAGCGTCACAGATGACTGCAGGCTGGCCTGTTTTGTGTACCCAGTTAACACCAACAGTGCGAAGGACTCCTTGATCGGCTGAGAATTCCTCAGATTCCTGTACACTGTGCTGTGTTCGATTTTACATTTTTAACAGACATCCTGACACATCTCACGTCAAGAGAGTCTCCCAGAAGGAGGACTGGGGCTCATTCTTTGGTCTATTCTGGATCACCACTATCTGACCGAGCTGGAAGTGCTATTGTACTATCACAGTTATTGGCAGGGGTTTCGGAGGGCAGGCCTTGTGTCATTCTCCCCCCAAGCTCTCTCCTTGATGTCCGCAGATCATGGAAAATATCCACTTAACTGAAAACACAAATAGCTCAAAGATAAAAGTTTCGAGGCATGTAAACACAGCTTTTATTTTCTTTTTGAGACGGAGGAGCTTAAGTTTGATCTCTTTTATCACAAGGGTCTGTTTTGTCAAATCCATCACCTCCTGATTTACAGCGCTCTGTGGGCTGGGAGCCGTCATGTAAAAACAGCAGATAACCTGCGTGTGGATGTCAGTGTAATTGTTGTTGGCAGGCAGCGCTGTCTCTGCTGGTGTCAGTGTTACAGTGACGTCAGGTTTGGGGTTTTAGATCAGAGCACCACTGACTTTCCTCCACATGATATTATTGTCAACAACTCAAAAGGAGATCCCAGAGCTGGCTGCAGGTCCTGCAACAACACCGGTGATGGCTGATCTCTATGTATTGTTTATAATTTATCTCTGTTGTTCTGTTAGGGCTGGACTTTGTATAACAGCATGCTCTGTCTGTGTGTATTCTGTTTAACCCAGGTGGTGTTAAGCCCTGTGCGCTGAACTGCTTGGCAGAAGGCTATAACTTCTACACGGAGCGCTCTCCTGCAGTCATAGATGGCACTCGATGTCAGGCCGACTCTCTGGACATTTGCATCAATGGAGAGTGTAAGGTAAGGGAGTACCGCTTGGTCATACACGATCCTCAGGTCATTTAAAAGCATAAATCTGCATTATCCAAAGTATGAATGCTTTACAGATTTCTTTTATTGAACTCTCAAAAGAAAACTACTACAGCATATGATAACTTTTGTTTAATTTTTGATATCGCAATGGTGAAATCAATAAAAATAGGTCCAATGGGGCAAAAAGCATGAGCGGTCAGACGATAAGACAGACTGTAAAAAAAACATTTGTTTGGAACAGGAAACAAAAGGCGACCCATCCAGCACGACGTTACAAGCGATGGCCGGAGATACGAAACTGTAGTTTCCCTTTAATCACCAGCCTGCCAGAATAAGTAGAGCCAGAAACGTAAAGACAATGTTTTAGTTCATAAACTATGACTTGAAAAATGAATAAAAATCAGTGACGAGTGAACTTTTAGTCCTATTTAACAAAAAAAATCCTAAAACTAAATCTTAAAGGGTGGGTCCATTATTTTTTATATCATTCTGTAGCTTCCCAGTAGTGTTCTATATGTATTCAAATCCGAAAATTCAAATTTTTAGTTTGTTTTCCCAAGACGTTGCTACATATAAACAAATATAAGCCCCCTAGCCCACCTAATCAGTATTCAAAGAGACGGACTGAGCTCAGGTTCTGCTAAACGTGCTAACAGACATACAGACACAGACGGGGCACTCACTGCTGCTGCTGCTCAAAGTTTAAAAAATAAACTCTGAGCTCTCCTCCCGCCTGTAAATGGCTCCGGATCAGAGCAGAATCCGGTGTGACTTGTGGTTATTTGTCCCGAAGCTCCGGCTCTGCTCCCGGCTCTCTTCCTCCAGAGCTCCCGGCACTCAGTAGCTGTCTGTCCCTCCGCTCCGTCCGGTGCATTTAAAAACGCCTCACACGCTCAGACTCAGTGTGGCAACATCGCTCGCAGTATATCTGGTCAATTTTTCGTGCTCTAACATAGCGTGCGAGTATGTTAGGAAGACACATGTCACTGCTTTTTGCTAATGGCTGAGTGGGCGTTTCCATTTGAACAAGACAGAAAAAAACGCAGATGGAGTCGTCCTTTAACTTAAGGTGCACTTTCTAGCTTTTGTCCGGAACTTTCAGCTGCATCTCACAGTCATCCTCAGTGGATGGAGTTAGCACCTGTTATCATGTGACCAAGGTTCACAGCTAGGTCACATGATGACTTAGCAAATTCCATGTGCTGAGGAAGACTGTGAGATGCGGATGAAAGCTGTGAGTTAGATTGTCTTTTTCCCCTCAAACTACTGTTTTGAAGGTCAAGTATGAACTTTCAAGAAAAATGTTGATTTTACATTCGCAGCTTTTCATACAGGAACTGATCAGCCATAAAAACCATATTGGAGGCTCTGTTATAGGAATCAATTATATATAAAGTTATTAATAAATACATAACATATAAATAATAAATAAAAGGCATAAATATGTGATCAATCCTGTTCAATGAAGGCAAATTTGCAGAATTTGAAATGACATTGATGCGATAGCTGGTACTGCGCCAAACTGAATCCAGTATTACGACTGATTTGCATATGAAATGCATGTCAGATGCAATCAATAAAATTCATGCATCTCCCTGAAATAATACAACGACACATCACAACGACACATGACTTTATCCTCAGCGGGCTCTTGTTAACCCCTTGATATTATGTCTCAGCCTTCACATTCAAACTGCAGCTAAGTTGCACGTTAGCTCCACATTTGCTGACCATGCAAGAGTTTCCTCAGCCTCAGTGCCAGTTTTTTATCTTTGACAGCACAGTTTGCAACATACTGATTGCGTAAACACGACTGCCAAAGCACAAAACCACACCATTCTCCAGCGAAGAACAATCAAGCCCTTTGAGGGGCTGATTGTGGCTGATTGTGATCGAATGACTGGCATTGCTCTTTTTGACTCTTATCGGGCCTCTGCAGCCTCGACCACGATTGTTTTGAGATAAATAAAACACAAAAAAAATCATTGTTTTGACTCAATAATGATTTTATACTGTATATATTTGAGAAGGCTGATTTAATAACAAGGCAAAATAACATTTTATTGAAAGGAGTTGGCATTTGGTGCTGTCTTTGTTTTCATGAGCATAAATCATTTTGTACAGTGTGTGTGCGTGTGTGCGTGCGTGTGTGTGTGTGCGTGTGTATTTCTGAAATGCAGCTGAAATAACTTCTTGGTTCCTCGCTTTAAGTATTTGCTTTGACTTCCACCTGACCGTACGATTTGATTCCTGTTTGGCATGAAGAAGCAGTGTCCGTGCCCACAACATTACTCTGATTCTAATATAAAAAAACAACATGATGTGTGTTTTTAATGGGAAGAGATTTCTAAGAGGTGGAATATTCCCTACCAAAGGAGCATTACAGGTTTATTTCCAGTCTGAATCCAGCATGTCTTTTTATTTCAGAGGCTGGCTCTCTGGGTTCACTGCCACACTGTGATAAATCTCTGGAACACTGTCTGCTTGGAAAGCTCTCAGAAACACTCAAAACTGCTATGCTGTGCACATGTGCAGGAGAGAGAGAGATAACAAAAAACAGAGAGCGGAGAGATAGTGATAAAGAGCAGAAAGAACCTGGGAGATCCAAAGGAGGAGTGGAAGTGTCGGTGACGACAATAATCCTCCCAGTTGTATTGTCACACAGTATTAACACACAGTTGATAAAGCTGTTATGAGACAGTTTGGAGACTGGAAACGTGTCAGAAATCACTCCATATTTACTATATAGTGCACTACATTTACTGTCCGCCACTTTATTTAAGTGTCCAAATACAGAGAGTGACATTTATGCTCGACGGTGGCCTAATAATTCCCACAACTGAGGAAAAAAAGGTGACAGTCCATCGCATGTATTACTTTATGATAACAATCCCACAATGCAAGGCGTTTTATTTTATACTGTAGATAAAAGTGTTACTACAGAGTAAAATCATGAGCGTCTATAATGTAGGGAGGAGTGAATGAGTGAACAAGGGAGAGACTCAAGTTTATTAATACTACAGTTCAATTTAACTTTATTGTTGTTATACTTGTGTAAAACAAAACATAGTCTATATATATATACATAGTCTATATATATATATATACATAGTCTATATACATACAGAGCACTTGAATGGGAAAGTGGTCTCAGAATAGTCTCAGAATAGTGGACTGAAAGTATAAACTTTCACAAAATGGAAATTATCAAGTAGTATGACAAACAAACTCCCATCTGCTGTTGGAGATTACTGTTGAAAACAACTATTTCCAAGGTCAAGTATATATTTCCACCCTCACTTTAAAATGCTAATTAGTAAGTTAAGTACTTGAGTAAAGTTACTTTCCAGTCCTGCTGGTTTGAATCCCCATAAATAACCCTTTAGTGAATACAGTAATAGCTCCGGTAAAGGCAAACAGTAGAGGCCTGTGCTTGTATGGGATTGTCTGACTGCTGTATAAATAATAAGGGAGGGCATTGTATTCTGGTCTCTATAAACAAACAAGACAAATCCTCCCTAAATCCCCCCCAACAGTGCCAGTCAGTCCTGTTTCTTTTTAAAGGGGACGTATCATGCTTTTTGTGATTTTCTGTTATTTTTATACGGTTATGATGTCAGATGTCTATGTTAAACATGGTCAAAAGTTCCAAAACATGAGGTGAATGTATGTAAAAATGCCACCTTCAAGTAAAAAGCCAGGGTTTCGGCCTGCTCTGAACACTTCATTTGCAAAGTTACCTCTGATTCCTCCTCATGATGACGTCAGATTGTTCACACACGCCCACCAACAGTTGTCTGTTTTGTAGTCTTTGTTGTAAAGGTTGTTCCACAGGTTGCTCATATATCAGATCTGATTCAGGCTCAAATGTACGGATGTATATTAGAAGTTTATATTTCAAGTAAAGAACAGGAGAAAGAAGTGAAATCCGACTACTATAGTTTGTTTACGTAAGCCGGAGGAAGTTTCCTGAAGCTAACTAATCAGTGGACTCATCAGGAGGGGGGCTTTAAAGAGACAGGAGCTGAAACAGCCTGTTTCAGACAGAGGCTGAACTGAGGGGCTGCATAAAGAGCCAGTATAAGATAAATAAGGAGGATTTTTTTTCGAACTGTAAATCATGCAAAGATATTCCAGTAGAGCCCCAGAATATAAATTGGACCTGGAAATGTCCCCTTTACAGACCTTTACAGCCTGTGCTCTGACCTCTGACCTCAGGAGATTCGCAATAATCTCTTATTTTCGCAGTAAAATGGCGCTAAATAACCCAAATGTTAAATCCTCACTCTCGCTCACTCTCTGACTTTGTTTGTTGGCCTTAAAGCACGTGGGCTGTGACAACATCCTGGGGTCTGACGCTAAAGAAGATCGATGCCGTGTGTGCGGAGGGGATGGCAGCACCTGCGAGGCCACGGAGGGACTCTTCAACGAGTCTCTACCCAGAGGAGGTAAAACATGACTCCAGGCACCTCAGATTTCCATTCGATCTCCATTCATGTATAGCAGCTTTCAGGCTTCTTTTATTCATTCAGTATGAAAAGGAGGAGCAGAGATTGTGTGTTTTGGTTCGATGACCACATGTGACAAATTTTAAGTCACAGGAGATGACCGTGAAGAAAGCTGAAGAAAGCTTAACTCATCATTTGTCCAAAGGCCAACGCATCCCTGAAGCCAGGAAGATAATCTTTGTCACCCACTGACAGAGCGTATGTTTTTAGCTATTTAGAATCATGTTGTCAGAATATAGAACAAAACCTAATGCTTTTCCCGTTAATTACATCATGGAGTGAGGAAATCAGGAGTAGAGATAGGAGCTTGGTGTTGGCTGTAGTCTGAGGTCGTCTATAGAGAGCTGGAGAGAGACAGAAAACATATTTCTCCTTCTATGGTATGGCTAGTAAACCATCTAAAAATACTGTGTGTGTGTGTGTGACTGTAAAAAAAAAAAGGAGGGGATTGTATTGTCCTCCTGTAGGATTGCTTTGTCCTTTTTGGGTGATTTGGAATTTATTATATATGTGTTCCTTCCTATGTAATATGATACTGTATGTAGCTTTCTGTCTTTTCCGTGATGTAAAAAAACGTCACGTTGAGTGGGAGAAACACCACCGTAATGATGCATGTCCCTCTCTTCCAGGCTACATGGAGGTGGTTCAGATCCCAAAAGGCTCGGTTCACATCGAGATCAAAGAAATTGCCATGTCGAAGAATTACATCGGTAAGCTGTGGTCTTGAGAGGATCAAGTCACACTCATAATTAGACTAATATACACTTTTGTGGGCTTTATTTTTATTAGCTACGTTAGCAAGAAGTTCCCTAGAGGTGAAACCTACTAATTTTAGTGATTGTTTGACTTTTCGTGTAGCGCTACCATGGGGCATTTTTGGTTTTGTTTATTTTCACAGGTCCTTTAATTTTAAAGTCATTCCCTGGAAATTTTCTATGTAATTTGCAAGCCTTTAACAGTTAATTTTTGGGACATTTTACAGAAAGGGTGGTGCAATTTGGTACAAATTATAAGAAAAAACAGTTAAGTTTGTTTAGTTGGTAAGTACATAGTTATTAGATATAGTACATAGTTATTAGACTCTAAACAAAAAGCTGACATAACTGATATAAAATACTTGTGTAAAACAATATATTAGAATATTAGGTTGTTTCTTAAAAACTCTATGATGAGCTGATTTCCCAAATTCCCATACACAGTGCAACCAAATTACATTACCCTTTCAAAGAAGTGTCAGAAGAATTAACACAGCAGCTACTTATAAGAAATTATTCAAAAATGTTCCTGAAAATTAGTAGGAAAGTAAGAGATCTGTAAAACAAAGTGTTACTGTAATTGTTGACAGCGTCTTTAAGAAACAACCTAATATATGTATTTTCTGTCTGTTGAAGTTGATAAGAAAGTAATTTATTAAGGATTTTTGCAAATTAAAATCTACATATGAACATAATATAAGTGGGCACTTACCAGCTAAACTAACTTAACACTTATTTCCATTTTTCTTATAATTAAAAAATTGCACCAACCCCCTTTCTGTAAAATGTCCTAAAAATTAATCGTTAAATACCTGTAAATTTCCAGGAAATTAGAATAACATTAAGGGACCTGTAAAATAAAGTGTTACCTTGGCTTTTACTGCAATATCTCAACAACTATTAGATGGATTGCCATGATGTTTTTTACAGATATTTGTTGTCCCCAGAGGATAAATCCTAATGACTGAATCCTAACGATCACCTGACTTTCCATCTAGCACCAAAAGCAGGAAAATGTGTGACTTATCCAGAGAAATATCTCAACAATACTTTGGTTTATGACCAAATACCTGCGAAACTAATGACATTCCCATCAGCTTCAGCTGCACTTAGTTTTTAGTGCTAATGAGCAAATATTAGCATGCTAACATGCTAAACTAAGATTGTGAACATTGTAAACATTAAATCTGCTAAACATCAGCATGTTAGCATTGTCATTGTGAGCATGTTAGCATGCTGACATTTGCATTTAGCTCAAAAGCACCTCTGTGCCTCACAGAGCTGCTGGCATGGCTTTAGTCTCTTGTAGAGACTTGTTTTCTTATCAGTCCATCAAAATTCACCACAGTGTGATGAATTGGCAATTTGAAACATTAACCTGTTTCATATTATCTGTTCTGTTCTGTGTCAACCACATTTCCAGGGATTTCCTTGTGTCTTTGTTGAGAGCAAATTAGGAGATGCCTTTATCTCCTGTTGCTTAATGTGAAGCTATAAAACAGCGTCTGTGAAAAAAAGCAACAAAAAAACGTACTTGAATCTTTGCACGTGTTTTGGCCGTCTTGGCAACAGACTCATCCGCTCCGTTCCAGACTAAACAAAAACTATTTGCAAGTTGCACTGGCAGCATCAGAACCAAAACAATCAAACAACGGGATTCAATTAAGCCCGTTCTGTGTCTTTTCATTAACAAGAGAAAGACATGTGACAGCGTGTTGAATTTATAGCGGATGGTGTTGATGGAGGACTTAAGTTACACTTTGAACCAGAGAGCTGCGTCAGATTTATAGGGCCGTGGTGACAGCTGCCTGGTCCACCAGGATTATGGGGGATATGATGTCTATATATCAAAGTTTAAAGAGTGCAATTTCGGCTATTGTGTGGACCCAATTTCCCTCCCAAGCAATTTGTAACTTTGTTATGAATTTCATGTGTGACCCCAGCGATAAAGACAATATTTTTCTTTTGTAGCATTGTCTGAGTCCTTGCTATTTAGGTCAGCAAAGTTTGCATTTTTTAATGTTTTATTAAAGCAAAAACTAAGTGAGACTGGAATACTTGTATTCGTAAGACGTAAGACGTATAAACACACTGTTCAAAATAACAAGATCACAATGCTCACAATCAGTGCCAGATGTGCTGGGAATGGATTTATGGAGAAGGGGGATTGTCTTATGTTAAAGAAGAGTAAACTATTGTTCATCTAATCTGCGTAAATGCTGCAGAAGGGAATCTGCAGGCGCGGGCCAGAGAGACAGAATAGCGAGCGGTTGGATCGTTTCTCCTCAATTTGGCCTCATTTCAGCACAGAGAAAGTGGATATTTTCAGATCTGTTGTGCTTGGAGACCAACTTTTGTTTTGACAACCAGACAGAACGGTATTCATGAGATTCGTCCAGGCTTTCACCTGAAGTGTGTTTTCTTTCTCTTCCTAAATTAGACGTATGTACGTGTCGCTGCACGTGAATGTCCTCATCCGCAGAGTGTGTGCACAGGCACGTGTGTGTCTGTCGAGGGATAGAGAGTTGTCAGTGATGATGAAGATGAACAACGGCAGTGACATCACAGCAAATGATTGTCTCCACCTGTTGCCCCGGCTACCGTTCCTGTCTGCTTTTGATTTCAGCTTTCTCAAAGTGTTTCGTCTTTTCTGTGGTTACTCAGCTTTGAAATCTGAAGGGGATGATTATTACATCAACGGAGCGTGGACCATCGACTGGCCCAGGAAGTTTGACATCGCAGGCACGGCCTTCCACTACAAGAGACCCTCAGATGAACCGGAGTCTTTAGAGGCCCTAGGAGCTACCTCTGAAAACCTGGTTGTCATGGTAACACAACACTTCTTTTGCTGTAATTTATCCAAGAGTCTCCTGCATCATTTAATGATAACATAGATTTATGTTATTAAGGGCTGCGACTAATTATTATTTTCATTATCTATTAATCCACCAATTATTTTCTCGATTAATAGTTGTAGTAACTTCCCAGAGCACCATAGTGCCACCTCAGAACAGTCCAAAACTCAAAGATGTCCAGTTCACTATCACAGCACACTAAGAAAACAAGAAAATATGAACATTATGAAGCTGGAACCAGTGAATTTTTGCCATTTTTGCTTTAAAAATGACTTAAACCATGAATTGATTATTAAAATAACTTTTTATAATAATCTTTTTTTCTAAGGCCCAGATCAGACAGAGCGCTTTTTAGCAGTCTGAGGCGGCCTTTTGTAGTTGTTTTCAATGAGAGTGAAGTTTTTTGCTTGCTGCTTTTTGCTGAGCGCCTCGCGTCTTTCCGCTCTATGCGCCTCGTGTTTTTGCAGGAGCAACCTGAACACCTTGAGTTGAAAAAACTTCAACTCAGAGCGGAAAAGCGCCTGACGTCATTGGATGAACCTTCTGTGGTGGTGACGACAGCGAGTGGAGATAACAGTCAGACCAGTTTGGGCCAAACTAGTGGTGGCTGTTCCTGGATAGCCAGAGCTATATGACTTACAATGATCTGAGCAGAAAACAGCAGGTCTGGAGTGAGTTTACTTCACAGCAGAATAACGGTTAGGCTAAGGACAGGTGATGCAGTTGTTCCCTAACAACAACATCAACAACAACAACAACAAAAGAAGCAGCAAGCTGCTCTGCAACCTATAAAAAGTGCTCTGCCTGATCAGGGCCTAAGAAATCATCTTTTCTCTGTTATTTTGGTACAGAGGTGATACCCATGAGACTTTTCTGCTGTTGCTATGGAGAAGAAGCTATTTAGAGGCATGAATCAGAACTTTAGCAAATTCTGTACCACTTAGCTAAAAAGATAATGCAAATGTCTCGATGGAGGACCGTAAACACACTTTTCACAACCTGGCAACCCAAAAATTGTAGTTATTATTGACTTATAACTAATCTATAAAGCATTAATAAATGTTTTTTTGCCATTAACAAACCCATTATTTACAACCTATACACACTTTACAAAGGGTGACTTATTAGAGAGCGCTACTGCAAATTCAGAACATTTCAATGATTGTAATTGGGAACAAACCACTTGTTAATAGTTGCAGAATTGATCAAAAATTGACCCAGAATTTGAAAAGCGAATGACTTAAACAGCTAAATGTTTCTACAAAGTGTAATCTGTATCTTCAACTCACCATTTGCAAGGCAAACATCAATAATTTAATGATTCCTACTGAAATGCTCCTTGGGAGTTGTACTTCTTGTACTTTTGACTTTTTTTTTATTTAATCAAAGAACCAGATATTTTCTAAAGTACTTGTTCATCTTTTGTACTGATGATTCAACCAGAGGAGTTTCATGTCCATTCACCAAATGTTGTTCATGCAAGAAATAAGCAGGACACTTCCGGACACTTGAAATAACTTGCTGGTCCTGTCCTCTTAAACTCAACATCTGGCTGCAAACCTTAGGTGACCCTCAGCCAGTGGTTTGAGCTATTTATATGCGGACAATAAAAAAAAACTTTTTTGGCAGAGTGCAAACACAATGTCACTGAGAGTCTGTTCTTGCATGTTTTGTGCATTAGTGTGAACGCACACTGATTTTTTTTAATGGGTTTCATAACAAGTTTCTTTGTGCATGTTTGTGTGTGGCTGTGCGTGGTTGTGTGCTGATGTGAGGCAACTGAGCATTTTCTTGTAGTAATACTCTGTGGTTTCTGCCTCAACATGAATGCTTAAAATACCAGACCACACAGCACCACTGGAATAGACGAGCAACTGGCCACTCGACCACTAGCCATTTCTTTGTGGCTTGCAAAGCTGTGGCTGACTCCCTTGGTCTCTGCATCCAGCAGACTAATATAAACCCACCAGGGCCTCACTGATCCAGACTCTTCAAACTACATTTAAAGCTGCTATAATTAATATTTTTATATAAACAAAGGATCAAATGAATACAGTGTGTGTAATGTGTAAGAATTATCACCCGACTCTGCAGCGCTACGGAGCGTTTTAGCATCTTTCAGCTTTTTGGTTTGGTTTCATGGCCCACAGCTTTACTGTTTTAGTTCACTCACTCTCTGAAAAGCTACTGTTCTCCAACTGCTCAGCACCAAACTGCAGACAGATAAAGTTAGCGTCTAGCTGGTGAACACAGTGGAGTATTTTGCAGCTAAAAAGCCAGATATTTTCCTCAAGAGTTGGTGGAGACCAAAAATGGAGCTAAAAGCAGAGTGAATGTTGGACTTGCATTTGTTATTTGCTATTTGTTAACACCTTTGTTTTAACAACTTTGTAAGCATATTTTAAGCATAATGCGAGTTTAAGAGCAAAAAACAACTCTATATGAACAGATGAATAATTATATAAAGATTTTTTTTTCATATTCCTAAATTTGTTTTCATACTGAACTCAGAAATGCTACTAAAATTACCTTTAAGCGCTGGCTAACTGTGATATTTCCCTTTTTCTGTCCTCACCTGTTGTTGGCTGCTGCCTCTGCAGGTCCTCCTTCAGGAACAGAACCTGGGAATACGCTACAAGTTCAACGTGCCTATCCAGCGCACAGGAAGCGGCGACAACGAGGTGGGCTTCTCCTGGCACCACCTGCCCTGGTCTGAATGCTCAGCTACCTGCGCTGGAGGTAAGTCCACAAAAATGTGGCTGTAGCTTTACAACCTGAAACCGGTGTTCGTCAGGGTGTTCTTTGACTTCAGTTTAACTTCTGACACAAAGATTAAAATGTTTATGCAGGTGTGTTTTCCCCACTTGGGAAATATATTGAAAACTATATTATAAACCTCTATAATCATCAGCTCACTTTACAGAAGATCTTTCACTCCTGTCAGGTGTCGAGGGCCAAATATAGAAACACTCCTATATCAGCATTTTTTCTCTGGTTACATAGTTTTAAATCAATTCTATCATTTTTATTTTTATGTTATTTTAAGCATTGCATGGGTTAGCTGCCTGTCACATGACATACAGTATGTCTTTTATTTTCTCTGTGAAAAGTTTTTTTTTTTTAAATCTGCATTTCAAATTCTTATTAAAGTTTATTTTTCTATGAGAGAAGAATATTGTCTTCTCTTCTGCCGACCTTCTGCTGTGTTACGGTGGCCAGTTGCCCTTTGAAAAAGAGCACTCCAAGCACTTTGGTATTGAATACCATAACACACTGTGGGTGTTTAAATTCTTTTTGAATATTTCTAACCTTGTCAAATATTTAATGTCTCGTATCTTGTGTGTGTGTGTCATTCAGTAAATCTTCCCCAACCAATAATTCCATAAATGCTGAAGAGCAGTGTGCAGAAACCCAGTATCATAATTAGTGATGGGTTTCCAAAATCATTACTTTATAGATGGAGATTCAGCCTCTAATAAATTCAATATGTATATTTTCCATATTTTAGCTGGAGTAATGAATATGGTGTAATTTCTGTGAATGAGCTGCTCTGCATAGCTTCTGGTTTACCAGCGTTGCACACAGATACGACCACTCTTCCAGAGCGCTTGTCCTACAAAGTCAAACATTCAAAATCTGAAACCGCAGTGAAATGTTGACCATGGCCTCAAGAATGACTAAACCAAACCTTTTAGCCCAAAAGCAATGGGTTTCATGTAACAATAAATAGTGTTTCTTCCCAGTTGTCAAGCGCGGCCTGGACGGGTTTGTAATATTTTGTAAAAGCATGACTGAATAAGCATGTGGGTTTTTCTGAGGAAGGATTTCCAAGTACAGAGCAGAAGTTTGCAGCTATGCCTTTAGATGGGGAAGCACACATGGCCTTCCAGTGTCGTAAACATGCCGTCGCATTGTTGATCCAAATGATCTAATTTGTGTCTACTGTGCGCCTCTGACCACACGGAGCTTTAAATCCGAAAAATGTTACTTAATCATTCACCCATTCGATATAGCAAGCTCAGCTAATCATGAAGTGTTGTTTAATATATCACTACAGTAATAAAATCCATGAAAAACACCTTTTGACAACCTTACAACTGAAACTCTTTAACCCCATGGTTCGCACTATTCCTCCAAACTGTATTTCACTCTCAGCACACAGATGGGTAGATTTTCTATACTTCACGCATATACACACACACATCCATATCTCATTACATCTGCCAGACAAGTCTGCTGTGGGATATGTCCCACGAGGGTCCAAACAGACCCTTTCTGAGTTGGTATGGTATACACGCACACGTGCACACACACACACAGTAGGAGGTGTGACACCGATACGGTAGCCCTCACTCTCTCCATTAGAAGCCAAAGTAAAGAGCGCTCTGCTCTGTAAAAGTGATTTGCCAAGATATCCTGCAAAGAATCAGGAATTTACATGTCTGGATTTACTACAGACTGAAAGTGATACCATCTCCGCTTAAACACAGCACTCGACACGACGGCCGGACTCCATGTTTCTGAAGGGGATTCATGTGCGAGATCAGCTGCGCACTGGGATGCTTTATTGATCGGTCTTTTCCACTACAGGTTCCCAGAAGCAGGAGGTGGTGTGTAAGAGGCTAGATGACAACTCGGTGGTCCAGAACAGCTACTGTGACCCAGACGGCAAACCTCCAGAGAACCAGAGAGACTGCAACACTGAGCCATGTCCTCCAGAGTACGTAACACAGAGGCTTGATTATTCATTTGGTCAACTGATAGAACAATCAGTCTGTAAAATGTGAGACATTAGTGGAAAATACCAATCACAAGTTCCCAGAGCCCAAGGTGATGTTTTCAGATTGCTTGTTTTGTCATATCAACAGTGCAAAACTCAAATATATATATTATACAATGATACAAAACACAGAAGTGCAGAAAAAAGCTTTTGCTAAGAAGAGGATGTTTGGCTTTTGGCTTCATAAATGCACTAAAAGATTAATTGATTATCAAATTACCACTAAGTCCTGCTCTTTAGCTTAATTTAGCCTGCTTTGTTCTGTACCATTGCATATGACAAAAAACTATTTTGTCAGAGAAAGTGTAAAGAATGTTTGTTTGAGAGTGTTTACCTTCATCTTAAACCTGCATTAACTGATTTTTAAAGTTCACACTTGTTTTCAGCAGAAACAAGCTGTAAACACAACAGTGACATTATCACCTTTTAAGTTGATATGGCAAACTTCATAGAAAGCAGAGCAACATTATCATTCATTTGGAGCCATATGTTGGAGCTCTTTTAGCTCTGTTTTGGTCTCCAACTCCTGAGGGAAACGTCTGGCTCCCTAGTTGCTAAATGCTCAACTATGCTCACCTGCTAGTTGCTAACTTAGTCTGTTGTTTGGTGCTGAGCAGGTGGAGTAGAAAGTTTTTTAGAGTGTTTTTTCACTGAAAACAGCGGTCTGCTGTGTCTGCGCTACGCTGGTGAACCAAAACAGTAAAGTTGGGGTCATAAAACCAAAACAATTAGCTGAAAGCCACTAAAATGCTCCTGAGTGCAGAGGTGAACTGCAGAGTCAATTGATAATTCTCTGTGGGTTCGTCAGTACGAGCAACACCTTTCACATTACACAAAGTCATCTGATCCACTGTTAATATAAAAATCTTGGGTATAGCAGCTTTAATTTAATGCTTTTAAAATAAAAACCTTCCATAAAAATGAAACCGACTCATATTAATTCGGTTTCAGTGAGTCCTAGTTGTAAAATGTGTTTGGAAGAAAATAATAAAATAAAATGGCAGTGATTTATAACTTCATATGTTAACTATTTTCAGGGGTTGCCTCGTGCCAAAAATAAGAGCCTTGAAAATGACCACCTGTGTTTGATTGTTTTGGCTTCTTTGCCGATCCTCGAGGGGTAATATACACGTATACAGGTGGAATACGAACTTGTGTTTGGTGGCCAAATGTCCGTAAACTCTATGCTGTAGCTGGAAGCATCCCCAGACTCTCCAATCATGTCTGGAAAAAGAGGGATTAAATGAATCAGGTTAATTAGTTTCAGACTATTTGACAATTATTTGCATGTGAGAGAGTGTGTTGGTGTGTTTCAGCCAAAAAAACAGATAATATCATAAATCTACTGTATAAGTGGCCATTTGTTTTCGTACATTCACACTATAGCCTCAGGTTATTTATTTTCACATCTGTATTCAGTGGAGGCAGACTTGTGGTATCTCATTTATTAGTCATGTCATTATTAGTACTTGAAGGCTATTGCAGTGCATGTGTGTGTTTTGAGTTACAGCGCTGCACATGACGTTTGTGTCTTTTAGGAGGGCATACGCACCTTCTGCAGCCTCAGGAGAGGCCGACTTAAGGAGTCCATGTAAACACAATTGTTTTAGAATAGCCAGGGTTTTATGGGCTCGAGTAATGAAAGCTAACACAGATGTTTGAACACGTCGTTAATTCTGTATACATTCCTTCGAATGATGTAATATCTCACAGGCTGGATGTGTTTGGAGGGCTCTTGTCTGGGCAGTTTTATGATATTAATTCTGAAGTCCGTAGACAGAAGGGTTGAACGAGACGGTCTAATTTTCTGGGGGTAAAAAACTCAAATGGCCTGGCATGGCATGGCACAGCACTGGACACGAACACACACTTAACTGCGTCTGCTATGTCAGAAGAGTTTATCTGCATCATTTATATTTTAATGAATCTTAAAATGGTTCAACTGTTGGTATTATTTCCACATTTTCATTTATACAGATAAGTTTGGAAGTTACTTTAGCAACACTAAAATAGTTGTAGAGAATGTTTTAATGCTATTAAAGAAATTTAGATACTTTGGGAAATATGCATATTTGCTTTCTTCCAGAAAATTAGGTAAAAAGATTTATACCACTCTCATATCTGTACGCCAAGTATGAAGTATAAAGCCAGGAGACAATTAGCCTAGTTTACACTAGATAGCCTAGCCTAGCCAACAAACACACAAGTTACACGTAACTCACTATAAAACCACAAATTGTCATTTTTACATTACAGTTTGTGTACATATTAAACTAATAAAGACACAATGTGTTAATTAGTCAGATTTAGGGGAGCTGCTTGGTGGATTTCTAAACTTTGAATCATGCTAGCTGTTTCCCTGCTTCCAGTCCTCATGTTAAGTTAAGCTAACCGTCTCTTTAATGTAGCTCTGTACTTACTGCAGAGACATGGTATTGTTCTTCTCATGTAACTTTTATAAAGAAAGCAAATACATGTTTTGAGACTGGGCTTTCGAATATAAATTTATCTTGCTTGATATGAATTATTGGTGAGGGGAGTTATATTTAGTGGGTTTTTTTATATGTGTGTGTGTGTGTGTTTGCTGTTCTTTTGGGTGGTGGTGGGTGTATTTAAAATTTTGGAAAAAGAAAGAAGAAAAAAAGTTGCGGCCAAATTAACATACTAGAAGGCTGCCGAGGCAAAAACTGGAATGATAAAAGTTTTAAAACTAGATTTTGACACAGTGCCCTGCTATGAAATAGGGCCTCAAGATTAATACCCACTTTTTCACCTTTTCGAGGCTCTTTTCATTTCAGTTTATATTGTTCTTTAGTGGTGCATATTCCCAAACAAATTTGCAATTAATGAAATAACCACAAACCAATTGACACAAAGTGCACTTGGGGCTTTCGGAGCCTGTATTGGATGGAGAGTTGCTGCTTTGGTATTTTGGTAATCCTGCCTTGAATGCACATAACCATAATGTGATTTTACACACTAACTGAGATTACCACTAGTCTTGTAGTAATTAAGTAACCACAGGGAGTAACATCACTGCCAAAAATCACAGAGCTTGCTCATAGCTTTGGTTCTTATGTACAAAACTGTTTTGTTTCTCTCCTCTAGGTGGTTTATTGGCGACTGGTCAGAGTGTGGGAAGACGTGTGATGGCGGGATCAGGACGAGGACAGTCCTGTGTATCAGGAAGATTGGCCCTGCTGAGGAGGAGACACTGGAGGACACCCACTGTCTGACTCACCGACCTATTGAACGAGAGTCGTGCAACAACCAGTCCTGTCCGCCAAAGTGGGTCACTCTGGACTGGTCGGAGGTGAGACGATATTCTGAGACTAGCTGTTCTCTTTGGCTCATCATGCTGTCAAGATCCGCTTCTCACACCTTCTCCTCCGTCTTTAGTGCACACCTAAATGTGGCCCCGGCTTCAAGCACCGCATTGCCTTGTGTAAGAGCAGCGACCTGACCAAGACCTTCCCGGCCGCCCACTGCCCGAGCCAGAGCAAGCCTCTGGTCCGAATCCGCTGCAGTCTAGGACGCTGTCCTCCTCCACGCTGGATCCCTGGCGATTGGGGACAGGTAGGACAGCCTCTCTGTCACATCACTGCCTGATATAAGAACTAAAAGCCTTTTTTTTTTTAGTTTGGGCACACTTTCAGTGTTCTGGTTAATCCTTTAAAAGGATAGTGTGAATGTTTAAAGATAAAAGATGCACAGATATCTTCCATGTGTTGGTGAATGGTTAATGTAATTTACACCTGGATGACACACACTGGGTTCTAAGCAGGCCTGTGACGTGTGTGTGTGTGTGCGAGTCCAAGTGCTCCAACAGGCCTGGAGTGTGTGATCAGTGGCAGTAATATCCCCCTGGCTGTTTGAAGTTTATCTTTTGCCACAGACCAGGCCTCTCTATCACTTCCAGGAACACGATTTAGAGGAAGACCGAGGAGTAGCATTCTTGGGCTCACCCTGACATGACTTAGTGCGCTCAGCGAAGCTGTTGAACACTTTACAACACAGCTGACTCATGTTGGTGAGCGCACGCCAAAAAACGTGCGTCAGAGAGAGTTGTATCTACAAAAAGTATGGCTTGTTATTTTGCAGGGTTTGTTAATAATTTAGTGTAAAAGTGGAATTTTAAACAGTGTGCTCTGATGTTTAGAGGACGGTTGTGAGGGTCACTGATGTTCCAGTGGAGGTGATGTCATTGGTTTCAGCTCTGTGTTGTTCAGGTCAGAGGTCGGAGGTCAAGAGTCAGGGAGTCTAGGTCGCAGGCTTCTCCTCATAACGGCCACATGTGCGTTTACACACAAACATCAACAACACACCTTTACAATTCAATCAGTGCCAATAACAGTCGTAAACAGAGCAGACCTGACTGATAACCTCAGCATGGTCCATCAAAGAGCCGAGTCGAGGTTAATACCTCGCAGAGCAACAGCTGGAGTCTGCTCTTACACAGCACTTTCTCATGCGCTGCAGAGGTGTGTGTACAGCCCTCTCCCTCTGTCTCCACCTCTTCTTTCTTTGGCTGTAATTACAAGCTTCGCCCTCGCTGCTCCGGTCCCTCGCTGGCCGCCTCTAGAAGCGCCAGAAAGGAGAGATTGTTGCCAGCTACCGAGCGCCTGGTCTCCAGGGCCAAAAGGTCACTGGTTCAAATCCCACTTAAGTCGCACCATTGACGTACACCATCTGTCATGGCCGGCAGAGAGCCCTAATAAAGACTCTCTAATTGGGAAGGGATGACATGCGAGCTCACTGATCTGAGGCAGCCAGATAGGATCGCTGAAGGTGACAGAAAGCCTGGTAGTTTTCTCGTCAGCGGGGGCAGCTATTTGCTGATGTCTGGATTCATATCACAAACTGCTCACACATAGTGATGGCTGACAGGTGTGTTGTTTCTCAGCGCTTCCAAAGTCGGCTTGAATGCATTGAGTAATTATAGAGATATCTGTTGGCATCTACTGCAATTGTTTTCGAAGGCTTTCATTTTTTCTTCTTCTACAGAGCAGTTTAATGGCCACCGATAGAACTAATCTCAGTTTTTATTACAACTGGCACATTGATAGAAGTAAGTCAAAGACATGCAGGTGCACATTTTGGGTTCAGAACAACAGGCTTTTTCACGTCGCAACAAATATTTTCTCCTTTAGTTCTGTGGTCATGGCAAGTCCATCGAATAGAGCAATTTTTCATTTATTTGTTTTGCTTATTCTCTTAAAAAATTAAGCCAATATGGACCATATGCTAACGGATACATCAGACATTTGATATTGCAAACTTTGAACCAATTAATTTTGCAGCTCAGATGCAGAAACAGGGAGAGAGCCACACTTCAATGTTGTTTTTTGTGATAATGAGGGAAATAAAGTATACAGGAGAGGATGTAAAAACAAAGATTTTAACAGAAAGCCAAAGAAAACAAATATGTATTAAGATGCTTTTTAAAGGCCTAAGTTGGTTTCACTTTTTAGCCTAACATGACCTTCTGAACACTTTCACATATCAGTACTTTTGAATGTCAAAATGAGTCCAACAACTGCAGTCTGGTTAATGTCAAAGAGACGGACTTTCATGTTGGATCTTGAGTTTCTTCTACAGTTGACTCCCCATCCAAAGCATACGGGCTTGACTTGAGTTGGATGATATTAAGTCTAACTTTGGCCTGTTGGTGTGAAAAACGCTTGCTGAATGTGTGAAAAATGAAAAGAGACAGTGGATGTACTTTAATATTGCACAAGTCCAAATTACCACATTTAACCAGCTTCTCACTTGTAGTTTGTATAGTATAGCACAGGACTTATAACTGAGTAGTTAACGAGTCATAATGCAAGAATTCATTAGTTATTTATTTATTAGATAATGATCAAACGTCTCAGTCAACAGACGAGTCCTCATTGCACCTGTGGTCAGCATATTCTGCTGGATGCTTTTGCCGCTTTGCTTCTGGAGTTGCAGCTGTATCAGTTTATTTAATGTTTGTATATAACAGTATGAGCCAGGCTGTAAGAGCATCCATCCAAAAGACACATTTTGGCAGAAGCAAGACCTGATTCAGCCCAGTCTCCTTCCCGCGTGCGTACTGGTCGAAGCTCAGCTCTCAGTCTGAGAAGAATTAAAGTGGAATTCCTCCGCACAAACAAGAGGAGGCAATTTTCTGTCTGTCTGTTTCTCTTTCTCTCCTTACACATGCACAAAAATGTGCACAAAAACTTTGTGAGCTACAGTTGACCTGGATACTCTGCATAGGGAAACACAGTCACTGACAGGCAGCCAGTTGAATCAGACAAAAGGGAAGGTGACTCTGGCTGGCTCTGTCTGCTCGCTGCCTCCGTGCCCTGATGATTGGTTGATTGGATCAAGTTGTGCCGTGTATGTGCGGGGATTACTCAGAATGGCTGAGTGTGTGTCTGGTTGCCCAGCGCTCAGGGTCATAGAAGAAAGATGGTCCTCATTCACCTCATTAAGTTGAAGAAACCTCTTCTTTGGCTGCACATGCTCCTGTAGAGGCAATAAGTCCTGCTCTGCTGTTTTCTCTTACAGTGTTCGGCGCAGTGCGGCCTCGGCCAGCAGATGAGGACGGTGCAGTGTCTGTCCTACACCGGGCAGCCGTCTAATGAGTGTGCAGAGTCCCTCCGACCCACCACCATGCAGCAGTGTGAGAGCAAGTGCGACGCCACCCCCATATCCAACGGCGACGGTAAGATGACGAAACGTGCCCACATCTGAGTCTGCCATCACATTTTATTAGCGTTGGCTCGACTCGTCTGTGTGACGAGTTGTCTGCTTGCAGTTTTCATCATGAAGAGAATGTGTGGTCAGATGCAGGTTTCTATTTAAAACTGCAAAACCTTCATGATGGTTTATGTGAATACCTATTGTGCACTACGTGCATTGCTTTCACACAAAAGGTTATAAACTGTCTCTATCATCATCTTCACTGTTCTACTATGACCTTAACACGCTTGGATGACACACTCCTCTACACTTTGCCAGCTACATTAATCTTTCCAGTGAGGTTGGCTCCTGGTCAAAGCGAAGCAGCTCAACCCTCCATATACACTTACACATGATGGATGGCTATTCAGATGCACAGAGAAGGGCCTTTCGATTAGCCTGAATGGAAAACGTGAGCAGAGTTTACAGGCTGGCTAATGGGATTAGCTGTAGGCTAATTGTTCCTTTACGGACAGCAGTGAGGCAATGTCTCGTTTCATTTGGCTCTGCAGAGGCAGGGGCCGAAGCCTAATAAGGGAAGACACTCTGATCGTGATAAGGCATTTAGAGCACTGGCTGTCCGGCATCCAGCAAGCTGTGTGTGTGTGTGTGTGTGTGTGTGTGTGTGTGTGAGTATGCGTGTGCATTGTAGGGATGGCAGACAGCCCAGTTAGTGAATGAGGCCAGGATCTGTCTCAGTCGTAGCCTCTGCGTCCAAGTATAGTTGCAGTTTTATTCTGTTGAGGCCTGAGGGAGATGCACTAGCCCTCATGTGGCAGGTTAGCCCCGGTTTGTGCCATTCATGTGTTACCTTTGAGTCACATTTGAGTCACAACACCAAGCATTGGACCGTCTCTGAAAATCCCAGAACACTTACCACTTTTCTGAAGGTATTTCAAGAATCCTAAAAGACTTTTCAAACCAACTGAATGAAAAAAATATTCGTCTGCTGCACCATAAAAAAAGATGTTTAACCTGTTTCCCAAATTGCAATTATATCAGAATAGCAGGAAGTGACAAATGTCTTTGCTCTTTTGCAAAACGCAGCAAAAACTTAACGTTGTTTTGTATGAAAATATAAAATATTGGAAAGAAACCAGAGCTGCAACAATTAGTCAAAATTAATCAATTAGTTGATTAATTTTACTTAATCACATTATTTGTTTCAGTAATCAGTAATTAAAAGTGAAAATTTTAAAAATTCTCTGGTTCCAGCTTCTTAAATGTGAACATTTGCTGTTTTTCTTTGACATATGTCAACAGTCAATTGAATATCTAAAGATTCTGGACTGTTGGTCAGATAAAACAAGCAAATAGAAATTAATAGTAGTAAATTGCAGTTTTTAAACCACTTTTTACCATTTTGGAGACTTGAATTAATCGATTAATCAAGAAAATGATCTGCAGATTAATGGATAATGAAAATAATCATGAGTTTCAGCTCTAAAAGGAAACATCAAGTTTTTTATGCATAACAACAAAACAGGGTGATTGTTTTTATGTATTTATGTACAGACATTTTTTTATAGTGATGAGGTTTTAGGTCATCTCCATATCTTTAAGACTAAGCTGGCCTGTTGTGGTCCACTCTTTCCAGCCCTGCAGAACTGCTCCAGACCATCAGGACAGAGCCTGTCGATCAGGGTCTGACAGCTGACAACCTTAGTATGATGCTTTTGTATAATACTAAGGTTTAGTATGATGATAACATATTTTATATTCACAGATCTTTTCATTTTGGTTCACGCTGTGCAAATTGAGACATACTGTATCATTTCTGGCTACCATCTTTGTTTGGATTAGGAAATAGAGGCGTAACTTTGGAAACGGGTTAAAATCTTTTCTTTTTTTTTATCGTGCACTAGACTGAATATTTTTACATCTAGATGATTAGAGGAGTCTGGAAATACCTTCAGAACAGCGTGAAGCGTTGTTAAACGACCTGGGTTTTTCAAAGATTGCCAGGTAATTATTTTTTTCGGAAAAAAATCAGTTGCTTAGTGTTGTGACTCAAAAGCAGAGTCATACTCATGAAAAAAACCCATAAAACATTAAAAAGTTATTCAGGAATCTTATTTAAAATGTATTAAAACTCTTCACCATTTATTTTAGAACATCTGTCTCTAACCCGGCTCGTTTCTTTCTCTCTCCAGAATGCAAAGATGTAAACAAAGTGGCTTACTGCCCGCTGGTACTGAAGTTCAAGTTCTGCAGCCGTGCGTACTTCAGACAGATGTGCTGCAAGACTTGCCAGGGGCACTGACCCTTGGAGCACAAGAGCGAGACGAAGCGAGAGAGAAAGAGAGAGAGAGAGAGAACAAAAGGCAAGAAAGATGGAGGGAGGCTGATACGGCACTGAAAGGGAGAGAAGAAGAAAACAGACTGAAAAAAACACACTCTGGACCAGTGGAAGAAAGGGGATCTGCGCTGGTGAAAGAGCGGGAGAGAAGAAAGGATTTCCCTGTTTATCACACCTGATCCTCCTGCCCTCCATCATGGTGGAATCCAAACCACTGCTCAGCCCATAACGCTGACACAAACTTTTATTATTTTTTGTTTTTTAATTTTCACTTCTGTGAAGTGGAACTTGGAAGATTATTTGTTGGTGATGTTATTTTTATTATAATAATAATTATTGATATCATTGTTAGTCTTCCTCCGTTGTTTGTTGTTTTATGAATCCAAAGTGCTGGACACATCGCTCACAGAGGATGTACCCCGGAGATGGACAGACGGAGGGGGAGGACTCCTCACTACAGGAGGGGGATGGGAGTTGGAGGTGTCGGGCTCCTGTTTTTGGGACGACTGTGATGGTGCTAAATCGGCAGGCAGACGTTTGGCTTCGGTGCACTTTTTGTGTAAATACTTTGCCAATTACCGCTCATATACAACCCCATCAATGTACTGTATATTTATTGTACAATTCCAAACAGAGTCAAGACATTGTCCTCTGATCATGTTTTTGTCAGATAGTAACCTACTGTCTTGGAAGGGAATGTAATGTGATTGAAAATATTACATACTGTAACATACGCTAAACCCTTATATACTGTAAGGATTTGTATATTATATATGATGTTAATCCAGGATCAGAAAATAACACGTGGTTATAGGAGGATTTTTAAATCACTTTAATTTTTTTTCTTTCCCCAGACGGGTGCCTTAGTTCGTAACACTCAAATAAAAGCTCACCCAGTGTCAGTCAGCTCTGACCATTAGTCCAAAGTAGTATGAAGATATTGTCAGACGGTGCCTGGGCCACATGAAACACTGTTACCAAACTGGCCTTTACTAAACATCCCATTGAGGAGCTTTCAGTTCACGATTGAAGGTTCATTTTGAAGGAGCATAATCTGTAAAGCAGCTTGTTCATTGGGATCACAACACACAGTCACTATTTCTTACTCTTTTCAAGCTGGATTATTTAATCAAATGTCAGTTAGTTGTCATATTTTTGTATTTCAGCAGCAAGCTAAGACTTAAAAGAATTGTTAAACATTTTGGGAAATACGCTTATTCGCTTTCTTGTCGAGAGTTAAATGAGGAAATCAACACCTCTCTCATGTTTGTATGCTGAATGTAAAGCTACTTTCAGGAGATGGTTAGTTTAGCTTAGCATAAAGACTGGAAACAGTTAGCCTGGCTCTGTCCAAAGTTTAAAAAAATCCACCTACCAGCACCTCTAAAGCTTACTAATTAACACATTATATCTCATTTGATTAGTCAATTTATTGATTAGTCAATCATTAACTATTTTGATAATCAAATATTCAAGTCTTTTTTTTTCAAAGAAAAAGTGTTGAAATTCTCTCATTCCACCATCTCAATATTTTCTGATTTCTTATGGTAGTAAACTCTAAAATATCTTTGGGATGTTGACTATTGGTCAGGACAAAAGAAGACATTTGAGGATGTCATTTTGGGCTTTAGAAACACCATTTTCTGACATTTCATAGACCAAACTAATTGTCTAATTAAAAATAATGATTAGTTGCAACCCTACATTTGTTTAATTTGTACAGAAAGTGTAAAAATGCTTTCTGTACATGTTGCATTTTCAGGAAGTCTCTGCACCTGGCCAAGAAATAGTCAGACACATAACTCCCCAAAAAACCCATCTTGCCATCTCTATACTTCTGTTTTTGTATGGATTACACAAACAAGATTAAATGTTAATTTGTGCTAGTAGGCAGATTTAATTTTAACTTTGGACTGAGCCAAGCTAGCTGTTTCCAGTCTTTATGCTAAGCTAAGCTAACCATCTCCCGGCTGAAGCCTCACATGTAACCTACAGATTTGAAAGTGGTATCAATTTTCTCATCTAATTCTCGGCAAATAAGTGAAAAGGTGTATTTTTCCAAAACGTTGATTCCTTTAAGTAAATATACACACACATCACATTCATTGTGGATATGTTGGCAGACCACGCTAATGTGGTCCCTCCCCTGGGGAGGGGAGGATGTAGACACACCTCCCTAGATAAAGTTTCCCCCTTGTCCTCTTTCCCTTTACTCTCATGTCCTCTGTCCCTCCTCTACTCCCCTCGCTGACGGAGAACAACAGTGAAAAGACAAAAACAGCCAACTCAGTGGTGCTTTTCCCCTCTTTTATTTTAATTTTTTTAATTTCCATGGAGTACTGTGTTTACCTCTTCTTTTCCTCCCGCTCTGCTCCGAGGGTTACGGCCTTCCCAGGCTTCTGGTGCTATCAAGTGGGTGCTTCCATTCAACCCTCTCCAGAGTGCTTAAAAGTGAGGCTGGATCCAAACAATATGAAATAATATCCTTGTCAATATCTCTGTTGGTAAATGCTGGTCATGTTATTGTTTTGTTTGTATCTGTTTATACCTCACACTGGGAATTTTTTTTAACCGTGTATTGTTGTTTGTGCTACCAACAAAAGGACACTCACCCAGTTATAACTGATCCCTTTACCCAGGTGACATTTCTGCTGGTGTAGGGGGTTGTGAAAGGGAAACACCTATGAAACGTCTCCATCACACACACTTGTTATGGAGGTCCATTAGGAGTCCTTGAAATCTGAGAGACAATGCAGGAGTGTGCAAGGATCTCATCGGAGCTGTTAACAACTAATTTCTATTTTGCTGCTGCTACTTTTTTGTAGCCACCTTCAGTATGACAATGTCGGGCAGATTTTATTGGTTACAAAACCTTGAATGAGGCAGTCGGGAAAGGACAGTGGGTGCTGAGAAGCATTTGAATCCAAACAGCTTGGACTAACTCTACTGGCTGTCGGATACGGAGCCTCCAGAAAAAGAAACTGAGAAGAAGTGAAATCAATCAAACTGGTACTCATTGCTGTGAACTTGGATGTTTGAATGTCACATTGCTTATACCTGTACCTAAAGTGCAAGAGAAATGTAAAGCATCATGTGATTAGTTGCATATATTTTATATTCAGTATTAATGTTGGTACACTGTTACTAATTTTTTTTTCAAATGTAAATTATATGCTAATTTATTGCGTTGTCTCACTTGTACATTTATTTCACTGCATGCAAACTGAAATTTAGCATAGTGAAAAAAATGCAGTGATACAGCCCTTCACCAACATTTTTTTTAAAGTAGATACAATAAAAAGAGCAGCTTTTAAAGAGACGCAGTGTTAGTGCATTCATTCCCCCCCCCTCCCCGCTTGTCAAAACACATTAAAACATTTGTAGTCGAAGAGGAAAAAGCTCAACGTACACCGAGTATCAAATAAGAAGTGCTGGTGCCAGGGTGGATGCTCTGTTCTCACAGGCTTTAAGAGATATATACTCTTGTCCTTTCACTCAACTCTTGGAAGGCTCCCTCAGCATGAGAACAGCTAATGGCATCACACCAGGATACCCGTTACCACCACTGAAGAAATCCATTCATTCGCTGCCTCAGTTTAGGGTGACCGAATCGGAGAAGGAGGGCAAGGTTTGTAAAAGCTTTTGTTCTTACCTACCTAACTCCCGACATGCCAGCTCCATCATCCTTTGAGATACAAACATAATACACGTCAGCTGTCAAACACCTTTCTGAACTGTCCCAGCTCTGTTGCCACAGCATTGGTGTGGAACTCTCCTTCCTCTCATCCCGGCCTCAAGTGTCTGGATTCACTCTGAGGGAGCTGCGAGGTTTCCACTCTCCTTGGTAATTAATTCCAAATAAACAGTAACTAGCCCACTTGGCTGGGAAACGCCGCCGTCTCCTTCTAATCCACAGTGTCCAATTACAGAGGGAGACAGATGGCCTGTTTGGTCTAATGTAACCAGTTTAGAATACCTGTACGTCTGGCCCAGCTTCTGTCTCCCGCGCTGGCCCGTCTGCAGGGGTCTGTGATTACATTAGTCCTAACCTGCAGAGCTGAGGGTGACAAGGAAAAGGCGAAAAAAAGGAAGGTGATGGAGTTCAGGCTGAGGGATTCTGTATCTGCAGGATGACCTGACAACTCTGAGGTGGCTATAAACGTGCTTCACACGAACCATTCGCACACGGTTTTGTGCGGACATATGTCGACGATACCTCATTGTAAACTGAACATACAGACACAAGGTTTTTCTTGAGAAGTGTAAGCTGTCCACTGGATACTGTGTGTGTACACATGGCCAGGAGGCCTCCAGATGATGAGGCAATAAAACTAGGATTGAGTTCTGGTAT
Organism: Scomberomorus guttatus; assembly: GCA_038419695.1. Lineage (NCBI taxonomy): Eukaryota > Metazoa > Chordata > Actinopteri > Scombriformes > Scombridae > Scomberomorus > Scomberomorus guttatus. The sequence continues at coordinate 4,153,275 of CM076463.1, forward strand.
TGCATTGGTATTTATTTCTGTATTGCCAAGTTTTTCCATGGTTTTATCTCTGAGGCACTGTCAGCACACAACAAAATGAAGACTACAGAAAAGTACTATTTAAAGGGGACGTATCACACACATTTCCAGGTCTATATTTATGTTCTGGGGCTTTACTGGAATATCTTTGCATGATTCACAGTTCAAAAAACTCCCTTTTGTCTTATAATTGCCCTTTATGCAGCCCCTCAGTCTGCTATTTTAGCTTCTTACTCTTTAAAGTCCCCCTCCCGATGAGCCCACTCTGTTCTGATTGGTCAGCTTCTGGAGGCTACATAAACAAACAATAGTAGCAGGATTTCACTTCTTTTCTGAGCAAAACTCAGGAGAGACTCAGCAGCCAAACATTTCTCCGTTCTATGTTTAGCGTCGTCAGGTTAGGCTAACCCGTTGTTGCTAAATTTGGAGCTAACCCCCTTCACTTTTCCAGCTGTTGGGGAAACAACAGACAAGACTTTTCTTTGTCTTGAGAAGCTGCAGCATTTATTAACTGACACACTGTAGCCTGTACTGTACATTTACAGCCAGATTGACAACTTACTGCCAACCTTTTCCTCTGCTCAGCTCGTATTCACCATCACTTTTCTGCCAATCACACTCGCTCAAACACACACTCGCTACGCACACACATTACACCCTGCCCTATTCCTTAAAAGGAGCTACGCTACTAAGAGTTTCCCAGGCAACGACACAGAGGTTGACTCACGTTTTGGAACAGCACTGCACAGAAAGGCCCCCAAACGCTATTGATTTCCGAATGAATGGACATTTGGCGTTAGTTTTGGCATTAAAAAAATATTCTTTTGGCCTGGTGGGGGTTCTCGTTGTCCTGGCGGTCTGCCAGGCCTGTACAATTATAGGGGAAACACTGTGACATCATAAGAGTATAAAAATAACAGAAAATCACAAAAAAAATATGTCCCCTTTAACTCTTTTATTCCAGCATGTTGACTTTATTAGTCAAGGGGATGATATGAGTCTCCCTGACATGTACCATGTGTATTTGCCTGAATAAGTGACAAGGTGATTTCCCAGTACATCCCAGCCTGCTTATGATAAGAGGTGTAGAGAGGATGGGGACCAGATTTCTCCATCTACTCTTCAAAAGGAAACTACTGACACTGAGAGAAGCCATCGCTGTTGCTTATCAGCAAGTTAATATCCGTCACAAGCTGCATGACAGAACCTATGCAAGATAGGCCCAGGATAAGCTATTAACAATCATTAGGAAGGCATGAAAGCAATCATGCGTAACACGTTAAAATTACGCAGAAAGCATGCTAGGATGTATACAATTAAGTTTCTCGGGGGGTAATCGTCTGCCTCGCTTTGGAGATTGAAACTCCAAAGATCAGTGGCTTTATTCTTGGCTGGGGTGCCCGGGGACATACCCTGGCTTTAAACTTTAAGACAGTGGGTGATTGTGTATTCTCCAGCTGGAAGGTGTGAGGATTAGCTTAGCGACGAACAACATAGCTCTATAAGGGTTTATCTCTTTTAATCAAAGATGCCGTGGTACTGCAGTGTCATCGATGAGTGCTTGAAGCGTTTCGGACACTCTCCCGCTTGAACACAGTGCAGCAGGGCAAACGGCTCCAGATGGTGTGGCTGGAGACAGTGCACGCACGGTCCCGGGGGGTCTGACAGGCCGGAATGCTGGCCTGGGATGGGAAGGTCACGGCTCCAGCACCTGCTATCTACTGGGGTCTGTTTGGGCTCTGTCCTGTTAAGCCCTGCTGCTTTTTCCCACAGCTGAGGCCCAGATTGAACTGCCGTGGATGAGATCAAAGCCCTGAAGGGCACTGGCTGCACAGGAGAGGGCAACAGCCACCCCATCACATATACCAGGAGGATGTATTTTTTCCTTCACACCTTCAAAGATGTGAAGAGAAATACTTCAGCTGTGCACCACTGCCGCTTTCAAAGCTGTTTTGCTCCTCGTCTAGAGCTCTGCACGTCCCTAATCAGCTGTGAATCATACCAACAGATATATACTGAACTGTGCATTTGAACAGGTGCTTGATTACACCAGAAAGCGGCGCAGCCAAATTCATTTGCACTTCCTTGCAAAACAGGTGGTGCTGGAAGCTTGGTGATATAGTGACTTCTTGCTGGTCGTGCAGTGGGTTTGTAGTAGTTTAGCTAGTTTTATTAATGGCGAAATGTAAACAGAAGAGTGGCGTTGCTTCTCATTTGGCAAAACAGGGATGTATGAAATTGGATAATGTAACAGGGAGACTCTCAAATGACGGCTATGACCTGCAGGGGTCACGTGACTGATAGAGACAGCCATAGCCATCAGTAGGCTAGTTTTCGGTGGCCATGTTAGGTTGACTAGTTGAAGCCTACTGTAAAAGAAGGTTAACAGTAGAGAAGAATATATTACATCAATCATTGAAAAATTTGTAAAACTCTACAGCAAAGAGGAAAATACATTAAAGCTGTTCATCAACCTGCTGCCTTTCTTTATTCTTTCATCTCTGTTTAGTTTTGAAAAATTGTGACAATTTTAAAAGTAAAAACGTTGGCCATGAAAGAAACAAACTGAACTCTCTAAGTAGCCAACCTCCCTCCAAAATTTGACATATTCATGATGAATTTGCATGCAAACATGAAGTTTAGTTTATCAGATTTTGAACATTGAGGCTAAGGGCTCACACATCGGTAGTAAAAATGCTAGTGGATGCAAACTCGCAAGCAGAAGTGCTAGCCTGGCTACCCCCATTGGTCACGTGATCCTCTCCTTGCAGGATGTCCATGAGTCTCCCATGTGACAGCTAATATGACAGCTTTCTGCTGATTCTTCAGTTCTTTTGGTTTCCTCAGTGGTCAGCACTGTCAACAGTTTGGTCAATGGCGCAAAATTGTGTTTAAAGTTTACCAAAAGTGAACTCTATGCAAACACACTGCCTAATCGCCTTAAACTCTATCTTTCTTAGTACTTTTCACAACATTGTATTTTAAAATTAATTAAGCTATATCGCCAGGGGGCGCCACGTCCATGGTTCATGTCTGGGGACCTTTGTTGCATCTTGTTCTCCAAAACAAATGTCAGGGTCACTGATCAGTCTTCAATCTATAAAGGCCAGAGTACGCTTGAAACACAGTTTGAACAAAGCGTCATCTGACCACATCTAAAGGCTGTTTGGACTGGCCCACATTCAAAGGCGGGGTGAAAAGCCTTCTGTCATAGAGAGGGGTGAGATGCAATAATCGTCCAAATTAGGATAATAGTGCACACTTTCAGAGAGTGTCCCCTCGAAGGCATTCATGTTGATGCACTTATTTGTACACATAAAAAGTTACGGAAGTCATCGTGCTTCCAACTAGCCAATCGCTGCATGAAGTGAGTGTGATTGTCGGTTTAGGAAAATTACCAAAATTGTTGGACACAGTGCCCCCAATTTCCATGTCAGAAAACTGTGGGGGGAGGGGGTTTACAACACTGACTCAACAAGCACTTTGCTTGAAGTATACTGAGGTCTTAACTCCTCCGGCTCCATGTATGTTGTGGTTCAGCAGGTAGCTGGGTCACCTTTAAGGGATGCCTCTCTGTTCCTATACTGTCCTCTGTCAGCAAGAAAGACAGCAGGTAAGTGGATTAAGTGTATAAAGGATCAATAGCCAATCACTTAGGCCAATGGAGGAAAGCCAAGAGCTTTTGCTTGGTTGGATGAGGCTGAATAATATTGTATGTATGTGTGTGTCATCATTTGGGTAGATGGTGCTCTTGAACAGAATACTCTATGTACAGCATACTTATGGACATCTTCTCTCAGGAACATTATTAAATCCATCAAGAATGAATTATGTAGTGATTTAGCCTCTTCTGCTCCAACTGCCCACAACTAATAAATGACAGCAAGTTAATGAGGACAAATGATAATGGGGCTGTGACTACTCACAGTACAGAAAGCTTCAAGGCTCATAGTTATTACTCCGTTCAGTTACATTGTAATGCTGTTTCTGTCTCCGTTTCATAGTCTACATGTCCTTCAATCTCAACAAGGAAAAGGTGAATCTTTGCATAATACACGGACATACTGAGGACATCCAGGAGAGTCACATTTAGGGTTTGACAGCAACCTTGATGGTCCGCTGTAATGTGAAGCCAAGATCGATTCTTGTAGTAGCTTGTAATTGTAATTATGTTCTGAGGTAAAACAGTGTTTTATGGAGGAATAAGTCATCTATTTCATTGTGTGTGTTGGATGTCCTTAATGCAATCTCTCCGCTCTCTCATTACAATAAAAATGTGGCTGTAGAGACAAAACGATCTGCTTGCAGGCAGTTTTATCAGTTGACTAGAGAGAGACTGAAGAGAGTGGAACTCTGTCAAAGTCCTTTATAAACTATGCAAAGGTGATACTACTCTGCTGTAAAGTCAAATTGAAGTTAAAAAAAAACAAAACTTTTTCCTCTTGTGCACCAAATCTCAATATTGGGGGACAACTCTGTTTATTTTTATGTCAAAAAACAAGGTATGAACACACAGGAAAGGCCATCAAACTGGCCCACCATACAAAAACACTGACTATTGTACGTTTTTCAGGGTATTTGGGGGAAATCTCCAACAGCCAAATGTCAAAAAGGTATTTTAAGAAGGTAACAAGATGGACAGCTGTATCAACAACAAGAAGAGAAGATGAAAACACACTTCAGTGAACATGACCATGGAGCAAAACCTGCCTATAAACAAAAAAAATGTGTGCCTTTAGTTTGTTTGTTTTCAGATACCCAATAGCAGATAGCTAGCCACTTGTTTCCCTGTTATGAATCACTTTTATCTTCTTTACCTGGGGCTCTGAGTTTACATACCTCAGATGCAAGCAGGACAGCAGTGGAAGGCAGACAGGGGCAGAAATAATGACTCCAAATACGTGCCCTTTGCTTTCACAAGAGTCTACAGTTTGTTGAAACCACATTTGCAACAGAAATGTCATATTTCCATCATGTTTTCCACATTGTTTTCTTTCCTTTGAGCTTTGACTGCCACTCTTGTAATGACATCATCTCGTGGTGTCCTCTTCTTCCTCAGTGGTTTAATGGCACCTGGCTGGAAAATTAGCGCCACCAACTGTTTAGCTTGATGATCCAACTGCTTTGCATAACAGTAGTGGGAGGAAGCATGCATCAAATCGGATTTTCTTTTGCAGATTTTTCTGGAAATTCTGTTCAAATGTGTGCTACATTTGGATGGAACGCTGACTTACGACTGGTTTGCATTAGCTTCTACACTAAAGCAAAGAGCCAAACCACACTATGGCCCCAACTAGCCATACATTTGTGGGCTTTCACCAAAATTCAATACAATACCTATAATACCACTCTTTCTCTAGTAACCTCTCACAATATGGAATAAATTCACCCAGACCTTAAAATATAAATGGAAATATTTTATAAAGTCCAACTAGGAGGTTAGATAACAACCACCTTCCATGTAACTCAATGCTAAATATTCTTTCAGTTTGAAGTAAAGTATTTCTGAGGTTTGCTTTTTTGAGTTTAACCTTGGTCTTAGTTGTAGTCCTGGGCTTAATTTATTGTTTACACTAGTTTCCTCCAGTGTGCTCCATCTCTGAGAAATAGTATTCATTCCTGATCAGACTCGTCCAATTGCTGTGGTATTGGAAATTTCATGGGCAGGCCCTGCTTGGACCTCATGTTTGGCAAGATGTGGAGGAATGAATGTTATTGTTAATGTCCCAACACCCGGGCAGTCTCTGAATTACACAGCACTGGCTGGCATCTCTTTGTCTCCTGACATGCACCTCTGCACTGACATGTAATTTTCAAGGTGTGCCCCAGTAGTCTTAACTGTGATCCACAAATGGAAGAGCAACAAAAGACTGCTTTGTATTACTGTATCATCTTAGCAACACCAGAACATGCTAATTTTGCTCCTGAGTAATACAAGAAGCAGAATATAGCTCGTAGAGGGGGGAAAAAGAGAGGTAGTGGTGTAATGTGGAGGAGAAAGACTTGGCCTATATGAAAAATAAATCTTATAAAGTAGCTGTGAAATATGATCAGTGACGTGAGGATATTTATCCAACTAAAGCATATTAAAGGAGAAGGGGGCCCTGATTCAGTTTATGTTAACAGCCCTTCTACTAGTGGAGACAAAAAAAAGCTGGTAGGCATCGAGGGAGGACACCTGCAACAGAGAGACAAATGAACTCTCTGCTCTGTCCTTGGACGTCTGTGAATGACCGACCATTAACCATGAAAATATGCCGTGCCTGTCCAAACCATCTTCTCTTTGATCTAGCGAACTAATCAATATCATTCCTATGAGCACACGCTAACTCACCGAGCTCTCTTCTTCCGCATACTCTGTCCATCACACCCCGGGGAATTAGCTGCAGAGACAGGACTCATGGCCACAGTTCAGGGGTCAGGCACATGCATGGCCATTCCACAGCGTGTCATCTCTGCTGCTCACACACACACACCTATCCAACATATAACTCACAGCAACACAGACCATTTAGACCTTTAAGTGTGCAAATGACAGTGGTGGAAGAAGTTTTTAGATCCTTTACTTAAGTAAAAGTATCGATACAGCCATGTAAAAATACTCCATTACAAGTAAAAGTCCTGCGTGAAAAGTACATAAGTATTATGAGCTTGATGTAGTTAAAGTATTGCAGTAAAAGTACATAAGTATTATGAGCTTGATGTAGTTAAAGTATTGCAGTAAAAGTAGTGGTTTGGTCCCTCTGACTGATATATTATTATATATGACATCATTAGATTATTAATACTGAAGCATCAGTGTGTAAGCAGCATGTTACTGTTGTAGCTGCTGGAGGTGGAGCTAGTTTCAACTACTTTATATACAGTTAGCTAGTTTAGTCCAGTGGTTCCCAACCTAGGGTTCAGGCCCCTCCAAAGGGTCAGCAGATAAATCTGAGGGGTCGTGAGATGATTAATGGGAGAGGAAAGAAGAAAAAACAAAGTTCTGATACACAAATCTGTTTTCAGTTTTTGGATTTTTTCTCTAATCTTTGATTTTTGCTGAAATATTGGATCATTTGAACAGTTATTGAAATGAAACCATGTGAGAAGTTTAGAGGGAAAAATCACTATTTGGTGGAGCTGTTAACAACTCATAGACATCTGAAATGTGACCCCGACTACACACTGCTTTTTGTAAGACGTCAAAAGCCAAAAAGGTTGGAAACCACTGGTTTCATCTTTAACAATGTGTTGTATTTTAAAAACTTGTTATATTATCCATTGTGTCAAATCTTCATCTGAAAAGTAACTAAAGCTGTCAGATAAATGTAGTGGAGGAGAAAGTACAATATTTCCCTCTGAAATAGAGTGGAGTGGAAGTATAAAGTAGCATCAAATTGAAGCACTCGAGTAAAGTACAAGTACCCTTAAAATTGTACTGAAGTACAATAATTGAGTAAATAAACTTAGTTACATTCCACCACTGGCAAGTGAAGAGTTAAAAGTTAAATGTAAATATATATGCTTTTGTGTAAACTCCTATTTGGTCATCTACCAAGAAGAGGACGTATGGAAAGAAAGAGGAGAGTCAAAAAAAAAATCCTTGTCACAAAAGAAGTGTTAGTTGAAGAGATGGAAAGGATTAGCTGGCTATATTTAGCTCTTAGCCACAAGGGCAGAGGGAGATAGTGGTTGTAGAATAGCATGATAATACTATTACCATTCCATCTCATCCCTGGCAGTCACGTGACCAGCAGCAAAGAGTGGTATTTCCTGCTTCGAGCTGGGCACAGTGACACCGGGGAGCGTTAAGTATTCTCCTGGTGGTGCTGGAGAGGAAGTACACTGCCCTGTCTTTCTCTCTGGTCTCCCCTTTAAATATGAATTAAATGTCCTTATAACAGTTAAATCATCTCTGTGCATCTTCATGAAAATAAATATTTGACAAAATGAATTTCAGAACTCAGTTGCACATTTCAACCTGACCCGGACCCATGCAGGAGCACACATAGTGCAGTTAGATCACCGGATCACCTGTTTTAGATTTGCAGCAGGCTCGGGCCGAGCCGGGGCTCATAATGTAACATTAACTCTCCTTCCTGTTCCATATGAAAATGTAAGCATAATCCCAGAAGTGCAGTAAAAAATAGTGTGCTGGCCAAATGCAGCTCCTGGTCACACACATGGCAGTGGCAGATCAGTTACTCCAAAACCACCAAAGTGAGGTAAAGTCTTTGGTTTAAACAGTTCCTTTTTACAAGCTCTGACTGCTCCAGTGGGGACCTGAGCAGGACAGTGTGGCAGATACTGCTGAAAAAAAGCAGAGGGGTGGTTAGACCATCTCTGGTTTTCACCTCAGCATTAAAGGAATAGTTTAACATTTTGGGATATATGCTCATTTTCTTTCTTGCCAAGTACTCCAAACTATGAAGACATTGTTACCAAACTGCCCTTAACTAAAAATCCCATTGATGAGCTTTCAGTTCACTATTGAAGGACTTATTTCTCTGGATTACTTAAAGGGGACATAACATACAATCTGTAATTTGTATACTCTTATGTCAGATGTTAAACATGGTCAAAGTTCCAAAACTTGAGGTGAATGTATGTAAAAATGCTCCCTGCAAGTCAAAAGTCAGGGCTTCAACCTGCTATGAATGCTTTGTTTGCAAAGTGACCGCTACTTCCTCCTCCTGATGACATCAGATTGTTCGCACATGCCCACAAACGGCTGCCTGTCCTGTAGCCTTTGTTGCTAACAGTTTTTGTTAAGATTGTTAGCATTGTCCACTCGCATATTCAGGCTCGAACATGTGCGGATGTATTTGAGAAGTTTATATTTCAAGAAAAGAACAAGAAAAAGAAGTGAAATTCTACTACTACTGTTTACGTAGTCTCCGGAGTCAGCAGAAGCTTCCGGAAACTGACCAATCAGAACAGAGTGGGCTCATCAGGAGGGGGGCCTTAAAGAGACAGGAGCTAAAACAGCCTGTTTCAGACAGAGGCTGAACTGAGGGGCTGCATAAAGGGCCAGTATAAGATAAATAAGGAGTTTTTTTTTTTAACTGTAAATTATGCAAAGATATTCCAGTAGAGCCCCAGAATATAAATATAGAGCTGGAAATGTGCATGATACGTCCCCTTTAATCAAACATCAGTTAGCTGTCAGATTTTTGTATTTCAGCAGCAAGCAAAGACTGTCATGGCTTCAGTTCAGTGTAAGAGTTGAAGAAATAGTTTAACATTAAGAGAAATTCACTTATTTGCTTAGCCAGAGCACAGTACACTTAGCTTAGCACAAAGACTGGAAGCAGGGGGAGACAGCTAGCTAAGCTAACCATCTCCTGGCTGAAGCTTCATATTGAGCATACAGATATAAGGGTGGTATACGTCTCTTCTACTCTTGGCAACAAAACAAATAAGCAAATTTCCCAAAATATCAAACTAATTCCTTTTCTTTTCTTATATTCTGGAGAAACTAACTATTGTGACGTGAGGCTTCCTCATATCGGCATAGTTGGATCAGAGATGAGAGGTTGCACCAGGCTATTCATTAACCCCCTATTATCTATAATTAGTGCTTTACCACTTTGCTCTGTTTTAGTGCTTCAAGCTGTTTGTAGTTATACAGTATCACTGCTGCTGTGTTGTCACTCCACTACAACACACTGCTTCTCGCCAGCTGATGAATGTGCGCAGCATTCAGAGAACCAGAGGGAATATAAAAGTTTTTTACATTTTTTCTATTTGATAGTGACAGAAGAGACACAGACAGGAAATGTAAGAAGATAGAGAGATGGTTATGACAAGCAATAAAGGCTGTAATTTAATCAGCGGCTACAAGGTATGTGTCTTAACCACCAGGCCACCGTCTGAGTCATCTGAGTGTAAAATTTATGCACTTCATAGTGCCCTCAAAAATTCCCACAAATCTATTCCCACAAGTGTCTAAAGCATGTTCACTACTTTTTTCCCTAAAAATTCTAACATGCAAAGCCTCACCTTTGATAGATGTGAAAATTGCACAACACCTGGAACATCTGATTTTACTTGGACATCCCTGGGTTAGTGAGGTGAAATATTTATTTTGTATGATTCATTTATTTATTTTTACAACTGATGACAGTATAATATTCATGACACTCAAAGTGTTCCTTATGTGGAAGGAAATATGGTTTGACGATGCCAAAACCTAAATTACCAACATATTGTCTCATGAAAAACAACTACAGCATGAGTAGTAACCAAAAGTCAAAGATTTCTGTGTGCACAGTTTAGTTACACCCAAGTACATTTCCATTAGCTGAAGTAACAGGTTTAAAGGATGGGTTCACAATTTTCCTCCTGTTCATACTGGCCTTTAGAAGATCCTTCCTAAAGCATCTGTGCAAAAATATATTCTTAAGTTTAAGTTAATGAGGCTTTAGTCAAATCCAGTGGATATCTTCTCAAGTTAATCTTTTTAGTATGAAATTCCCTCTTTGTGTTTCTCTGTTGTGTTGCAGTGGAGGTAATTTTATACTATAAAGACGAAAAAAGACATTTCGAAGATATTCACATGATTTGACTAACTAGCTTCTGATCCACTTTTGATAACCTTTTTGCATGAAATGAGGACTGTGATTTTGTCCTTCATCACTTCCATTGGAAGCACTTTAAGAATGGATCTTTTAATGGATCAGTATGATCAGAAGTGATTACAGCAATAAAAACCTCTTTCAATGTTCATGTGAGGAACTGACTGTGAACCTGCCTTTTTAATGGTCTACCTGAAAAAACAAAGGCTTTGTTTGTTATCTGATTTACGTGAGATTGAATTTCATGTTTTATTGCTCATTATAGGATTATTTGAGGGCAACACTTTTTCATTTCTGATGACTTCTTCTGATTAGATGATTATCAAAAACTTGAGTTATGAAGGGAACATTTTTTTGTGGCAGATTTTATGTGCAGAGCCTGAAAGAGGAGAGTTCTTTGTTTGCATTGTAAATTTATATTTAAGAAGTTATGTCGTCTCACAAATGTTTCTCAAAAATGAAATCTCAATTTACTGTTCACTATAGAGTAAAAAATGTTTATTATGTACAAATATACACATTTATTTAGAGCTGCAACGATTAGTCAGCTGACAGAAAATTAATCACCAATTATTTTGATAACCGATTAACTGTTTTGAGTCATTTTTTAAAGAGAAATTGCTAAAATTCTCTGGTTCCAGCTTCTTAAAAGTGAATATTTTCTAGTTTCTTTAGTCTTCCACGACAGTAAACTGAGTATTTTTGGGTTGTGGATTTTTGGTCGGGACAGAACAATTTTAAGTTGCATCATGGGCTTTGGGAAACAGTGATCGACATTTTATAGACCAAATGACGAATCGATTATTTGAGAAAATAATCAACAGATTAACCAACAATGAAAATAATCGTTAGTTGTCGCCCAACATTTATTTAAGATGAAACAGAACAGAATCAAATAGTCATTACAGCTTGTTAAATGTAATTTATTTTCTTGGCAAAGTCTAATGCTCACATTTAAGCTCTAGACCACATAAACCACTGACATAAAAAAATTACAACTAATCAGATCACGACCTTAATCGTTATTACAACCACAGTCTTAATCTTGATGAGTAGCTGAGCGTTGTCTGGGTACAGCTGTTCCAACTGAAGAAGCCTTTCCGTCACAGATTACAGGGATGATATGCGCTCAGGTCAGCATCCTCAATCCAGATGTTCGAGGCCAGGAGATTCTTCAACAAAGCAGGTTTGAAGTAGGTGGAAAAGTGGACAGACGGGATGCTGGATGACCAGTTCCTCAGTCACATGGCTCGGGCAGGACCCGACCTTCGACCTCGTGACCTCACCTCTTGGCCTTCTTCTCCTTCATGATCTTCTTGCTCTCCTCTCTCCGCCGTTTGTTGACGGGGTTGCGTGGGTCGTAGATCTCGAAAGTGTCCTCGTCCTGCATGTTGGCATCCTTGACTTTTCTGGTTTGCTCATCAAACTGCAGAACATGGGCCATCCTAAATCAGATGGAGAGAGGTGGAGAGAGTTCAAAGAAGAGCGGCAGACGATCCACTAAATCACTGCTCTGTAGAACTTTAAACTGGAGGAAAGTCTCTTCTTGCTTTGAGCAGTTAGATTACAACATTATCATCAAAAAAGGTACAAAATACAGAATTTGACAAACCATTTCTATTATTGTGAATGTCATTAACTTTACTTATACTTTCAAAACACAGGTAAAAAGTGCTTCATAAAACAGAAACATTGAAACAATACAGCACTAAAATAATATGTAAGTGACTCACAAACACAAAGAGATGAAAACAAACCATTACAAGCATTGACATAGTTTGAATAGAATATGGTTTGCCAGGCTAATGCTAAAAGCTAACATAAAGCCAGTTGATGCATTTTGCTTAGCTCTGTTACCATACTTGTAATTAAAATTCATTATGAAATGCCCAATACAGTTTCTATGTAAACCTCTTAAACACCAGACTAGATCTTTACACACTAATCACCTTTTGCAGAGGCATGAACCTTATTTTAAATTCTAGTGGAGATCTCAGACACTAAAATGCAGTTTCCTCATGTGTCCGTGAGTGAGACTTTTTCCCCTTGTAACAATATTAAACTTAAAGTCCCCCTCCAGTCACAAATGTGTTTTTCTTCTTGTTCCTACAGTTGCATGTTTGAGCTTCACTGTGCAGAATGATGTATGTGCAGAGTTTGTTTTCACATTCATCTGCTGAAAGTGGAAAGTTTCTCTGAGCTCACTGAAAATCTGATTTTAAGGGGCGGGCCTACGAGCAGGATTTGTGACATCACAAATAGTCTGGAAGCCAATCGTGATCCAATATTCAACTTACACATGTGTAAGCTACAGACACTGAGAATGGACTTTACAGTGAAGTAGGAGATATCTGGTGTCCAGCAGTTAAACTTTAGAAATTAAATATATTTGCATATTTATAGATTCTGAAATACACACCCAGAAAACACGGAGCAACATTATATTAATTCATTTCGTGTTACCGGCCACCCAACAAAAGGTCAATATTTACTCTCCTGTAAGCTCTGTTTTGTTCTCCACCACCTCCTGATGAAAAGATCTGCCTCTTCAGCTGCTAAATGCTCCACTATGTTCACTAGCTAGTTGCTAATTTTGTCTGTCTGCCATTTGGTGCTTGACAGGTGGTGAACAGTGAACTTCATCAGGGCTTTTTCGCTGAAAACAGCTGCCTGCAGAGGCTGGAAACAAGCTTGATGAGAATGGTGAGACTGAACCAAAACTTTATTAGGTAGTAGACAGTAAAGGTGAGACAGGAAATGAGGGGAGAGAAGGGGGGGGGTTGGTGTTTGGTGACATCCAACAAATGTCCCCACCTGGACTCAAACTGGGTACATTGCGATTACATAGTCAGATCTTAGACCTCTTGGCCACCAGGGCAGTGAAAACATTTACTGCAGTTCATTTCTGTCTGACAAGTTACTAACTTGGATATCTACATCTCTGTCGAGCTAAGACTAAGCTAACATTCATGCATCTGCATCAGTAACAATGAGCTCATTCATACAGTACAGCCTTGAGTCACAATCTTTGAACTTAAAGTTGATGATCAACAGGCCTTTCTTATCGGCTGTATTTGTCTGAGTGAGGAGATTGTGCTCATGTACCCCAGTGTGTTTCAAACGGGTTGTATTAAATGAATAAACTGTATATATGATGTATATTTTAAAATATTTTGTCTACTGTGTGGTATGTGTCTGCTCCTTTGCTCTGTGGTATTATTGCCAGATTTTAAGCTTATTTTAATAGTTTTACTTGTTTTTAACAAATACAATTATTATTATTATAATTATGTTAAACAGTGCCATCTTTCACTGTTCACGCTCAGGACGATATAGAACAACCGGCTACTAAAAAATTTGGCTTATGACTTTTAGATCACAGGAATAAATTGATCGAGCCCCCATTTATGTTACAACCCAGAAAAATTCTAGAAATAAAGGAATCAACACTGCGTCGGCGTAATCAGAGAATCAAAATCGCTGTAATACTGTGTATAGGAAGTAAACTTTTACTTGTTTCTTTGTTTTGGCTCCCCTCGCAGCCCTTTCGCTCGCCTCACTTAGTTAGCCACATTGTGTGTTTTGTTGCATACTTGGTATTTAAGGTTGGGAGTGCTGATTACACCAGCGTTATGTTGCTTTCCTTATCCCGTAACCTTTTCTGGGCTGTAACAATAAAGTGTATATTTTAAAATATTTTGTGTTTGATGCCTTGTCTACTGTGTTAAGCATGTGGTATGTGTCTGCCCCTTCATCTGGCTGAGTGCACAGTTTGGGTGTGTTACTGCATCGTGTGTGTGTGTGTGTGTGTGTGTGTGTGTGTGTGTGTGTGTGTGTGTGTGTGCGCTCTGCAGTCTCTCCTGTGTTCATTTGAAATCGGCAGGAGTTGTGACAGCTCATCTAGAATGTCATGGCTAGACTCTGGCAGACCCTGAGGACTCCTGCTGTGTGAGCGGGCCGCCTCTGATAATTTGTCTAGCAGTCTCAGTGATGACAGCCCGCCGGCCGTACAGCCTCGGAGCCGCACAGCTCCGAGACGTGATGTGGAAACCCAGCGTTCAGGCCTTATCAAAACCACTCTGTGCCGCCGTGATGCGAGGCTACAGAAGACTTTCTGGGATTTATTTTTCTTGCTTTTTTTTTTTTTTTTTTTTTTTACTCAAGTAGGGGGTGGGAATTAAGGAGTACAGGAGGGACGGTGAGAGCAACGGTGGACTCTTTGCATTGAGAATGTGGAGCTTGTGTGTGTTAGCGGAGACCGAGAGGAGGAGGAGGGAGAAGTGGGAGAGTCAGAATTTGTAGACACAGACACAGATGGAATAGTTTACCTCCTCTGGCCCAGACTTGACTTCCAATGTCTGACCTGTTGTAACCCACATTCTGTTCGCAGTGCTCCTAGAGTGGCACAGACTTCCCACTGGTGTTTTTCTAGGACTGCTATGCAACTGCCCCTGTCCCTCCCTCCTCGCCATACCTGGCGGGGGCGGCACAGTGAGGTGTCTACAGCTGGGAGAGGCTCCAAACGCCAGCCAAGGCTTCTCTCAAATTCATTAGGGCCCCCACACACAGACACACGCAGACAGACTGCACTTCAAGGGGGCTTCTCGAGACTAATAGCAACTACAGATTTTGTTATTCTAAATCTCTCACACACAGACACTTTGCTCAAATTCAAACACATGGTATTCATTTCAAACCCCTACTCTGTGTAGTTAGACTTTGAGATCTTTGGTGAAAAACAGAATATGAGAGGAAAACACAGCGTCAGGGCTGATTTCCTGATGGCCAATCTGGTGGCTGCGGGTTGAAATCCCAACGTGACACACACACATGCACACAACTTGAACTTTCACACACATTTATCAGGATTTGAAGCGAGCTTTGGATCCGACAAAGGTCAGGTTTATCATTCCCAGTACAAAGAGAAATATCTGCAGTATTTAACCATTTTACTTTCTTATTTACACTGCTTAGATGTCTTCTTTTACGATCTCTTACAATCCAGTATTCACCATGAGGGTATCAATAGGAATAACACAATGCAAATCCGGCAGAGGCTAATGAAAAAGGCCTTCTCGTGCCAACTTGTCATGCTTGAACTTCACTGTCCACAAAACAGTGTGTTTGCCAAACTACTTCTTAAACTCTCCAGGAGCACTGAGGACTCTGGTGTGTTTCTCAGTGCTGCTGCTAACATTTGCTGCCGTGAATAGTGGCAGTGATTTAAAGCTTAGCGAGGCTGCTTACACCGCAGCTATTTCATTCTGTCTTTGGTAATCTAGTGTAGTCCTTTTCCAGGGGACACAGTCGTTTATATCCTGTACGTTTATCATAAAATACTGGCAAAAATGTCCCACCAATCTAGGTTGGTATAAAATTACAATAATTGCAGACACGGTAACAAATACTAAACTCTGGTGCATATATCTAACCTGACAAAGGAAAAAAATGAAAATTTCACATTTAAATAACAGTTTAAACAGTCTACATTCAGTTAATTCACCTATCTATCACGACTTATACCAACGCAACTGAAAGCAGCAAAATGCACAAACTCAGTCGTTTCTTTATCTGTGTGAGGTTCAACTTGGTGTCAACTTCATTAGAGCGTAGGTTGTGTGGTTCCTGTCATGATTTCCTACTAACAGCTGCAGTCTTACTGTGAAGCCAGGACTGTTAGTAAGCACCAAAACCACCTGTTTTTCTACAATAAATAATTGTAATTTGGAGTCACGATCACTTCCTGTGACTCAGCCAGGAGTGGGCTACAGCACTTCCTTTCTAGCTCAATATTTCTACATTACACGAAGCAACATTTTCCTGCCACTGTATCAGTTGCTATGAGAAGTGAAAAAAAGATGAGATTTAAAGCTACAATCACTGATTTGTTGGGGTGACACGGAGGCAGCAGGACAAGCTGTCACGACAAGTTATTATGCCTATTCACACATCCAGCAGACATGAAGCAACATTAGTGAGTGGTGCCTTTGGACACCTGAGCTGAGTGGGTTTACCAGAACTTTTTCACTGAAAACAAAGTCGATGAGATAATTGAGACAGAACCAAACAGTAAAGTTGTAGACGGGCATAAAACCAAAACAATTAGCTAAAAGACATTAAAATGTTCTGTTCCTTCAAATACTATTAGAAGTGATAATGGTGGTGATGGTGATGGTGATGATGATGATGTTGGCTCCAGTAAAACCCACGTGTACTTTTCTCAGGCTCAAATTGAAGTAAATGTACTCTACAGTAAGGATGGTCTGAAAAGAGTGAAGGCTGGGCCACGGTCAGCCACGTCTGACTTTGTTTTATCAACTGGCAAATAAATTAAAACAAGCTTAGGAATGCTTTGATTCCACTATGATAAATTATTTATCTTAAACGGTATCAGGCTCACTGACCATCCTTTGTCGTCGTCCTCTGCCAGCTCCTCTACATCCTCCTCTGGACCTTCAGTGATGGCCGATGACAGCTTGGACTTGAAGCTATTGAGGAGGGCCAGCGTCTACCAGATAAAAAGAACAGACATCGTTAAAACAAAGTACATGCAGCATTGTTACCTTGAACAAAATCCCCTATCTGTCTGCTGAAACGATTTGCATGTTCGTGATCAGTAAACATTACGATTTTTTACCTGTTCTTCTCTGTTTGAGCCTCTCTTTTTTTTTTGTTTCCTCAGCTCTTCGTACTTCTTTCGTCCCTCCAGATACTCCGCCACGGCTTCACTGGTCGGCTTTTTATCCTCTGGAGAGACAAGGGAGACATTACTACTGACTACTGTTTACTAAAATCGTGTATCCCAATATAAAAATATTCTAAAAATATAAACAACATAGCTGTCTATATACAATATAGCCTTTGAAATCAGGCTCTTAACATTTATCTTTACACACACAAATGTTGGCTTCAACAGGCAAATTTCCTACACAATGATCAAAGATAGCTGCGAGGCTTGAGTATTTCTCCACTTGTGTCAAAGAATCTGGGAACTACCAAATGCACGCAAATGGGGCCACCTTCTGAAAAATCTATCATTCAGTGTTTACCGATTTTGTTGGACAGTCAATCCGTTATTCAACTAAACAAAAAACACAAAAACACACCGCCCAGGAAACCCCAAATCCCCTTCTCTGCATGAGAGAGAACAGGATTTAATATAACAAAAATACAGAAAAGGCCCTTTCACAGCCACTATTCCATCCAACCGTGGTGCATTTATCCCCGGAGCTGATAGGTCATGTGACATAACGTCCAGACATAAAGATATTTTATGTTTTACCATTAAAAGGTAAAGAAAGAAAGATTAAAACAGCCTTAATACATTACTTCACTATAATATTAAAGTAACTTATGTTTTAATTTAGCTTTCTTTAGTTCCTCAGACAACATTTTGACAAAAACTGGTAATTTACACACGCTTCCTTGGAAAGATATTAAAATTATTACTTATTAAAAATTTGTTTTTTTCAATTTTCAATTTCCTCACATTTATGGTTCCAGAAGAGCAGACAGCTCAGTCACATTTTAGTGACTGTACAGGTGATTTTTGGTTATTTTCTTATGTTTTTTTGTTACCTAATAAATTAAAAACAGGCTCACAGAAATGCAACCTTTCACTACAATGACTAAGCAACACCAACAGCTCACTATTTGAAGAAAAATACTGAATTAGAACAATTAGAAGTTCTCTGATGCTACAAGTTGACAACATTTGGAGCAAAGAAATACCACAGCTTCACGTGTTCTTCGGCACTTGACGGATGAGCAAAAAAAAAAAAAAAAAAAAGAGCAGAACATGATCAGAGAGAAAAGATAAAAGGAAGTAAAGCTTGTCATGCTGTGACAGGTGCTGCCGTACATGATCTGAGAACATGATAATAAGAGAGGTGAAAAGATGAGGCAACACAGGGCAGAGTTCTCTCATCTCAGATTGACATGCTCTCCATGAATCCACACTACTGCCAACCTTGGCAAAGATGTAGTGGAGTAAGGCCGCAACCTAATAACCTCTCACTTTGTCTCTCTCAGAGATGACCTACCTTGCGGCTGCTACCTTCTACCCAAACCTTATGTAACTGATCACTCCCAGGCAAGGAAAGGCCTCTCTGTTCCTGAACAGTCGGGATACATGAGCATATGTGCACTTCATTCACTTGGTTAGAAAAAGCAGCAGTGAAAGTCACTAAATTGGTGAAATATTAGCAAGATTATCTTATAAATTTTAGTTGATTGTTTTTTTATAAATTGTTTTCATAATTTTTAGTTTATACATTTATAAATAATAAAAAAGCTATTTTTTTGAGAATTATGTCCACTAAAGGAAATACAGCTGCAACAATTAGTTGATCAATCAATTTGTTGATCGACTGAGAATTAAATGGCAACTATTTTGATAATAAATCAATCGTTTAAGCCATTTTTAAGCAAAAATCCAGTTTCAGCTTTTTTGTAATGTTTCTGTTACATATTGCTGTAAACTGAATCTCTTTGACTGTTGGACAAATGGACGGACTATAAAGGTCACTTTTGGCTAGGACTGCAACTAATGATTATTTTCATTATCGATTAATCTGTCGATTATTTTCTCAACTAATCGATTAATCGTTTTGTCTATGTCAGAAAATAGAGACAAATGCCTGCTGTGATTTCTTAAAGCTCAAGACGACGTCTTCAAATGTCTTGTTTCGTCCGATCAACAGTTAAAAATCCAAAGATATTCTGTTTACTATCATGTGTGACACAGAAAAGCTTCAAATTCTCACATTTGAGAAGCTACAATAACTCAATATTTTGTATTTTTACTTTTAAAAAATTGTATCACGATGATTCGATTATCAAAATAGTTGCCGATTAATTTTATGTCGATCCACTAATCGATTAATTGACTAGTTGTTGCAGCTCTACTTTGAGCTCTGGGAAACTGTGGTGGGGAATTTTCATTATTTTCTGGCATTTACAGACTAAACAATCAAACAATGAATCTACAGTTGCAGCTCTAGAAGGAACATGAGGGCCTAAAATGGAAAAGTGAAGTGAAGTACACTACAGCAGACCGGTGCTACAAATAAAGAGGTATGATCTGTGTATTTAATACAGACAGAGAGAGTGAAGGCAATTCTGGGAATAATTTTCCACCAAAACTGTCCTCCTCTGCAGTATGCGTGAAATAGTCTCCCACCATGAATCAAAGGAGGAACAATCAGCATGCTGACATTGGTGTCTCATGCAGTTAATGTGCTTCTGTAAATCTCCCAGCTCAGACGCACAGGCTGTGAAGTCACAGAGTGGCAGACAGTGAGCACAGTCTGCTGGCTGGTGGAGCACTCTTTCCACAACAAAATGTGATGTCACACACACACACACACACACACACACACACACACACACACACGCACACACACGCACACACACGCACACACACGCACACACACGCACACACACGCACACACACACACACGCACACGCACACACACGCACACACACGCACACTGCCAGCGCCGAGATGGCATCACCTCACTGCCCAAGCTGTGCCACTTCTGACTGGATGCTCTGACACATTCAGCTGCACAAAATAAATGATGTAACAGAGAAAACATTGAAGTCAACTGCTTGTGAGTGAGAGCCGCGAGTTATGAGTTTCTGTTAATGTGCTTTTGTTTATAAAGCCTTTAATCAGGACCAGTGAAGTCTCACAAGTTCTCACCAAGATCTACTAATAAAACAATACATTACAGAATAACAGCAACAACAGGAAACACAGGGGAGAAACATAAAGTGGAGACACAGAAAAGCCTGTTGGTGAGACATAACAAACCTAAACTGACTCAAAGTTACTCGGCCTGCACTACCAACTATACACTCTACCTCAGAAAAACTTCAAGAAAACGTTATTAGGGGAAAAAATATGTAATTTTCAGTAATTAATAAATAAAAAAGAAGGAAACTTAGATGCCATGTTTCATGTTTTGATGTCTGCTATGTGGTTGTTGATTAACAGCTGCTGTTGACAGTTTGCTCTCCTCAGCTCCGGGACTCACACTGAGTCAGACATTCGGAGGTTCAGCTTTAATTTAATTTAGTATTTCTCCAGACACACAGTTCTTCTGTATTTGTGGTTGAGGAGTTACACTAACAAGACCCTCATAGGATGCTGTGATGCAATATTTCAGTACGTTTAATGCTACTTGATTATGATACCTGCTCTGTTAGCATAATTTAGCTAAAGCAGCTCAGGTTAGTTAAAGTGTGCATTGCTTGGTGTTCCCAGTAGGCTAGCATTCGCTTTGGTGCGAAGTAGCGGGGCGTGTTTCCAGAGTATGAAAGGCAACACCCTGCACTCCTTATTTGGAAAGTCCTGGCTCCAAACAGAACAGATGGCGTCGACCATAAGCTGCAACTCTGGACTTCAAACCGGCTCCAGTACAAACCGACGGGTGACATCACACCTCGCTACGTCCATCTTTATATACAGGCTATGATTATATCTTGTTTCTTTAATCCGAACAAAAACCAAAGTGCAAAAACGACAAGTTGCGGTTTTATGTGTGAAATGTTTTAAAGTTTTGGACAGAGCCAATCGGAGCTAACCTGCTGCTGCCTGTAGCCTCATATTCAGCGTACAGATGACAAACTGTTCCTTTAAATTAGGAAACTTTGGCTACGCCAAGTAAAATTAAATAGTTAAAAAAGTATTTTTCATCAACACAAATAAAGAAATTGAAATATTAAATGCAAGTTTATAAAAATCTAATATAAAGTATTTTAATGAGATTTATAGTGGAGGATATTTCACTTATGTAATAAGTTAAAGTTATTTACAGTAGTTACATTTCTTGTTGAGGACAAAAGGCTGTATTCTGGGGGAAGAATACTCAGGAGGAACATAACTGAGCAACGAGAGGCTTCAGCTCAACAGGGCGGCTATCATTTAAGTCCAGGAAACCATACAATTACTCTTGTTTCTCGATGACTTTACCCTGTGAATCCTCCAAATACTGAGCAATCACTGGGATTTCCAAACACAGGCCTGGAAATATAAGTGCCGCAATCCCCCCCCCCCCCGGTGTCAACATGGAAGTTTGCTCTGCTGCTCGAGGGCGCAAACCCTTTTCTTTTGATTTATGAGACCAACAAGTGATCTCCCTCCATCTCTCCCCCAGTCACCTCTCCTGCTCTGCCTCCCCGCTGCAGCCTGTGACATGCTGGATGCTGACTGATGATGCCCTGAGGTCCTACATGAGGAACACACATCACCTTCTCCAGCTGTTGTCACTAACTACTATCTTTGAGTTTGATGGCCTTTCTAACTACATTCCTCCCCTCTCCTGTCACCTGGGCTCAAGAGAGCAACAAATCAAGTTGCTGATGTTGTAGCAACCGAGGGCTGTTGTGGACGACAAAACGCCTCCTCTATAGGATAAAAGGTTCCCCTTCTCTGTTAAACAATCAACAGCTTTTAAAGAAAAGTCAAAGCGGCACGGCGCCGAACTGTGAGGCGATCATCAATCAAAAACCCATCAAAAATGATTTTGTCAGTCAGTGTTTCGAGGTCAACACCAACTATCTGTCAACAATTATGCAAAAAGAAAGAAATACTGTTTACGTATGAAAATATTTCACAAGTGAAGTGTCCTGAGAAAATAACTAACCTGGTTAAAAAAGTGATATATTGAGAAGACAAAATAACATGCTCATCTTAATCACAGGTAATTGGTGTTTCATATATCACTCTGTTACAGCATTTCTTCTAAGTCAACAACATGACTGACAAGGCAGGAGTGTAATAAAACACCCAGAGCGCACAGGCATAACCTGTATAATATCTAAGTGGGATAAAGACTGTTGCCACATCATTTAGGGTGGGTATTGAATGGACAGTGGTTTCAGAATGGCTCTCTTATTTTTGGCTCTGGTACCCGGCGGTCATGCCAAGAAAGAGAAAACCAGACTACAGGAACATGCTATAATTTATGTGATGAAAACTGAAGTGATGACGGTTGAAAAAATAATTCAAAAAAAGGTAAAAAAAAAAAAAAAAAAAAAAAGGGGAGTGCGCTTTTAGCTGATGGTGGCTTCTGAAGAGACAATTTGCTTTTCACTCCAATCGAGTGTAATGTCATGCACATGTCAGCTATATGGGCGGCTGCTGGTGGAGGAGGATGAGAAACGGGCATACAGTGACTTCATGCAGAAGTTTGGACGGGATGGTCTAGAAACCTATAACTATGGTGGCCCGTAAGGACAGAAATATGCTATATACTTGTATGTGTTTTGGTGTTTGCTGTATTTTTGGATTTGGAGGTCATTTCTCTAAATGTTTGTGCTTTTACATTTATATGTGTTTTACAATTTAATTGGTTGAATTGTTGGATTTGGAGCACGTTCCCTTAATGTTTGTGCTTTTGCTTTTGTGTGTGCTTTGACCTCAAGGGCTACTGTACATAACCATTTACTTCTGATCTGGACATGATATTATTCAAGTTTGAGGAAAAATGGTATGGCCCTGAACCACGTTACACCTGGCTTATCTAAACGGCAAAGATCTTTGCTTATGCAGTTCAAAGCTGGCGTCCTTTCTCGGGTTATTGAGGTTGGCAGAATAAAAAATATTTGGGAGAAAAGCAGAATGTGTGAGCTATGTGATTTGGGAGAAGTGGAAAGTGAGTCTCACTTCCTTATGATGATTTAAGAGTGTCAATTTTTTTTTCATGAAATGGCTCAAAAAAACCCTGAAATATTCTGGTGCAGTGGTTCTCAAACTGTTTCATGTCAAGGACCCTAAACTGACACAAATTAGACCACAGACCCTAATTTGATAAGATTTTGTCCCACAGACCTCCAACTGTTAAGATTTCTGCTTTTAGATGTTTTATAACAGAAAGTGTATGAAACCCATGACCAAAATAATCTGTGTTACTAATGGAATGAATTATAGTGAAAATAAGTTATTCCCCTTTTTGCTGGGGACACCCTGGAACCCCCTCAAGGATCCCTGGGGGTCCCCGGACCCAACTTTGAGAACCACTGTTCTGGCGTACAGATGATCAAAAACTGGAAAGTTTGTTTAATTTTGATGTGTTAAAGTTTG
Organism: Scomberomorus guttatus; assembly: GCA_038419695.1. NCBI lineage: Eukaryota > Metazoa > Chordata > Actinopteri > Scombriformes > Scombridae > Scomberomorus > Scomberomorus guttatus. The sequence continues at coordinate 4,176,942 of CM076463.1, forward strand.
CTAACTTTGTCTCAAAAGCAAAAAACCCTTCACGTCTCAAACAGGACCTTAAATAACTAATTTTGGATGCTTTTAATTGCTATTTACCAAAAAATTTGCCTAATTTGGACGACAAAAATAAGTAAAATGACTAACCAATATACAATACAGTATTAATGTCCAGCCCTCATGGACATAAATACTGACAGGACTGTAAAAACCACCGCAGTGTAAGACTGAACACAAGTCAAGAATAATGAGCATGTGGGTTGATGTGACTAATGTGAGACCTTTCATTATTAAAAATAAGACTTATTAAGACATTTTATGGCCCAAACTTAAGGCCTTTTAAGACTTCTTAAGATTCCTTGGATACCCTGTATGTTGTATGCATGATACACAATCATAAAAACTTAATTCTTTCCTTCATTTCAAACATCATCTTTGAGTCTAACCTCAATTTAAAAACCAAATATCACTGCTTCTGGTAACTTTGCGCACTGTATTTGAAATTCAGTTTAGTTTGGAAAAGTTGGGTCTGGTTACAGGTGGTGAACAACTGCACGATACAGGTGCTACTGGTTGTTTCCACTAACTGTATATGCTATTTCATGCATAATGAATTGATGATGAAAAATAATTATTAGTTGCAGCTCCTAAAATCTTTTAGTTCAAAACCTACATCAAATGTATCCCCACTGAACCTAGACTGACCAGTTTGAGAGGCATGTGAGTGAAACGAGACCAGAGTTTGACCTTCACAAAGAGGTCAGAGGAGAACCGGGGGAGTGATTTAAGCTTTAAGCGATGGCAGTGTCAGTGTGAGCCTTAATGTGTGTGTGTGCTGCTCTAACTGCTGCACAGCTTCTCCAGCGGGATGAGATAAAACAAGCCCTCACCACAGTGTTCTTCTGTGGCTGAGCTGAGTTTCAAGATTTACAGCATTTGAGCAGACATCCGTCTCCCCTGCAGTGGCCATTGGCCCATGACATCTAAGAATTCCATCTAATGGAATTAACTTTTGCTTCCAACACAGAAATGTAATGAGGAACTTTTAAAAGAAACTCCTGCCTCCGGCTAAGCTGCCAGAGAGCACGAAACAAAGGTCCCTGGCAGAGTTTAAATACCTTGTAAGATAATGGAGGAGCTTAAGCTAGTTGCCACTCAGTATAACAATGCCGGTCTGTTACTGCCCAAACACTTGAGTATATAGAGAAGGCCTCTTTCTGAAAGGGATGTTTATAGAAACAACTTAACTCTATGCAAATATCACTAAGAGGAGCACATTAAGTCAGAGACACCAACAGAATCTCAGTCAATCTTAGCATTAAAGGATGGGTTCACAATTTTTCCGAGTCTGTCTTAAAACAACAGTCTGGTGCCCAAATTAACGTAGAAACAAGTGTTGCTTACTGTAATCATTCCTCTTGTTCATACAGATCATTAGGAGATTCCAAATATGCTTACAATGTAAGTGATGGGGGATAAAATCCAGTAAAAAAATTCCGTCTTTGTGTCTCGATGGACAGCGTTTTCCTGTTCAGCTGCAGTGGAAAGACTGTAAAAAAAGTGGGAATTTGGCACTAAAAAGACAGTAACTTTGAAAGATACTGAATTGATTTGATTAATTTGGACGGCTGAAGCTTCATATTATCTACAAATAACCTTTAAATACATTTGTACACAAAACAAGACTTGTGGCCCCCATCACTTACATTGAAAGTACATTATGATGGGAACTCTTAAAGGGAAACTTCAGGTTTTTTCAAGCTGGACCCTATTTTCCCATCATTTGTGTCCAAGTGACTAGTGGGGACAACATTTTTTGAAATTGTTCCAGTATTGAGCGAGATCGCTTCAGCCAGCAGCCATGAAACAGACTGCAATGTAATCCTTCGGGGCAATAGCACCCTGTCGATGTACGTCCATTAAAAGTGTTTGTTTCTGCCACTGACAGGCTCAGATTGTTATTAAGTGTCTGACAACATTATGGAAACAACCACACAGAGAAATAAAAAGTTTTTCTTTACCTTTCGCTTGATCCGGTCTGTTTGTTATTGTCTAACCAAGTCTCACTCAAGGAGTCTCATTCGGAAATTGTTGAGTTGTTCAGCTAAATATTCAGCCATGACTTTGAAACTCTTTTAGATAACACTACGCTACGCTTTCTGTACCCTAACACAACAAACTCTTCCAGGCACTCCTCTCTCCAGCCCTCACTCACACTTACACCATTGTCTTCCTACAACAACTAAACTCTCGCAATATTTCCGAACGAGACGTCTCTTTTAGCGAGACTTGGTTAGAGACAATAACAAACAGACCGGATCAAGCGAAAGGTAAAGAAAAACTTTTTATTTCTCCGTATGGATTCTTTCCATAATGTTGTCAGACACTTATGATAATCTGAGCCTGTCAGATTTAGTGGATGTACATTGACGGGGTGCAGTTGCACCAAAGGATTATATTGCAGCCCATTTTGCGGCCGCCGGGTGAAGCGATCTCGCTCAATACTAGACCAGTTTCAAAAATTGTCCCCATTAGTCATTTAGACACAAAATGATGGGAAAATGGGGTTGAAAAATCGTTAAGTTTCCCTTTAATGGTCAGTACTAACAGGAGGGATGTTTATGGCAAGAAAAACACGCCTCAGTGTTCATACGGACACCTGACTGTTGTTTAGGACAGACTTGAAAAATTGTGAACCTATTCTTCAGAGTACAATGTAATGATTGTGTTTTGTGCTCTTTCACCTAAAATCTTGAATAAATCAGCAACAAGTCAAGAATGGACTCAGTGTCTGTGTTTAAAAACATAAAACCATCAGTGTTTGAGCAACAAAATCCCATCCTGGTCTTCAGTAAATGTTGGCTGGTGGTAATCCCACAACAAGGCTGGTCCCTGCAGAACCCCCCGTGAACTATTTTGTTTTGTTGCACAACTATATATGCACAACCTCAAGCTAACCTCTGTGCCGAGGTGGTTTTTGTAATTTTCAGAAATGTGTTTCAGCATCAGCAACAATCCGAAAGATTGACGGCACATTATGACAGACTGCTGTGCGGTGAAGACCCGAGGAGATTTGGGGGCAGACGTCTTTTTTTTTTTTTCACAGAATCACAAAGCTACAAACTAACAAACACAAAAAAGGGTTTGATGTGCAACTATGGCGGCCACTCAACAATTTTCACCCACGCAATTTTCTGCAAGCTTTAACACAAAAATGCAGACCCTTTGGGGAGGGGAAAAAATAGACGTCTGCAACTAATTGACAAAATCAGAGGGTTGCCTGTCTTAGTGTCCATTAGTAGAGAATGTTGCACGGACCACCCTCTTAGAGACTTTGTTCACACTTAGAGCTGTGTGGTGAAATACATTTTCAAACGTCAAGAAAAGGTACATAGTTGTGGTAGGATACATGTACATTATACTATAAATATAGTACATTATAAATAACTGAAACTGTAGGGGAATAAAAGCTGCCCACATACCCTCTTTGACTTCTTCTATGGCAGGTTTTGAACTTTCTTCTCTCCTTTGCTTTATGGCTTGCAGTTCCTTCTTCAACTGCCGCGCCTCTTTCCGTAATTCATCACTGTGACGGGAGAAATGAGTTTTAAGAATTTAAACTGTTGTAAAGTATTGCACCTGCAGACAGCAGACAAGAACAATAACAGAGCAACAGGTTCAAAGGCAAAAAGCTCGAATCCTCAAAAAGTTCAAACTAATTTTTTGTAACATCAGCACTCTGATTGTTGCTGGTCTTCACAAAGAAACATGGATTGTTCTGAAACTTCTGAAAGCTTCTCAGAATGTTTTGTTCATGGCCAATAATGTGGGCACATAAAACGAACATAAAACACTCTATGCAAGTGTCAGAATGAAGAATGTACATGCAAAGCTTGTGTAACTCCAATAAAATTGATGGAGCCTTAATAAAATAATTGTTCCCCCCTCCAGGCTCCTGGAAAGCACTGGAAAGCACTACATGGGGTATTAAAGTTGAGCAGACACATGGGGAAAAATGTCAATGTGTTTCTTGTTTTGAGATGAGTAATTGTCATTGTAGAAGTACTCATTAAAGTTTTAGAGAAACAAATGACTGGAAGAAGCTGTAATTTCTAACCTATTAAAATACTGTCACTCAGCAGTGGTAATGAATACAATCAGTAGTTATTATCGATTATTTTTTATTGCTTTACTCAATTATTATGGCTTATAGACGTGGTGCAAAATATTTTTAAAATACAGGTATGTGACATAAAATGCATATAATAATAATAATAATCATCTATATTGCACAATCCCCAGTATGGTTTTGTGCAAGGCTTTTAAACATTTCCTGTGTATGAATGATTTTGATTGGTTGTACATTAACGCCGAGTTTGAACAAAGTCATTGTTTTGCAAGTCACAAGTTTTAAGTCTTGGGTATGAAGTCCAGTGTCAAGTTCCAAATCAACTCCCAAATTAAGACCAAGTCCGAAGTCGAGACAAAATCAATACAGACAAGTCCAACAACTCCCAAGACAAGACCAAAAAGTCACGTCAGGAGAGGCGAGTCCCAAATCAAGTCCAAAGTCAAGACCAACAAGTCCAAAAACTCAAGTTCCAAGACAAGTACAAAGTCAAGACTCAAGTAAAGACCAACAAGCTAAAAACTCAAATCCCAAGTCAATACAGGCAAGATTCACGCCTAAAATCTGACTCGAGTTGAAGTCATGTGACTTGAGTCAACAGCTTTACAAAAGTCAAGTTAATTTTATTTATATAGCCCAATATCACAAAACACAAATTTGCCTAAAGGCGCTTTACAATCTGTACAGCATACAACACCCCCTATCCTTAAGTTACCCTTGATTCGGATGAGGAAAAACACATGCACAACACTTTGGATTAAAGCCATGTGATATTATTACGTGCAATAAACTACATAAATGTCCTGTGATACATGAAATTACATTACTGACAAATGCTGTTAGTGGCAGAAGTAATTAAAAACTTTATACTTCCTTTCCTAAAGTGGCATTACATTAAGTATTACAGGCAGTGTTAATGTCCAGCTACCCTTATAAAACCTTTAACTGGATGACAGAGGCAGGTCAAGGCACATCCTTGCTTTCTTGACTCATGGTACCGTCCCTTTTGGCAGGCGGCCCGAAGCCCAGCTCATGCAAGGCTAAATGCTATAAGTCCGAACCGAGGCCAGCAATGCTGATTATTGTTCCCTTTCACACGATTGAGACTACTGCCAGTTGCAGAGCAGATATGTTATGTTAGGAAATGATAATATTTTTGTACTGCCTGACAGCTCTGTTTTTGTCCCATTCTCTTGCGGAGCCACAAAGCACAGGTAAGCTGCACAGTCTGGGCCCCTGGCCTAGAAACATGTGAGGCATCTCCAGACCAAACAATGGCTGCCTTTGTTTCTTACATCTGCTTCTCTGGACTGACATTCATTTATATCATTATCTTTCCCTTTATCTGGAACTTTCATTCTTCTGTTTGTAGCTTTCCAACACTCATGTTACCTTTGTTTAATTCACTAACATTGTCTGTGGCAAAGCACCGAGGCATCAAACTGAGTGATATTTTAACCGTAAGTGCCCTGGCAAATATTAACAGCTGTGGCTGACTTGATGTCATGTCTCTTCCTTGTTAGCCTCCCTGCTGCTGCTGATGATACACATGAGGAATCAGTCAGACATACAGTTGTTAGTCCTCTCTTTTCCTCAAGAAAAAAAAATGCTGAATCCAGACTAAGTTGCCAAGAGCAGAACTGGTTGGCAGAGTCAGACTTGGCCTGTGTGAGAACGTCGCCTGCTCGGCTCTGTCTAGGAGCGAGGACAACAAACCTCTTTTCTGAGACACGCATTTTACATACAGTAGGGTAATGTGACTCAGATGTGACAAACCAAAGGTGGGCAAAATAACATAACTGTTCAAAGACTACAGCTGCCAATTTCAATTTCACATCTTGCACGGTGATTACAGAGGAACATTTTGTAAAACTGATAGTTTCTTTGCTAGTACACCTTGATTAAAGACAGAATACTGACATCCAGCAAAACTAATTATAGCCAGTTTACTAGTTAAAATGTATGGGCAAAATAATGTGAACATGAAGTTTGTCAGTCAGTGATGTTCTGCATTTTATCACTTATTGTTGCTACTTTTCTTCTCTTTGGAATGAAATCATGATTTTTGAGACTTTTTTGCGAACTTAATACGTTTTTTTCTTGTAGCCACCTTTGTAACTGTGTTGTCAGGTCCTTTAAAAAGATTATATTGTGTGTTATTTTGTCCACCTCTATGAATAACAATGGTAACAGTAGCTACATAGATTTGTCATTAAAGTGAAAACCAATTAGCTGTAGTTGTAAGATTTAATAGGTCTTACAAATTGCCATTTTTAAAGGGGTCCTCCAGTGATTTAGTATTGCACTGCTATAAGGTTTAGGAAACTCACAAGAGACACATTTAAATAAGACTTGCTGCCACTAAGAGTCTATAGCCATGCTAGCAGCTCTGAGGATGTGTTTTGAGCTAAATGCTAATGTCCGCATGCTAACATGCTGATGTTACTATCTCAGTTTAGCGTGTTGAAGTTGCTGTAGTTTTGCATGCTAACACTGCTGCTAACATTGACATTTTGTCGTGATGATGGTGCTAGAGGAAAGGTTAAGGCATCACCAAAGTTATTATAATGAATTCTGTCGGGGGCATGAATGTCTGTGCTAAAATACCCAATGATCCATCCAAAAGTTGTACACACATTTGTGTCCGTACCTTTTATACAGAACAGCGAGGCAGAATAAAGGTGCAGCATCCCCGCCTTGAACAGGCTGTGTAAAAGGTGCTCCTGATGATATCACCATGACATCATCAGGGTTATTTTCCCAACTTGACAAAGCTCCTCCAGAAGACATTAACTGTGTTCACAGGATGTTTAGCACGCCTGATGAGTAGTAAAACTGATCAGTGGAGTTCCCCTTCAAGTGAACTTTCAGGTAGACAGAAAGAAACTTACAGACGTACAATGAGACCAGACACCTGCTGCCAGAATTACTGTTGTATCTGTAGTAGATGCTGCGAAATTATGTATTGTGACAAGGGGAAAACGTGCCAAAGACGGGCCCAAAAACTGCTTTAGGTAAGATGAAAAGGGGTCATAAGTAGTCACCAAATTGGAGAGTTGCTTAAGAACACCACCAACTATGACCTCAATAACAACCTGAAATGACACCTTGACAGTCTCAACAAAAATAATGATCACCGTTTGATCATTTTGTCCTCTATTTGTCCACTTCAGAGAGGCCTTCTTGACATGACTTAAGTTTATTTTAGGAAAGTAAAGTATGAGTCGTGGCTCTGCTGTTACATAAACACAGTCCAGCCTCTTCTCCAGGACTGAGAGCTGAGGTTTTATACATATATATTCTACAGTGAGGAACACTTTGGACTGAGTGATCATTTTCTGCCTGCCTTGACATGCTGCCATTCGAAAAACAAGAGACGTATCCAAGGCAACAGCCAAACAATCGGCTCCACAGCCCCGGTGCCAATAAAGAGAAAGAGGCCAGAAAGGACAGGAAAAGCCCCAACAACACCTGTTGTGACACACCTTGGGGCTCAGCAAATTCCTCTGAAGACCCTCACATCACAACACTACAAATTATTTAGTTTCTACACACTTTGGTATAATGTAAGAACCAATTTTTCACTTGACTGGATAGATCACATTTTGTTCATCTAAATCCAGAGAATATATTTACATATTTCCAGCAGTAACAATTATTCAAAGTACAGTCTGAGCAATACTGGAATTTTGAGGCCGATATCGATATCGGCCAGTATATTACAATATACTGGCCGATAATCATTTTCTAAAAATAAACATTTTTAATAAGGATTCATTAAATGTGGTTATTAAAGAATTGTGATGAAGTTATATAATGGTTGTTAGTAGCTTCTGGTGGAAAAACTGTAATGTTGACACTGTTTCTAAATTTCCTCAAACATATCTTTGGCATTTCTGTGCTGCAAATTCTTGTTACTTATCAGACCTACATATACGCCAATACTAATATATGTGTAATAAGCTAACATCGGGTCTAATTCACCGACCAGAAACTGACTGTTTAGACTATGCTCATATGTCTGCTTTGGCCTTATGTTGTCAGAGTTGAAATAACTAGTTGATCAATTGATGAGTTAATGAACAGAAGTATCCAGCAGATACTCAGATAATCTTGTTCCTCAAATGATGGTTTTACTGCTTTTCTGTTTTTATCATTGTAAATTGAATATCTGAGTTCTGGAGTGTTGGTCAAATGAAAAAAGCACCTTGGCTGCAACATTTTTCACTATTTCCTGACATTTAAAGAGTAATGATTAGTTGATGAATTGAGAAAATGGTCGCTGGATTAATTCGATAATGTAAAAAAAAAAAAACATTACAGTAGTTGCTGCTCTAAATGTTGTGTAATTTTTTATTCTGCAAAACCTTTAATGCCACATCAGATATAAGTCTGATGCTAATGCTCATTTTAAAAATCACAAAGCTTGATTTATGCTATCAAACAGTGAGTTATATTTAAAAATCTACAGATTACACCAAAGAGTTCCCCATTCTGGAAACTTAGCCAAATTATAACATAAGCAAGTATTACACTACACTACTACTAAGTAATACTTAATGACTAGACAAAAGCATTTTCCTCCACATGTGCATATATAAGACAATGTAATACATATAAAAATATATAAACCGTATATATACTGTATGGAGAGAGAGAGAGAGAGAGAGAGAGAGAGAGAGAGAGAGAGAGAGAGAGAGAGAGAGAGAGAGACACAGAGAGAGAGAGAGGGAGACAGAGAGAGAGACAGAGAGAGAGACAGAGAGAGAGAGAGAGAGAGAGAGAGGGAGACAAAGAGAGAGAGAGAGAGAGGGAGACAGAGAGGGAGACAGAGAGAGAGAGAGAGAGAGAGAGGGAGACAGAGAGGGAGACAGAGAGAGAGAGAGAGAGAGAGAGAGAGGGAGACAGAGAGAGAGAGAGAGAGAGAGACAGAGAGAGAGAGAGAGGGAGAGAGAGAGAGAGAGAGGCCCCAAAAACTGTTATTTTTATTTTACAGCATGTGACACTACAGTGACTTCCTGTTTACATAGTTTAATAGCTAGGACATTCCTCCAGTTTTAATGGTGTAACCTGATTTAGAAAATCACTAGTTTCAAACTAGCTAGTGGTTACTAAGATCCTGGGGAGGACTTTACACACAAACTTTATTATGGTAATGGAGCTACTAATAGCTAGTGCAACCTAGTCCAGGCGCAGTAAGGGTTCAGATCTTATTCAGTGTAGGTGAAACAGCTGAAGGATGAAAGAGGTGGATTAGGAGGAGTTCATGGAGTGGGGCCTAGCTATCTGCCTCTTTACTGCAACAACCACAGAGGAGACCATCCATCCCTCCATCCCTCCCTACAATAGGACTCTCCACCTGCCAGCAGGAGAGGAGGCTGTGATGGTCATTAAAAAAAATGAAGGCCAAGCAGCAATAGAAAAACCACTCAGATGTTGTCATTAGAAGCCAGATAAATAAACTAAAATGGGCAACGATAGATACATTATGAATCCTTTTAGTGACTCCCCACCGGTCCCTGTGGCTCGAGTCTACTTGGGGCCTGCCAGCTACTGTCACTCTTTTAGAAAATTCAAAAAACCCAAAGAGCTGCGGATGATTAACTTTTCATAAAGAAAGCATATGAAGTGATTGGCAGTAGACCAAGAACTCTCATGATTCAGAACCTTGCATTTAATACTCCGGTGTCTGGCAGGAGTCTGAGGCTGACACAGGAATTCGACAACCTTAAAATAGTACAGCGATGACTGTATGGTTCATCAAAAATTCAATCGTTTTCCAAAATGTACAAGCAGGCGTACTTGCCTTTTTTGGATTTTTCTGTATTCTTATTTTCCAGCCTTCGAGTGACTGTAAGAAATGTAATTATTGATAAAATCAAACTGTTGCGAGTTCAAATATAGCCAGCGTATGATTGCAATGAGTCAAATGTATATTAAAAAGTCAAATTTAACACTATAGTCCTACTCAGAGTTAGTTCACCACAAGGATGGCAATAGCAGCTTCTCCCTGCCACGGTGGACTCAAACCACTCTAATGACTGAGCAAGTGATGTGGATGAATGTGCTAGAATAACAAGATGGCTGGGTGAACTCCCCTCAGGGGGCACTCCATGGCTTGGTCAAAAGCCAAGGAGAACTGTGAGCTGGAGTGGAGGAATCCAACCTCAACACAGGAATTTGCATGACTTTGCAGAGTGATCTAGACCAATACATTACCCACGCAGTGGACCAAGGTTCCTCTTTTAGAACGGCTCATCTGGTTTGCAATTATTTACTAGATCATTTGGTCTTCTCTTAGTTATGACTCAAAGAAGTAATTAATCTTTTAGAATATCAAGTGCATCTCTTCTTGTTTATACAGTTATATTTAGTTGTGAATTTTCTGTTCTTTGTAAATATTTTTCTTGTTTGAGAGTAAAAGACACAGTAAACGAGGACACTGAAATGTTGACATTGATCATAGTCCAAGTGGCGTTCTGCTTTTTTTAAATTCATTTTCAAAGAGTCTAACCCTCCCCCGTCCTAGACATGCATTGCTGTCTGGAACAGTTTCCAGCAAGCAAGTGCCCCATATGGGGCAGACATGCTACAGTGGGCCAGAGATGTGTAAACCTGGCAGTTCCAAAACATACACAATCCCGCTGCCAAGAACTGGATTATCTCAAGCAGTTTTCTGCACAAAAACAGTGCCGAATGCTTTCTTGATCTCTGCAACCTTTCCCTGAGAACGCGTTGGGTTATGACCAATGACAAGAGACAGGTGCAGCCAATTAATACACAGTGACACGGGGGTATGGGGTATGGCCACTTGGTCAGGATAATTAATGTCTGATGTCCCATTTAAGTACGGGTTACACTATCCACAAGGCTAAAAGAATGCTTTCTGAAAGTGCTGTGAAAACTGAAAAGACGTAGGATAGTAGGAAAGACATATGTGACCAAGGCTGCAGAGGACCAACTCCAGAAAAATAAGATTAAGACTAGAGCTGCAATGATTTTTCAATTAATTGATTGCCAAAAAAAAAAGAAGTAAGTTAAAAAGTATTTTTTTTAAAGCAAAAACACAAAACATTCTCTGGTTGCAGCCTCTCCAACGTGAGGATTTACAGCTTTTATCTGTTTCATATCAATGTAATCTGACTCTCTTTGGTTTTTGGACTGTTGGTCAGACCAAAGGAGACATATTTCTAGATTTTCTTAGTCTAATATGATATTTAATCTTTAAGTTTGTGACTGTTTGTTTGGACATAGCAAGCAAATTGATACTTTGCATACATTTGCCAGATAGTGATTTTTATTGATATCTGTAAATATATATCCCTATTATCACTCAGCCTTACACACACACCTAAAACCCTTGGCCACAGTTATTTTCTTATTCATTTCATGACATATTGTAAAGGGAGTTCATGTGGATGATGTGATAATCAAGGTGCTATCAAACACCTTGGTTTTTAAGGACTCTATAAAAGTAATTCCACCTGTATAATTAATGTCTGCTGCCATATGCTCTATACACAACATTTAACAAGTGATATAAACAACAGGAAGTGCAGTTCTGTCATTATCTTCAGCCTGCAGTAACTGAAAAGCGATTACCAGAGACAGCAGAGGGAGCCAGGCCCTGCTGGCAGAAGCAGCTCACACTGTGTCCCACAGCCATATGGAAGCGTTTTGCTTCCCCAGTCATGCCCCGTCGGGTTTAACAAAAGTGGCGACTACCACATACACTGCTTTTGGGACTTCATTCAGTAGTGTCTTTTATAAAGCAACCCCCCTAAAGAGGCCTACTTCAAACACAGCAAACCAGACTTGATCAATAGTAACATAAAAGAAGTGTCAAACTGTGAGCATACAAGCTAAACAAGAATTACCAACAACATCAAACATCACAGTAAGTTGAGACAAACTCAGTAAAAAGAGGATCTGTTTTGACAGATTCTCTTGATCGATTGTGACTTTAAAGCTTTAAAGTCAAACATTTTCTTGGTGCAGGTACAGTACACCATTATTTGGCAACGTGCTCGTGAATATGAACAAGTCCAAGCGTTTTGCAATCATGGAATACTGCAGTGGAATATCATCTGGCTGCTGGATAGCAGTGTAAGATAGTTTTGACCTGATGTAAAAACTATTTTGGTTTCAGGGAGACTCCTAATTTCAAGGTTGTCTCAGCAGCCTTGACTTTGAGAAGAAAAGACACAGTCAACATTATAAATTTTCCCCCAACTGAGGCCTGGGTGCACTGCAGACAGCAGAGCACTGTCCTTCACACACACATCACATACAGTACATGCGTGTAACGGAATGAAATGAAAAATCAAAAAGTCCTGCATAAGTAAAGTCAATCAGACAGAACTGAGCAAAGAGGCTGCTTTAACATCCTCTCTTTTTTCCCAGGTGACTAGATAGCAGTTGGTGTTCCTCCTTGCGCACAGAGTAGCTGAAAGCCCAAAGCAAAGCAACGGTGGGAGAGCAGAGCTCACCCTGCAACAATGCCCCCTTTGTCCCAGACTAACACTGTACCTACCAGCCTGCTCTTTGATTCCCTGCCAAGACAAACCACTGTGTTGGGTTACAGTTCTTGTAGCAAAACAATCTGCGCTTGTGTTTAATATACTACAGTCTGCCTGCATTGGGCTGGCTGTCAGTCAGGGCACACACACAACTGACTGGGGGCCCGCTCCTTATCCCCGCTCCTTATCCCATTAGCACTAATGAGAGAAGGGTATGTTGATTATGTGTGTTGAGGGCTACCTGTTAGGAGGATATGGAGGAGAGATAACTGGCCAGTTATGCAACCAGCAGCATCAAAGAGAGATGAGAGATAAATCACTCTCTCCTTTCTCCTCAGGTCATTTTCAGTCTAATGTTGTGTCACACATACAGTGGACAGAGTTCAGTATCCTGACCCGACCCGCTTGGTCCCGACAACGGGTCATGTGTTGGGTTCAGGACTTTTTTTTTTTTTGCTTCGGGCTCGGCTCGGGCTATTTTCAAATGCTATTTAATGAGAAAAAATCTCTCTCTTTCTTTCTCTCAAAGACTCTCTGGCAATCGTCTGCGTCGACATGTGTCATGGGAAGTGGGAAGATAAACAGAGCATAGCCAATGCATTAGCATTAGCCTACTGAGCTAGCGGCCAATAATGGATGAAATAAAGCAAAAACTTGCAAAAGGGGAGCTTCTTAAAATCCCAAATGACTCAGGGAATGCTGCTGCGTTGTGGAAACATTCTGACCTTGTTGTGACAACAGATAAAAAGCTTTGAGATGCTGCAGTGTTACATGCTGTTAGTTGTCTGCAGTGTGTGTATTGCTACTAAACCTACAGCTCATCAGCTGGTAGAATTTATAACACTGTATGTTTTGTTCTGGTGAGCCGTTGCGCCATATTCTGTGTTGGTCTGTTGTCAGATTAGTTATTTTTTACGTGTCAGAGAGCCATGTCAAACTAATCATATAACTTAGTCTTTGAAGGAGAAATAATATTAATAATAAGAAAACTATAGCTTCAGGTCAGGTTCGGGTCTGAAAGGCGCAGGTGCAGGCCAAGTTCGGATCTCAGTTTTAGGCCCGTGCAGAACTCTTCTTGCCTTTGGACTCTCGCCTTAATTTCACTCACACCGTTGGCTCAGACACATGTGCTGTTTGCTTCTACTTCAGCAGCGCAGCAAGTAATTTGCGTTGCGTGCCAACATTCCTGTTTCACAGAGAAGGTCCACTGATGTTGGTCCAGTGAGCTACAACTGAGATACAGTATGTGTGTGTTTGGTTTGGGTGTGTGTGCACATGTGAAAGCGAGCGGATGAGCGTCGAAGCAGAGCTGGAAGATATGTGGATGACAATGACGCTGGAGCTACGTTCGAGAGCATCATATTTGTGAAATCATTTCAATATCAATAACTGTAAAACACCTTAAATATTATTAAATGCTGATAACTTTTTGGGTCGTAGTAGGAAAATTGGATAGGAGGACTTTTTTGGGGGGTCATTCTTAACCTTTACATACTGTCAATATTCTGACTCCTCACAATATCCTCTTATATATTTGTTTATGGAAAAAAAAAACCATTCACAATCACACCATATTATTGTCCTATGTTACCTAAAACAGGAGAAAATAACAGCCATAATGATTTCAATGAATGTTATTGAATGTGAAGAGTGCAACAACAATTTTGAAGGGTGATTTCTTTAACTTTTTAATAAATACTGGTCAGATTTAGCCCAGAACTCCTTCTACTATATGTACAAAAATGTGTATCAGCTGCACAAAAATGTAAAAAATGTAAAATATTTCCATGTTTGCATATTCTGGGTCACTTTAGGAATTTAAGGTGAAAAGAATCATGTTTAGACTGCTGCAAATGTGAAAATGGGTCAAATGTTACCTGAACAGTATGTAAGGGTTAAAGGGGCACTCCACCAATTTTACACGTGAAGTTTAGTTTACTCGTCAAGTGAAGTACTACTCAGCATGTGAGAACAGTCGTATAATGTCTTCTGTGGCTCTGGAGGGGCTTTGTGAAGTCTAAGAAAAAAAAAACCCTAAAGATGCAAACTGAGTTGCATTATGGGAATTGTGGGATCCAGTGTTCTTGGACATAAAAGTCAGGATATCTCTGCCTCGGCTGCTTCGATTTTTATCCTTTCTTTTTTATAAATCTGTCTCTTGTGAGTCCCGCAACTTTATGAAAGTGTGATGCTAAAGTGCAACACACACACGTATGCTGCTGGTAACTTTGGAGGAATAAGTATGAGATTCAGCTATGGGGATTTATGTTTGACAGAAGGATTAAAAAGATCTTCATTAATATTTTTTGCATTCATCTTATTCATAGAAATGTATCAGAAATATTCTTGATATGCTAGGTGAACATATGGCTGATAAAGACATATTTTCACCACAAATCATGGCCTTGTGCACCTAATGAGCTCAGTTTTTCCAATATGTTCCTATTTAGCCAACCAACTTGTGTCACCAAGGTTCTTTAATCTGTCACTAAGATTTCTAAATCTGACCATTTTTGTTGTCAGTAAACTGTAAAATGTGCTAGATTTGTGTTTTGAATAACACTTCCTGGTAATTTTGAGGGAAAAATATATATCAATTTCTACATCAAACTGTTTTGGCAATTCAACCACAACCTCATCAGAGAAACCAGCAAACAAAACTGTTTTGGGAGGATTTTCTGCTGCAGAAAAGATGTAATTAATATATGTTAATGATTGTTTTTAGTGTGTCTGGGCCCTAGGGGTACATCATATTAATACTTTTCATCTCTTCTGGATCTGTTCTTGTGGACCTGTAATTTCAAGATTAACTCAGTATAGAGCTGAAATAATCAATCAATCAACAGAAAATGAACCAGCTGCAACTATTTTGATAATTGGTTAATAATAAAAAGTCATTTTTCAAGCAAAAATGTTAAATATTTACTGTTTCCAGGTGCTCAAATGTGATGATCTGCTGCTTTTCTTTGTTGTATATGACAGTAAATAGAATATTTACGATGGTTAGTTGGTCACAAAAAAGACATTTAAAGATGTTTCGCCTTTTGCTTTTTTCACTATTTCTTGACATTTAATAGTCTAAACAATTAATCAATTAAGCAAGAAAATAAACAGCAGATTAATTGACAATGAAAATAATCATTAGTTGCAGCCCTAACTGAGTGTGTAAATAAAAAAGCCTTAGTAAATGTACTTTGTGCTTATCAGAAAAATAAAGTTTGGATGGTCTGTTCATCTCATTGTATTAATAAAACAGGAGAGGTTTATTTAAAAGTGCTTCTCCTTCTCTGTACCCACGCAGATCAACAGCGCCCCCACCAGGATGTTACCCCGTATTACAAGTGGAACATCAACTTTTTATGACACTGCTGAAGCTGTTGGTGGCCAAATCAATGAGCAGGTAGACTATTTATTAAACAAACCTGCCCTCTGTTGGATATAGTTAATATTTCAATTTCAAGCCAGAAACAGTCTTAGAGAGACTCTGACTGACAGTCAGACCACGACACAGAAACATGCAATCGTACCTGCGGCTTCCCTTTTTCCCTCGCTCCTCCTCACTGGCCTCTGTCGCTTTCTCTGTGCCTTTTTCCTTCTTTAGCTTTTTACTGATGAGCTCCCTCATCTTCTCTTTCTTATCCGAGTCATACTCTTCATCTGCATCCATGTCATCTTCGACGTCATCATCGGCCTCGTCATCTGTCTGGAAGAACACGTTGAAATTGACGATCGGAGACAAGCAGCTCTGGGAACTTTGAGAGCAAAACACATGAAAGTGCAGTTTTTCATCTTCACATTATGTCTGACTTACCTCATCTGCATCTCCAGATGTCTCTTTCTTTTTTTTCCTTTTAAGATAGAAGGAATGCGGGTTAATGTTGGAAAAGGACAAATCAAGGATTATGAATGTATGAAATAGCATTTATTATATAATTATGATGTAATTCACTCAGTGTACGTACTTATCAACTGCTGGAACGGAGCTCAGTCTGGGATCATCTTTAAGAAGGTCATGACTGCTTTTGCTTTTTCCCTTTAATGTCTGAAGAAACAATGATGAGCAACTGATTTTAGTTTTACAGATTTTACAACTTTTTAAATTGTCAAATTTCCAACACATCCATTTCTTTTTAATAGAAAATCATATAAAATCAGCAATTTTGACTGTTATAAGGGTGAACAGCAGAGGAGGCCAGTTTTAATGGTTTGTCGGACAGACTAGTTTTGTAATTCAGTACCTGGCTGACTTGATTCACCATCTCTTCTTCCTCTTCAGCTTCCTCTCCAAATGATAACAGACTGAAGTTCCTACAAAGAAAAACATTGGCACTAAAGCAAAAATAACAACAACACTAAAAATAAAGTCAGCCATCTGCCAAGTGCCAGGGGTATAACAACATTTTGGCCAAAAGACACTGTTGCTTGTTGTTATACCGCATGTGGCTGCTAAGAGAAGCTGTTGATGGTTATAAAGTTTCTGAGATCCACATTCTTATGGGGGAAATGAAGCAGTAAAAGAATGAGGAAGAAGAAAAAAGAAAACAAGAGACAAAGAATCATCACAAAGACAGACAAAAGTCTGAACACTCACTTTGTGGCTTTTGACTGTGATTTCTTTCCCTCCTCTTTATCTTTGTCCTTTTTGGCTTTCTTTATTTCGCGGGGTATAATGTCATCAAACGGAGAATGCAGCACCTAAAAGAGACAAAATGTTTGAATGTCAGCATTTATACTGCAAACGCTAAATACTTAAAAGAAGAAAAACAAGAAATTACCTCAGCAGTTTTTATCTTGTGGGGGTTCAGAGGTCGTTCATCATCGTCACACTCAACTTCTGCTAATCTGAGCATATTATAAATTGTGTCTCCTGTGACCTGCATTGGGAATTGTTGAAAAAAAAAAAAAAGCACAAATGATCACCTTCAGTACCTTTCGAGACATGCAATTCAGGAAATCATCCATCCATGTAAGAAGCATTTCACACAGTCAGATATACGATCTGACACAGGACATATTAGGTACGTCCCTACAGCTCTTCAGACTTACCTTTCCGAATATGGTGTGTTTATTGTTGAGCTCATCCGCACGTCCCAAAGTGAAGAAAAACTGACTGCCGTTATCATGTGGTCCAGCATTTGCCATGGCAACCAAACCTCTCCGATTGAAGCGCAATCTGGAGTGAAATTCATCCTACGAGTGGAAGTGAAGACAGACACAAGTATTCCACTGTAAGTTTCTAAAAAAGATTTCAGTGTCAGCTACATTTACTTAATGTCCCAAGAGTGATTCTTTCTTATGACTCTGTCAGTTTGAACATTTATTATGTAGAATTTTAAAATGAAAGGAGAGAAGCAGTCGGACCTTGAATGTCCGGCCGTAGATGGACTCTCCACCTGCCCCTGTTCCAGTGGGATCTCCACCCTGAACAATGAAGTCACGCACCACTCTGTGGAATATTGTGCCATCATAGTAACCTAAAGGACAGAAACATGGAAAATGTGCAATTTGTCTGCAGGCAAGCATAAAAGTCAACATATATGGAGAATAAACTTTCCAATATAATTGATTTAGGTTTATGTTGAGCTTTTCTTGAAATAAAATTCCTTACGTAGCTCTTTAACAATTAATCTGAAGAACTATAAATCTCAATATATAGGCAGAAATGTTCTTTTTTGCATCCATTTTGGAAGTACAAAAGCAGACATCTCAAGATTAGCAGGCTAGGTTTGGGTGACTAATTCTTCTGTAGTTATTTTTCCTCAGTAGGTTTGTTTTTAGATGTTCTGCAGTGTGTTAGAAAAGTATTTCATTAAGAAGTGATGTTATTTTTACCTTCCATGCACAGTTGCACAAAGTTCCTGCATGCTTTTGGAGCCTCCTTGGACCACAACTCAATGTCGATGTCTCCTGCTGAGGTCTTCAACAGGACCTAAGAAAGGATCATAGAGGGAGTCATGAAAATTAGAAAATTACACTCCCTGTTTTCCCATAATTGCCTCTTGCCAGCAAAGCCAGTTAAATGTTGTCAAATTCATTAGACACAAACAGCTGCTTAAAGGATGGGTTCACAATTTTTTTTATTTCAAGTCTGCCTTAAAACAACAGTCAGGTGACCACTGAAAGAGGTTTTCCTCGCTGTTATCATTCCTCCTGTTCATACTGGCTATTAAAAGATCCCCTTCAAATGTGCTTTAGCATCAAATTCCCTCTTTGTGTTTCCTCGGACAGACTTTCCTTCATATTAGCTTCAGATAAACTTTTAAATACATTTTCGCACAGGAGGACTGTGAATTTTATCCCCCATCACTTACACTGTAAGTGCATTATAAAGGGATTTTCTGATGGTCAGTATGAACTGGAGGAATGAGTTTAGCAAGAAGAACCTGTCTCAGTGTTCATTTGGGCACCTGACTAAGACAGACTTAAAAAATTGTGAGCATATCCTTTAAACATTTCAGTAAATTTGGTGTAATTGAAACTTTTATAACTAATCGCGTACAACTGTAAAATATCACATTTGCTACATTTCAAGGGTCCAGCAAAACGTAGCGAGGTAACGAAACAATATTTAATGTTATAACCTATAAAAGTAACGTTTTGTCATTGGAAGCTTTTGTTGGAAATGCGCATAAAATGATAATGTGTCAGTTAAAAATTGCAAAAAAGTCGCGCTTACCTTTCCATTTGATGGTGGCTCTTGAATGTAAATATTACTCATTCTGCCGCAAAGGTTGTGTGTTTTTCGTCAAAGCAAGAAAATTGTGTTTTCTTACACTTTCTGCCACTTACAGTCCTTAAAAAATATATAACGGTAGATAATGTTTGTTATCTTGTAACGAATTTCATACTTTTCTGTCTACAGCCATGTTGATGCTGCATGAGCTTATTGTTTACTTCCGAGTACGCTGGGGGGTTCCCAATAAAAACATTGATTATTTTTCTTATTTATTTGAAGTTTATTATCTGAAACAATTACTTGGCTGTGGAATTATTTTTTGTGAATAATGTATTCGCATGAGTATCAACGTGAAAGTGTGCTGGTGAAAACAGCAATATCAATCAAAATCGTAAACCCCCCTAAAATCTACTTTTGGTTTGACCCAAGTGTTCCAAAATAACCAACCGTCAGAAACAAACAGCTATGTTTCTTCCACCACAAATAACCTGGGGTAAATAATTCAACTTTAATGGTTTAAACCTCATACAGACGTTATTAAAAACACAAACTAATCTGCTGTCACAGTGAATAGGCGTATATTTATCCTGCGGGCGGAAAAAAGAAAATGTTGCGTGGTGAAAGTTGTTGCGGCTGTGTTTATAGGGAGTCAACAGCCCAGTTTATACCTTAAAATACATATGATGTTAATATTAACATCAACTAAAGTCTAAAAAAATATAGCGATTAAAGAGTTGGGTTTATTTTGATTCTGCCAACGCGAAAAAAGCACTTTAAACGTCCAGGCATCGATCGGAAGTACCGTAAACGAGAACGGACAACACGGAAGATCGGTGTAAAAAAATGGCGGCGGCTGAAAACAATGTGGAGCTAAAGCGAAAAGCAGAAGATAACCAGGCTGAAGATGGAAACGAAGAAGAGGATGAATGGGTCGGACCCATGCCAAGCGAGGCTACAAAGGCAAAGAAAAGGAAAGGTTGGTTTCTGGTAGTTACTAACTTGGCCACATTTTCGTTTATCTACGACTCTTCTTGCTAAACAATGCTAACTAATGCTAATCAAAGTTCCCGCTAACTATATGTTTTTATTTTGCTTCTCAGTTTTGGAGTATGAACGTGTTTATCTGGACAATCTCCCTTCAGCTGCCATGTATGAACGGAGCTACATGCACAGAGACGTTATCACACATATAGTTTGTTCCAAGTAAGTGATAATAAAGTATAATAATATAATAACTAATACAATACAATAACTCTCTGTAGAACAGCTAAGGGTACATTTACCTAAATTCAATGGGCTCATAATTTTTCAAATCTGTCTTAAAACAACAGTCAGGCGCCCAAGTGAACGTAGGTTTTTTTCTTGCCATAATCATTCCTCCTCATACTGACCATTAGACAATCCCTTCATAATGCACTTAAAATGTGCAAACTTGTATTGAAACGTTTATCTGAAGCTAATATGAAGTTTCAGATCCGTTTTCAGATTCCGTTCAAATGAGTCAAATAAAGTAGATATTTTTCAACGTTAGTTACTATACTTCCACCGCAGCTCAACAGAGAAACACTGAGGAAACACAAAGAGGGAATTTGATGCTAAAAAGACTGTAAATGTGTCAGATATCCACTTGATATGACTAACTCAGACTGCTGAAGCCTCATATAAGCTTCACATCAACTTTTAAATACATTTTTGCACTAATTGACTGTGTGGATACACTGTGGATTTTGGCCCCCATCACTTACATTTTAAGTGCATTATGAAGGATGGTCAGTATGAACAGGAGGAATGATTACAGCAAGAAAAACCTGTTTCAGTGTTCATTTGGGCACCTGATTATTGCTTTAAGACAGACTTGGAAAAATGCATCTTAACACAATTAAGCAAATAGAATTACTTTATTTCTTCCTTTGCCTCTAGCTTTGTTTCTAATGAAAGTAATTATTGCTCTTTTCAGGACAGACTTCATTCTCACGGCCAGCCAGGACGGACATGTCAAGTTTTGGAAGAAGAAGGAGGATGAGGGAATAGAGTTTGTCAAACACTTTCGAAGTCATCTCGGTACGCATTGAATTTATCTCTTGGAATTTATCACTTATACATTTATTTAATTATTTATATTATATGGAAAGGAACCAGAAGGAATGATATGCTGGCTTCCCTGCGTTTAATTTTGTGTTTCTACATTGAATTGTAAACTCATTTTAATATGTTTTTATGGTACAATCAGTACTGACATCCTTGCATTTTCTGCAGGTGTGATAGAAAGCATTGCAGTCAGCGCTGAAGGGGCCCTTTTCTGTTCTGTTGGTGACGATCAAGCCATGAAAGTATTTGATGTTGTCAACTTTGACATGATCAATATGCTGAAGTTGGGGTGAGTCTAAATTATAATTACAGAAATGTTCGTACAAACTTGCAGTGACACCTCTTTCATACTGTAACATGATTTTGTTTTTTCCTCTCTTCTCTGTGTAGCTTTCACCCGGGCCAGAGCGAGTGGATCTACAATCCTGGTGATGCCATTTCCACAGTGGCCTGCTCAGAAAAATCTACAGGGAAGATCTTCGTCTATGATGGACGAGGGAGCAACGAGCCCCTCCACGTCTTTGACAAGATGCACTCCTCGCCGCTGTCCCAGATCCGCCTGAATCCTAAATTCAGAGTCATCGTCTCCGCTGACAAAGCGGGAATGCTGGAATACTGGACTGGCCTCCCAAGTGAATTCAGGTTCCCCAAACAAGTGCAATGGGAATACAAAACAGACACAGACTTATATGAATTTGCAAAACACAAAACCTATCCCACCAGCCTGGCGTTTTCACCTGATGGGAAGAAAATGGCTACCATCGCTTCCGACAGGAAAGTCAGGATCTTCCGCTTCTTAACAGGAAAACTGATGAGGGTGTTCGATGAATCATTAACAGTAAGTTCTCACACATCTTGCAGCCTGGATCTTTACTGATATAGCTAATGCACATGCTCATCACACCCGCTTCATGTATTAGATGTTCACAGAGTTGCAGCAGATGAGGCAGCAGCTGCCCGACATGGAGTTTGGGAGGCGGATGGCTGTGGAGAGAGAACTGGAGAAGGTGGACGGTATCCGTTTGACTAACATCATCTTTGATGAGACCGGACATTTTGTCCTGTATGGGACCATGCTGGGCATCAAGGTCATCAATGTGGAGACCAACAGGTGTGTTATATGAAGGTGTAGAAAGTATATGTGCTGGTTGTTGTAGAGAGGAGCAAGATGTGACAGCTGTTAAAATATGACTCACATTTTCAGACAGTCTTTCACTTGGTATTTCACACAAAAGATGACAGAAATATTTGTATAACAAACAAAAAAAGAGAACTTGAGAGAAGCCTGCGTGCACTCTCACTGTGTGAAATGTAAATCACATTTTTTTTCTGGATCTTCTTTCCCAGATGTGTGCGGATCCTCGGGAAGCTGGAGAACATCCGTGTGGTCCAGCTGGGTCTGTTCCAGGGAATTGCAAAGGCCATGCAGGTGGCACCCACTGTGGAGATGAAGGCGTCTGACAACCCCGCCTTACAGAACTTAGAGTCAGACCCCACCATATTCTGCACCGCGTTTAAGAAGAACCGCTTCTACATGGTGAGACGACCTGACATTCAGTTAAAGATGACATCGCTACATCGGTTCTTTTTCTGTCTTAATGCTTTTTCTTTCTGTAGTTCTCAAAGAGGGAACCGGAGGATACGAAGAGCGCAGACTCGGACAGAGATATCTTTAACGAGAAGCCTTCGAAGGAGGAGGTGATGGCTGCCACACAGGCCGAGGGCCCCAAGAGAGTGTCTGACAGTGCCATCATCCACACCACCATGGGAGACATCCACATCAAGCTCTTCCCTGTAGAGTAGGTTTCCAGCATGAACAGCATGGCTTAGATCAGAAGTACCCTTTACACTTTACAAGTTATAAACAGTTCTTTGCTCTTTTGTTTTTAGATGCCCAAAAACGGTGGAGAACTTCTGTGTTCACAGCAGGAATGGCTACTACAATGGCCACATATTCCACAGAGTAATTAAGGTAAGTCTTCTTATCTGGTTATTGAAGTATATTCAGACAGTAAATAATCAGATACCTGACTCGTCGCTAAGCTGTGTTTGAATCTTTGTGTCTGTTGTGTACAGGGTTTTATGATTCAGACAGGAGATCCCACAGGCACAGGCATGGGAGGAGAGAGCATCTGGGGAGGAGAGTTTGAGGACGAGTTCCACGCCACGCTGAGACACGATCGTCCGTACACACTCAGTATGGCGAACGGTGGCCCCGGCACCAACGGCTCACAGTTTTTTATGACTGTTGTGCCCACTGTAAGTTGCTTAATTTGATTTTCCCAGTTTTCCTTTTAGACATGAACTTCATTAATGTGCTGGCAATTTTACACGCCGCTCTCATGTTTGAATAAGTCAAAGTCACGACACCAATCTGACGAGGTCGGACCTGGTAACATTTCTAATATGGCTCCATTCTGAAGTGAATGAATGAACTCCAAATGAATGATAATGCTGCTCCAAATCTGGATGTGTAAATAAGCTGCTGTTCACCATATTAATTGAGAAGGTGACGTCAGTGTTGTTTACAGCTCGTTTCTGCCCCCAAGTGGCCAAAAAAAGGTTTATGCAGGTTTAAATACTGTATGCACACAGAGATATTAAATGCACCTCCTGTTCTGATTTATTAACACCTACATGATACATTTGTCACATAATTATCATCTCTTATGCCCCCAAAATCTTTTCAGTAAACCATGAAACACAGTGAACAGCCCAAATTTAAGTTGTTGATGACACATTAAGTCTTAAACAGTGTTTTTTTCTGTCACACTTCCCAAAAAATTAAAGAGTCCCAAACTAACATTTTGTCATTTTTAACAGGAGTATACTTGGGTTTTGTTAGGCTGTATAATTGGGTAGCAGAATTCTGCACTAAATTGATTAAATTGATTAGGACATTTATAGGATTGTCACTAGTGAGACGTGGGGCTGGGTGCCCATTTTACACACTATAGATAACAATTAAATCCTTCAACTGCAAAATAAGTTTTTTAAAATCCATCACTGGTGGAGTCTGTAAGAGATCAGAGAGCACTTTTTATTTTTTAACTCAGGGCTCCCTCGTTCACCAGTGGCCTGTTTCAAAAATGATTTCATTCCTAAATTGTAGATAAATTTGCAAGTGCTACGGTCCTCTTGCACACTCACTCATGGGGCGTAAAGTATGGCGTCTGTTTTGACTAGTTAAACGTGACAAAATTAAAGGGAAATTAAGTTGTATGTTGCAAGTTACAGCTTGCATGTTGCAAATCTGGTGAAACAGGACGTGAGCTTAGCAGATCTCTCTTTAATGGTCCTGACATGTTTCAACACCAAAAAAAAAAAACATTACTTATGCTTGAAACATGTCTTTGTGATTTTAAGTTCTGTGCCGTTTTATTTTTTCCCTCCAGCCTTGGCTCGACAACAAGCACACTGTATTTGGAAGGTGTGCGAAAGGCATGGAGGTAGTCCAGAGGATCTCCAATGTTAAAGTTAACCCCAAGACTGACAAACCGTATGAAGACATCAGCATTATCAACATCACCATAAAGTAACCTGTATGTCTTTATCATGTCCTGTACAGTGATGAATTTTTTACCAGAAGTTATTAAAGATGAGTGTGATTGTATTACGAATGATTTGTTAGCGAGTGGAGAAAAGTTTTCAGCAAAATGTTACGTTGTTGGAAAAAAAAGCTACAAACCAGACAAATAAGGTCAATTAGTTTATTTTACAGCATCACATTATGAATAATTTACAAAAGCCATTATCAAGTCCACTGGTAACAAAGGTTTTGAGGAGCATTGTGCTTCTACGTTTCAAAAACAGATGGAAATGTTCTCACAAACTATATGGAAAGGCTTTTCACACGTGCATTTTTTTTTTAAATTTCTATTTTTATACATAGATACAAGTAGTAAACATTACATAGCAATGAATAAAGATTAAATCAAACTCAAATGATGGTTCCTTGATAACAAGACAAGTGTCAGTGTTAGGTTTAATGTTTCACTAAGTTTCACATTACATTACTGAAGGCTGTGGATTAAAGGTGTACCATCTCATAAGCACTCCAGACAGATAAACAGGACTTGTGAGATGTTTAAATAGGAATATTGTCACAAGATTTTTTTTTTTTTAATATTTTTGATTTTTTTTTGCAGTGAGGTTAATACTAAGAAACAGCAGATAGTTCACTTGCTTTCAAATGAAAACTGGTAGTGAGGCAGCAGACGAGGGCATTTGACGAATTCTGCGTGCAAAACACTCCACAAAACGGAGGCAGAATCGGTGCATCAAAACTCAAACGCATTTCTCACGACGGCCTCGTATCAAGGTAACGTCCACGTTCCCGCTCATAAATAAATTCAGTAAACACTTTGTTCTGTAACAGAAAACACTACATTCAAACCAAAACCTTAAACCGGTGCGCCATTTCAAGACCAGCTGTGGCATTAAATAGGTTGTTACACACAAAAAAAAAAAGAAAACAACTTGCACACACATAACTTTTAAGACCCCATGAAACATCAACTGCTATTGCTTACATTAGATGTCAAGGCAAAGTGAGAGAATCGATCCGAAACCACTGAACTGAGCCGCTGGAAGTCCTTATAACCATAGTTTCTGTCCCATCTCACTAACTGTAAATATACTGGATTTAGCTAAAAGGAAATTAAAGTTATTTCTCTGGATTATCAGACGAGTCGTCCAAGTCTACTGAATCAACAAAGGGTACATAAATGATGCTATTATTACAATACAGACTACCTTGCATTCAGTTAAGATTACTGTCACATATGGTGGTTATGATGAGTAACGTGTGAGACAAAATATTGTAACATGTGACTGGACCTAAATCAACTAGCTACAGGTGCCAGATAAACAGCTCGTCTCCTGAAAGGGTTCGAAAAAAAGAAAAACTTAAAGTAAGCGATGTGTTAGACCGTGTAAGCTGCCTTAGGAATTAAGCAGGATGAGAGCATGTAGTCTTAACTCAGGTTTCAGGTGAGTGAGTTTATTTCTTGGGAGGTTAATGTGACCGTTAGGACAGACTTTAAAAGGTTTTTTTTTTTTTTAGTTTCCATGTTCCCACTTAGTGAAGCTAGAGAAAGTATTTATACCTTTGTTTCTTTGCCCAAAGAAGGAAAGATGAGGAAGGCTGGCTTAAAGCCGCAGTCTGAAAAGTTGATGTTTGGAAGTCGTGTCAGAGCAGATGAACAGGGCTCAGGGTTTAGGTCAGCCACTAGAGGAGAGAGAGAGTCAATGTGAACCAAAATAGTGATGGTGTAGCAGGAGGGGGACATTTAGGCAACGTCCAGGACGCCGGCAGCCACCAGCTGTCTGGAGAGCCAGTCCAGCCCCTCGTGGAGGCCCATGCCGCTGCGGGCGTCACAGCCCTGAATGTGCCAGCTCCTCCCGCAGCACAGCTTGTGTAGACTCAGCAGCTCCGTCATCTCCTCCACAGACACGGCACCGGGAACGTCCTGCACAGCGAAAAAAACACGTAAACTGATCATCCGTGTCTGAGGTAAGACGAGTTTATATTTTACAGGAATTCATAGTGAGATGGTGTGATGTAAAGTGTCTGTGTGCAGTTTAGGGCTGAAACTTTAATTATCAGTTAGTCTGACAAATATTCAAAGGTTTTTAAATGATGGGGACCAAAATCCACAATGTGTCCACTGTGGCACTAAAAAGACTAACATTTAAAGATATCTGCTTGATTTGACTTATTTGGACGCTGAAGCTTCATATTAGCTTCAGATAAACTTTTAAATACATGTTTGCACAGAAGGAGGACTGTGGATTTTGAGTTGTTTTAAGACAGACTTGAAAAATTGTGAGCCTGTCCTTTAAATTCTCACATTTGAGAAACTAAATCAAACCAACAATTTTTTGCCATATTTGCTTAAAAAAATGACAAAAAATATTATTCGATTATGAAAATAGTTGATGATAAAGTTTCTGTCAATCAAATAATCGACCTATCGTGGCAGTTATAGGACATTATTCCAGTACCTGTTTGTTTGCAAAGATGAGCAACAGGGCATCTCTCAGCTCCTTCTCCGTCAGTAGTTTTGCCAGCTCGCTGTGTGATTCCATGAGTCTGTCCCTGTGACAGCTGTCAACCACGAACACCACCGCTGCAGACGCAGAGTTAGAGACGAGAGGTTTAGCTTTAGTCACAGCGGTGTGGCGTTATGGATGGTAACGTCAGTTAGTAGACCGCCACTTTGGTCCAGACTAAAATATCTCAACTACTATTTGTAGGATTGCAATACAATTTTTTTACAGACATTAATGGTCCTCAGAGGATGGATCCTGCAGACTTTGGTGATCCTCTGACTTTACCTCTAGCGCCACCAGGAGGTTGACATTTGTGCTTCAAAACTGAAATATCCTGACAACTATTTGATAGTTTTCTTTGGCATTTGCTACAAATATTGAAGGTCCTACTTAGCAAATTAGCATGCTAACAGGCTACGGTAACATGGTAAACATTATACCTGCTAATCATCAGCATGTTAGCATTGTCATTTAGAGCTTGTTAGCATGCTGAAGTTAGCATTTAGTGTGCCACCTCAGTACAGACTCACCACCAGCAGCATGGCTGTAGACTCTTTATTTTAATATATTCTATTATATTTAACTTGTATTTATTGAGAACACTGAGATTAAAAATCTCTTTGGCAGGTTAGGGTTTGAGTTACAGACTAATATAATAATAAGATAAGAGATAAGATAAGAATCATAAGAGTCGTCTAAAACCATAAAATTAAGTAAAAACCAATCTAATTTCTATCAAATTAACAAGCAATACATTTATAAATAATACATTAACACCATAGACTCTTTATATACAGTCTGTGATTAACACTAAATTAATTAACACATCTAGATTCTGAAATACCCTAAAACATGTACTGTGCATGTACAGTGCAGCCAGCAGTCAGTGGTAGATATGTAACGTAGTGTTGCAAAATCTTCAAATTGTGTTAAAAGTCAAAAGAGAATTTTAAAATCATGTGAGAATCTATGTTAAAAAACAAGCTGTTAGATAATTATTCATTCACTTGAATTCAATATGAAGGATTTGCCTAAAATGGTGCATTTAATAACTTTATTTTTGGCACACTCGTACTAGACTACAGGCAAATGATTTCACCAGCAAGATCAAGATGAAACTGCACTTTACAAAGCAAAGACTTTTCCAGCCCAACAAAAAAATCTAAAGTCAACAGGGATCTTTTTAAATGCTAAAATGCTGCACAGCATGTTTAAAATATCAATGTAGAATCTAGACGATCTAAAACAATATATTCAAAGCATGTACAGCTCAGACTTTACCTTGAGTGTTCAGATAATAGTGTTTCCAAAGAGGTCTGAGCTTATGTTTTCCACCCACGTCCCAGATAGTGAATTTCAGGTTCTTATATTCAACCGTCTCCACGTTGAAACCTTGAGAAAAAACAAGATTTACACTGAAGAGATTTGTATTCGTGTAGATGAAAATCACGTCATCACATGATAATTTAACATACCAATAGTTGGGATGGGCTGCATGAACTCATCTTGCTTCAGCTTGAAGAGGATGGTGGTTTTTCCAGCTCCATCGAGCCCAAGAGTCACAACTCGGATCTCCATCTTCGGACCGATGTGGACTCGGTTATCCTGGAAACACATTTTCACAGGATTGTTACATAATGGAACAAACTCAACATGATTTCTTGGCTGATGAATGCAAATATCTGGGTTAGACTATGAGGGACAGTGTGTACCTTAGTGAAGGTGACGGGGATGCCAGCATCCAGCTGAATGTGATCTGCCAGCTCAGTGAACTGGTGCTGCTGCTTCTGAAGCGTCTCCAGCAAACAGTTGATCTCCTGCTTTGCCAACACAACTCTGCAGTCATCCTGCAAAAGGAAAAACAGCTAAAAATCCCCATCGGACATGTTTAAAACATATAAAATACTTTAATAATAAGTTTAATTACCTGGTTAGAAATTCTTAAAATTACACCAACGCCATCTACCTCATTAAAAATCCAGAATCTAAGAATATGCAAATATTTCATTTCTAAAGTTTAACTGTTGGACACACGATGTCTCCTACTTCACTGTAAAGTCTATTCTCAGTGTTCAAGTTTACACATCACACTTATATAAGTTGAATACTGGACCACAATTGGCTCCAAACTAGTTGTGATGTCACCAATCACACTCGCCATGAACTCAGATTTCTAGGGTGAACACAATAAATACTCAAAACCTGCTTAGAATTAGTCTGTCATGTGGATTTGGGACACAGCTAGTGTTTATCATATCTCCTACCTGTTGAAGTGTCTTCTCACAGTGCAGGCAGGCGGTGGAGACTTGAGACAGCAGGATGGTCATGTCCTCCTGCTGCTGCCTCAGCCAGATCAGCCTCTCCCTGACGTGAGCGTCCACCACGCTCAACGCCATCTCCTCCTGCCGACACAGAGTCTCGTGGAGGTCTGCGAAGTAAGCTCGGACACAGGAGCGAGCGCTCTCCGCTGTGCCGGGAACCTGGCGAAGAGAAGACACGGAGAAGAGAAGATGTTATTGCCAGACGAAAAGCACAATATATTCATGTTTTAGATGAAAAGAAGTCTTGCGATATGTCAAATCTTACATGTTCAGTGTGTGCCATGCCAACTCCGTCCTCTACTATCTGCTCTCCACCTTCGATTTGCTGCACGATGCCCACCAGCTTCCTCGAGTACTCGGACACTTCGTCTGTGAAGGTGCGGATGCAGTGGGCCATGTCCAGAATCGACGCACGGATCTGATTAGCTTCAGTCTCAAGAACTGCATGCTGAAAAGGAAGTTGGGGAATACATGAGCATGTCTCTGTTTTTTTGGATGTGGATATCAGTAACGTATAACTTGTTTTCAGCTACCTTATGTCCCTGGTGCTTGCCGTACTCCTTACACACACAACACATGAGAGGCCCGGACTGACAGGCCTCCTCCAGGCAGACAAACTCGATGGCGTGGACCTGGTGCTGCGGGCACAGGGTCTTCTCGTGAGGCTTGTCAGCCAGCGGCACCCGACGGTGTTTGGCCAGCGTGCGGGTGGAGTGGGTGAGCTGGGAACACTCGGCACACAGGTGGGTGGCACACACGGTGCAGTACATGGAGGCTGTGTGGCTCTCGTCTTCATCACACCGAATTATACACTAGTTGAGAAGAAGAAATATAAATAAAGAGTGCAGGAAGTGGGAGGATAATATATCCTTTAGAGCCTTTTTAAAAACAGCTGCCTTACTTCTCCCATGCCTTTCAGGGCATCCTCCGCCATTCCCGACTGGTTGGTGGCTCCATTCTGGAGTCGCTCCAAAAGTTCAAGCAAAGCAAAGTTCTTCTTTAGACCCCAAACTCCAGAGTCCCCTAAACAGATTGGAAATAAAAAAGAAAACACGTTAAGACACAATGACAGAAAAAAATAAAGAAAAAACAGAAAAGAGTCAACTGGATCACCAATTACGGCAACAGTAGGAATGTTTTCTGTAAGAATTTTATAATTTTGTTGCAGAGCTGTTAATTTGTTCACTGTGAACAAAAGAAAAACATTACCTTTTATTACAGTGCAATACAATGACACCACACACTACAGTCTAAAAAAAGAACAATCAATACCTTTCCAACATAGTCTCATCAAACCAGTTATAAATTGATAATACAGGAAGCTTCTGTCTTGTAAGGATTGCCTGACATTTCTCTGTGAAAGTCTTTCATTCATTTCATTCTTTGTTGCAGAATTTATACAGTTTCATGCTTCAGTTAGTGATGGCAGATCCTTCAGCTCCTGATGCAGAAAAGCACCAGGCCTCAACTGGCTTTAACGGTCCAACAAGTCAGGATCATCTACTGTTGGTGCCTTTTAATCAACTTTGATCAGGTGTTCATGTTTTCATAGGGAGCAGCAATTTCTGCTTTTGCTACTTTGCCATGAATCCAAAGGAAGAGAAACACAACATTCCCTGGATGTTGTTGTAAAGTTCTCTGTTGGTTCTAGGATTTTTTGTGCCTCGTTAGTTGGACCTGAGAGGTCTGGTATGATGACAAGTCATTGGAAGATGCACTACAAATTTTTCGTCATGGACAGATATGTGTCAGGCTTTAGTTCTCGAGTCCCAGAGCCTTAAAAAATGCCTGTATATCTGCTGTCTCTCTGTCATACCCGATCTTGTCTGATTTATACTTAACAAAGCTTGTCAAAAATCAGACTTTAACCAAACAAATTGGCTTAGAAACCCAATTCATAAAGAAAAATGTCTGAAAATGCAAAAAAAAATAAATAAAAACATACAAATAAGACAGGAAATTCATATTTTTATGCTAATGTAGTAACAGAAATCCCCTTACTCACCCAGCTCAGTGACCTGTCTGTCGAAGGGGCAGCGGACCGCTCGGCCATGTAGGGGCAACCGGGTAAGACAATCATGGCACACCGTGTGACCACAGAGCAAAAGACGAGGGACCTTGTCCCCTTGGAGAGAGAAGACGTCCTCGCACACACCACACTCCAGTACCTGTAAATGAATGTATAACACGATTAACTGCCAGGCAACCTGTCTGTGTGGTTTCTGGTCAGCAAAGGTCCTGAGAGAATAATGAAGAGTCAATTAGATTAAGAATCACTGTATAGAGATAATGAGCTTTATTCATACAGTTAACTGTGAGGGAATTCAACAATATCTTGGCTATTAAGATGGGTCAAAGACCTTAGCTGTCACATCTTCACCCAGTCACTGCAACTCTGCACAGTCCCTGCCTGCTTCAAATCCTCCAACATAGTCCCTGTCCCCAAAAAACAGAGGATTAAAGAGCTCAACGACTACAGGCCCATCGCTCTGACCCCTGTGGCAGTGAAGGTTTTGAAAGTCATCCTGTCCCATATAAAATCAATCAACCCCCTACTGGACCCCGTGCAGTTTGCATTCTGGGCTAACAGGTCTGTGGATGACACAGTCAACCTAGGCCTGCACTCCATCCTCCAGCATCTGGACAGCCGCGGATCCCTCGCCAGGATCCTGTTTGTTGACTTCAACTTGGCATTTAACACAATTGTGCCAGAGCTCCTCCACACCGAGCTCTCCCAGCTGACTGCCTGAGCCTCTCTGTCTGTGGATCACTAACTTCCTGACAGACAGGGAGCAGCGTATGACACTGGGAAAGCACAGCTCCACCCCTCTGACCGTCAGCACCGGAGCACCACAGGGCTGCGAGCTCTCCCCTCTCCTCTACTGTCTGTACATGAATGACTGCACCTCCACAAGCTCCTCCGTAAAGCTCCTCAAGTTCGCAGATGACACAACCGTTATTGGTCTGATCCAGGACGGGGATCAATCTGCGTACAGACAGGAAGTGGCGCGGCTAACATCCTGGTGCAGCCATAACAGCGTGGAGCTAAGAAGCTGCTGAAGAAGCTCACCGTCTGGTACAGTGCAGCAACCAAACAGGACATTCAGAGGTATCATTTGCTCATCTCCTTTCCCATCCCACCCCGGACACAGACACAACCCTCAGAAAAGACACTGACAGCCATATAAACCTCCACCAGCAGACACAGGAACAGTTTATTTCCAGAAGCTGTTGCCCTACTAAACAGCTGATCTGTTCTGTTATCAAACTGGACTTTACATCTCACATCCCTCATTTAATCCCCTGCACTTGTCACTTTCATATATTTCATCAAACTGGGCTTAACATTGTCCACTGCATTTAACGTCCACTGTTAAATCATTTTAATTATTTATAGCACATGCCATATTTAATTTTTGCACTTGTCACCTTCATATTTTGCATACACTTCATTTCTTTGTCCATATTTGCTTTGTACAGTCAATATTCCAAAGCAAGTTTCATATCCCATTTCACAACTATTATAATTCTATTCTGTAAACAGATTTTACATGTTTAATTTAATTTGAATATTACTTTGTTTATTTCATTATTACCTTACTTTTGTTCTATGTTTTATTCTATGTTGCCTTTGTGGGAGCAAGACACATTGTTTGTATGCTGCATCCTAATAAAACATTGTGATTCTGACCTTGACTCATAGTATTTCAGATGGTTAACACTGCTTAGTTTCTGAACCTGATTGTGATCTTTTAACAAATAGTGCGTCTATCTAACACTATTTAAGAGAAGTGGGTTTAAACGTGCATGCAAAGTGCGCAGCTACTTTTAAAAATAATCATGTCATAAGCAGAGGAGCTGCAGACAGCGAACCTAAATGGCATCTACAGCCTGTGCAGACGCCAACTAGCGAGGGTGAACCATCCGGCGCTGTTAGCACGTTGCACGCAAATACCAGCCGTGCGATTTTTGCATAAATCTAGCGAAGGTAGTACAGACATAAGCACACAATAATCAACTTTTACACATAGCTCTTATTGGATCTAGATGACTGGCATCCACCGCTACTGACGCCAACGCAGCAGCTTTCAACCAAAATCAGAAGCCACGAAGGCAAGCCTGCTGTCGATGCTTCGTGCAAACTAACCACACAACACAATCACCGGGAGCAAAATCTAGCTGTTGATTTTAGAGCCAATATTACAACCTTAACCGTGTTTCCGCTGGCCCCTCTCCCGTGTCGGATACAGGGCTCCATCGTAGCTACGGCTCCCTGCTTGTTTATTCCTGCGGCCATTCTCAGACGACAGCGGAGCCGAGAACACTGCGCAGGCGCAAGAGAGAAATCCCGCACGCTCTTCCGGTTTCGCTCTTTCAGCCGTGTTAGCAAACAGTAGCAAAGCCGTTCTTTCGTTTCTTTGTCGCGTTAATAGACTGAATTAATTGTCGTGATAAAAATGTTAGTCTTTTGATACAATATTCACAATATAGCTCCATTTTAAGGCGTCGTCTCTCACCGTTAGCAAGAAACATTACGATTTCAACTACATCCTTCTTTGAGGCGCATGCGTAGTGCCACAAAGTCGGTATAATTTTTTTTCTACTTAGCCAACTTTGTACAAAAACAATGAGGTACAATATACCTTATCT
Organism: Scomberomorus guttatus; assembly: GCA_038419695.1. Taxonomy (NCBI): domain Eukaryota; kingdom Metazoa; phylum Chordata; class Actinopteri; order Scombriformes; family Scombridae; genus Scomberomorus; species Scomberomorus guttatus. Next base: position 4,211,367 of record CM076463.1, read on the forward strand.
TATAAATACATCATAAACAGTGGTGGAAAGTAACTAAGTGCATTTACTCAGGTACTGTACTTAAGTACAATTTTGAGGTACTTAAGGTACCATCCTTAAGTTAGTATTTTTCAAACAACAATGAAGTCATAATATTGGAGCAAGGGAGCTTTTGAAGGTAAAAATGAACAGTGTGATAAGTATTTCAAACATATCTTAGCTTAAAACCTCTAAACCTAACTTGTCTACCACCTATTTTGGGTTGTTACACTTGCAAAAGAACACAGTGTTCCCTAGCTTGGCCTGAGTGAAACTAAATCAGCACAACTTAGACTTATTTCAAAACAGATATTAGAATATTAGAGATATTAGAACAGTTTTATTCAATGCGATTTTGCATATTTATTCTAAAGAAACCAATTAGGTTTTGGGGGTAATTTAGGATTTCCAATTGATTAATTTTGAGGATTTTTGAGGAAAACCAAATAGTGATTTTTCCCTCTAAACTTCTCACATGGTTTCATTTCAATAAATGTTCAAATGATCCAATATTTCAGCAAAAATCAAAGATTAGAGAAAAAGTCTAAAAACTGAAAACAGATTTGTGTATCAGAACTTTGTTTTTTTTTTCTTTCCCCTCCCATTAATCATCTCACGACCCCTCAGATTTATCTGCTGACCCTCATGATTTACATTTCATTACAAAGTATGAGTTTTTCTTCTATCACTGGTGCAAACCTACTTGGCAATAAACCTGTTTCTGATTCTGATTCAATTGTATAAATACGCGATGACTACAAATCCCATAAGGCGGCACGGTTTGGCTGAAGGTGATGACGTATTTTTAGCGCGCCTCACCTGCCTGAAACAAGAGCGACTGTTGTGGTGGAAAACTGTAGCTACTCTACGCGCTCATTACCGCTAATTTAACGGTCGGTAGGTATTTTTTCCACTTTCATTAAACAGTTGTTTGATGTGTCTGCCAGTTTTGGGTCTGTTGGTCATATGTTTGTTGCAAATATTTGGAGACGAAGCGAAATAAATGTTTTCATTCTGGGCAGCGGGGACAGCTCACTGTTGTAACATTATACAGCCTCATTTCTGCAGATTTATTGGTTTATTTGTTTTATTTTTCTCCTTATATGTCTTTATTCATCCTTTCCATCAGTGATGTCTCAACAAGCACAACAGACGCTGCCCTCCGCCCCTGACTCCCCCGCCCTGGTGGTCTCCGGTAACGTGCAGAAATATGCTATAAAGAAGAAAAAGGTCCTGAGTGCTGAAGAAAGTGAGCTGTTTGAGCTCACACAGGCTGCAGGCATCACTGTGGACCAGGAGGTCTTTAAGTAAGTGTGATTATTATTATTATGCCGACCATAAATAACTATGAACTATGATAAAGACAGCTGTCAATGGGGAGATTTCATTGTTTGCTACTATCAGTTTTGAGCTGTGGATACTTGTTGTCATTGTTGTTATTATCGTTATTAGTAGTTTTATTGTTGTTGATTCATTGATTTTTTTTTTGATGTTTGTTTTTTTTTCCCCTTTTGCCTTGGATTTTAATTACACTGTTTTGCATTATGATGTAATGAAGATGAAGAGTAGTTGTTACCTTTAGTAGTGGCTAATGAGGATCCAAATAAATAAATTAATGGTGATAATGGTGATGAGTATAATTGCAATTAGGGCTGGGCAATATAGCAATATTATATTGATATCATGATATTAGACTAGATATCGTCAGGTTTCAGATATCGTAATATCGTGATATGCCATAAGTGTTGTCTTTTCCTGGTTTTAAAGGCTACATTAAAGTAAAACTATGTCATTTTCTGAGCTTACCAGACTGTTGTAGCTGTTCTATTATTTGCCTTTAACCACTTACTCATTATATCTACATTACTGATGATTATTTATCAAAAATTTCATTGTGTAAGTATTTTGTGAAAGCACCGATAGTCATCCCTACAATATTGTCGCAATATCAATATCGAAGTATTTGGTCAAAAATATTGTGATATTTGATTTTGTCCGTATCGCTCAGCCCTAACTGCAATCGTTATGAGTATTAGTCAAGTTTATTTGTAGAGTACAAAATCATACAGAAGCAATTCAAGGTGCTTTACAGAGTGATACAAACAATAAAACAGTAAAAATCTGTTTAGGACATAGATACATGCAGACATTATACACACACACATGTACATAAAGGCACATGTACACACATGTATGCACACAGACCGAGTTAAAAGCTAAACAAAATAAAAATGTCTTAAGTTTATTCTTAAAACAGGACAGTGTTAGTGCAAACTGCAAGTCAGCTGGCAGCCTGTTCCATACTGAAGGAGCATAATAAACACTAAATGCTCTGTCGCCTGTTTTGGAATTAACTCTGGGAATTTGGAGAAGAAAGCTGTCCTGGGACCTGAGAGCTCTGCGTGGTTATTAAAGTGGAAGCATGTCAGATATATATTCAGGGGCCAGGCCATTTAGTGCTTTGTAGACCAGAAGCAAAATTTTGAAATCTATTCCCTAATGGGCAGAGAGCCAGTGAAGCTGTTTAAGAACTGCAGTGATATGGTCACATTTTCTTGGTTCTAGTTAAGATACGAGCAGCTGCATTTTGGATAAGCTGGAGCCGTCCAATGGATTTAGCAGGAAGACCGGTAAAAAGAGCGTTACAGTAATCTAGCCTGCTATGATTATCATTATTATTATTGTCAAGATTGTTATAATGATACTATTGATCTACTGATTGTTATTGTTGTTGTCATTATCATCATACTGTTATTGTTATTATTGTCATACTCAACCCAACTAGGACTGGACTGTTTTTCTGTCCTGTCTTAATGTCTGTATGTTCTTACACTGTCCAACTGTCTTGTCTTATGTTATCATGTCTTTTGTTATGCTATAATGCACCAATAAAAATAAATAGATAAAAATGTGTAATGATAACCATCAGACATGTGACTGTAGTGAAGGAGACCTTGATTTTAACATTCTCCCACTCCTCTTATTGCCCTCCCAGGATTATAGTGGACCTGTTGAAGATGAACGTGGCTCCTCAGGCAGTCTTCCAGACTCTGAAGGCGATGTGTGCGGGCCAGAGGGTTGTTGAAAGCGCCGGCGGGGAGTCTTCAACTGCCTCTCACACAACTAGCATCACCACAGCACCGACAGAGGCCAGAGGTTAGTGTCTGAAGACTCAGTGGCAACATGAACAATGACAGTTAACCTTCTAGACCCCAGTATGTGTCTAGTATGTTGCTGCAGTTCACGGAGAACCCTCACTTAAAGGGAAACTACGGTGTTTTTCAACCTGGACCCTTTTTTTTTCATTTTGTGTCTAAGTGACTAATGGGAACAACAAGTTTTGCACCCTGTGAATGTACGTTCACTAAAAGTGCTTGTTTTTACCACTGACAGGCTCAGATTGTGAATATAAGTGAGGACCATACAGAGAAATAAAACTTTTTTCTTTTCCTTTCACTTGATCTGGTCTGTCTGTTATTGTGTCTAACCCAGTCTCGCTCCAGGAGAAGTCTCGTTCTGAAATCTCACGAGAGTTGAGTTGTTGTCGAAATCAGCTAAATATTCAGCCATGACTTTGAAAATTGTTTAGATAACACTAAGCTACGCTGTCTGTACTCCAACAGAACAAACTCCTCCCAGCACTCGTCTCTCCAACTCTGTCATGGCTGAATATTTAGCTAACAAGCACTTTTAGTGGACGTACGTTGACGGGACACTATTGCCCTGTCGGATTACATTACAGCCCGTTTCGCGGCTGCCGGCTGCAGCGCTCTCACTCAGTACTGGACCAGTTTCAAAAACGGTTGTTCTTTTAGTCACTTAGACACAAAATGATGTGAAAATAGGGTCCATGTTAAAAAATACCGAAGTTTCCCTTTAAATGAACATTTTCCTACTTAACCCAAACAAACAGCTTGATCTCAAAAATAGAAAGAAATTGACAATCACAAGTTGTTTTCATTTTAAAAAACTCAATTTGGTAAGTTTTAAAAAAACGTTTTTGTGTCTTTTATATTTTATTTTATTTTATTTATAAAACTGTGACATGTAACATTTGCATTAATATGGTAAAAGAACTTTGCGAACGTGGAGAACCTCGGCTCTCCACGTTCATCTGTTATTATTATTATTATTATTATTATTATTATTTAACACCCCGATGAATATCTGCCGGTTGTCTCAAAGGTCCACAAATGTTTGTCAGTGTCTGTGAGAAAACAGTAGAAATAACTGTAACACTTAACTTTAATTTATAAGCAAACACATTTACTTAACATTTAACAAAGAGTTTATAGCACGCTATAATGTAGTTTGACACTATACATAATATATTATAATATTTTATATTATCACAACAATATGTATTTACTACATTGTCATTCATTTAGAGCTGCAACTAACAATTATTTTCATTATCGATTAATCTGCTGATTTATATTTTCAACTAATCGGTGAATCGTTGTATAAAACAGCTGAAAAGAAAAATGGTGACATCTTCAAATTGCCTGGTTTGTTTGACCAACAGTCCAAAGTTCAGTTTATTATCATATTAGACTAAGAAAGGCAAATTCCCACAAATAACTGGCTGGAACTAAGGAAGTTTTGACATTTTTGTTTTTAAAATGACTCAAATCGATTATCAAAATAGTTGATCGACAGAAAAAATAATAACTAATCGACTAATTGTTTCAGCTCAATATTCATTATCTGTTTATATACCAGCATCTAGTTATTTACCTCAGTTGGATACTTAGACCATCATCAGTTCCATCATACTTATATCTGCTTACAACCACGTTATAGTGTGTTATAAACCATTAACTGTTTATATACTGCTTATAAATGCTAAATAGAGGGAGTTAAGGTAAAGTTTTGCCGAAATAACGCACACTGTGTCAAACAGAAACACAGTTTAATGAAGGTTCGTATCTGATGAGGCCAACACCACCACTAGATTTGTGCTGGAGAGTGTGTGTGTCTGTTGATCCCTCTCTACTGAAGGAAAGTGTAGAGCTCAAGGTCTGCACAGCACACACTCCTACCTTTTCTTAACAAAGTGTTGAAAAGGTCACAACTTTCAGAAATGTTTCTTTGACTGACTTAACCTTTCAGTTGGCTCTCGTTATTCTTCCCGTGCTCTCTGCTTCTCATATCCCTTTTCGAGCATGTGAAATATTCACATTCCTCCACTTAAGCAGTGTACATATTGTAGTAGAGGTTCCTGCCCTGCACTCTGCACCTCCTAATCCCCCTCACTAACTAAATTCCCTCTTCACTCCACCCCGTAGTGAAGTTTTCCACTTAAATGGAGGTGAACTGAAGACCAAGGATATACAGTAGAGTCTTTAAAAAAAAACAGCAGCTGATATTCACTCTGTACATGTCGTGGTGCTTTCTAATTTCTTTTCTATCCCCCTTGAAATCCACTTTTCTGTGCCTCTTGTTTCCTGAAGAAGAGGACTCTTTGGTCTCTGGAAAGAGCCCTAAGCTTCCTGCAGCTCCCCCCGCAGCGTCTGGCCCCAGAGCTACAAGGGTCAACACTAAGATTGTTGTCTACAGCCCCCAAGACGCTAGCTCTCCTCACTCTCAAGGTTCCCCGTGGTGCACTTTGTCCTACACCTCCATCTGTCCGCTTGCTTGCTTTTCTTATGATAAATGTGTGTGTTTACTTGTAAGACGGAGCAGGATTGTGCCAAAACGACGTGCTGTCCTCATTTCATGATTATGCCGAGCGGTAACTGTGTGTGTATGCATGTTTGTGTGTGTGTGTGTTTGTATGTTTACATGCATGTGTGTAGAACCATAGAAAGATGGAGCCTGCCCTTGGATGTTGTCGTAATAAAGTGAACATGTTCACTGCACAATTTTTTTTCGTTCATTATTTTCTAGGATTCTGAATCGATTCACAAATTCCGAAAATAGTTTATTGTGCGTTATGGTTCCTCCTCACAAAACATGCTCTGCAAACACAACAGAAAACAGACAATTCTGACATGTAAAAGCACAAAATGTAATTTATACAACCCAATTTTCAATGAAAGCAGGACTTTTGACACATGTTAGATTTAATAACCTGCTGGGCAAGTAGCTAATATAATATTCACTGTTTAGGTACCATTTTCAGGATCTTATTGCAGCACGCTGCACATTAACATACAGTATTATGAATTAATAGTCATATTTTCAGTCTGCTGCACTATAAAACATAACTGGAAGGTAACACGACTGGTTAAAGTCTTTGCCTCAGCGAAACACTGACAAATAAAGCAGAGAAAAGTGTGAAAACTGTTTTGATACATATGACTCACAGTCTGCAAGTCACTCTGCAATAATGTCACATCATAAACATTTTGTCATACAAAACTAAAAATGAGAGTACAGGTAAAACTGGCAGCATCTTAATGAATTGAACCATAAAGTTCCCAAAGATTCCCACTTTTACTCATTAGCGATCGGTTGTTTCACTTCACGGCTGCAGTAGTTCATGTTAGTAACTTACTAACATTTAAAAGCTCTCCAGTGTCTGTTTGTGTGAGACAGGTTTGAACCCTAACATGTGTCCCAGTGTCCCGTCAGCTCTTAATAATACTGTTTGAGTTTTTACTACTTGACACTATAATATTTTCATGCATTGGAGCTTTTAGTCACATAGAAAAACATTATTCTCAATGGTGATATTATACCAAGCCTGCCTGACTTTTGCAGCTACCGCTGCACAGAGCACATGGCGATACCTTCAGTTTCTGCTTGTTTTGTCCGACCAACAGTCCAGAATCTTAAGATATTAAATAAATATGTCAAAGAAAAACAGCAAATTGTCACAATTAAGAAGCTGGAACCAGAGAATCTTTGGTGTTTCGCTTGAAAAATTACTGAAACGATTGTTCTATTATCAACATAGTTGCTTATTAAGTTTCATTGATCGACTAATCAACTATAACAACTAATTGTTGCTATAGGCAAAATAACATTAGTTACACAGCAATATCTATCTAAACTTTAACATTAGTCACCATAAACTACTGGTCATACAGGACCAAGTCAGGCTGTAGCAGCAGAGAGTATTGATCTGATGAAAAGCGTGTTTTATTAGTTAGTAGAATTTCTTCTTTTGTAATTAACAGTCGAGCTTTAAATCTCTTGAGAGACAAAGAAACGTCACCGTTCATAGCTGCTAAAAGCATTTTCTGATCCCTTTCTGGTTGTTGTGAAGTGTGCAGTGCTATTAACTGTAATTAAAGGAAGGTAAGAAATAGGAACTATTTCTCTTCTCTGTGTGAAATGCAATTTTTCTTTTTTATCTTTTCCTTGTCATGCATCGCCCTTTCTATCCTGCCATGCTGCTTGGAACATGTGAAGCAACAATTATAATAATACATTTATATATAATAAATGTTAGTCTCCATCTTTAATGTGTGTTTTCTTGTTTGTGTCTGCAGTGCGCAGTAAAGCTGGAGCGAGTCACGCCGACAAGAGCAGAGAGGCCTCCAGCCAGCGAGTGCAGCGACAGTCCAGCGCCACCAGAGGGCAGAAGACTAAGAGCTCCGGCAGCAGCAGCTCCTCCTCACAGATTACCTCCACATAAGACCCGGGTCAACGAGAGACCATCTGTAAATATGTAGTTTTCTTTACATTTAATTTATGTGTATGCTTTATTGCCTTACCTGTTTAAAGAGCTGGTTCACCTAAATTACAAACGTTTTAGTATCTCTCACTTTACTCTAGTGAATTTTTTATTCACCCTGGTTTTGAGATAACTCACCACCTCCTCGGTATGATGGAGGTGAAGGGAATTTTATTACAGCACTGAAAAATGAAAAAATTCCACGTGTTTTTCCAGAAACAGTCTACAGATTGCTCTGGATAATTCACAGACCTCAGTGTGAACAGTTTTCATAGGAACTACTTTGATTTAAAGTAGTTGGAATGAAAACTATTCACACTGAGGTCTGTGAGGGAAAACCGATATCTCAGACCCTCATGAAATAAAACACCTGCAAGTGTAAGTGAGAAAGTATTTTTGGGTAAAACAGTCCTTTAAAGTTTCCAACATAATGTAAGAAAGTGTCTCCTCGTTCTCGTTGTGACGGTTGTTACTGTTAGTAAGTTGTTGTGTGATATTCAAACAATTGAAAACGACGGAAATTATTATTTTTTATTTTTTACTGAAAAATTAAAATGTTTGTGTTCAACCTGCAACTTTTTATATAATGATTAATCTTTAATAAATTGACATACTTACCAAATTTGTCTCTTTTTTTTTTTTTTTGCATATTTTCTTTAATCCAACTTTTTCGAGTAACTCAGGTCTGAACTCTTTCTGCTGAAACTGATTCCTGATCTGATCCCAAGTTTAAACTGTTCACCTCACTGCATAGAACTCACTGGAATCATTTTTACATAAAAATGTATCTAAAAACTGAGTCTATAGGGCTTATTTTCATCATCAATTATTCTACTGATTATTTTTTCAAGTGTTAAGCCTGTAAAATGTTGAAAAGTAAAACTGTCAATGACTTTCCGAGAGCTGCAGATTATGTCTTCAAATACCTTCATTTATCCGACCAACAGTCCAAAACCCAACATATTCAGTTTGTAATGATATAAAACAGAAAATCAGAAAATCTGGAACCAGAGAATTTTTTGTGTTTTTTGCTTGAAAAATCACAAACACGATTAATAGATTATTAAAATCGCCAATTACTTGCCAACTTATATAACTTATAGCTGAAACACTGAAGTGCATAATGACTTTGACAAAGAAACAGTATTTAATGTGGATCAGTCACGTCGTGGCAGATACCTGATCTGCTTGATAATAAGGTCAGTGTCCTAATATTTGTATTTTTTTCTTTTAAAAAATAACCAAATGTTCGATTTTCTGTTATTTTCTGTCTTGCACAAAGAATTTCAGCCAAACTATTTCACTCAATATAACAAACACATATTAATCTTTCAAGACATAAAACAGAAAAAGGCAGAAACTCTGTTTGTCGGCTGCTAATAACGACCTGCGTGGATCTCACTGTAGTGTTGGTTTGCCTTTCTTTGTCTGGCCCTGTATGAGTGCAGCCGCCCTGTATTTCTCTCTTGAATGGCTGATAACACAGTACAGAATCCAGAGGAATGCATGTTGCTCTGACGGATATGAATCATAGATTTGCAAGTGTCACTTTCAAGAATGCTTGCAGATATTGATCTTACTCTGTAATGGTCTTATTGATTTTTAAAAAAAAAAAAAATCTGTTGTGTGACTGTGAGAAGGAATGTGGTCAGTATAAGGTGTGGAAAAGTTTGGAATTGGATGCTCATGCCTTTTTTTTTATTGTTCTGAATTGTTTTACTTCCATCACATGGGGGCAGTAGAAGCACACAGCAATTAAGGTCGTCACCACGTGTGACACAAAATGTTTTTCAGCAAATCAGCTTGGTATCATGAATGAAAGTGAATCTGAAATGCATGCGTGTATTTTTTTTTTTCTTCCTGTGTGTATTTGAAACAAAGCATCCATTCATTCACAGACAGAATTGATGGTATACCTCAGAGGTGATGCAGAGGGAGACAGAAAGGGGTGTGTGTGTGTGTGTGTGTGTGTGTTTCCATGAGGCGGGCTGCAGGGCTTTATGTAGCTGCAGGTCTTTTATGTGGCCGTTTGTCCTGTTTATGTGTTCCTGCCTCTCCTCTCCTCTCCTCTGCGCTCTGCATTGATGGCAGCGTGCCTGTAATTGATGGCACCATATTGCTGTGGTGTAGCAGGTTTAATGGGGCTTGACAGAGCAAGGGAAAGCAGCATGCGACCAGGGAGGGAACTTAACCCTTTCGCACACACCCCACCTTCCCATTCCCTGTCCCTCCCCACACCCCCCCCCCCCAACCCCCCGCCACCCTCGCCTGCTTTTCTGGTCTTTGCGCCCTCCCCCTGCACATCAGCACATGCAAACAGAAATGAGAATACAAATAGGCCCTCGGTGATTAGCTTGTTTACGATTCCTACTGTTATCAGTGGTCATGGTAATGGCAGTTTGGTTCATGATCAAGGAAGCCCAGACACCCCTCTGACTCCACTTCCAAAAATAAATACTTGCCAGCTGTCGGTGCTCTCCACTGTTTTGCTTGGAGGAACCTAAATGTGTTTGACAAAGGTAAACGGCTGGGAATTTATTTCCTCCAACTTGCAGCCAGACTGCAGCTCCTGATGTGACCTACAGGGGCCAGTGTGGATCCAGGCTACCAGCGTGGCCTTCCTACCTACCTTGGATTTCCAAAGGCATCTGCTCCAGCATTTTTGGATGTGTTTATATTGTTATGAGGGAATTTCATAGCCGGCACAGTCTCCTCCATTAAATAGGGAGTGTTATCCTTCACTCAGGCGTACCGCACACACTTTGTGCACGCGCGTGTACACACTATATGCACCATTAATCAACAGAGACGATGAAATGATGCTATTGTGTGCGAGGCAAGGCAAACGGCACATTGAAGAATGAGCTAGTCAAAGCTTTTGGCAAATCATTAATGTAAGGTGTTGGTCTAAACCAAGTTCTCACACACGCTCTGTGCAAGCTGTTCCCAGGTGACAAAAAACTGGGGAGAGACACTATTTTAAGAGCCAATATCACACCTCTCTTTCTATTTTTTTTTTTTTTTTTTTTTTTTTTTTTTTTTTACTCCCGTCACTTATATTCCCTGCTGAATCTCTTTCTCTGTGAGAGCTCTTGGGTGGGGTGCATAGGAATATCATCCTGTTTTCTTTCTCTTCTCTCCGTCTCTCCTCTTTCTCTCGGGTATTATCCCTTCCTGTGAACTCTTGGTCCACATTTCTCCCTGAATTTATAGGCCACTTTCCCTCACTTGTTGTCCCTCTACATTCACTCCCTCCTCTATAACCCCTTCACTCTCCATCATCACACCGCCCTCCCCTCTCCTCCCATCACCCTCCTTGCCAGGCTGGCTGCAGATTGGCTATTTCCTGCACGCGCCCAGTAGAGCCCTTATCAGAGGTAGAGTGCTGATTGTTGGTCTGTCTCTCAGGCTGACTGACAGTTTGGGCTGCGCTGCTGAAATGCCTGATTTGGTCAATGTTTGTCTGTGGGGCCTTATCTCCACACCTTATATTAACTGCCTTGACAGTATGTGCAGGCAGTCTCTCTCCATCTTGTTGCAACCCCCCACCACCACCTCCCTCCATCCTCTGTCTCTATCTCCATTCACTCTCTACAGTCTCTGCTACACACTTTCAACCAGCAGCTCGACATTTTCCTGCTGATCCTCCTCTTCCATCATTTCTTTCTCTTGGAGCTGGATCAGCATCTTGAACGCCATAAACGTCACTTTATTTCTTGTTTGTTGTTTCTTCCAAAAGCAGAAATGGAGCTAACATCGTTTAAAGGGTCAGACCAAAAGACAGATCTTCCCACATACTGATAGCGGTATCTAGCCGTGCATGATATTTTTGGTTTTATCTTCTGAGGTTTTGAAATATCTGCCTTTGAGATTTCTGCTGCTGATTTAAATGGAATTTCTCTTTTCTCTCTTTGAAAACTTCACCCGCAACTTGTCTTTCCAGAAACAGTGTCTCCGTTATTCGTGATCATCCACAGATCCGGCGGTAAACAGTTTTAATTGGGACTAGTTTCTACCGAAGAAATAGGCCCAATGAAAATGAAAACATCTCCTCGTCTTTTCTGGAAAGAGATGTTGCTGTTTAATTTTTAAAATATAAGTTTTGTAAGCGGGGCCACATCCAGGATTTTAGAAATACTGAGGCCATGAGTCAAAATCCACCCAAAAGAAAGTCTCTGAAATGTTTTAATTAGTTGAATTTTTCACACGTATGTTATTTATTCAGTGAGGTTTTCAGTTCTATTTTCTGCAAGTTTTATTTAATTGGAGCAGATCCTTCAAGGAACCGCTAAAACTTAAAACATTTAAACTAACTTGAACAGCAACTAGCTTTAGTCTGTATTTTCCCTGCAGCAAGTATCAGATTTCATACTTCTTACCAGGAAACATCCTAGGAAATTATTAGGAAATGGCATAACTGCAAATTAAGTACAATATACTACAAAAAGATAAAGCAGCCTGTATGATGCAGTTTAAGTTACTTCATATTCCAACATACGGGTCTAATGCTGTTTCAAAGGGAAACAAATCTGAATATATTGAAATTCTATACCCTTTATTTATTGATTTAGTTATTTTTTAGCCAAAAAGTTGTCAAATTTAAATACTCAATGCTGGAATCTGCCTAAAAATATGTACGTTTTTTTAGTGCAGAAACTTTTGGGGCTGCTAAATCTCTCAAATTCGCAGAAGAAATAAAGAAGACATAACCTCAGTGACTTCATGGCTGCGGCCCTGAATGTGAACACCACAAATAAATTAACCTCCCTTTTCTTTTGGGTGTGTAGGCAGGAATTTCAGTGAAGGATACCTCAAAACCTGGATAAATAAATACAAAACTATTTAGCAAGGCTAGACACCGCTGGAGAAAAGTGAATTCATTTTTGTCATTTGGCTGAACCTTTGAAGGTTGCTGCTGTTTCTAACTATAATTTAAAGTGGTAGATAGAGGCTGCAACGATGAGATGATCAAAAGAAAATAAATCAGCAACTATTCTGATAATCAATTGATCATTTTTGTAATTTTTTCAAGCAAAAATGCCAAAACATTTACTTCTCAAATGTGATGATTTGCAGTTTTTCTCTGTCATTTAGATCTTTGTTTTGTTCTGTTACACCAGTCAAACTGAAGACGTCACCATGGGCTCTGAGAAACTGTGAGTGCCATTTTTTTTTCATCATTTCTTATCATTTCATTGACTTTAAATGATTAATTGATAATGAAAGTAATTGTTAGTTGCAGCTCTCGTGGTCGGACAAAAATCCAGAAGCAACATGAAAAGTCTTCTTTTTAAAGGAAGTAACAGTTACAAAGGTGCTGCACATGATATAAGAGATCAAAAACACATAAATGCACATATTTTCATTATTGTTTAATCATTTTCTCGATTAACTGATTAATCACTTAGTCTATAAAACACCATAGAATAGTGTAAAATTTATCACAATTTACCAGAAGCCAGGTTTTGTCTTAACAACAGTCCAAACCCCCAAAATGTTCAGTTTACTGTTTTATTTTCTTTGTTTACAAGGAAGCACATTATCAACATGTGACGAGCGCCAGGGTTAGCCAGCTGGCTAATTTTCAACTGCAGACACAAACATAGAACAATAAGACACTGAAATGACAACAATAGCGACAAAATCAGCTTTCTCATGGCCAAATCAGAGCAGAGCGGCAGGAAGCAGCAGAACACTGACGCAGTAACATACTGATAATCACCTTTCAGTGTATGAGGCCAAATGACCAGTACTGTTCACAGAGTATCATTAAGCTATAAGACAGATAAAGTTGAATGTTAACAACCAACAGTAATCATAAAATGTTATTAGAGATAGTTTGAAAGTTGGTAAAATGGTAATAGCACACACTAAAGACATAAGCCATGCAACACAGACACACTTGTAACACTATTCACACCACATTGGTACAATTGTTAAAGTACTACTGTTAATACTACAGTAGTACTATCACAGAAGACCAAGAACAGCAGCGAATCCTCATAACTAAGAGTCTGGATCTTTGAGGCGTGTGTGACGTTTTTGCTTGAGAAATGACTTCAACGATGAATTGATCATCAAAATAGTGTCAAAATGATTTCCTGTTGATTGACTTATTGTTTCAGCTCTGCAAAAGCCACAAAAGCCACAAAAGCCACAAAAGCACGTACCGAAGACAGTAAAACGACTACATGAGCAAAACAGTCTTTAATCAGTCTTGAAAATTAGACCATCAACTGCTCTGACTGACAGACACCCGACAATATGCTTAACAACACTACAAAATACAGCTTGAACAACACACTTATGCTGTTTAGTAATTAAGTACTTAGTTGTAGTAGTGCGTGAGAGGTAGTGATTTATTTTTTTTTCATAATTCAGGTCGACTGACCCTTTAATTAGGGCTTATCACGCTTTCTTTGCTGCTGCTTTGACCCTACAGTTAGTTACTCCAGTGCAGTAATTGTGTTTCACATCAAACTGTAATCTGACTAGCGATCCACCAAACAACCTGACTGTCAGAGTGACTACAGTAACCAAGGTAATGTATTAACACTGACAAGAGTTAATCCACACACACATATACGTACATGGAGAATCAGAAACCAAAAGCTCGTCCTGCTTTTTGTTAAGTAGCACTAATCGACAGAGACTGAGGAGGTAAACATGGCCTCTTAAGCGTTATTTATTTATTCACTTTATTAGCAAGAGGCTGTTCATTCCGTCTGTTAATGGCAGCTGTGGGAACGAATAGAGTTCACACTCACTTGGACCCCTATTGTGTGGCAGGCTGTTGGGTTACACACACACACACACACACATGCACACGTAAACACTCATACACAAAAGGAGAGACACTCTGCACAGCTGCCTGCGAGTTGTGTCTTATATTAATTGTTTTCTGGAATCACAGCGCTTCACTGTAGTTCAGCGTTACTGCAGAAAGGTGCCTCTAAGCTGTGTCAACAGTGCGCTCTTGTTAGTATGACTATGTAAGCTGCGACATGGCTGTTTAACTGGGTGACTTATACCAACTATTAGATTTAGTTTCATTCATAAATGCACAAAATGGTTCATCTATGAGAAATTCTGCAGCTGATAATTGCAGGTTTTCTTATCGTGAACTTATGGTGACATGAAATGATTATTTGATTAATCCAATAGTTAAACAACAACAATCAAACAATCTTTTATGTCCTTTATCAAGCAAAAATGCCTAAAATGAGCCTGTCCCAGCTTCGCTAATATGACAATTTCTTATTTTTTTTTCAATTTCTTTTCTTTTCAGTTTCTCTTTTTCCCTTTTTCATGATTGTTAATTCAGTATTTTTGGATTATTTGTTGGACAAAACAAGAGATGTGAAGACCTTCCCAAAGCTCTGGGACCTTATGATTTTGATATTGTTTAATCAATCAATCGATTAATCTACTGGTTATTTTTTCAATTAATCAATCAGTTGTTTGGGCTATAAAATGTCAGAAAATGGTGAAAAATGGCGATCACTGTTTCCCAAAGCCCATGATGCAACCTAAAATATCTTGTTTTATCCCAATCAACAGTCCACAACCCAAAGATATTAATTTTACTGACATAGAGGAGCTGGAACCAGAGAATTTAGGCATTTTTTCTTAAAAAATGACCCAAAACAATCAATTATCAAGATAGTTGACGATCGGCTAATCAATTAATCGACTAATCATTGCAGCTCTAGTTGTTACGTTAATTGATAATGAAAATGATCTTCAGCTGCAGGGTCAGGGTCGTACTTTTTTATTTCATTATCATTATTATTTTGTGATTTTGGGGGTGGTAAGAACCTGTGAGGAGTTTACAATCTACAATTAAAAACTTGCTTGTAGTTGAATTTTAAAAAATGTTTTATAACAAATAAAATTGACAGAGAGGATAAGTAGGATAGGAAAGGATAACAGTGACCAGAATACATGACTTATTTGGTTTCTTGTCAGAATTGTCTGTGACTGTATTCTCAGTATTTCTAAAATCCTTGATACAGATGTTTTGGGCTTTGCGTCAGACTAGATAAAGTCCATTTGAAGTATATTGTTACTTCAAGAAGAATAAGTGTGAGCGCTGTTAAAAGAAGGAGAGGTAACAATCACTGTGCTGTAGATTATGAGCTGCTAATTGTCGACTAAAGAATAAACAGGGAAGAAAAGTGGAGTTTAATCATTTCCCAATTAAGACACTTCCAAAGGTGTTTTGTGTGCATGTGTGTGTTACAGTGCTCCAAATTTCTTTTAATTAAGGAAGAGACAGAGGTTACTAGTCTATCTTTGTCTCAGTTGTATTTCATTAATTTTATATTCTGTGTATTTCAACTGTGAAGATTTTAATTGCCTTTAATTATGCATATTTAATTAACACACCTTCAGTTTACAGTTTTTAAACCTGTTGAGTTTGAATTGTTTTCTCATTTTGTGGTGCATTTGTTTAGTTGTGGGATGCAGATCAATAGGAGCAGAAGAACAAACGGCAATTAGAAGCTATGTATAAGTTTTCTTTTTAAAATATGAGTTCTCTTTTTTTGTTTATTTTTAATTGTTTTCTGATTGAGAACTACAGTATCTCCGAAAGTTTCTTTGTTTTTCCTTTTCTGTGTTTTAACCTTGTGAGTGTGCAAGTATGTGAGCTTGCAGTGCTGCGTGGATGCACGTATGCAGGCATATGTGTGCTTCTCCAGGTGTGTGCAGATAAAGAAAGCAGTGGTCGTGCAAGACAGTATCCCCCTGAGGAATCCATTATATGTCAGTGGTGTTATGTCATGTCATGTCACCGCCCTGACTCGCTGACACAATACCAGCATGAGTATTTTGCATGTGTAAAGACAGATTATGTACATTTTTTTTTGCCGTGAGTTGTTTATGCGTGCATGCATGTGCGTGTGTGTATGCACAAGAACAGGTTTATACTGTATAGTGCATGTGTGCGTGTGTTTTCTGTGCACCCCATCAGTCTGCTGTGCTGCCTGCCCATTGTGTTGGCTCCTCACACACACTGGCGTGCTGGAAATATGCCAACAACTACCCCTATTGTACCCACTCTGAAAAGAATGAAAGGGCTCTCTCTCAGACACACACACACACACACACACAGATTCACCTGTCTATCAAACCACATGGCAAAAGCCACACAATTACCCTATAACATGATGAATATTTACATACATTGCTGATCCCGTTAAGGTTAATGCCATTTTCATTCAGCTCCTTTTGTGCCTCAGAGATTCAAACGTGTCGGTGTCGTCGCGCCTGAATTTAAAAGTTTGCCATTAATTTGAGACTTGACAGTTTATTAATGAAGGTTGGGGCGTTCTGGTGTCTCAGTGGGCTGTAGGATGAACTATGTAACTATTGCAGCGTTATGGTTGTAAAACTGGGGAAGTCATTGTCTAATCTCTCCTGGCTCTATCTACTACTTCTTTAAAAAAAAAAAAAAAAACATTAAAGGGCGCACATTATGCTTTTTTTCTGTTATTTATATACTGTTAAGATGTCAGAATGTGGTCAAAGTTCCAAAACTTGAGGTTAACGTATGTAGAAATGTTTCCCAGCGAGTGAAAATCCAGGGCTTCAGCCTGCTCTGGACGCTTCATTTGTGACGTTGTTTTCTACCTTGCCGATGAGCTGACGTCAGCTTGTCTCACAGGCCTATAAACGGCCGTCAGTTCCATAGTCTTTGTCGCTAAGCTTGTTGCTAAAGTTTTTCCGTGTGTTGTTTGCGTTGTCCACTCACAAACTTCAAATCGGATTTCGGCTTAAATATTTGAGGTGATATTTCGGTTAAAGAACGAGAAAAAGTAGTGAAATCTACTATAGTTTGTTTCATAGTTTGTTGACGTAGCTTTCAGAGCCGCTGGAAGTCAGTTGAGACACAGCTTCTGGAAGCTGGCCAATCAGAACAGAGTGGGCTCATTGGGAGACGGGCCTTAAAGAGACAGGAGCTAAAACGGCCTGTTTCAGACAGAGGCTGAACTGAGCAGCTGCATATAGGGCCAGTATAAGATGAATATGGAGTTTTTTGAACTGTAAATCATGCAGAGATATTCCAGTAGAGCCCCAGATTAAAAATAAAGACCTGGAAAGGTGCATAATACGTCCCCTTTGTTCACCCAAATAACCAAAAAAAAAACCGCCACATTTTCTCACTTACCTTTAGTGGCATGTAGCCACACAGATAGTTTTTGTTTTATGTATCCAGGTTTTGGGAAATGTGTCTCTGACATTTCTGCCTCTACCCCAATACAATGGAGGTGAATAGACTCTTATGTTTGCTGGTTAAAGCATTAAAAAAAATGTCATTAACACATATTCAGCAGTGACGTCTTTCTATAAATCCTGGTTACTCTGGAGAATGAACAGACCTCAGTTTTCAATGGAAATTACTTTATGCCAAAGAAAGAGTGGTAAATGAAAAGTGCTGACAGCGTGTTCTGTGGATTATTCAGAGTAACTGGGACACTGTTTATGGGAAAGAGATGCTGCTGTTGAATTTTTAAAAATGTTTTTTAATGCCGTGTGCACCAAAAATGAGATTCAATTCTTCTGACCCCATGCAGATACCACTACAGTAACAGTAAATGAGAATTCTTTAGTTTAATTAATTTTATGTCATTTGGGTGATCTGGCCCTTTAAAGTGTATATACTTGGTTTGATTGTGCTTATGTGTATGGGGGTGTATCAGTGTGTAGAATAATGTACAGCTTATGTTGATATTTTTGCAAAAAATTGTACATTTGATACTGAAAATGGTCTGTAACCAACCACATCTTATGACCTGCCCCCTTCTTTTTTTATTTTAACCAAATCTTAGCTATTAGAAACAAAATGTCACCTATTCTCTTCGTCTCCTCCGCTCTCACGCTGTTTTCTCTATCTTTAAATTTTCACTTTCTCTTCCTGTCTCCTCTGACTTTCCATTTTGTTAAAGCCTCCTTCCCTCCTGTCTCCTGCAGCCCGCTAGCACCCTCATATTCTGTCTCACTCCCTCTATCTCTTCCCCCCTCCTCCTTTATACACTATCCCCACCCCCCTCCTCACCCCCCCACTCCCTCTCTCCCTCTCGCTTTTCCCCTGGCAGGCTAGTGATTGACACTTACAAATTACCCGGCGGCAGTGGCATTGTGTGTGACCCCTCTCTCTCATCTCCAGCCCGATGCCGTTTTGTCATCTAATTACTGTGAATCCCCGGCCTGCTCCCCACTGCTGCATTTTTAATATGCCTGCCCCCCCCCCTCACACACACACACACACACACACACATACACACACACAATCCCCCCTCTTCCATTCACCTGCAGCTTACTTTACCTGCTTCTCTGTCCAATACTTGGAGTGCAACCATCGTCTCTATATCCTCCCGTGCACCCTCCGAGTGTTTTCTCTCCACCGCCTCCATTATCACACCATCACCTCTCCTGCCTCCTCTCTCCCCGCTCTCCTCCTCTCTGTGGAGTGTCACTCCATCCCACACACGGACCAATCCGTGTCAATCTCTCTATTTGCATTTCAGTTTTCAGCAGTATCATTAAAGTGTTTGGTAAACATGTTGTTCAGTTCAAATGATCAATACGCGCTAATGAACACACGGTGCATGCTTTCTGAGCTGCTGCAGGATTTTCTCTTCCTGCTTGACATGTTTCCAACTCATAATTATTATATTTTCATTTTTTTCCTTCCCATTGAGTAGCTTGTATGTATTGTATAGTTAATTGTTGTTCATTATTTGTTATTTTTTTCAGTTTTACTGTTCTCCACACTTTCTTTGTTAATGCAACTATAAAAAAAAAAAAAACGCACTGTAGGCTATTTCATCCTAATTAATTTCTGCACAATGTACAGTTTCTAATTTGGCATGATTAATGTCTGTTTGCAATGCTAATGGTTGTATTTGCTTTTCATAAAAAAAGATGTAATAAATTTGAAATTCTGTTGAATGAAAATGCACAAAATATCGTTCGAGGTGACGACGCATAAAAGGACATTGTGACATCTTGATTGACTCTTTATTTGATAAAAAATGTATAAAGTTAGAAACTGCCGTGCGGAATAAAGAATTATACAGCATTCAATGCTGCGAGGTGCTGTGTTTCCTCCCACAGGCGTGTAGTGTCACCTATAGACACGGATAAAGAGTTTTTTCATGCACACACAGCAAACACAAGGTGAACATACACACTGTAAGTTGTAATGATTGCAGCATGACAAGGTGCCGCACAAACACCCACAATTCCTCTCATACCTGCGCCTCACATAAGTGTTTCTACCTGTTTCTTTGTGCTTGTGTATGTGTGTGTCTGTCTGTGTGTGTGTGTGTGTGTTGTCGTCCATGGCTCAGCTGCCCACAGCCAGACTGAGCTCCCCCGCCGATCCCCATCTTCCAGCTAGAAATCAGCAGAGCATGGCAGACTGCTGCTACAGCACAGCTCCAGAGGAAGGAGGGAAGGCAGAGAGAGAGAGAGAAAGAGAGAGAGCAGAAAAGGAGATAAAGAGAAAGGGAGGAGCAGGATGGTTAGAGGTAAAGAGTGTTTTTTTTTTTGTCTTTGGTTGCTTCATTCTGCAGATCAGAAAGTTTTATTTAGAGTACAGGGGATGACCAACCCAGTATCATGATAAAGCGTGTAATACACCCGCTGATCCACTAGAGGATACCGTGTCAGTGTCACGTTTTGCCTCAACTAAGCGTTAAAAGTACACGTACAGATTTGCTGTGGTTAAGGTCTGGTTAGGTTTAGGCACAAAAAGCACTTGGTTAGGGTTAGGGAAAGATCGTGGTTTGGGTTAAAATGATCACATGAAATGTCAAACGAAGCCCAAAAAGCTACTTCCTGCTGTAAAGAAATTATGTAAATGCATACCGTGCACGCTCTGTGGTGCACCGGAGACATCCGCTGGCTGAGACAGCTAACTTCTGGTTTGGCGCTCTGGCTAACTTGAATGCGGTTAAAATAATTCGATAATTCGATCATTTCAAGAGGGTTGTGATGCTCAAAAAAACTGTTTTACAGCTGCTCCTTTTCCCATGATTGTGTGCAGGAAAAATGCTTTTTGGGCCCCTGTCAGACCCGGAAATTGTAATTCCACAGTTTGGCCACTATGTCAAATTGGAATCAAAGCCCGGCGCTCTTCCTGGGGGCTTGGCACTTTTCACAACTAGGTGATGCAAAACGTGACACTGACACGGTATCCTCTTGTGGATCGGTGAGTGTATTACACACTTTAGTGTGATGCTGGGCCGGGATGACAGATGCCTCCTCACAGTGTGGCTGAAACAGACGTGGAGACAGCCAGGCCAGGCAGGGGCCGACCTGCCCCTCCACCTTCTGATGTAGCTCCAGGGCGTGGTAGGATTTAGCATGGCCTCATTACCTTGTCATGAGTTTGGAGAAATATGGGCCCCCTGAGAGAGTCTCAGGGACGTGGACTGATGAAAAGAGAAAAGAAAGGGGAGCTGACAGCAGACGCATGCGGTGAACGTAAAAAGAAGGGAGGGAGGAGGTGGGATGAATGAGAAAAACAGGAGTGAGGAAAAAGAGAGGTAAGAAAAAGAAGTTAATTGAGAGAGAAAGGGAGGAGAGATGTTGGCAGAGCTGGAAAAATAGAGAGAAGGTGGGGAGGGATGGAGTATGCGGGAGGGGAGTGGCGAAACTAATGGTCCTGCCTGGAGAGATAGTAGTCAATCAATCATCTTTAAACA
The DNA here is from genome assembly GCA_038419695.1 of Scomberomorus guttatus. Taxonomy (NCBI): domain Eukaryota; kingdom Metazoa; phylum Chordata; class Actinopteri; order Scombriformes; family Scombridae; genus Scomberomorus; species Scomberomorus guttatus. Next base: position 4,232,724 of record CM076463.1, read on the forward strand.
AAAGCAGCAGGCCCAAGAGAATATTTAAGAAGTGCTTATTTAATTAAAAGTCCCTTTGCTCATATTTATGGGCCATCCTTCCTTCAAATATTAACCTTCCAGGTCCTGGGAGGCCTCAGACGACCCAGCCCAGCACTGAGGGCTGGCCTGGACAGGGCAATAGAGATGAGCTCGTAGAGGAAGTAGAGTAAGCCAATCATGTGGAGATACCACTCTGAGTCCCATTTATTTACTGTAACATTACATATCTGTCACATTGTGCGTACACAGGAACAGATTAGTCTAAGACGTGGTGGAAGAAGTATTCAGATCCTTAGAAAGTAGTAAAAACACTCAAGTTTCACAGAAGTATTATTAACAAATTATACTCAAAGTATCAAAAGTTAATTATTATGTAGATTATTGGATTATTAATACAGATGTCACATGTAAGTAGAATTTTAATTACTTTATATACAGTTGGGTAATTAAGTCAGTAACATTGGATCATATTTTACACAATGTTTTTCATGTGTTTTGTATATAAAGTCAACTATCAGGGCTACAACTAATAAGTATTTTCATTATTGGTTAGTCAGTTTTGTTCCTGTTTAATAAATAAGACAGATAAGCAACAGATAATTGATTGAAAATAATCGTTAGTTGCAGCCCTGCTGTCGATCATTCATCTCTGCGTTTTATATTGAACGCTGGAATAAGAACTCATCACTTGAATTTTTTCCGTATTAATTGGGTGGACTTCACTAAAAATACAGAGAGAGGTTCATATGTACCTTTTTATTTTTAAAGCCATCATTGGTAAAATTCCTCATTACTTTTGTGAAATGCTTTCTCCTGTTTCTAACCGCTATCAGACCTTCAGTATCCTCGGAGTCTGCTCTCAACTTAAAACTGCATTTTCATGGCATTCAAGCATCACATTAAAAATTTTTCATGAGGAATGTAATTGCTTTAAATAGTAAAGTTTTCTTTTGCTCATATTTCTCAGATCCTGTTTTGTTCTGTAGGATGTGATTGTTGTAAATTAATGTGCTTTTATGTTAGTTCGTGACACCTATTGTTCGCTGCCATTTTGGCCAGGTCAGAGATAATGTATGTCAAGAGACATCTTGGTTTAATAAAGGTTAAGAAGAAGAAGTCAGAAAATAGTGAAAAATAACCGTCAAGTTCCCTGGATTCAACATGACATCTTCAAATTGGATTTTTTATCTTATCAACAGTCCAAAACTCAAAGATTTTCAATTTACATCCATTAAACAGAGAAAAGCAGCAAATCATTTCATCTGAGAAGCTGGAACAAGAGAGTGTTTGACATTGTTGTTTGATAAATTATTCCCATAAAGCTGGGGGATATCCTGACTTTTAGACTTTCATAAGGGTTAATCACTAAAAACACTGGATCCTACACTTCCCATAATGCAACCAATAGCATTTTTATGTTAGACCCATCCTGCCTGAACGCCCACATCTGTCAAACTCTTGTAACCTTGACTATGTTTAACATAGACATCATATGTTATGTCCCCTTTAAGTAAAAGTACAGATGTAGTAGCCGCAAAATGTAAAGTATCAAAAGTAAAATGAAAATATGAAAAACGTTTAAATCAAGGTAGAGCTAATTTTAAAAACTTACAGCTAATCTATAGCAATGCAAAACTTATAAATGGATCATATGGTTTACATATAAAATATTGTTTTGATAACTAACTCTGCAACTCTGGCTGTGAAATAAATACAATGCAGTAAAAAACAACATTTTCCTCTGAAATGTAGTGGAGTAGAGGTAAAGTAAAAGTATTTGAGTAAATCTACTTTCCAGCACTACAGTGTTGTGTCATTAATTTCTCTGTGATGTGTCACTTAGTAACTTTTTGTCATATTTTACCTCCACTAAGACGTGAACAATAACAATATATTCAACCGTATTTAGACACGTACGTGTGACTCCAGTTTTAAGAGTGAGCTGGTGAACAGTCAAACAATATTCAACAAACGTCTCCTCTGTGTTCTCACTTGTGGCTACGTGGTTCACACATCCAATATAAACCAGCGCTCCTCTGCTCCTGCATCCTTCAGCTCCTGCCTGCCTCACTTTCAGCTGATGTTTGGAGTTGACATCAAGTGGAGGAACGGATTTCTTCTCTCCGACATGAGACGCGTTCTCACATTCACACACATCTTCAGACTGCGGGGACTATCAACACTTCACAGTGTTCTCAGTTTCTAATGAGAATGAGATCACAGGTAATGTTCACTTAAGACCTTCAAAAACACTCAACTTTACATGACTGTTTTATGAACCGGTGCTCATTTTGCAGAAGCACCTTAGTATGTTCAAGCACCCACCTGGGGAGTGCTTGTTCATTATGTTTGGTGATCCTTACACATAATCCCTGTATTACTTTGGCTCATACCTACATGTTTGGCATTTTTCTGCTTTGAACTGCATTCATCTGTTTGAAATTGTCAACATTTTAACAGTAGTGACAAATGGGCCACAGAATGTAATGTTGTTTTTTTTTTCTAGCATTTATGTGCGTGAAAGCTGCAGCTTTTGTAAATATAAAAGTCTGCTATGGGAGTATTGGCATGTCCGTTGGTTTTGGAGTTGATTGGCTAAAAATTGATTATTAAAAAGCGGCATCAGCTCATTGTTTTGGTTTTATAGCTCACGAATTTACTGTTTTGGTTCACTCACCGCTCTCATAGCGTATTTTTACTGCACTGTTTTCAGCGAGAAAGTTCTAAAAAAAAAAAAAGAGCCTCTGCAACCAGCCCAGCCCGAAACAGAAGACCAACACAGATAGACAGAATGACTCGTCAATTTATTGGTCAAGTCATTAGCTGGTGAACTTAATGTAGCGTTTAGCAGCTAAAGAACCAGATATTTCCCTCAGGACTGACGACCAAAGATTTCACTGTTTTGCTCACGAATGTCAACTTTCATCTCAGACAGCCCAAAATCGCACAGTGTGAAGGGGCTTTACAGGACGAGAAATTCCCAGAGTTGTTTGCACAGCTCGTTTCTGCTGCCCTCAAGTGGCCAAAAATCAGTTAATGCAGTTTTAAGTATTTTTTCCAACAAGGACCGCGACAGTAATACAACTTTTTGTTTTTGGCATATTTGCCTTCCACTACGAGGTCAACAATCGTCAACTACTATATTTAGACACTTACCTGCCATTCCAGCTTTAAAAGAGTCAGTGGGCGAATAGCAGATAGAATAGATAAGAGATAATGCCCAACGAGGTGTCCATTATCTGAAATTAATGGACGAGGAGGAGGCCGGAACCGTCCGACGTGCAGCGGAGCCTCCACGGAGTCCATTAATTCCTGATTACGGACACCTCGAAGGGCATTATCCAGTGTATACCATGGTCACTTGCCAACGAAAAACAAATAAGACCATTCATTTATATTTTCATGCGTTTTACAATCAAAATCTAAAGTTTTTCACCAGCCATAACTCCTGGTAACACCTGAGGGTTTGACTAATACCTGTAACAATCATTACTATCCCATAAGGTTCTTATGCAATAGAAACGTTGTTCACAACTCCAGTAAATAGGACAAACCTTAGATACGACTTGGCAATGGGAGATATTTCTCGTCTGCTCAGCTCATAGAAGCCTTTGGCTCAGCTATGAGCCAAGATGATCACTTATGTGATACAGACTATCAGTAAGTTCAGAGGGGCAGTGTACTTCTTGCAGCTTGTGTGTTACAGTTGCCATCCTGTGGTGTTCATAGGATGAGGCACTGAAGATATAACTACCCATTTTTGGGTAGGGTTGGGTTTTTTTTTGTGTTGATCTCATCTTTTACATCTTCTGTTTAACTGAATTCTCCTGGTGTTAACTTCTTTTCAATTTCTCTTTCTTCGGCTGCATCCCAGTCATTAAAGTTGTCATATTTTCCAAATAAGTTAAAAGAAATGTTGTTGTAATTAGATGTTAGCTTGTTAATGTGTTGCAATAAACTGTAAACAAAGGCTTTGACTGCATCCCTGTTGCTATGGTTACTCATTTTAGCCAGTGCAGTTTCACTGGAACTACTTAGTAGGTGTCCATTATCAGGAATAAATGAACACCCTGCAGCCAATCAGAATCGAGTATTCAGAGGGTCCAGGGTTTCTAGGACTGCAAACAGAACATTAGGTTTAAAGTAGGCCAACAAGGAGTGACCACAATTATCAAGCCTCTCTAAGTCAGCTGGAATAAACAGTATTTCCCCTTTGAATGCAGCAAATGTTTATGTGCGATATTCAGAGTGTGTGTAGTTATAATATTGTGACTGAAACAATCTTACTAAGCCTACAGCAAATAGTGTCTCACATGAATTATGCAGCATTTCAATTAAGATCTCCATCATATTGGAGATAAAATCACAATTTGCTAAAGATTTAATGGGAGGAATGAACTGATCTTTATGAGAATCTCATGATGAGTTTTGAAAATAAACACAACTTCACGATGGAATCTCGAGCAAAGTGTTGAAGCTAAGGTGGAAGTTCCCGCCGTAGATATATCTGTGGTTCCCACAGGCTTCCAGGGTTCCTCACTAGATGTTGGCTCCAAAAACACTCGGACAGTATTGAAAGCAGTGGGAACACTGATCCTGAAATTTAAAATCATTAAATATGTCCTCAAAAAAATCAGTTCTGACTTCTAATATGTTCCTCTGGGGCAACATTAAAAAATATTGTGAAATACTGAGGTTTAGACTTCCATTAATTGATTTTCTGGCCACTTGGGGGCAGCGCAACAAGCTGTAAACACAATACTGACATATTTCTTCTATCTTAAAAAAGTAGTTATTAAAAATAAAAAAAGCGTTAGCAAACAGTTGCTTATTTACACATCGAGCAGATACAGCGCTTCATTATCATTCAGTTGGAGTCGTGTCGTGTAAGTCCAATATTCACTCTCTTTTAGCTCCGTTTTTGCTCTCCACCGACTCCTGAGGGAAATATCTGGTAAATGCTCTGCTATGTTCACCAGCTAGTCTACAGCTAACTGTGTCTGTTTGTGTACAGTATCAGAGCTTTTTCACTGAAAACAGCTGCCTGCTGCGGCCAAAAATGTCACTAATGAGAACAATGAGAGTGAACCAAAACAGCAAAGTTGCGGGCCATAAAACCAAAACAATAAGTTAAAACACACTAAAACGTTTTGGAAACTGCAGAGTCAGGTGATTGTCTGTGAGTTTGTTACTTACAAGCGAGGCCTTTCATATCACATAAAATCATTTCATTTATTGTTGAAATGAAGAACAGCTTTAAAGAGAAGTATATTTGGTCCTGTATTTTCTTTGATTGACAGGTCGATCTATCACACTCAATATTACAGTAACACTACTTTTCAAACACCAAAATGAGGTAAATTACTGTTTATATTTTAGAAAATTAATATTTTTCACTCACAATGAGTTAAAAATAGTCACTTACATTCAGTGGCATCAGCTGTTGGAGTATCTATGTTATTATTTCAATTTACAGTTTCAATTTCAGTTTTCAGTTTTTGTTGTGACCAAATAACAGCTGTGTTGACTCAACTCTGTTATTTTGGACTGCACTGTATTGTGAGATATACCTAATATTTTTCCCCCACTTATACACCTCACATGTGCAGTTCAATCATCTTTAAATCCTCATCCTATTTAGAGTATGAATTATATAATTAATGCAAAAACTAATTAAGAAGAGATGGTCTGTTACTACCAATTTGATAGTAATTTTTGTTTTGGCTTGCAGCACATTTCAGAATTGGCTTAAAAATGACTTCAAGGCTTTGTATTGTAGATCTCTGACACACAGTACAGCGAACTCTAAAATTTCTGCTATTTCAGGTATTTTTGATTATCTTTCAAGGCCTCCTGTCCCTCTAAGTTATCAAATAAAATCAAAAGAACGCTGACCATTCGCAGCTGGAACTGTTATATATATTATTATTATTATACAACCATTAACGTTTTAAAAGCACAGTTAATTCCTTCTAAATGTGTGTATGTTTTCTATTATTAGCATTAACTTGATGAATGAAAGAATATCTTATAGTTTTGTTCAAATTTAAAATGTGGCTTTCCAAGCTTTTTCCAACAAAACACGCCTCAGTTATCCGCTGTGTAACGACTGCTTATTGCTTCTTAAATATGAATTATGGCACAAAGAAGCGATTTTTAATGAAAAATGTTCGGCATGTTCTTTCTTCTGCAGGAAAGGTAATGTATTTCACACAGTTACATACTCATGCATGATGTTTTGCTTTTGTTTGTGTTGCATTATGCATGTGTGAGAGAGGGGAAATTGTAAAGGACAAAGTGCAGGTGGAGACACAAAATGAAAACCAGAGAGAGAGATGTATGTATTTATGAGTATTTGTGTTTATTTGTGAAGGAGGGACAGACAAACGGACCAGAGTCAGACAGAAGGAGAGAGGAGGAGAGAAAGATAGAGAGAGAGAGAGAGAGAGAGAGAGAGAGAGGTTATTGCTGGAAAGCGTGAAGACAATAATGCAAACTGACACTTTAGAAATGAGATGCCGGTTGCCTTGGCAACAGGCCCTGGGCTAGGGGCTACCGGGAAGGGGTGAGGATGGGTGAGGGTGAGCGAGTGCGGGTGAGAGGGGCTGCAGAGAGGGCTGAGATAGTGAGTAAATTATGTTTGATTAGAAGCGCAATCATTTGAAAAGAGCAGAGAAAAGCCTTCGGCCGTGGTGACGCATCCGGCAATCAGTGAAAGGACAGGAATGTGTTGTATGTGGAGACGGCAGGAATGCTCCATATGAATCAGCTCCAAATGGACAGACACTCTTAAGGGTGTTCTCAAGTGTTTTCATTGGTGATATTTACCTTAAGAAGCTTTAGAGCTTGTTATAGGCCACAGAAAACAAATAGTCAGTGGTTTAATTGTGCTGCTAAGTGTTAGCAGTATGGCTGCTCGATACATTAGTATTTACTTTCTTAATTGATATTAGCTCAGGTGATGAAGGCTACTTTGTTTATACATGTAGGGAGTGGAGAGATAAAGCTTGTCACATGATATTCATGGTGGGGTACAAACATTACTTTAAACCCCCCTTTTTATCATTTATAAGTGTACATAAATATTTAATAAATGGTTTATAAGACAGTGTCCACAGGAGGAGTTACAGTTGTTGACAAATACATTAATAAACACTTTTATCTGCTTATAACTACATTATACTGTGTTATAAACCATTTATTAACTGTTTATATCTAAAGCCTGATATATTTTATTCCTCTGTGCCGTGGAGCTCCATTGTTCAAAACTATTAAAAATGTCTCTATGAGCCACACTGCTGCACTGTCTGACATGTTCCTTCACCGCGGCCTCGGTAGTTTGTATTAGAAACGGCTCCAGTGACTAATAACAGCGATCGTGTTTTCAGGCTTCAGAGAGTAGTTCTGTGTAAAGCAGACGCCACTGAGCATGTGTTCCATTTACAGTGCTTCGCTAGTGTGTTGTGCTACAAATCACAACCTCTTCCTAGTTAGTGAACCACTGTAAACAAAACCGCGTTCCCGCACATGCTCAGTGGCATCTACATTTCACAGAACTGCCCTCCGGAGACTGAAAACGTGATCATTGTTATTAGTCTTTGGAGCCGTTTCTAAAAAAAAAAACTAACGTGACCAAACTCTTTGTGGTGAAGGAACATGTCACCTAGTGCAGCGGTGTGACTCAGTGATGTGTTTTTAATAGTTTTTGGACAACAATGGAGGTCTACGGCACAGAGGAATAAGATATATATATCAGGCTTTGTATACACACACAATACTTGTAAATGTATCAGTTCATTGTTGGTTTGGCTCTGCACATGAGATTTGTTGACAATAAGAAAAATGTAGAAAAATGCCAGCCACATCCTTTAAATAATCCCATGTGTCTAAACTTTTGACTGGTGCTGTATGTCTGTGGCACTCAGCTCCAAAGCCATTTATTCTTACTGATGACGTAAATCTTTAAAAACAGGTCACAAATATATAGCAACATACTATATGTATATAATATGAGTATATGTATATAATAATATATATGTAGGATTGATTCAAGTGGAATATGTCATTGATTGATGTGTTTTTCCAGTTTTTGGACAATAATGGACCTCTATGGCACAGAGGAATAAGATATATAAAATATTACCAGACTTCTCCTCTAAACTGGGTCTTCTCTCATCCTCCAAATAATTCCAGTTGTGTTACAGTGATGTGATGAAATGTTGAGGAGTGATAGTGATAGGGACCACAGTTAGATAATGAGTGTGCTGCGGTTGCTGTGAGGCCACAGGCACATTTCTGCACGTCAGCAAGCAGTAATGGTATTACACAATCTTAAATATGTTCATTTTAAACAACCACGCAGTGTCGCACATATGATATGTGGCATGAGTGTTTGACATTTTTAATTTAGACAGTATGTACTACTTTTGAGGCGACACAAAATGATGCTGTTGTCATCAGTTTTCAGCTTTATGCAACACAAATCAACTACAACGAGTTGCCAGTTGATTTAGTTCTCTAATCTTTTATAAAAGACAAACAGAAACAGCTCATTGTTTATTCCCGTCCTGTCATGTTAGTTGCTGTCTATGCAAAATAAGGATTTACAGTAGAACATTTGTCAGGACTGTATATTATTCTGATGATGTGCAAATGTAGTTCTGGCTTCACTTGGGTTTATGATACTTGCAAAACAGCACCGAAGGTTACCTACCAAAAGATGACATGATAAATAAAAATTTGTCCAAGTGTAGATTTGAACTTTTTGTGTTAACAGATCAGTTTGAAACATCACAGAGGAGGACCGGGCTTTGGGCTCTGGCTGAGCACAGGAGATGGGAGCAAATCAAAAAGCTGTGAAGCCAATCTTTGAATGGAGTTTCATGTCTATAAAAAGCTCGTGAAAGGCAGAGATCAGAAAACAGTGAGGCTCCTATCTGTTAGATATTAGATGATATATTCATCTGACTTGAAATGTTAGAACAGGAATTTATTAGCAGCAAAAAGCCACGAATGTCAGAAACCTCTGAACTCACTACTGACACCTGACTGATGTCTTTTAACGTCTCTAATGCCACCAGAACTGAGTTTATGATTACAAAACATTACAAACAGACTGTGTTTGCATGGTTCAAACCAACAGAACTTTATATTTGATTTTCAATCACAATCTCAAAGTTTTAAAAATACCAAATATGTGAAGCTGAATGACTTGGAAATGTGTATAAAATCTGGAACATCTGATATTTTATTTTACGTGGTGCAGTCAAATAAACAGGGTGTCTGAGTGTGTCGGTCTGAATGAACATCTTATACAGTAGCTTCAGTGAAATAATGGAAGGAACAGATATGTAGGAATATATGTGCGATATTGTCTTACACTTGCACTTCATAGTAGGCCAGAAATAGGTACAGATACTTTTTATTATTAAAGTGTAATGTGCATCTTTACTGTTTACTGTTTACTCGCTGCTCCCACCAGCTTTTATTTCAGACAAAGCAGGCAGCTGTGCTATGCAGTTGCTCTGTAACTGCTGTATGTGTAAACAGGCAACTTTCTGCTAACATTTTTGCCATATCAACCTATAGATAATTATATGTCAGTGTTGTGCAGCTTTAAGGGAAAGCTTGGGTTGTCATCGTCCTCATTCAGTCAGGTGACCATGGTGTTGGTCAGATATATCTGGCGTGGGAGTGAGAATATAAACACAGGAAGAAGGTCCCGAGGAAGGTCTTATCTGCACAAATATCAAGAAGGCAGCGTACTTCATTGCTGATCCAGGTCAGCTGTTAGGCTCAAACTTGCAGTAGAAGTGGAAGAAGTTCCCACCACAGACGAACCGCTCCAGTTTGTTTGTGACTAGACTGAGATCACATCCTCTAAAGTGTCTCAGTGTGACTGTTTTGGTCTGAGTATTGTGTTCAGACCAAAGAAGATAACAAACCAGAGTCTGATTCAATCGGACTAAACAACGCACGTTTGAAATCGTCCTTAAAATTACAAACCTACATGTACTGTTGGAACAAATAGCAGCGAGAAATCCATCTCAACATGTGATAAACACACTGCATTGTCAAACTGGCAATCGGATGTGTGAACATTTTGCTGGCTTGCACTGTAAGACAAGTAATTATGCACCAGTGCAGGAGGCCGACATCATTACGCACCTGGTCCATTTAGAGCGCCGATAGCGTGTTAGCATTGTGTTGTTTACTTCACAATCAACAATCACAAAGGGAACAAAAGAAGGAAGGGACTGAATAAACATTAGGAGCTTTATGACAATTAGAGTCTGTGCAACATGTCAAAGAATCTGACTCTACCTGGATTAAGATGAGATCATTTCCTGTAGAAAGGACATGCAGTTAAGAGGCAATGCCAAAGCACTCCTCTTCTTTAGCCTTTGGGAGAGAGCACACGTAACGCTGTTAGATCTCCTAACCTTTGATCGCAGCATTGAAACCCTTTAAAATCACAATCAAAGTGCAGCTAAAGGAGGCCTGCTGTCACTTCAATTAAAACGTGCAAATAAACCGCAAAAAAAAAAAACTTCATAAAATTCACATTTTTCAAAGCACTGACATTACATTTTGCATAAATTTGAAAGTAAATATTATCCTAACCATGTGTACAAAGTTTATAATGAATTTGTGTGTTGCCTGCACCAGCACGGCACACATGCCTGCCACATTGTAGTACACATACTGTATGTACACACACACACACACACACACACACACGGACAGACACACGCACACAGAGGCAGCAGAATTGAATGCGATAGGGAAGTGAAAAATGATTAACCCGGGGTCAGCTCTCAGCCTCAATCTCGGCAGCGCTCAAAGAACATCCTCGCCTGATTTACACTCGTCATGTTCCACAGCACACATTTGCATATATTTATTAAATTCACCACGCGTTGGAGAATAAAATATAACAGGGTGGAGGGGGTGGCGAGCGTGAGGAAAGGAGTGGAGGAGGGGAATGAGGGAGGGGGTTATTTAAAGGAGGCGTGTTTCTGATAGATTTGCCTTTCATTCATATTCATTTTCTCTCTATCTCGCTCTCTCTCTCTGTTTTGTTCATTAGCACGGAGGTCAGTGCAGGCATCACATGTGACTGCTCAACGCTTTAGGGAAAACATTGCTGTTGGTCAGCCTATTGAATTTAGTTTTTTTTGACCTTGTTATCATTGTGACAGACTGTGTTATTTATCAGTTAGTTAGATAAGGCGACATGGAGGATGGTGATAGTCTACCACGTGAAAATGAGTCTTGATACTGAATCTACAGTGACAAACACGGCCCCGGGTGTGTTTTCACATGTGCTCAGTTATCTTTAAGTGTGCCAAAAGGTGAAGCAAGAGAAAATTCAGTTCACCTCAACTCTAATGACATCTCTATTTTTCTTTCATATTTTTTTTCTTAATTCAAGGTAAAACCAGCATTGCAGATAGCAACATTTTGTGTTTTTATTTGGATAGGAGGTTGGCATTTCATTAAAATTAAAACATAATAGATAATCATACCGATAAACATTCTCATTATGCTCATATTTAGTCCTCCTAGGCTTGTTTAAAACACTAGCAAACAAGATGTTTTACATTTAGCCTAATAATAGGTTGACTCATTCAATTAGTAAACAGCTTCCACCCACTCTCTCTACACACCTTGTAGTAATTAGCATCAATTTCCTTTATTTCAATGTGATTTTCATTGTTTAGAGGGTTCCGAGTTGGACAGTTAATGATGACAAAAAATTGCTGATTAATCACCATGAGTTCGCTTAAAAAGTTCAACTATCCAAGTGTGACAACATCCTTAAACCGCCCCCCCTCACACACACACACACACACACACACACACACACACACACACACACACACACACACACACACACACAGGCTCTCTATCCCGTCTTATCCCCCCCTCACACCAACTGATGTGAGCAGCAATGGCAGGTGAGATCAATAGGGCTGAAACCTGTCCAAAGCTTTAATCCATCAATGGTGAGCCGGGAGAAGAGACGGGGCAAGGAAGCCATCACTCACACACAGACCCGAGTCTTTTTCCACTTCAGCCTGTTAAATGGGCATCTGGAGAATATTGTCAATCAGCAAAAGTTCCTTTGATTCAATCAAATGTGTCTGTATGCTGACTCGCTGAATTCTGTGTGGTGTTTTATAATGTTTTCTGGCTAATTACAATGTGACAATGTCTATTTAGTATCTATCTATCTATCTATCTATCTATCTATCTATCTATCTATCTATCTATCTATCTATCTATCTATCTATCTATCTATCTATCTATCTATCTATCTATCTATCTATCTATCTATCTATCTATCTATCTATCTATCTATCTATCTATCTATCTATCTATCTATCTATCTATCTATCTATCTATCTATCTTGTTTATTGTCAGTATTTTTTTCTGAACCTCTTTCTTTCAACCTCAAAGACAAACGTCAAAGAGTGAGATACATTTCCAGAGTGAAGGTTTTTTCTCTTTGTCTTTGTTTGTGTCTTTCCAACATTCATTTATGTTTAGTACATATTTATGTATTGTATATAAATCTATATGTACAGCATACATACAGTATATTTCTGTGCACTGACTGACATTGTCTGCACACATATACATATGTATAATATTTATATAAACAGTACATATATAGATATATATTTATTTATATACAACATATGTATATAAACTATATCTATTATGTGCTGTTGACGTATGTGGTATATGAAAGTATTTGTATATGTCATTATGGATTAATCGGCTGATTATTTTCATGATTATATTGATTAGTTGTTTGATCTATAAAATGTCAGAAAATGGTGAAAAATGGCCGATTTCCCAGAGTCAAACGCGACGTCTTTAGCTTTGTCCAACCAACGGTACAAAATCCAAAGATATTCAGTTTACTATCATGTATGACAAAGAAAAGCATTAAATCATCACGTTTGAGAGGCTGAAAACAGGTAATTGTGCTTAAAAAATTACTAAAACGATTATTTGATTATGAAAACAGTTGGCAATTAAATTTCTGTTGATCGACTAAGTGGTTAATTGACTAATTATTGCAGCTCTAATTGACAGTACATATGTACATGTACACGCACACATATACTTTACACATATATGTATATGCATATGCATAGGATACTGTATGTATATAACCTTTTTTTAGTATTTATTCATGTTTATATGCTTTTGAAATTGTCTATATATGTGATGTATATACATGTATGAAAATGTGTGTACAGTGTATAGGCAATAACTTCGGCCATACATATATGCATGTACATCTGTATATGCACATATATATTTATATATACAGTATATTTATATGTGTGTGTATGCAATATATGTATGTGTATATTTACAGTATATAACATCTTTTTAGTAAAGATTAATGTTTAGTATATGCTTATGACATTGTCTGTATGTACTGTATATAAAAGTATATGTATATGCAATGATATTGTATATAATCTACATATATGCAAATGCATATACATGTGTACACACATGTATACATGTGTAAATATAGCCTACATATACACATACTGTGTGTATAGATAAACAGAACAAACAGACTGCTCTAAAACAAACAAACAAATAACAAAAACAAAAAAATAAAAACAAAACATTGGACAAACTCCACAACTCCGAAGGGCTGGATGCCAGGAAGTCTGCCTCCCTGGAAGGCCCCTGTCTGATACATAGTAAAACAATTGGCAAGAGGGATGTGAATCTCTCTCTCCTCTTCCTCTCTCCTTCTCTCTGTCTGTCTCTCGCACACACACACACACACACACACGGTGAGAGGCAGTGATGGCAGAGGACCAGCAGTCTATGCCAGTAGGCGTAGTGGGACTACTGGGCATGCTAGGACCAGCCTCAGGAGTTAAGACTCGCTGAACTACAGCTGCAACCAACCCACCCTCCGCCAGAGCAAGAGAGAGTGTCCATGGGATACATGCTCTGACACACTGCTACAGATACACAACACAGAAAGATCCTACACACACACACACACACACACACACAAAGGCGTCTGTCTGGTCCCGTGCCATGTGTCTCAGCTGTGCCAGCATCAGCGCCCCCCCCTCAGGCCTGGACCTCCCGCGTATGCCACCCCTTTCCACCCTCTTCTCCCTCCTCCTCCTCTGCTCCTCCCTGCCGGTAGCCTTTGTGGGCTAATTAGCGGTGAAATTGGTGAATTGCAGGCTCGGGCACACACACACACCCACACATACAACCCCCCCACGCCCCCCCACCCCCCACCCCCAACACACACTCACACACACACAGTTAGTGAATTGCAGGCTCAGGCACAGCAGTGCAGACACTTCAGCATAGCCAAGCGCCACTTCAGCCCCTGAAAAGCCTCTGAAATGGGGCACACAACACAAAGACAGGAGTGGAGAGGAGAAGAAAGGAAATTGGGGAAGAGAAGGAGAGAAAGAGTGTAAGTGGAGATGGAGGAATATAGTTGCTTCAGTTTCCTCCTTACACTTGAACATGCTGTTACTGTATATACTTATAAAAGTTTTAAATTTTGCATCTTTTCCTTCTCATATATTGAAACTGACTTGTCAAGAAAAACAACACAAAAGATCGTAATGTCAGCCGCCCAAAAACGACATATAGTTATGTTTGAGTGACAGATGCCATCTATCGGCTGTAGTAATTATGACCCGGAGAAGTGGCACAGTTCAGATGATGTATATACAGTACAAGCCAGAAGTTTGGACACACCTACTCATTCAGGGGTTTTTCTTTATTTTTACTATTTTTTACTGTCAAAATTCTTGAAATTTTCCGGAGTGACTGCCCGTCATGTCTTAAAGTAGTGATGAACTGTTGTTTCTCTTTACTTAGTTGAGCGGTTCTTGCCATAATATGGATCACTACAGTGGTCGAATAGGGCTATTTGCTGTATACCAACACTACCTCAGCACAACACAACTGATCCACCTGGTCACTTTTGACAAGGCACACCTGTTCATTGAAAACCATCCCAGGTGAAAACCTCATGAAGCGGGTTAAAATATTGGCAATAGTGTGCAAAGCTGTGATCATAGCAAACAGTGGCTACTTTCAGGAATCTACAATATGATGATGATATTTTGGTTTGTTTACTACATAATTCCATATGTGTTATTTTATAGTTTTGACGTCAGTATTGTTCTACGGTGTAGAGAACAGTAAAAATAAAGAAAAACCCTTGAAATGAGTAGGTGTGTCCAAACATTCAACTGGTACTGTACATGTTGACAAATTTCTATATTCAGCAAAAGCAGGGTTGGATGAAGGCATTAACAGTGGACTTTGCCACAGGAGACCGCTGTTCGTGTCTTGTTTCCAGCCGTGTCACATGTCTACGGTGCCTGGAAGGGGCCACAGAGAAAAATAAAACTAATATGTGCGATTTAAAAATTTCTCTTCTCGATTTAACTATTTTGCCAGTCAGCTGGAAGCTTGAAGAAAGTGATGAAGAAGACGTTTCCCCTGTAACATCAGTTATTGATCCAAGTGATCCAAGGCAGCCAGGAAGTGCTCCACAACATCAACCCTGAAGCTGAGTTTTTATGGACTGGATGACATCCGCAGGAGCATGAAAGTTTTTACGGCGTTATCCTGTAGAATACGTTTATGAATGTTATATAAGGGACCTCAGAGATAACACGGTGTTGTACTTAAAGTATATCCACATATCTTAGTCCAAGATAAAAAAAATGAAATCCATAGTGAAGGTGTATGCTGGACGAGAGAATGGCATGAAGGTAATTCCTTTAAATCAAGAGTACAAATTAGTTATTATTTTCTCCATGGCCCCTCCCAGGCTCCGTACATTTCCAACTGTGAGTCGGGACAGTTTAACTCTGCACTTATTATTGTAGCCATGACAACGAAGGTCGCCTAACTTTAAGGAAGTAGTAACTTTAACCCACACCACGTTTCCTAAGCTTAACAAAGGGATCATTTTGACCCAAACCCTGATATTTCCCCTAAGTGGTTTTTGTGCCTGAACCTAACCAGACTTTAAGTCACAGTGTTGTCACATCATAAAACATCATTATTTTTAACAGTGATGCGTAATAGTTTGGAAAGCACAGACAAATGATGTCCTGCAGATTACTGCATAAAAAAACGCTCCTATGTGTCGTTCTGGAGTGCACATCGTCAAACAATGTATTTGGTCGTTTAATTTGGAGGATTTGTTGTCCAGACTTCATATTTGTTTCAGTGTTACTTGACACTCACCTGTGTGTCATCAGCTTGTGTTGAGAAGGATTCAGTCAGTGTCTCTTTCTCTGATAGAGTGAGAGTAAATGAGAGCTTCCAGTCTCTAATGATATCTGTGATGGACGACACTCATTCCATCATCCCTCTATCCCACCCACACCCCATAAATTACCTCTCATATTAACAGGCTGTATTAAAACCATGCAACGTGTTAGGGCTCTCATTTAAAATTAATAAGTGGTAATTATGGAGGGAGGGAATCTGATGAGGAAATAGGTGAGGCTGAAAAAGGAGTCCACTGCTAGGAAAAAAAGACCAGGATGAAAAGAATAAAGGCGTGGAAGGAATGAAAGAATTATGCTACCACATTTCATGTGTTTTAAATAAACAAAATAACCAACAAAACATGGGAAGAAGTAGTTTGTTTCACTCCCACAGATGTTTTGATTGCATGCCAGATATTGCAGTCACAGAGACAACATGGCTTCCCGGCTCAGCGTGAAATAAGAAAAGTGGATGGATGACAGGTGGACAGATACATTGCTGTGTTTGTCTGATGCTCGCTGCAGGCACAGGGTGAATTTCCGAAAGAACAACAAACAAATCGACAATAAATGACTCCACACCCTTTTATCCTGCACAGTCAGCTCAGTGAATACTTTATAGATCACCAATTAACTCTCTTCATAAACATCTATCTTTCTGTGCTTTCTGCATTTTTGATCCAGCCATTAACAACCAACTTTAAGAGGGAGTTTATTACAACTTGTGTCCTATTTTCTTAGTTTTGGCCAAATAACGTCATACTCACCAAGATAATTATTGAAATTTGGGAGCAATGTTTGAAAAGATGTCAAGTGATGGAAGCACCCTCAGTTAGCCAAACATATTTTAAAGTGAAAACAAAGGTGAACGGTAAAATAATTACCAGAACTGTCCGATATAAAGATCCATCACAGTTTAAAGACCCACTTCATCATTTCATTTTGACCTACCATATTTACTGTAGCTGTGCTCACACAGTTTTCCTGTGTAATGAGGGATTATTATTACCAACATTTCAAGTTTAATCTCCAGATTAAGTGTTTAGATAATCTGGCTATATTGTTTGCTTGTTTACAATATTTGTGATCACCCGACTACTTGTTTTTCTTACCCAGCACACTTTGCCATATTGTCGCTATCATGCACATTTCAAGGTCCATATTTATATTCTGGGGCTCTACTGGAATATCTTTGCATGAATTACAGTTCAAAGAACTCCTTATTTATCTTATACTGGCCCTTTATGCAGCCCCTCAGTTCAGCCTCTGTCTGAAACAGGCTGTTTTAGCTCCTGTCTCTTTAAGGCCCACCTCCCAATGAGCCCACTCTGTTCTGATTGGCCAACTTCCAGAGGTTATGTAAACAAATAGTAGTAGTAGGATTTCACTTCTTTTTTTCCTTTTTTACTCGAAATGGCAAGTTCTCAAATCTCTGCCCAAATCTCAAATCTGATACGGAATATGAGAGCGGACAACGTGAGCGACCTCGGCAACAAAGATTACTGAACGGACGGCCATTTATAGACGAGCTGACATCATCTTGTTGGGAAAAAAACAACATTTCAAACAAAGTGTCAGGGCAGCTGAAACCTGAGCTTTGTCTTTCAGGGAGCATTTCTACATACGTTCACCTTAGATTTTGGAACTTTGACCATGTTTAACGTAGACATCCAACATCATAACAGTATATAAATTACAGAAAATCACAAAAAGCATAATATTTCCCCTATAAGTAAGTACGTTATTATCAAAAGGGATAGGGATGATTGGGAAACTATCAAAATAAGACCAAACTTGTACTAAACCAAAATTATCTTTTTAGCACATCGAAGAAACCTTTTTAACTTTGCTATGATATCACTGGGGTTGGGGGCCAATACTGAGTTTGATGTTTGAGATAAAACAAAAACAAAACAAAAAGATAGCAAGATATTTAATGGTTGAACATTAAATTTATTGTTTAAATTGTCCTTTACACACACTCTGTCTTCTCAGCTGTCATACTGTGAAGTACTGTTGAAGTCTGCAGCTGGACATGTGCTGATGACCGTTTCTCTATGTACTTTTTTTCTCCTTCATATTGGACAAAATACAGTAAAGAGTAATAGGGATGCATATAGTCATATTTATTAACATACAAATACCAACAGGCACAGAAATCTTCGTTTTAGATCACCTTAACTGCCTTTAAGCCATCAACCATCACCCCTCTACATTCATTGTGCTGCTTTGAATAAAAGAAGCAGAGCAGTGTTGTCTGCTGAACTGTCTTACTCATCCTTCTTTGGCCCTACAGTCCCCCGGGGACACATTAGTCTCTTAATGCTTTGTCATCACCACAGGTTAATGGACCTCACAGCAGTCTGTTAAAAACAATCCTGATCAATACACAGAGTGTGCAGAAAGGGATAAGATCCAAAAATAGAGCGACTGGACTTTCTTTTTTTTTTTTAAACACTGATGTGTTGTCAATTTTAGTGACTGCTGGGTAGAAATAATGACATCCAGAAGGTCTAATCAGGCCTCATCACATTCTGCACCTTTGTTTCGCATTATAACAACAAAACACACAGGATATGTTAATATTCTGATGTATTTAAAGTGGCTATAATTAATAGATTTTATAATAACAATGTATGAGCTGACAATGTGTAATGTGTGGCTCGTAGTGATGAACCTACAGAGAATTATCAGTGACTCTGCAGCTCCCCTCGGCTTTATAGCTTTATAGTGAGTTTCAGCTCATTGTTTATCTGTCCGGCTGCAACTTTACTGTTTTGGTTCACTCTCAGCGCTCTCATAGCGTCGTTTTGGGCCGCAGCAGGCAGCTGTTTTCAGAGAAAAAGCTCTAAAAAGCCACTGTACACTACCTGCTCAGCACCAAACGGCAAACAGCCATAGTTAGCTGGAGACTAGCTGGTGAACATAGTGGAGCATTTAGCAGCTAAAGAGCCAGATATTTCCCTCAGGAGTTGGTGGAGAGCAAAAACAGAGCTAAAAGAGAGTCTTTGAAACACGACTTCAAATGAATGATAATGTTACTCCCACACACCTGTGAACACTGGTTGAACAGTCAGGTGAGGTTTATTATAGGGAACTCAGCTCAAGCTTGGTTCAAATAGAGATGTTTTTCTTATTGTAGTAATGTGGATGCACCGGGCTGCAGGGAACCCTAGAGCCAGAAAAGCCACAGGAAAATCAAGATAACTGAAATATGGGGGCAAATAAAGAAAAGAAATGTTGAACATCAAATCAGAATCTCTAGAAATGAAAATTCAGATCAGAGATAAGAAGAAAAGATATAGCTGAGCTTTTTTTGATGGTACAAATCAGTCTTTCTAATCGCCATCAAATGTTTTGACATTGTTGTTCAGGGTTCCTCTGATTGGTTCATCACTTGAAGGAGACATAAAATAGAGAGTGGTGGAGGAAATGCTATCTATATCGAAGCATCTGGGCCCTAGTTAGCACTTCTGCAAAGTCAAACTCATCAAGCAAAGCAAGGTTAGAGGGGGACAATCAACACAACCCAAACAATGAGTAAACAAGCTAACACTTGTATGAGCAAGACACACACACACACGCGCACGCACGCACACACACACACACACAGACACACACACAGACACACAAACAGCCCTCAAGCCCTCCTTACATCATTGTTTCTTTCATTCTTTCTTTCTTCCTCTCCGTCTTCATCTCCATCTCCTGCAGAGCGAGTCCCTGGTCTGGTTCTGAGTGTCTGGCACCTTTTGCCCAATTCTGGCTCCGGGTGGGGGCTGAGCCGAGGAGGTAACGTGAAAGAAATAAAGGAAGGAAGGAAGGAGTGAGGAGGCAGGGAGAAAAGGTGTTAACACCCTTTTCAACACCAGAGCCCCCTCGCACAAACCGAGCAGAGGGAACCGTCTAATTGTGAGGTGTGTGTGCATAATGGTGTGTGTGTGTGTGTGTGTGTGTGTGTGTCAAGGCTTTTCTCTCTAGCTGTGAATATTTCTTTCACTGCAGTTTTAATGCAAGCGTTTCTTTGCAGCGTTAGATGCCTTTTACTTTATTGCATCTAGCTACTTGTTCAGACTTCAAATTTTACATCCTTCATTTCACTTTTCACATGTAAATTTTCTCACTTTATGTTTATTTTTTTCTGCTTATCTCGCTAAAATAAGTTTCTTCTGACATTTTCCTCTTTGTCTGCCTTCCGCTTTCTTTCTTTCTTTGTCTTCGTTTCTTTCTCTTCTTTTGTGTCTGCTGGTATGCTGCTCTTTCACCTCTATCTAGTATACTCAGACAATCTCTTTATTTCTCATTAGTGCATTTTGACAGTTAATGAGTGGACTGGTGTGCGTGTATGTGTGTGTGCTCTCGTATGAGCTCCGTCTGAGACAGAGCAAGAGAGAAAGTGAAGGAAGGAGATAGAGAGAGGCGGAGAGAAAGAGATCGAGGATGGGGGGTGAAATTCATGTTGATAAATCATGTGGTCAGTAGCACAGGCCTATGTTTATCTCGTGCTGTCAGTGGAGTATGGGGCCTGAGATACCGCTCACACATTCAAGCACACACACACATCAACAAGGACGACAGAGGACTGGTGTTACCTGAGATTCCTCGCTTTTCCTCCTCCATCTGTCCCCCTCCCCCTTTCCTCCTCCATCAGGGGGATGTGGAGGCCAGAGATAGAGCAAACCTCCCCTTTCCTTTTTTTTTGCTTTGTTCGACCCCCCCCCAATCCCATCAGTCAGCTGTTTGCGCTGATTACCGCTTGACTAATAGACGTTAAACTCTTTCTTCCTTTCCTTTTTTTTTCATTCCCCTCACTTTAGGTAAAAAGATTCCTAATCAAATGTAATTCCTTACATGCACAAACAATCATATCTTGCTATATGGGCGAACAACCTTACCACATGTAAATTTGCATTTTTTCAAATTTTGTGTTTGCATTTAAAATCCTGTTTTGAATCGTATACTCATGCTGAAAGACAACACAGCTTGCATGCTTTTTATGAAAATTTATAAGCTTGTAATTTTAAATTGGACTGAGAGATGATAATAGCTGCTGGCGATCACAGGTGTTTGGGATTTTATTTCTATGATTTTGTTATATCAAACACAGGTTATGTTGTTCGTGCACATGCTGTAAAATATCGAGTATTTATACCTCTAAAGAGTGTTTACAACATAATATTTGTGAGTTTTTGGGGGGAGAAATTTTACCCTGTGTACGAGTCAGTGGACAGATACTGGACCATAGTTTCACCCCCCAAAATTTTGTGTTAAAATATCTCATGACAACTGAAATTTCTGGACGCCCTAAAGCACATTTTATTTGCTGTTCTAATCTCAGGGATGAGATCTTGTACAGATTTAGTTGTAAACATTGACTTTACTTTTACATGTGCAGCACCACTGAAACAACTTCCAGAAATGTAGGTCTTAAATATGCGAGATTTCCTAAAATACATATTGTGACGTCGACGTGAATGAAATAACATGAAACTTAATCACAGAGTGCATGAACTGTATTTAAAACAATAAGTGTGTAAAATGTGCTCACTGCCATGGCAACTCCAAATACACAGGGTTTATACAATGTTATAACATCCATACTGTAACACATTTTACACTCTTTTAATAAGTGTATTGCCTCATATTAACTTTTACTATTCCTCTATATGCATTTAGATGGTCTATTGTTTTTTAATTCTGGCAGTAGTTAAAAAGCAAAATAAATGGTGAGAAAATCAGTCTTTGAGTTGAGATACTGTATGCTTTTAAAGTAAAATTTTAACAAGACTGCAGTAGCCAGATGATGAATACTGATGGTGAAATATAACTAAGTACACTTGCTCAAGTACTGAACAAAGGAACATGTCACCCAGTGCATCGATGTTGCTCATTGAAGTGTTTTTAGTAGATTTTGGACAACAAAGAAGGTCTACGGCCCAGAGGAATGAGATATATCAGGCTTTGGATACACACACAATAGGCTACTTGGGTCTGCACATGAGATTTATTGACAATAAGAAAAATATGTACAGCCATATCCTTTAATTTCTGACTGAAATCACATTTAATCAGCCTTCTTTGCAGTCACAAATAATGTCAACATGTTTTTAAACAGTTTTAACAGTTCTGTATTATTAGAATGTAGAAAAAAGGTCTTTGTATAAATATAAGAAATGCTCATTTTTGTCTCTTTGTCTTTTTGTCTGTGTTTGATTGACAGAAGCTGGCAGGTTACCGATGTTACGACGTACAGACCAAAGACAAAGTAAACAAACTACTGTAGCTAGAAGTCATGGACAGACAGCGTGTCGCTAACAGGGATTTTGAAGAGCCGCGGGTCCGAAATGACATTTGCAGGTATGTTGTATGCTTTTAATGTGCTGCAGCTGAGCAGCTAATTAGCTATGTAGCTGCTAACTGACATTAGCGGTGCACTTTTTCCTAGTGAATGTTTGTTTGGTGGCTCCTTCAACAAGCTAGGCAGGACAAGACGTGTGTTCACGTTTGTGAGTTAGATAAGAAGGAGACTTTAGCAGGTAAGCTAACGTAGGTTGTTCAGTCTGTGGCCCTTGTGTTGTGTAGCAGGATGCTATCAGGCTCAGTGTGACCGTCTGCTCTGCCTATGATAGAGCAACACGATATTGCTTTATGAAGATTTGTTGCTGTGTTGAAATAAGGGATAACGAAATAATAATGAAATAATGTAAAACTAGGGGGCGCCACCATAAAATCAAAGAGTTAAAAATCGAACTTTCTCCCTTTTGGTTCCTAATTTTTTCTCAAAGGAGAACACAGGACAAGTGATTTACAGAGCAGACATGTTGCTGTAGTAGATAAAAAAGGCAAAAGTTTAATTTTATTTGGATGCATCCAATAATTCCAGAGTATAACACGTACACGGGCCATTTTTCTGCATAAAGAGTACTTTTATTTTTGATTCTTAAAGCATGTTTGCTAGTAATACTTTCACACTTTAACCTTTTACTTGTAATGGAGTATTTTCCCAGTGTGGTATTTCTAGTTTTACTAAAATAAAGGATGTAGGCACTTCCTCCACCTCCTCTGGACAGGATGCACAATATGGACATCTATCTCTGCACACGCTTACAACACGTTATTCCATTGTTAGTCGTTCTATACTCGGTGTTACACATCGATGCATTTCATCATGTGCTCATTGTTCACGTACCAGCCACTGCACATTATGCAGAGCGTGTGCATTTACATATGTGTGTGTGCGATGACACATGCCTGTAAGTGTGTGCTCTCACACTCGTGTTTGACAGTTGGGAGTGTCACCGTGACATTGTGGCCTCTGTGAAAAGACGTGAGGTGTAGACTTATGTATGCGCGTGTGTGCGTGCGCGTGTGTGTGTGTGTGTTCTGCAACAGGCCGGTGGGAAGAGAGACAGATTGCGTTTTAACAGCCATCGCTGTCATCTCCAACAGCTGTCCTCTTCCCATTCTCTATTCAGAGGGCCTGTGTTTGCATTGTCTCCCTCATGACCTCCCTTCAAAGACCTACCGAAGTGAGAGAGCAGGAGAGGGAGAGGAGAGGAAGGGAGAGAGAGAGGGGATGGAATTGAAAAAAAAAGGAAAAAGCGAGGCAGACCATTGGACAGTGGAGAAGAAAATAGAGAAAAATGCAAATCAGAGGGGAAAAAAGCAATATAAGGGAGCAGAGTGAATGAAGAGAGGCTGATGCCATGACAGAGGGAACATTAGATGGCCCAGTACTGTCTCCCATCTCTTCTGCCATCCCTCTCAATTTCTTCTTTCCCTCCCCTCTGCTCTAAATGTACTGTATGCTCCCTCTCCTCTCCCTCCCTTCTTATTACAACTCCACAGCTGCCACCTCTCCACCTCCCACCACCTTTTACCCCTTCCTCCCATCTTGTATCTCTCCTCCCGCTCTGTTTCTCCCTCTACCTCTCCATCACCACCCCTCCACCCTCTCTCCGCCGCCGCTGCCCCGTCTCTCTCCCGTGTGTTGTCTCTTATCAGGTAGAGGCGAGATAAGGCCCGCTATCTCGCTGTGCCAGGGCTTTGACATGACGCTTTAATGCATAATAAGTTCACTCATCTTTTAATCAATGCAGCCAAATGATGCATTTCTGAAGGGTTAACAGTCAGTCATTGGCAGGTCTCGAGCTAAAAACACAGAGATAAGGTCTGCCTCCAAATCAGACGGCAGAGTGTTGGATTTTGTACAGACAAGTATGCAAATCAGATGCTCGTACAGTTGCTGTCAAATTCTTAGCAGACTGCAGAAGCATTGTCTCTGTCTCAGCATTTTCTGAACACATCCACAGAGATGTTTCTATTAGCTGCTTTACCTTAAATCTCTTGTGAAGTAGTTGTTGTATTCTGTTTAATTGCTGTTTAAAACATATATACATACATACATATATATATATGAAAAATAAATAAAAATCTCTTCTTCAAGAGATATTCATATTCATATTATATCAGAATATCACTATATAACACTGCAGTTATAAACTGTGAATAAAATCTCCAAAACAATTATATAAAATATTAAAACTGCAACGATTAGTCGATTAATCGACCGGGGTTTTGGACTGTTGGTCAAAAAAAGATATATAAAGACGTCACCTTTAACTCTGTAAGCATTTTTCAGCATTTTCTGACATTTTACAAACTTAATTTTTAATCGACTAATTGAGGAAATAATCAGCAGCTTCATCAACAATGAAAATAACTGTTAGCTGCAGCCCTTTAAAATATTTCATCCCAAAGACAACTTAAGACTCCTAATTAAGACTCCCAGTAGCTGTCTAGATCCCAAAATAAATGAAATAAAACGAACAGGACCCCCCCCCAACAGCTCTGCCATAAATTCTACTTTTATGAAGCTTATGCAATTTCAGTTTTTGTTGACATTATCAGAAAGGTTAAAGATTAGATTCTACTTTATGTTTATTATTGAGGTCGTAGTCTGTGGTGTTGGTGTACTGGAGTGCATTATATTGAAAAGTGTTAGGAACACTTTCTCTTCTGAGACACATAACCCCAGAAGGGACTGTTCACCTACAGCTTTATTTCGAAGTTAAAAGATTTGGCAAACTGCATGATTTTCAAATATGCAGTTTTTAAAACAGGACTCTGGTAGAATCAAATATCTCACAACATCCCATATTTGACTGGATGATCTGTTTTGTGAATTGATAGCTCCAAAGCTCAAGATGTAATCACACAGTGATGGAGAGATTAGACTGAGGATGAATTTAACTAGTTCTTGGACTAGATTTGGGTGATTCAGGTGGATTTTGACTGATCCCAGACCAGACAGCTTTCTGGGAGAAGCCCTCCTCCCTCCAAACCACCCACTCTGCCTCTCACTCCTCCAACCCTTCTCTAGCATCCCCTCCCTCCTTCCTCATCCGCTCTCCAGTCATCCATTCAACCTCCCTCCTCCTCTTCTTCCTCTTCCCCTCTTGATGGTTAGTTCATGGGTCACCCGGGTGGCAGGGCCTGAGTTGGGAGATAAGAGGAGGCCAGAATGGCATTACTACACCCAACACTCTGAGGGGTGACACCGGGGCAGCGGCTGGATGGAGAGATGGGATGAAAGAGGGGGGATTGAACGGAGAGGTGGGGGCTAATCTGCCATCGTTTGAAGTAATAATACATTAGTGATAATCATCGCTACATGCAGAGAGAGAAGAAGGACACATGCGCACCCATATGGCTGCTTCACACAAAGACAGAGACAAACAGACAGGAACAACAAACAGAAATACAGAAAGAGCCTGATTCTTATTCTCTCTCTGTCTCTCACTGTAAATCACAGCTCTCTGTACTTCCTCCCAGCCGCGGCCCCTCCCTCCAATCCTGCGTGGATATCAGGCTGGTGCAGAAGGGCTCAGCCCAGCTGATAGCAGGTCCTCTGGGGGTTGGGGGTGGAGTACTGAGGGGTGAGACATGGGTGGGTGGAGGTGGCGGCGGTGAGTGAGTGTGTGCGCGTGGAGGGGTTTGGGAGCAGCAGCAGCTCAGGGACTAGGAGGCTTACCCTGCTCCCTCAGATATGGAGGTCAGGGGTTAGGCGGGGCAGGACGACCAGCGTGCTGCAGAGGAACACGACTGGTGTGTGTGTGTGTTTGTGTTTCTCTGTAGGTGTGTGTATTTCTGTCTGTCTTTGTTTAAATTGTACCTACCAATGCACATACTTTGCTGTATGCTTTATGTGATCATAACTGCTGCAAGTCTTAATATGTACGCTCTGATTGACTCTGCAGGTCGTTTGTGGTTACAACTTTAGCTCGGCGCACAGCAGTTCGCTCAGCAGACAAGTGTGTGCGCAGGTGTAACAACTCATAAAGAGAAATTGTTCTCTTTTCTTTTTTTTCCCCAGAGTGATTGTGGAAATATAATCAATTCAGGGGATACTTCATCTTGTAGCAAAATGGCAATTTGACCCCTGCAGAGAGCGGGTCTGATGTGACAGTGAGCGGTGTATTGTCACAGGTGCAGAAATGCTACTGAGCCACATGCCAGCATTAAAAAGAAAGAAAGCAATTTCCTTTGTTTAATGTCCACTCGCTTTTTCCTCTCACTGGGATTTGACGACACTGAGCTGAAGTTTGCCAAAAATTAATGAAGATATTTGTCTTCTGATTCGTCCCTCCAGGTGTAAGAGGGTCTAAGACAAAGATTACTTTCTAATACCTAATTTGTTCTTATGTCTAAGTCATAATTTCTGCTGTTTTACTTTTAAGTCTGCCAAAATTACCGCTTCAGAATGACGTATAAACGTTTTCTGATCAACAGGACGACATCGTTTGTCAGAACCTTCCAAAACCATTTTCTGATCTGACACTGGCAGGTTTGGGCTCAGGGTTTAGGCTCTAAAATGACTTGGTTAAGGTTAGGATGGGTTATCGTGGTCATGGTTAAAAGAAATAACAGACTGTCGGTGATGGGAAGCAAACAGCAGTCTGTCGATTATTTTCTCGATTCATTGATTAGTCGTTTGGTCTCTAAAATGTCAGAAAGTGTTAAAAAATGTTGACCACAGTTTTATAAAGCTGAAGAAGCAATGTCAAATATCTTGTTTTGTCCCGACCAACAGCCCAAAACCCAACGATCTTCAGTTTAATATTTTGGAACAGTAGAGAAACCAGAAAATATTCACATTTAAGAAGCTGGAACCAGAGTTTAGTGTAGGTTTAATTTATCAAATGAATCTGACGATTATTTTCATCATCTGAAAACAGTGAAAAATATCCGTCACAGTTTCCTAAAATCCAAGGTGACGTCTTCACATTACCTGGTTTGTTAGACCAACAGTCCAAAACCCAACGATATTCAATTTACGATCACATAAGAAAAGCAGCAAATCCTCACAAATGACTGGCTGAGAAATGTTTGACATTTTTGCTTTGAAAATTATTTAAACGATGATTCAATTATCAGAATAGTTGCAGATTACTTTTCTGTTGCTCGACTAACCGATTAATTGACTAATTGTTGCAGCTCCAAACTGAATGTCTAGAATTTGACTAGAAAAGCAAATGTGTATTCACCCACAGCTGAAAATAGTCCCCAAGAAATGCACTATTTACTCCTGTTTGACAAAATGTTTGCTAAAAACTACAGTGAACCAGCTTTTTCGAGAAATTATTTAGCCTCTTTTAAAAATGAAACTATATATTTGTGACTTAGGTTTAAGTCGCAAGTGAGAAAAAACTGGCTTGGGTAGAGCCACAGACAGGAAGTCAGAAAGCGTCTTTTCACTAATTTGCTTGACAATTATAAAAAGTACAACAACACCAGCCTTTATCCTTTAATAATTTCAATTTTTTCTTGATGCCACTCTTTCCTTGTTTTCTCCTTTATTTTTCTTCTTTCTTCCTCTCTTCATTGTCATAACTTCCATCCTTTTTCTGTCATGCCTCACAGTTTCTCTCTAATATACCTTTACTACGCCTCCTCTTGCTTCTATAGTTTTTCTAACCTGTCCCCCTTCTCTCTCCGTCTCCCTCTCTATTCCTCCCTCTCTCTCTCGCCATTTCAGCTCCTGCATTCTTATCTCTATGTTGCCGTCCTCAGTAATTATTATTATGTGCTGCAGAGATAATTCGAAAGCTGTGAGGAGAGAGAGGAGAAAAAAAGGGATGAAAGAAACAGTGGCTGTGGCTTCCTGGGCTGTGCTTCTCTTATCTGACCTTGGGCAGAGCCACTTATTGTTAGGCAAATCTCATGTGCAGAAAAATGGAGTGAACGGCTGTGAGAGCGAGTGAGGTGGTGGTGGTTGGCGGGGGGGAGGGGGGGGTAGGAGGTTGGGAATCGGGAGGGGATAGAGAGGGAAAGGGAGGGAGAGAGTGAGAGGAGGAGATGGATGGAGGTGGAAGGAGAGACGTCAGAAAGCAGCGGGTAGAAGGAGTGTTTTATGGAGCGATAGGGAAAGGACTGAACGGCAAAAGAGAGGGATAGAGGTGTAAAAATGCAGAGAGGTAAAAAAACAGGCAGACATATACACGGGCCACGAGATAGGGAGGGAACGGGAGGAGGGAAACGAAGGAAGGATGTGCATTTGAGACAGAACGTGATGACGAAGAACATGAAAGAAAAGTGGAAAATGAGGAAAGACAGAGATGGAATAGAAATCATTTTTATGGAAAGAGAGTGAGAGGAAAGGAGTTTAACAGGGGTGGGGTGGGGGGTGGGGGTATCCAGTTTTCATTGCCTAGTGAAGTAGACACTTTCAGCTTGTTCAAATAAATCCCTCTGCTGAAGGGGAGTCATATAAAATCAATTCACTTTTTGTTTGGGAAGCGAGCATGCTCAAATTTGTCTATGCTAAATTGTACTTCTAGTTGTGTGTGAGCTTTGATTTGTGCCTTCCTATTCTCTGCTGGCTGCATCCCATTGACTGTAGCTGCATATCATCTCTCAGTAACCTCTCCTTGGTGAATAAATATTACATTAGCATGACATTTTGTATACATAAGAGCATTTTCAGTTTTTCATTCTCATTGAACCTTTGAATTTCTTTGCATTTACGCATCTACTACAGTTAACTCCATGGCGTGAGTTGCTTCAAGTGATTGCGAAGTTAACATGTCTGGCTTTCCTTCCACTGAGATTGAAGCTGTGCAGCGAGCACGTACACTTTGCGAGAGGGGAACCATAAATTCCCATCAGTGGCGTCCAGGCCCATGAGGGGCTGATGTGTGGCCTTTTCCACCGCTGCAGCTCGGCTTCCTTTAATTACAACCCATTCTGCAGGAACAACAGGCTGTCCTTCCACCAGATTTAAAACGACCTGCTCCTAGTAATTAATCGGCCTGCGTGTCCTTCACAAGGTGCAAAGTGTGTGTGTGTGTGTGTGTGTGTGTGCGTGCAGGTGAGTGTGAATGTGTCATTCTCTATTTGGAATCATGAGAATAAGAAAATAATCAGTCACTGAAATATGAATATGCATTATTGGCTTGGTTGGTCAGAGAAAACTCTTACGCCACATCATGCATGGGTTTTAAAACATTTCAATACGTGAAGGTAAAAGTGTAAGTGGTGGAGGAAGTACAATTATTGATCAACAGAAAAAAGCTAGTTAGCCTAGAAGGCTAATTATCATCTGTTGTCAATTTTCTTTTCAAAAAGTTTATTTCCAGGAGGCATGAGTGAAAACTTCTCAATTTATATGTTTTTTATAGTCATATTTTGTAAATTCTTAAATATTCATTATAAGTTCTTAATTTGATGTGCTTTTATAATGTTTCTCATTGCTAGTTCTCTTTTTCTCTTAACTTTTGTTTTTGTTTCTTTAGACGCTTATAGTGAGTATAAATAGCACTTTGTAAAGTGTTTTTTAGACCTCCTCCACAGCAGCTATTAATGCACTTCTGCTGTTTATGGATCAAATACGATGTCACCCATATCCATCATTAGGCACATCCCTTGCCTCTCTCTCCCTGTTTTTCCATGCTGTATTTCTGTAATTTTGCTATCTTGGTCTATTCTGAACACACAACATCTATTGCATGTCTGTCCGTCCTGGGAGAGGGATCCCTCCTCTGTTGCTCGTACTGAGGTTTCTTCCATTTTTCCCCATTAAAGAGGTTTTTGGGGAAGTTTTTCCTTCTCCAAATCAATGGTCTAAAAATAAAGGATGTTGTATCACTGTACAGATTGTAAAGTTGACTTGACCTGACTCTCTATCAGCGTAGGAATACGACTGGCCTGAAACCACCTGATCATATACTAAATACTTTTATATATAATTTTTTAAACTTACTTTCCTTTCATGCTCATTTTATTTAAATGTTTGTTGTAACGTGTTTTATGATGATCCTGATGAAGGCCGCAGGCCGAAACGTGAGAGAAACCCCAGAGATTTTGAGCTCTCATGTTGTGAAAGCGTCTTGCACTTAGCAGGTAAGTAACCTGCAGAAACATGAGAGTGAAGCCTTGGATGTTCTCCATGACATAGACTGGAGCAGATGTTAAGTGCAAATGTCATTGTGCACTGTGCATGTGAGGAGGTGATATTGTTAACACTCACACTTATTTGCATAATGCATATGTGTCTCTGTGTGTAAAGTTGCATTTTTATGCCTAAAATGATAGTTTTGTAACATCATGACTACTTACAACAATTATTACTTGATTTTTGATATCCAAACACTTCTATTGCACATTTTAAATTGACAGAAAACTGCCTTCACTTTGCACATTGGACGCATTAAACAGAACTTGCTTCAAATATACAAATCTTGAAATCAAAATCAGTATTGTCTTAAAGCTGGGTGTAAAATAATGCCTCAATAATAATAGTAATGCATTCACAGCCTGCAACCAAATGGCTATGATATCTCCCTACACAGAACATGCAGTTACATTATATTTAGAGGTCGCCTGTGGAGAGAAAATGTTCCCTCCTGCAGCCTGGACTGTGTTTAAGAAGCTCTGCAGAG
This sequence comes from Scomberomorus guttatus, assembly GCA_038419695.1. Taxonomy (NCBI): domain Eukaryota; kingdom Metazoa; phylum Chordata; class Actinopteri; order Scombriformes; family Scombridae; genus Scomberomorus; species Scomberomorus guttatus. The sequence goes on from CM076463.1 coordinate 4,263,992, forward strand.
AGGGGCAATCACAGCATGATTGAAGTAAACACCTGTGATTGGTCAGACAGTTTACCTGTGAAAGAGGGAGCGCTTGATTTGATGCACCACAAACCGGATTTCAGTAAAAATAGCAATCACTATTGTTAAAGGGGACATAGCATGCTTTTTGTGATTAATGTTGGGTGTCTATGTTAAACATGGTCAAAGCCAGGGCTTCAGCCTGCTCTGAACGCTTCGTTTGCAATGTTACCTCGACTTCCTCATTGAACTGAGGTCAGATTGTTTGCACATGCCCACAAACAGCCGTCCATTCTGCAGCCTGTTCCATGGGCTGTTCACTTTGTCCACTCGCACATTTTGGGCTCGAACATGTACGGATGTATTTGAGAAGTTTATATTTCGAGTGAAGAGCAGGGAAAAAAAAAGAAATCCGACTACTATTGTTTGTTTATGTAACCACAGAAGCTAACCAATCAGAACAGAGTGGGCTCACTGGGAGGGGGGCCTTAAAGAGACAGGAGCTAAAACGGCCTGTTTCAGACAGAGGCTGAACTGAGGGGCTGCATAAAGGGCCAAGATATTGCAAAGATATTCCAGTAGAGCCCCAGATTAATATAATTAATATACCTGAATGATACGTCCTCTTTAATAAATAACTGTTCTGCTATGATGCGTATTCACACAACATATATCATCAATGGTCATCATCACTGCCATCATCTTCCTTTTATCATCATCACTGATGCAATCATCTGCAGCAACCTCTCATGACCTCCTGCACTGCGATTGCTGATCTGTCCTCCTCAAAGCCACAGGGACCCCTGTGTCCTCCGCTCCATGTCCCCCCCTAAAACCAAATCTCCCCCCCCCCCCTCCTCTGGCCCTCCTCTCCCTCCTGTCCACCCCTGCCGGCTGCTCAATTCAGCTTCTTTAACCGAGGAACAAACAAACAAAACACCCCGGGGTAATGAGGCCACCTCTGGGAATAGACACAGTGAAAGGAGCCTTGTGTATTGATGTGGGATTGACCATTATTGAGAGAAAGGGAAAAGAAAAGGAGGGAAAGGGGAGATATGGAGAGAAGAGCTCTGATCTGATGGAGTGGATTGAGCTGTCTGCTGCTGTTTGAGTGAAAAAAGGTGACAAGACAAAACCCCGATCAGTGACTCAGGCAATGAGATAACCACCTTTGGACTATTGTGCTCCAAGTGGTGGTCTGGATTTAACTTGGGCTTTCCCACACTATGAACAGGACAGGACAGCGTGTGTGGATGAGAGGTGATGTGACACAGTGACCTGAGCAGCTCACATGATGGTTCATTCAGTCACACACAGCGGGATCACTGAAGCAATAACATAGCCGACAATAGTTTTAAATATTCAAAGGACACATATGATGCTTTTTTTTGTTATTTTTATACTGTTATAATGTCGGATGTCTATGTTAAACATGATTAAAGTTCTAAAATTTGAAGTAAACGTATGTAAAAATGTTCCCTGCAAGTCAATGCATAGTGAAAGTGAGAGTTCATAACAACAAGTTCGTATAAATACAATGATGCAAGATTGAGCAAATGATGAATTTAAGAGTTGTTATGCGTAACTTGTTTGAAAGACTTTTTCTCGTGTTGTTTTCAGTGGCCAATTTGTCTCAGGTATATAAAGTAATTCTTTTTCTCTCAATCCTAATGAGAATGACACGTCCTTTATGTGGAGCAGGCTGCAAAGAGGTCAAATACAGAGCCACCTACTGCTACACAAACTCTGTTTGAAGATGAGCTGAAGAGCCTCTAAATATAATCCACGGTTGTAATGAGCTTCTCCTCATTCAGACAAAAACTATGAAAATCATGTTTCTTTAATCAAACAGAATTGATCATGTAATTGTTTATTTGAAAAGATAGTAGCTCAAGTATTGGTATTCTTTGTTGCAAAGCTAATTAACCTCCTACGCTGGCTGTTTATTTTTTTCTTTAATTCCTTATGAGTGCTTCAGATTCAACCCTCTTGGATTAGAGGAGTCATGGTGTTTTTTTTTGTTGTTTTTTTTTAGCATGAAGTCTCTTACATCAAGTACTGTTCTCTTGCTCTGTGGGTTTTTTTCTGCACTGGAGAGGTATGGATTGTACAATTGGCTAACAAAATGTCAGGACGTGGAAATTTTGAGGTGAAACAGGACTAAACAAACGGTCACACGTGTCTCACTATGGTGCATGTGCATGGGACATTTAACTTGCAAATTTGTTTATAGGTTTAAAGAAAGCCGAATAAATCTTTTCTGCAAAATTCTTGAGTTGTCACAGTGTAGCCCTGTCTCCTGAATAATATGGGAATAATTTAGTTATAGGTATTTTACTTATGTTCAAATGCAGCCTCCTGATTCCTTTCAGAGGTCAGAAGTCTGCATCCCCGTTACATTACTCTGTAACGTGAACCGCGTAATTTTACTAAGTTTACCTCACAATCTGCTTGACAGAGGATAAAATGATTGTCGCTTTGTTAACTTGTTAACTTGTCTTAAGATGTAAAATCCTTCCTCATAACATTGTAAACTACTGAGCAGTGTTCTTTATCCGACAAGCGATGTAGACTCATGACTTTGAAGGTTTATCAGACACCAAAACACTGCACATAGACAGGATTTTACAACTCTGGAAAAATTCACAGTGATAATTATTTTATCTTTTGTGGTGACGATTATGAGATAAACAGTAGAAATACGGCATTCATGTTATAAAGTAATCTACTGGGCCACTGCAGTGCGTGAGGTGGCTGTGTTTTTTTACACAGGGCTGCAGTTGGTCTGAATAGGGTCATACTGCATATCACACTCCTGGGTTACCATCATTTCAGACACTGAGCTGCTCATAAAATTAGTTACAGGAAGAATGCTAACAATACAAACTCACTGAATGAGGATCACCGTTTTACTCAGCAGCATTGCTGTAATACATCTTCCAGCCATCAGTGGCAGCACTGAGCACACTGCTGCTGAGCAGCACTCCAGCAAGGAAGACATGCTGCACCATCTTTGATTTCGTACTGACCCTAATGGAAGAGACCCTTCTTGTAGAAAATCTTTTTTTTTGTTACTTTACACCCTCCTGATGTTGTTTTGTCCAACCTTATAAGTTGCTAAAAACCATCCAACAAGTTTATAATTTCAACATTTTTCTTTTTTACAAAATGTATGAGGCACTCTGTGACTGAAATGTTTGACTTACAGACGATGGTCACGGTCCTGGATCAGGGACATCTGAAAGTCAGTTTTGTCACGTGCACCAGTTTCTAACCCCAATCTCAGTAAGTTAATTTTACCCAAAATGTTTCCTGAAATGCAGCTGCTAACTTGATGTTAGTGTTAGTGAGAGTTTTCACCTCCCAAGTGGCTGGCAGCAGATTTTATTTTAAAAAATACCAATCAGATGTTATCAGTATTATTATAGCTGAATAAGGAATTATTTCTATTTATTCCATTTATAAATCAGGCAATCCACATGGGGTTCCAGCCTTATGAAATGGAATTTACCTAAAACAAGATTTCAACAGCTTTTATTAACTTTGCAGCCAATGATGCCAATAATTGCCACAGCCATCATTTGTGGAAGAAAATCTCATTATTTGTATTTTGTATTTTTGCTCATTATCTTTGCTCATCAGTAATCTCAGAGGTGTTGGTGTGTGCAATTGTGCAAATGTACAATTGTACAATTTGTTAAACTGGCAAAATAAGTTCAAACAAGCACACATAGCGATCAGAGTTCTTTACCTGTTTTTATACTGATATCATAGACTCAGGCTTACGGCTTTTGTTGCACATCATCTGCTCTTTCTCATCTTTCCTGCCTCTTTTAAAAATATGTCAAAACACCGTGGATAATCATCTTAAATGTGTGAATAGAAATTATATATTGAGGTTTCATTTTGTTTCGTTCATGAACCCGTCCAATGTTTTCCATCGCTGTGCACAAACCTATAAACCTCAGAGTTGTTGATGGCGCCGTCGTGCTGTATGAAGAGTATTTGTGACAGTGAAGGCCAGGGCCAGAGTGAAGGGCAGCTGCCAATGCTGGAACCTATGTGACAGTTGTAAATGACTGGCCCAATCGGCTCCTTGTAGTAATTATCTAAATGGGCTCATTCAAAACCTCTTCATTGTGGAATCAGTTAATTAATTAGCTGTTTCACTGACAGGATAATGGTGAGAGCATGCTAAATAGATTAGTCTGGAACTTGATTTATCGTTGGAAGGCACCCCCCACCCAACTCTGTTTATCACCACCTCTCACCCCCCTTCTCTCCTCTCTCTCTGTTTTTCTCTTGTCTTTGTAGCATCTATAACAGCCACCCACCCACTCACTGAAAATCCCCCAACTACATACAAAGCTGCTAAGCTGCTAAGCCAAAGAAATTTGGAATCGACATTGTTGAGTTGTGAAGAAAGGTATATCTAGCACAGCAGGTGTATGTGGGACTGAGCACACTGAAGCACAGCTAAGACGGTGTGTGCAGAAAATAACAATGTTCTGTATGTGGATGACAGGTACATTTTGTTGAATTTACAGATCAACATCACAAGTATTTTTCTTTCAATTCGGAGAACCGTATTACTAATGTATTACTACCGATCTGATCTCATTTTCATCTCATCTGGTTTGTTTTTAAAAAAAAAGAAAGTATGCCACGACACAGACATGTTTTATGAAAATAAAAGGAATCCAGGCCTGAATATATTAGTGCACTGAGGGATAAAAAATATGGTGATTCGTTTAATATAAAAAAATATCCAAAGTGGACTAAAGTCACATCTGCCTGTTACTAATCTTCGGGTTTTGTCTCTTCATAGATATTTTGTTTTACACAGAAAAAGTAGATATTTTTTTATAATTTAGCACTATGAGCATTTTTCGGACAGAATTACAGTGCCGGATTATGTGCCAGGGGGTCCCGGGGCAAAAATGAGCTGCCGTGCCCCCATTAACCCCCTGTTCCTCCCTCTGCCAGGTTTTCTGAGACTGACCTCACAAGAAAACTGGCTGCATCAGTCGTTTCAGCGAATGCCATATGTGTTTATGTTCAAGTGACAAAGCCCTCTAGCAGCTTATGATTAGCAGTATGATTCTTGTCTGTCAGGAGTGAATGAGGAAATTGTTAAAAGTACAACTGAAATTAAACTGCATTTTTTTGTCGACTACAGCAACATATCTGCTCTGTAAATCACTTGTCTTGTGTTCTCCTTTGAGAATAAAATCAGAAACCAAAAAGGAGAAATTTATATTTTAAATTTTTCGGTTTCATGATGGCACCCCCTAGTTTTACATTATTTTGATTAAATACTGTTCCGCCACCTGCTTACATAGCTGGAGTCCTTATTTCAATACAGCTAATCAATCTTTCATAAAGTGATAACGTGTCGCTCTATCATCAGCAGAGCAGGCGGTCGCACTGAGCCTGATAGCATCCTGCTACACAACACAAGAGCCACAGACTCTGAACAACAACCCACGTTAGCTTTCCTGCTAAAGTCGCCTCCTAATCTAACTTACAAACACATGTCTTCTCCTGCAGCTGCAGCTTGTTGAAGGAGCCACCAAACAAACATTCACCAGGGAAAAATGCACCGTTAATGTCAGTTAGCAGGCTAGATACCTAATTAGCTGCTTTAGCTGCAGCACATTAAACAGCATTTGAACATATCTGCAAATGTCACTTTGGATCCGTTGGATTCTGGTTTGGTTGTTGCTCTTCAAAATCCCTGTTAGCGACACGCTGTCTGTCCTTGACTTGTAGCTACAGCAGTTTGTTTACCTTGTGTCTGTTCTGTATGGTGTAACACTGGCACTCAGCCTGCCAGCTGCTGTCAATCAAACACAGACACAACTAACCCACCCTCACCCCCACCCTTCTGAGACCAAAAGGAGCATTTGTCATATTTCCCCAAATATCTTTTTCCTTCATTCTAATAATACAAAACTATTAAAAGTACATTAAAAAAGAGGAATGATTAAATGTGATTTCAGTTGGATTTTAAAGAACCACAAAGTCTGCAGAGGGAAGAGTTTCGGGTGCAAGTATTTCTGACATGACAGGAAATGATCTCATGTTGCAAGTTGCAGTTTGCATTTTGCAAATCTGATGTGGATGTCAGTCGGTGTCAGTGTCCTTGTTAGGCAGCAATCCACCGAAGCTATTTCTTTGGTAGAAAGTAGTTTGAAGTTGGGTGAACCAACCCTTTAATAAACAAAGCACTCAGCCCCCAGCAGCTTGACCACAGCAGCTCAGTAGCCATACAATGTACTGCAGTTATACCATTTCATTTCATTGTGTTGCTAGGAAACAGCTTGGGTCCAAGTTTACCTTTGTGTGTTGATATTAGCAAATACTGCAAAAGGAAATAAATTGGACGCATTAAATGTTCATGGTTGAAACACTGAAACCATCTGCACAATGTATCAGTTCATCTTCTGCAAATACTCCTTCAAATACTTCTTGCTTAAGAAATGTGAGAAGAATAATTTGTCATATCATATAATCAGATCGCACAATGTTATGCATAACACATTTGACATATTCTTTATATATATATATATATATTCTCTTTATTGCCAGAGCTGTAGCTCAAGTGGATCAAGCACTTAATAATAAAAATAATTTGCAAGTTGAAGTGTTCAGCCTTCCTGTTTTATTCTTTACACCGTGTGTTCACACCAGCGAATGATAGCTGGTAGTGTGTGTTAGCCTCTGTATTCAACTGAACAGAAATAAAATTAAATTAATCAAATTGAACTGGATCTGCTCGATAGTCTGACGCAGCGTCAGAAATGATAAAAGAATAATCTTTGGAGCGTGACAACAATTCAACGCGTATAAATCATATACAAGAGCAGAATAATGCATGAGCCGGAGAGATTTGTATTTAAAACACTCTAATAGAAAATAATAACTTCACAGTCTAGAGTCCTGTTTACAGGAGAAAAAAAACACGAGCCTATTTATAATATAAACTAAAATCAGGCAGTTGGAGGCACTTGTGATTTAAGTGACAGATTGGGTCAACTCTTGGTCAACAAAAAACTCTAAATTAGTTTTTCTAATGTTTCCACGTCTGTGGTGATAACATAGAAACACACCCACAGATCAGATCAGATTAGCACAAAGTCACATGAAGCGCATGTAAAAATCAGATGACAAAATGTTCTTCAGTCAGGGGAATAAAGACAGACATGGGTTGTTTGGGTGGTGTTTGGGGGGTGGATGGGATTATTGAGACAGAAAGAAGTGTGTAAAAAAAGAAGGTGTTATTGAGAGCACTGGAATCACTTGATTAATCAAGAAAGAGAGGCAGCGCTCTCTCCTGCCGATGTCCAATCAAAGCTGGAGCAGCTCTGGGCGCTGCGCGGCGGGCCAAATCCTCTTGTTGCTCCACCAGGAGCATGAAAGCCAGGAGGGGAGTCTCCTTTTGTCCGCACAAAGGCAACCCTAACGTGCTTTCACTGCGACAAGGAATGGGAGGGCTGTTTTGGGGGGGCTGAAAAACAGCCAACAAGAGGTGCGAATAAGATGCCCATTCATCTCCCGAGCTTTACACTAATTCCCCCGACCGTCTCCTTTTCTTTCCTTCGTCTGCTCCGCCACAAAACAACAAACAGCGAGAGGGAGTGAAAACACTAGGATCTAGGGGGCTTAGAGCAGACGTGTAATCCCTGCCACTTCTGACCCTCCATCGGTGTGTAAGTCCCTGACCTCCCCATTGAGGGGCTGGGATGTGTGACTAAAGGACGAGTGACCCTCCCGCACACACATTTGCACTCATACACACACCCTATTGCCCCCAGTGCAGCCCCTCACTCACACACCCCACACTCCAAGCCTTTTAAAGAGCTGAGCTAAGGAATTCAGGCTTTGGAACACCTCTGCGGCGCTGAAAAGAGTGAGTCTGTGAGGAGTCTATAAGTAGGGCCAGGCCTGATCGTGTTTCTTTTCTCCCACCATTTAATTCGTCTTTAGAGGCCATCTCGTTAACACGATCTTCTCTCGCTTTTTTTTCTTACCTCTGTCCCCTCACAGAAAGACCCCCTCCCCTCTCCATCTTGCCCAACTTCAAAGGTCCCTGCCAGCCGAGGAAAGAAAGTCACCTCTTTCTTCCATTCAGCCTCTCTCGTCTCTTCTTGCTCCTCTTTTCTTGCGGTGGCTTTCTTTCTCTCCTCTCTCCTCGCTTCTTCCCTAAAGCGGCAGCCGAGAAATCATCTCACTTTCTGTCGCTGCTTTGCATTTGAAAAAAGGAGTAATTAGCCAGAGGCTGCGAGGAGGGGGAGACGGGCTGAGCGAAGGAGGCTCTGAAGGGAAAAGAGAAGAAGAATATGGCCCCTCCTTGCTCTCCTTGTCCCCTCCTCTGTCCGCCGTCAAACCCAGAGACCTGTTCTACCCTCACATCTTCTACCTACACATCTGCACGTGTGGCACTATAGTGGGCGAATTTGTAATAGACTCTGTTGCACCTGAGGGGGTCTGAGTGGGGCCCAGAGCTGAATAAGAGCCCAGGAAGATGCCAGAGATTCTAGATATTTACAGTTTCAGCAACCCTGTCTCCTAGAAATTTCTTTCATATTCTACTAAATTGCAACAGCAAATATGTTTTGCAGGAAATGAAATGCTGACTGAATTATGTTTTCTCTCAACATAATGAGAAAATGTTGTTAATTAACATATTTGGCAAGTTGCAAAAATGTTGATACTGAATGTAAGTGGGGGTTATTTCCCACCAAAATATCTGATCTTGCAGTATAATGTCCACTGGTAGTAAACAGCAATATTAAACTTTTCATGGTTAAGTTTAGGCACTGGCAGCACTTAAAGGATAGTTTTTTTAAGTCTGAAGTTTAACAAGGTTTCTTGCAAAAACTATCGATATGAATGAAGGTAAGGTGGAGGTTTGGAGAGGCAGGAGAGCACTGGGGGCTGAAGGCAGGCTGAGCAGAGCGGCGCAGCAGGGAGTGAGTGAACCTGTGGCTGAGCAGGTAGGAGTGGAGCTTGAGATGGCGGTGGAGAGTGGACAGGCGGACAGGTGCTTAGAGGGGAGCAGAGCGGTGAGCAGGTAGACAGAGGGCTGGGCAGTGAGCGTGGCTATAGAGGAGTCTTGGCAGGCAGGCAGGTGACTGTTGAACAGAGCGAGCTCGCTGGCACACGAGGAGGAGTTCTGGAGCACAGGGAGACACACGGTTAGAACAGCGAGACAGAGCAAAAAACACACTGGAAAGTTGGCCTGAGCATCTAACTACCACTATGGGTGACGGAACGATCTGGCGAAGACTGAAAGGAGAGCCGGGGTAGATATAGGCTGCGGTCGAGAACTACGTCCTATTGTCTTTTCCTAACCACTTTTCCTTGAGCTTGATGGAAAATGTCATGAGGTGAAGGAAAGATGTGAAGGAGAATTCATAAGGACTTAGGAAAAGGCAGAGAATCGTACAGCACTTACACTGGGCTACGTAATTATGCGACGCAGGATGTTATTGGCGTGTTATCTGCCGTGGTGAAACTACAATGTTCCAAAGATGGACTACAAAAAGCACATTTTAGATACTTCACCCCGTGCGTCCTTACCATGTTGTTTCAGGCAGGCTATATAAACGTGGACAAATATTACCATTACCACATATTACCACATTACCAAGGTCGGAATTGAATTTAAAAAAGGAATATAGGCTACCAGTCACAAAAATTGAGAATGCTTGCTCACGCTCACCCTCCTGAATCCCAATTATTGTGTGAAAATAAATGTTAAATGTATGCAAGATAGGCGTAACATGTTAGGCCTACAAATCTACTACTCTACATATCATCATTCTTATGTTTCAAACATGCTGAATTAAAAACATCACCTGACTAAAAACGTCTCATATCCCATTATGATGTGCTAAAGGAGATTAGAAAGGAAGCATTGAAGCGCCTTTTCTTAGCATTTAGAGAATTCGAATTCGTAAGCAAAAAAGACTATTTGACTGTAGCCATACTGTTGAATTGATGACGTAATGACGAGCAGGTGTGTCAGTCGCAGGTTGAGCAGGAGGAGGAGGAGGAGGAGGAGGGAGTAGCCACGCCCACGGACACACAAGAACACACACCAACACACACCAACACAGAGAGACAGACAGGGATAAAACAGAAACAGGGAGAAAACACTGGGATCATGGTGAGACACCCTCTGCGACTTCAGAGCGATATATTAACGTAGCGCTTCATTCATTTAAAAAAAACATTGCCTGTGAACAACGAACAACAACGTAATTGGGAAAACAATTTAGTTGTATATGTAATTTCCAGGAGGCAGGGTTGGTGTCGGGGGTCCAAGTGAGCTGGCTGCAGTTCAGGGGCCCGTTTCACCAAAGTTGCAACATGCAAGATTTACAACAGAGATCATTTCCTCTCCTACTGATTATGACACGTTTAACTAATCAAATAGGACCCCACACTTGCTGTGCATGCATGAAGATGTGACAGGACTGTCTTTACCACCATTTGTGTGTAAACAGTGCTCGCAAATTACTTTCACGAAACAAGCCCCAGTTATGTTTTTCATACATTTTATTGTTGTTTCTTTTTCTTTGTGTATGTAAAGAAAAGCAGTGAGGAGAGATGTTTATGGTTAGGTTTTTATATAAAAATTAAAAAAAAGACACTAATCTGTCCGAACAATGTCGAAAATCCTATCATGATTATCTCACTTCAGTGTATTTCATTTCAGGAGTCAGTGAGGTCCCTGTGGTGTTGCTTCAATTCATGCACTGTGTGACAGTATATTTCAATAATCTACATGCATATAGCCATAAGGCAGAGACAGGCTCAGCCCAAGCATATCTAAAGGTGCAGTGTAATCCTGTAATATGCAGAGTAGTGAGGAAAATTCATTCTCCCCTCACGCCCATCGGGGTCTTAAGCCCCCTGATGTAGCTGATAGGGATCTGGTGTTATCTCCGCAACACAGAACAATTTAACACACTTACCCCAGTGCTCCCACACATACACACACACACACATCCACGCATGTAAAACCAGAAATCAACCCCATGACCACCTTCAGCACATGCGCACGCACATTTGCACACAGCTGCTTCACGTCAAAAGGAGTATTCAAATGCACATATGTCGACCCTCTCCATGTTTCTGTCCCTTTCTAGATCACAGTGGAGCTGCAGCACACACACACACACACACACACACACACACACACACACACACAAATGAGTTGCTTCCTCTGACCCTCCCCTTATTTGCCCTCTTACCTTAGATTCATCAGTGTAAAATACCACAGTGACAAGCAAATTGTGATGAAAATATAAAAAACAAAAAGTGGAAGTAAAAAAAATCCAAATGTGGATTTTATGTGAGTAAATGGGGAGAGGAGAGCAAATAAGAGGCGAGGAGGAAAATTGAAAGGACCAGAGAAAATGAGAAGGGAGAAGAGAAGAGGAGATGAAACAGTAGGGGAGGAAACAAGAGGAGAGGACAGAAAATAAGAAGAGAAGAGGAAACAAGTGAAAAGGAAATGAGGGGAGACAAGAGGAAAGGAAATGAGAGGAGAGGAAATAAAAAGAGAGGAGAGGAGAGGAAATAACAGAAGGGGAAACAAGAAGAGAGGAAATAAGAGGACAGGAGAGGAAACAAGAGGAGACAAGAGGAAAGGAAATAAGAGGAGAGGAAATGAGAGGAGACAAGAAGAGAGGAGAGGAAACAAGAGGAAAGAAAATAAGAGGAGAGGAAACAAGAGGACACAAGAGGAGAGGAAATAACAGGAGAGGAAATGAGAGGAGAGGAAACAAGTGAAAAGGAAATAAGAGGAGAGGACACAAGAGGAGAGGAAATAGGAGAGGAAATGAGAGGAAATAAGAGAAAAGGAAACGAGAGGAGATGAGAGGTAAGAGAGAAAATGAGATGAGACAAGAGGAGAGGAAATAAAAGAAGAGGAAACAAGAGAGGAAATAAGAGGAGAGGAAATAAAAGAAGAGGAAATAGGAGGAGAGGAAATGAGGAAATAGGAGAGGAAATAAGAGGAGACAAGAGGAGAGGAAATAAGAGGGGTGAGGAAATGAGAGGAGAGGAAACCAGGAAATAGGAGAGGAAATGAGAAGAGGAAATAAGAGGGGTGAGGAATTGAGAGGACAAGAGGAGAGGAAATAAGAGGAGAGGAAACAAGAGGAGACAAGAGGAGAGGAAATAAGAGAGGTGAGGAAACAAGGGGAGAGGAAACAAGAGGAAACAAGAGGAAAGGAAACAAGAGGAGACAAGAGGAAAGGAAACAAGAGGAGACAAGAGAAGAGGAAATAAGAGGGGTGAGGAAACAAGAGGAAACAAGAGGAAAGGAAACAAGAGGAAACAAGAGGAAAGGAAACAAGAGGAGACAAGAGAAGAGGAAATAAGAGGGGTGAGGAAACAAGAGGAAACAAGAGGAAAGGAAACAAGAGGAAACAAGAGGAAAGGAAACAAGAGGAGACAAGAGAAGAGGAAATAAGAGGGGTGAGGAAACAAGAGGAAACAAGAGGAAAGGAAACAAGAGGAAACAAGAGGAAAGGAAACAAGAGGAGACAAGAGAAGAGGAAATAAGAGGGGTGAGGAAACAAGAGGAAAAGAAACGAGAGGAAAGGTGAGGAGGGCCCAGAGAGCATGAGGGCTTATCCAGAGGAGAAGATCAGGGGACCTGGATGTTAGTTTAGTCTGGCTCTCACTGTTTGTATTGTCTGGTTTGGTTGCTGTTGTTTACTCGAGCTTATATCACTGTGTTATCTGCTAGAAAGTTGTCTGCCGCTCTGAATCTGTCTGAATCGTTTCGCTTCGCCTGTCTTAAGCATTTCGAGGATGCCATACTGTGCAGCTCTCCAGCTTACTATGTGTTGATGCTTACTAGAATAAAGCTTTATGTTTATTCCAGCAGCTTTAAATTTCAGTGATGATCCTCCCTGCTCGTGCCTAAATCAATATTCCTTCTGTGGTTTGTTTTCTGGAAGCCGACATGACTTGGCACGTGAGCGAGGATGACTGTTGATCCTTGGTGTGGGCCTTAGTGTTGTAGATCCTGCGCTGTTGATTGTGTCCAGTGTTGACTCTGGAGAAGCGCTGCTTGTTGATTCGGTTGTGTACATCTGCTGTCAGGGCCCCCAGTGGTGGCCTGCTAAACGGGAAGAGCCTGCCTGGCGGAGCAGGGTTGTTTGTCTGCTTCCAAACATATTGATCTCCTGCAGAAGGGAAAACATTAGCGATAGCGTCTGCACAGGCTGGGCTGGAGGTGGGTAAATAGCTTTGTCAGGTCTGGCGAGTCCTCTCTGCCTTGTAGGAAATGAATAGCAGGTGTATTTGCTGAGCGTTTGCAGGAGGGAATCTCCTGCCAGGCTGACAAGGCGGGCAGAACGATGGGATGTCACAGCAGACACCCGCCCTTTTTCTGGTCATTAATGTGTGTGTGTGTGTGTGTGTGTGTGTCTGTCATAGGCTACTTTCGGGGACAAATTTCAGACTTAAGAACAGTTAACTGGGGACGGCTTGTCCAACTGTGGACACAAAAGCTGTGTCCACAATTGGGAAAAATCTACATTTTTGGGTCAGTGGTTAAGGTTAGGGTTAGGGTCTCCAGGAAATGAATGTAAGTCTATATAATGTCCCCAAAAGTGACCTAGGACAACATGTGTGTAAGTGTGTCTGTATATCCCTGCATCTCGATCCAGAAATGACCAGAGCGTTTCATTCTTTGGCACGATTCTTTTACGGGTCAAAAATATATATAATTCCTTTTCTCTGATTATTAATTCAAAGGATTAAATTCTGATTCTTGTTCTAATATTCAATTTGTAGGCTTGATCACTCATAATGAATAATAAAAATCCCAGAACCTCCACCAGCTGAGTGGGAAAAATTGTCTATTGTCTAAATCAGTGAGATTGAGCTGCAATGATTAATCGATTTGTTTCCAACTATTAAATTAATTGCGAACCATTTTGATAATCAACAAATCATTTGAGTCATTTTTTAGAAGAAAAAAAAATCTAAATTCTCTGATTCCAGAGAATGACAGCGTATAGATTCACCTTATGATTATAATAAAAGATTTTGAGACACGTGTCCTTCAAAAATTGATCTTTTTTTCTGTACTGTAGACCTCCTCTCCCTTGTCTGTCCATTTTTTCTGTATCTGATGTGTACATTTTTTTTCTAAATTGTATTTTACTGTCTATATTTTAATGAATACACTGTAAATACATTTAAAAAACATCCCAAAACCTCATTGAATGTCTTTGCACATTACTTCCATTTAAACATCAACACACAAACACACAGACACACACACACACAGACACACACACACACACAAGAGCGACAGACAGAAAGAGAAGGAGTCCAGGATATGAATATTTAACAGTAGCCTCTTGCAGCGTAGAGCCTGCCAGTCATTGTCAAATAGGACTTAATCTTTTCAATTTCTGGGTGCAAATATTCACACTGGCCACTGTTTGTTGCCCAGATTAATGAGGCTCTCTGCCCATAATCCTCTGCTGCTAATTCAAGTGGCCGCCGGTGCGGTTAGCCAGGGGAGGACGAGATGCTGAGAACACATACATAGCCGAGATTATTTCCCCCCTCCATCACATCTGCCTCCTCCTCCCTTCTTTTGCTGCCCAGCCTTTCTGAGTCCAGTCCGATTCACCCACAGATCCTCCTCGTTTGCACGCAGCTGACCAATGGAGAATCTTTTAAAATCCAAGTAGATTAATGTATAATTTATTATAATGGGTATTTATTTATAAGGAAAATAAATCTGAGAGTGGCTGTGAAAATATAAATGCATGTGATAATTTGATTAGGATCATAAAATAATTTCTATCTTGTTTGCTTACATCTTGTAGTAATTATGTAATCAGCATTTTCTCCATGTAACCAATGGTAACCCAGCTGGCTTTCAGTGGCACATAGCAAACCCATTTCTGAATAATTTTGACAAATATCTGCAGTGGTGGAAAAAAAGGTATTGAATTCTTTCTCAGTATACTTTAATCGCAAAACCACAACTTTAAATATTTTTGTCATTCAGTTGGATGCAACAACCTCTGAATAGCTGATTAAGTAGCATTTTTGTTTCTGTGGAGTCTTTGATTGATGTGATGAAGATTTCTTGTCCATTTTAGAAAATACTGTGATTATTTAAAGTTCATCGTTTATAGGAATTAAATGCATTTCTGTTTTATGTGTCTGTCTGTCCATCTGCTAGGCTATAATTTATATTTTTTATAATATCAGTGTATCAAGTGACAGTGTGTAATCAATGTATTGGGTGTTGCTTGTAGTGATGAACCTACAGAGAATTATCAGTGACTCTGCAGCTCCCCTCGACTTTACGGAGCTTTATATCGAGTTTCAGCTCATTGTTTATCTGTCCGGCTGCAACTTTACTGTTTTGGTTCACTCTCAGCGCTCTCATTGCGTCGTTTTTGGTCGCAGCAGGCAGCTGTTTTCAGAGAAAAAGCTCTAAAAAGCCGCTGTACACTACTTGCCCACCATAAAACATCAGACAGACACAGTTAGCTACTAGCTGGTGAACATAGTGGAGCATTTAGCAGCTAAAGAGCCAGATATTTCCCTCAGGAGTTGGTAGAGAGTAAAAACAGCTAAAAGAGAGTGAATATTGGACTTACATTCACCAGGTCGACAGAAACACGACTCCAAATGATAATGTTGCTCCGTAACTGCTGGATGTGGAAAATAAGCAACTGCTAACCAGTTCAACATATCAGCTTAAAAGGTGATATGTCAGTGTTGCGTTCACTACTCGTGTCCACTGAAATCAAGTGGCTCAAAAATCTATTAATGCAGGTTTAAATAGACATAATAGATCAATCTACAACTACTTCTTACAATCTACTACTTAAAACATTAAAATATGTAATTTAAAGGTAGCAACAGCACCAAATTTCCACTGCAGTCAAAGCAGAGATGGCAGTTACTGCTACTCTGCTAAGCTTTGCTAGTTACCTTTCAGCAGGTCAGTGCTCGAGGGACGGCAATGTCGGTCTGTTGGTCGGTCTGCCACTTTGGTCCTGGCTGAAATATCTGAACACATATTGGATTGCTGTGAAGTTTTGCACAAACATTCATGACCTCCAGAGGATGAATCCCACCAGCTTTGGTGATCCTCTGACTTTTCCTCTCGTGCCATCGTTTACTGAAATATCTCAACAACTATTCGACGGATTGCTATGAAATTTGTTGCAGTATCCACGGAGCCCAGATCAATGAATCCTTATGACTTTGGTGATCCCTGACTTTTCATCCAGCCTCAAAGAGCCAAGTAAATTTAGCTTTAGTTAAGATTAGCCATGAACATCTCCTCAGCTAGCTTTGACTATCTCTGTGGCAGAAAATACAGACTCAATTTTATGATGATTTTTTCCTCACAAATGTACCCAAACGTACCAACAAAACAGGCAATTTCTTGCCATGAGATACAACATAATGATGCTGGTTCATACAGTATATGTCTGATCCTGCTATTGGCAGTCCAGATAGCCGGCTGACCCTCCTGATCCTCTCTCAAGGTGGCAGAGATAGGGTCAAAGGTCAATGTCACACACACGCTCCTCACTCCTACTACCTTGGAGGTGTAAAACTCTCCCAGTCAGCTGCTTCCACACCTGTGTTTCCTCTGGTTCTTCTTCTTACCAGGAAACTATACCTCCTCTCCTCTCCTCTCCTCTCCTCCTCTCCTCTCCTCTCTCCTCGTTACTAACCAGAGCTCTTTGACTAAAAGCACCTTCAATCCATCGCTTGGTCCATTAGTGCTGCCAGATGGGGGAGGTTGGGTCCTGGCGGCTGCGTATGACCCTACTCTGATTAATAGAGTAGGTGAGGGCAAAGGTGCAATGCACACCCCCATTCATTACCTCATTAGGATGGCCCACAGTGAAAGGTGATCTCCCTCATTATATCTCAATGACAGGGGCTGAACTCAACACAGTGTGAGCCATGCAGTCAGGCTTTTACTCTCCACAACTACCCAGATCCAATCCACCTGTCTTTTTACACTGTTCCACATAAAGTCACACCACTTTACCCAGCGGTTGACTACAGAGAGGAAATTCAAACTGATGATCAGTTATGCACGGCGACTCCTGCCCACCCGGAGCTGAATAATGCTCCAATTATCTATTCACACGTGTTACGTAGGATACCGCATCAAGTATGTGCATGTGTGTCTGCGTGTGTTTGTTTGCATGCAGAATCATGTGTGATTTAGTGCTTACAGGGTGAAAGTTGAATCTGGTTGTTTGAATTAGTCCTTTATTCTGGGTAATCAAGAAGGTTATATTTGTGAGTTGACATTCCTGCCGTTTGTTTTCCTTGATGATAGCTTCCCATTTTGCCCGCCCTTCTAATAAGAACACATTTATTCAGACGAGAGCAGGTTCCTCTTGAGCAAAAGCGCTTCGCATAAAAACTAATTCATTTTTGAAACTCAAAATATAAAGAAAGAAAAAATCACACTTCATGAAGGGATTGGCTTTATACATAACTCTCTGTGTGGTGATATGGGATGGGAGCCTTGCAAAAGGGTGACATGTTACGTCTGTGGAATAGGTTACTCAACATGCCTCCCAGCAGACTCACTAAACAAATCTTTGATTGGGACTGCTCAAATACATACCCATCGGCAAAGGGAGTCATTTTCAACATTTGGTTTAGAGGATATATATAGAAATTAGTTTAAAAATGGTCAGAAGAAAATGTGAGACCAAAATTGAGAACATACGGTGTAAGAGCACTGATCGATATGTCAACCTGAACCTGACCAGAGCTCGGAGGTCTGTTTGTGCTCAGTTTAGATCTGGCATCCTGCCTTTGGCTGTTGAGACTAGACGCTCCCATTCAGTCCCAGAGGTGGACAGAGAGTGTCACCCGTGTGATCTGGACAACAAGTCCTCCAAATTAGATGACCAAATAGGTTGTTTGACCTGATGTGTTTTCTAATCTGGCACCCCTATCAGCAGTGGCCTAATCAGCAGGACAACATCATTTGTCTGTGGTTTCCAAAACTGTTACAAATCACTGTTAAACAATAATGATGTTTTATGATGTGACAATGCTGCGGTTGAGATCTGGTTAGGTTTAGACACAAAAACCACTTAGTTAGGTTTAGGGAAAGATCGTGGTTTGGGTTAAAATGATCACTTTGTTAAGGTTAGAGAAACGTGTTGTAGGTTAAAGTTACTTCCTCCTTAAAGTTAGGCCACCTTCGTTGCTACAATAATAACCACGGCGTTAAGGTTAGGGGACGATTGTAGTTAGTTTTTAAAGAACTGTCCAGACTCGCAGTTGGAAACAGGAAACGAACAGCAATCTCCTGTGGTAAAGTCCACTGTTGGGTTGATGCCTCCATCCACCCCTCCTATAGATCGTTTTTGGGCGACTGACATTATGACCTATTGTGTCGTTTTTCTTGGGAGGACAGTCTCGATCTGGATGAGGTTGAGAATGAAATGCATTTTCTGTCCTACTGTCCATTTTATCATGACCTTAGAGTTAAGCTTTTCCCGAAAATGTGTGCTTGACATAATAGGTGAATGTAGATGCTTACAATCAATGTATGACAGCGTTATATGTCTAATTTGTTTAATTATATATGATATAATGTGTTTGACATATCTATACAATACCATGTATTGGCTTGCTTTGTTTTTGTTCTGTTCTTCTTGCCACTATAGGTAATGTAAGTGGTGTCTTGTAAGCTGAATATTCATTAATTCATAAACTCAAATATGTTCTTTCTATTTTGTTGTTTTGGAGGATAAGTCTGACAATATTCTATATTTTTCCTATTGTCAACAAATCCCATGAAAATATCAAAAACAACATGCTTTCAATCAATCAAAAGTCATCAAAAGTTAAAATATTTTAACTTTTGCTGTCCTCCGCAATGCAATTTACAATCAGGTGTTATGTAGAAACTAGAAAAGCTGACATATGGCAGGCAAATATGTCACTTAATTAAGTTTTAATATTTTTTCAGGCGAGAAAGTGACCATTTAAATTCCCAATATGTGGTCAGTTTATCGAAATAACACCTGTTTGGAAATTTGCTTCAACATTTTCGGAGATGTTGGGGAGCCGCTGACCCAGTGCTGCCATTCTTTAGAACTGTTTGTGCCGAAGGGGCTGTCTGCCGTCTACCGTCTGCCTGAATCCATGTGAACGCAGCATTAGACCTCAATTTTTGTCAAAAACTATTAAAACACTGTTGCACTGGGTGACATGTTCCTTCATTACGATGAACACACTCACTAGAGCACCAAACGTGCATTAATCCGCCGCTGAAAACAGTCCCCAACAAATACACCATGTCCCCCTGTCTGACTGATGTTAACTAAAAACTACAATGCCCAGCTGCTTTAGGACATTTCTGAGCCTTTTATTTAAAAAAATGAAACTGTATATTTGTGAGCTGTTTTTAAAGATTTACTGTACATCTTCAGTAGGAACCAGTGGGCTCGGGGCTCAGTGCCACAGGCAGGGTAGGGACTAAAGGACAAAAGGTATGTTTCAAATTAAATGCTTGTCAGCTTATCGCACAGCGTCTGAAACCTCCTCCCCCCACACCGTTCTGACGTCTCTCATGTGCACAACAGGGGAGACAGTTCATTATGTGTACAATGTATGTATCAAGACAGTAATGTAATTACTTTTTTCAGTAATGAGTAGTGTAAGGGATTACAATTTGAAATTCAGTAATTACATTACAGTTTCTAATCCCAGTAACACTCCGTTATTTTTACACTTGGGGGTCGGCGGTTGAGCTAACAGACTGCAGAAATCACATGTGTGCTCTTAGCTGGCTTGCTAACGTTGGCCGTGCGTTCACCAGGAGTCACCTGAGGCTAGCTTAGTTCAGAATTGGAGGGTGTGTGAATCGTGCAGCTGAGGTCAGGAGTTTTGGAGTGCTGTGTGCAGTCACTGAGGCTACACTAACGCTAGCTGTTGGATGGCCAGTAAATCCTTCCAAACTGTATCCTGCCTGCTTGGTAAACCACAACTACATGTGTTAAATACAAAAGATGCAGCGTGTTGGTTTGGAGGATTTTGATCTGTTTAAAGGCGACTTTGATGAGTCTGACGGCTGAGTAACTAAAGTAATAAGTAATGTAATACTTTACTTTTGTTGCTGAGTAATGAGTAATGTAATTACTTTTACAATAAGTAATGTGTATTCAGTAATTGCTTGAAATTTTCAAGTAATTTACCCAACGCTGATCAAGACTGCAAATACATGCAAAATGCTATGATGGCTGGCTTTTCACCGCTTGTGTGATTATTTGGAAGAGAAAAAAACACTTTTACTTTTTGTCGTGGTCGGACGACATGTTGTACGAACTAGTTCTTTCAAGCGTACTCAAACCCTAACGCATTGTTGGTTTTCATGGGATTTGTAGCTAGTAAGATATATAATGATGTCAGCCTTATCCTTTAAAGTGGGCGTATGTAAACACTGCAGAACAGCCGTCACTGTAGCCACAACTGACAATTACAGGATAATGGTAAATGCAGTGTAAGTATAGAAGCGAACTGACTCAGTAATGTCAATTATACAGCAATTTCTACCTACAGTTTGCTAATGTTAGCACCTGGCCATAGCAGACCAAGTAAAGCTGCAGCTGCAAAACCTCTGAGTGTATTGAATTAAGTAAAAATGTGTTTTACTGGTTATGAATTCAACATTTCATTCCAAGCAGAAGCATGTGATATTTAGTCTTGCTTTAACTTTATATAATTAGATGTGTTAATTTGTTTAAGCACCAGCAGAGAGAGGTGGATTTACAGATGATTACAGATGTGTATGCTTATGTGCACATAGGTGCATATATGCTTGAATGTAACCGAAGCCTTGAATATTTATATATTTGTGAGTGTAAGGTTGGCTGCCTCCAGTGGGATAGAGGTGTTGGTGGGCTGAGCAGGAGGAGACGGGAGCAGGGAAAGATAGAGGGGAAAGAGAGAGTCCCTCAGGCGTGTCCGGGCTCTGATGGCTCCCCTGACAACCTCCTCTGTAATGGTCTCCCTCTCTCTCTGAGTGCTGTGAAATTGCAGGCCGGCGCTCTACAGCTGAGGACTCAGAGGAGACAAACGGCCTTTTAATTCAGAGCGCAGAGAGGTGACGGAGAGGGAGGCCCTAAGGGAGGGCTACCAATCAGACATCCATCATACTAACCTCTCCCTTGGGAGTGGCCCTGCCAAAGAGGGGCCCTGGAGGTGGTCTTGAGCGTACATGTGTGTGAGCACGTATGCGTGTGTGTGCGCGCGTCTTTGGGGTTGGGGTGACACCGCATGCATGGAATGGCGGCTGCAGGGGAAGGAGGAGGAGAGGGGAGGAACTGGTCTGCTCAGGTGTCCGGGCTGTCACGGTGCAGAGTGGAGGGGAGTGGAGCGGTGAGGGTAGAGGGGTGAATTTGGGGTGGGGGGGAAACATTTTTTTTCTCCATGTCTCACATTTATCTATGCACCTTTTTTTTTTTTTTTTTTTTTAAGATTTATAGTTCTATCCATTCTGTCTCCTTTTTCCCTTTATGGCTTCATTTCAGCTCGTGGTACACAGCATCCACCTCAAACTCGTCACAGAAAGTGTAACTTTTTCCTTGTTTTTAACAATATTTTCTGAAACTCAATTACTGCAAACACGAACCTGCATTTCTGTCATCCTCATTCTGTAGGAGCTCATAAAGAGGGGCCACTAAAAGGTCAGGGTTGTGGACATTCCTTGCAGTGTTTAACAAATAAAAAAAAAAAAGATTGAGAGAAAGAGACAGAGATGCACAGCTGCAGAGATATTTCATGAAGGCCTCTTAGCAAAGAAAGGGGACTGATGCTCAAGTCACTTCAGATGTTGATCCTTGAAAAATATGTGTTTTGATGGTCTGGATGCACATAAACAGTTGTGGTGTACTAACAAAGCTCCCATCCTCCAAAAGTAAAAAAAACCAAAACGTTTTAAGTAATTTACAAAATGGTTCATCAAAAATAATTCTTTTGATTTTAAAAATCCTTTATGAATCCTCTTCTGTAACTTTTACCCAGCTCAACGTCTGATATTTATTTCATGTGCTGAATAGCAACAATTCACCCTTCAGCACTCCAACCTATGTGAAGGCATCTCTAAAATACTTTTTGAAGAGGCGACATAGACAGGATTTCACCAGTGAGCTTGAATGTGTCGAAACTTAAAATGATTTCTGAGGTACAGGTAATTGAGCTTCACTTTGGGATTTTTTTTTTAATTCAAAGGACTTCTGATGTTTTCTTGTGGTGTTGATAGGTTGTTTCAAAAAAAGATAAATCTGTGTTTCACCATTAGTTAAATGATGGAATAAAGGATGAAACAGATGCATCCTTAATTTATTAAAACTATTTTGTAACACATTTTGTGGTATTACTTCACCGTCTTTAAAAGAAGAAATAAAGGATCCATTCTCATTGTGCTTTTAATGTACAGTAAGTGATAAGGACACAATCTATAGTCCTCGTTTTGTGCAAAAATGTGTTCAGAAGTCTATCTGAAGCTAATAGGAAGCTTCCAAATTAGGCAAATCAAGTGGAGATCGCCCAAAGTTGAAGTCTTTTTAGTGCAAAATTCCCTCTTTTTGTTTCCCCGTTGAGCAGCAGTGGATGAATAGTAACAAAAAGAGTGAAAATTGTAATAAAAAGTCTTCAGGGATATCCACTTGATTTGACTAATTTAGACTGCTGAAGCTTCATATTACCTTCAGATAAACTTTTGAATACATTTTTGCACAAAATGGGGACTGTGGATTTTGTCCCCCATCACTCATATTGAAAGCACATTGAGAATGGATCTTTTCATGGCCAGTATAAACAGGAGGAATGATTACAACAAGAAAAACCTCTTACAATGTTCACATGGGGACCTGATGTTTATTTTAAGTAAAAAATTAAATTGTGAACCTATTCTTTAAGGCTGTTTTCATAAAAATACTATGATATTGTTGAATAATTGTGTTATAGTGTTATATTATAGGATATGATCAGCTCTTATGTGTCAACTCTTGCCTTATGTAAACCTTAAAAAACTTCCCGAGATCCATGTCACATATCTGAGTGTATTTATAAACTTCTGCACACTGACATACATCATAATGTATAGAAAGTATATATCATAGGAAGCATCAAATGGAAGTAAAGGTATAAAGTCCTTGAAGGAAAAGGAATAAAAAAATGTTTTGTAAAAGTGAGACAAATTGATTTTGTTTCTATAGGAGGATGAAATGTCTTATTATGATCACTGGCTTTAATGTCATAGTTTAGCCAGCTTTCAATCTCCAAGAATATCACAGATGTCAGAATCCATTTACAGTAATATGTACATGGTGTCTACAGAATAGAGTATAAGCTGTGTGATCATGTAATGCAGGATTCCCATTGAAAGGAGAATAGCCTGTTGCTGTCCTTGGTGCTCCCTGCCTTCGGTACCACGGACAGCTCCCTTATTTTTCTCCACAGGTGGGTGCCTCGCTCTTTGGGTGGCGTTCGGTGTACACAGGAGAGAGCAGAGCAAAGCAAACAGGGCTTCTCTTTATTCCTTTGCACAATGTGATGAGGCTACATTCAAACAAGAGGCGATTGGACGCGTTTGCCTCACATGCTCTGTTTCCCACCGTGGGCTTTTTGTGTGTCCCTCTGAATCCACCCCCCCCCCCCTCCCTTTTTCTTTCTCTCAAGCTAAAGCTGTGTTAGAAGCTCAGATAATTGGGAAAACTCATTCAGCCTTGTCTCTACAAAGTCCTCAAATAGCCAGGTTAAACCATTGCTACCTGGAGGATAAATCCACACTTGGCCTGCAATTTTGGATTGGAAAACACTAATTACACCATAGGTGCCACAGTGTAATCCACACAGCTGGGAAGTGGAGACTTCTTCTAATGGTTCGGTTTAGGATGCAAAATAAAAGAAAACAAACAAAAAAAAGCAAGAAAGAAAATAAACAGCCAACAGGAACAGAAAGAAAGAAAGACATGGTTCAGGTGGTGCAGTAGGTTGGCCATTAATCGTAAAGTCGGTGGTTCGATACCTTCTCCTCTCCACTCAAAGTGCCCTTGAGCAAGACAAGGGCACTTTGACTTTGGGGTTCACCGTAACTGTATGAGCAAACAAACTGCTCCCAAAGAATTTGCATGAAGAAAAAAATACAATTAGACAGATAAAAGTGTCTCCCAAATGATTTAAAATACTATTTAAAGATGCAGTTTGGAGATAGACAGATAGATAGATAGATAGATAGATAGATAGATAGATAGATAGATAGATACTAAAAATCACTGGGTTAGACACAAGTTGGTTGAAAACTGTCACAAATGTGTTGTTTCTTGTACAAAGCGATGTGCGTATGACATTCAAAAGATACACAAGTTATTAACAGTCAATAACAAACAGTGACATGTAAGTTTAAAAAGAGTAGAGTAGATTATAAAGATGTAGTTTGGGTAAATAACCCAACAGTAAAATAAAAAATAACACTTGGTCAAAACAACCCTTTCTTGAGTGGCTTTCCTGGTCACATTAACCTAGATTGTGATGGTGTTATATTCACCCAAACTGGGTACATTTTAACAGTGATTTTTAGTGTGTAGATGCATTTAAAAATGTAATAATTATGTGTTAATAAATAAGACTGACACTTTTTAAACACTCTTTTCCTTCTTTCATCTCTTAAAACTAACAGCCCTGTTGTTTATCTGTTCCTCTCTAAATGTTGTCTTGAATGACCCATAATCGCGCAAAATGAGTCAAAATTCACACCTAATGTCATTCAAATGAATCATCATTAACGTGCAAAGAAAATGCTTAAACAAGTCTCACCCAGCCATCCACTAACATGAATTAGCGTATTGCATGTTTGCTTAACTGCAACTAACAAAACGAGGCTGTTGGTAAATATTGAAATTCCCTTCGATTGGTGGCCACTCTGTTAAAGCACCGGGTGACCAGGCTCTCCCTATTGATGAGCTCCAGCTAATCCATCGCATTTCCCTGTAAATAGCTTTCTGCATGAGAAAAGGCCCGCGGCCCCTCCTCTTCACCCTGCACTGCCACAGTGTAATGCAGGGCCGTTTTGTCACAAGGCCATTATAAGGTTGTGTAGCATTAGCCCCTTGTTCAGCTACTCCCACCCTCATTGCATCTATTCAGATGCATTTGAGTGGCAGCAGCGCCGTGCCATGTAAATGCGCCCTACCTTGCCTGTTGTACAGGTATTTCCTAACCTTCACCGTTTTTTGTGGACTTTCACGTTTAAAGGCGCGATGAAAATGTTGCAGAGAGGATCTTAGGTTGCGCAATCTAACCTACAGGTACAAGTTTTTTCCTGTTAAAATCAGCGATGTTTCCATTGAGCGCCATGAAACCCTCCACATGCATGCTGGCCTCTGAAAGCGCCTCTAGAAACACCCTGCATCCACGGCCCTGGTATTTCTGCACGGCGTGCGATTCAGGTCCGCTCGGAGGCTACAGCTATGAACGTGTAACCATAACAACTGCTTTCTGATTGGCTCTCCTGGCACGGGAATTAACAAGGGCGTCATCCAATCTGAGCGCAGGACGCGCGTCGCGCTGGCAAAACCTCGTGATAACCAGGCACAGTGATGCGAAAGTGGCGACGTGAAGTGAGCCCGAAGGAAATGACTGGACCCAAAACAAAGCACAAGCGAGGGATAAAATATTAGAAATAAACACGTTTGAATGATGATGTTTTAACTGCGTGTTCGTGAGAAAACATGTCCGGTTTGTCCATTACGCAGTCCATCAGCTGGCGCGGCTGAAATCTCTCCTCCTCTCTTCTGGATTGTGGGTTGTGACAAGTGCCAGGACAGCAACCAAACAGGACCAGGACTACAACAGTTCCGGGGGATTGTCACGGGAGGTTCCTCCAGTTTTCGCCTGACAGCACACCTCCCGGAGCCAAGACGTTGTTCCGCGTGGACCCGGGTTGCCCCAGTCCGAGCAGCGCAGTCCGTGTGGGAAGGTCGGCACTCGGCGTCCTGCAGGCCGGAGACATGATGGTCCACTGTGCCGGGTGCGAACGGCCCATCCTGGACCGGTTCCTCCTCAACGTGCTGGACAGAGCCTGGCACGCCAAGTGCGTCCAGTGCTGTGACTGTAACTGCAACCTCACCGAGAAGTGCTTCTCCAGGGACGGGAAGCTCTATTGCAAAACGGACTTTTTCAGGTAACAGAGTCTGGAGTGAGAGCTCCTCAAAAAATGTGCTCTGATTCAAATATTTACAACATTATGCGCCAGGATGTCATGATGATAAAAAAACATTTAAAAAAAAGAATTTAAAACACTGTCAGTAATAATAATGTGGCCCACAAAGTCAAGCCTGGAATTAAATTCTGAGTGCGCAGGGGTCAGACAACAGTTTAAACAAATGCAGGCAGATAGAATAAAACAGGCTTTCATATAATGTAAAGGTATATTTGACAACACTTGTAGGTAAATTTTTAGGATTTTAATTCATCTCTATGATGAAATATTGGCCACATTATGATGGACCGTGTGGCCTTTTAATATGGCCTCTACTATTATAAAAAGGGGGCGTCTAAAATTGTATTTAATTGTGCAGCCACGTGTATTCTAGCTTATTTTACAGATCCAGACAACACTTTTTCAAACACCCATTAGGCTATTAACCGCTTCACAATTCCTAAAAAGTGTTTCAGGTAATTGAGTGATAAGTGAAGCCCTTGTTTGTCCCGCCGCACTCTCTTAGCATCATTTTCATTTGTATGTGTCAGTTATTTTCTCCCCAAATTGTCTAATGACATGTAAGACACATCAGGCTTTGTTGGGACGGGCTATTATTGGCCTCGGACGGCCTTGGCCATCATATTACCGCAGGTCCCATCAAGCGGTGGATTTAAATGGCCGGCCATTAGCCAGGCGAAACAGTAATCACCCTAATGTGTCCATTTGTTGTGTAAGTAGAGTTGTACCCTTTCGCTGGGGGAGGCTTGGCCATGCATGTGAAAAGAGGGAGGGGGGGTAGGGGGGGGGGACAGTGAAGCGATACCGTTGCAAATAGGGAGACAAGCCTACATTAGTGTTAAAACAATGCTCCACAAAAAGAGAAAAAGAGTGCTTGCTTTCACCCAAAGGCTTAAGCCCCCCCACCCCCCCCCCCACCCCAAACAGGCCGACTGCAAATCCAAGTGCAGTGCAGGAGGCCCGGTGTGAGCCTGAAACATCTGCTAAAACTCTTTATATTAATAAAAAAGCATCCATGCAGGTGATAAACACTCCCAACATCACTGTCAGATGCATCAAATGTGGGGTTTTTTTTTTCCAGGGTGAAATGACAAAAAAAGCAGCCACCTCCTCCTCCTCCTCCTCCTCTGCTCACTCCCACTGATTCATACACTGTCAAATCAGGAGGGAAATTCTACTGAATTTATTTGTGTATCAAATTGATGAGTCTTCCCACCCAGTATTTAAGCGGGTGAATATGGATTAAGAGAAGATTTCCACGCTAAGATGCTCCCACTCTGCTTAATCCCATAATATATCCTTGGCTACAATGTGTTGATTGTCACTAATACGTTTTTTGCGTGGGGTTATTGTCAGAGCACCTCCGTCAAAAATTATGAGTATGATTTTTTTTTTTTGCTCTGTTTTTTAAAGTCTGACTTAGGTTTTTTTTTTCTTCCCCCAGTTTAATTGCTGCCGTCGCCTCTCTTTATACTCTGAGTCAGTTATATAGAGCAAAGCAGACCTGCTTTTTTATTGTAGGTGATCGTTTACTAAATACTTTAATATTTTTTACTCAAATAAATAAGAATTATTATCATTGCCATTATTACTATTATTATTATTTTTATTATTATTTGTTGTTATTTTCTTTATTATTAGTTTGGAAGTAAGAATATTTTACGCATCATTAACCTATAATTCCACTGTTAATATTATCTTATTATCATATACATAAATATCCGAATTATTCATCAGTTCCTATCATTATATTAGTATATGTTATATTAGGAATATTTATAATTATTTTATTAACACTAATATACACATATTTTGCCATAAAAGTCCATTTTTATAATTTGGATATTAACAATTATATTATATTCTGTTAGCCAAACGAGTTTAAGTGATTTCTAACAGGCCATGCGTGTGTATAAGCTACAGTTATTGTGCGTGGGCCTAAAAAGAGTCACGCTATTATCAGAAAAAAAAATGATACTGAATAAATAAATCTCACATTGTTTTTCCGTTTCTGTCCAGGCGGTTTGGCACAAAATGCGCCGGCTGTCTGCAGGGAATCTCACCAAACGACTTGGTCCGCAAAGCGCGCAGCAAGGTGTTTCACCTGAACTGCTTCACCTGCATGGTGTGTAACAAGCAGCTGTCCACGGGGGAGGAACTCTACGTGATAGACGAAAACAAGTTTGTGTGCAAAGAAGATTATCTGAGCTCAGGAGCCATTAAGGAAGTCAACTTGAACTCAGGTAAAAAAAAAAAAAAAATGTGTGTGATATGATGTGTGCATGTTTTTTTTTTGTCTCCTGTTCGATCTCAAAAAGCAAAGAATCTCCTCTTTGTGGTCACGTGTGTGTGTTAAGTATGAATGAGCCGCGTGGATAAATTCATATCTGATCAATAAAATGGCAATCGGCCTTTCAAGGGACAAAAGAAAAGCAGGGGGGGGGGGTCAGGGCTTAAAATGTACGGAAGATTTTGGAACACTGGAACATTTTCAGCAGTCCGTGGAGAGTATTTCACGACAACCTTGTCAGATGAATGGTTTCAATATTTACCTCCACAGGACAATGGCTCTCTGTTATTGTACGCCAGGGTCCATTGGGGATGAGTAGTCTGGCCGTGCGTGCTGCTCCTCTTCAACTGTCTATTCATGCTTATAGAAAGCTCATGAAGACACAAACCTCTCTCCACATCCTGTGTGCTGATGGCGTCACGCTCCCTTGTTCCATATAGACGCGTTTCTGTTGCGATATTCTACAGAAATATGTTCATTTCCTTTTATATTTATAGACATTTATTCCTCTGGAGCCTGGTGAGGATGGCTGCCTGTAGAGAGGAATAATGGGGTTTTATTTGTGCTGTTTTTAGCTGTTTCAGGTTTTTTTTTTTCACATGCAGATGATTAAAAATAAATATATAAATTGTATTTAAAATTTTAAAAAGGGAAGAAAAACGGGTGCAATCATCTTTTTTTGGGGGAAAAATGTTCATATTTTCGATGCATATTTTTCAGTGTTTTATTGCAGCTGTGCATCCAGGCCTAATTAACCCACCACCACCCCCTCCCTCCTCCTCCTCATCCCTGACATTTCGGATCGTGACCTTCCTCTGTTTGTTTTCCTTCTCCGTTCCCCAGTGTCGTCGTGTACAGATAGGAGTTTATCGCCGGATCTGCAGGACCCAATACAGGACGACATAAAGGAGACGGACAATTCAACGTCCTCAGACAAGGAAACGAACAATATTGAGAATGAGGAGCAGAACTCGGGCACTAAAAGGCGGGGGCCCCGGACCACCATCAAGGCCAAGCAGCTGGAAACGTTAAAGGCCGCGTTTGTCGCCACGCCGAAACCCACCCGGCATATCCGGGAGCAGCTGGCCCAGGAAACGGGACTAAACATGCGTGTCATCCAGGTAAGATCACCTGTCTGATGTTTATAAAAGCAGGAGAGATGTTAGTGATGCTAGAACAGGCTGTGGACTGCGAGGCTCCGCCGAGACAAAGACAAATGAGTGAGAAATGAGGGATTATAAATCTTAATTTGACTGAAAAGCTCAGATATTTAACTGAAGGCTTCAGAAATGTCAAAACATGGTTGTGGTCTATTAGCAGATCCAAATTTAAAACGTGCACGAGGCAAATGTGAAGTGTTTTTTTTTTTTTTTTGGAATTATTTCGTATAAAAAAAAGAAGATAAAAATAGAATTGCCTTTGCACAGATGATAAATAAATGCATTTGCCCATTTGCATGTTTTATCTCATAAAAATCAATAGTTTAGTGGTAAAAACACAGTTTTGGAAGCAGTGTGAGTCCTAAAATGGGTTTTTAAATTTCTACAAAACAAAGAAAACCCATTTTTGTAGTTTATTATTATTGTTATTATTTAAAATAAATGAAATTCTATTTTTAACTTTTAAAACTCCACTCACGCCACTATATTTCCCCCCCTCCTCTTTTTAAAATCTGCATTACAATTTGCATCCAATTTCAGCCTGGCTGCATTCATATCTGCAGGCGTTAATTTATTCTCTGAAATTAAAATCTAGTAATCCAATTTATTGATGCGTGTATATGTGGCTTTTTTTCCCCCCTTTTCTTAGGAATATCGTTCATTTTGTGCAGATAACTCTTGTACGTGTTGCGCAGCCGTGAAATTAGTGAAAGGTTAGACATGTTTTTGCCAAGGGCGAGAGGAATAAACACCACATTCAAACATGTTTTAGGATATAACACATGTGTACACTGTTTTGGACCTCTCTCTGTCTGTCTTTTCATCCTCAAACACACACACACACACACACACACACACACAGACTCCCAGAGCTCGGTGTCTGGGTGCAGACTGTGTCAAGATGATTAGCACCATCTCTGCCAACTGTGATGTGGCTTTTTGTGCACTCACTGTAATTATCGCTGATTTCACAGATTTACATACCACCCTCCCCTTTCCCACCTCTCTGCTCTTACTCACTTACAGCCTGTTCCCATTGCTTATTTGAGCAGACCGCGGGGCCTCTCCAACGCCTCATCTATATCATATACTGCAGGCAGCTGTGTGCGCGCGCACGCGTGTGTGTGTGCATCAACAGAGCTCAATCCAACAGTCAATCAATCAATCCACAAATCGATCAGGCAGTCCATTCTTCCACCCGTGATATCCCCATCCCTGTGTGGTGCGCTCGGAGCCAAAATGGAGGCTCTGTTTCG
Source organism: Scomberomorus guttatus (assembly GCA_038419695.1). NCBI lineage: Eukaryota > Metazoa > Chordata > Actinopteri > Scombriformes > Scombridae > Scomberomorus > Scomberomorus guttatus. The sequence goes on from CM076463.1 coordinate 4,294,982, forward strand.
TCATCTTCCTCCTCGTTCACTGTGTGTTAAATACCATTGCTCTCAACGCGGGGAGCCCTGTGAGCCACGCTGCTTCTCCAGCATGTGTATGTAATCCCTAAGCAACGCTCTCTCGAGGGGAGCGGGAGCATTTCCATAAAAATGTAGCCTACAGTTAGACGATTGTTCTCAATAAGCAGGTGTCGCCTCTGCCGCTGGAGCACATAGAGCAGAGCCTAAGTGGTTTTAGGTGTTTTTGTGTGTGTGTGTGTGTGTGTGTGTGTGTTTTTTTGTTAATCTGCAGCACAGTGGGATTCTGCCTCTGGTGTAGCCTAGCTGGTGTGAACATACATCATTATGCAGCAGTGATGCAAATGGCGAAACAAGATGTGTTATGTGCTTATAATGCAAAGACATTTCTCCATATGGCGTGTAGTTTTACAGTGTTGAAATCCCCCCCTTTGTTCCTCTTCAAAGACAGTTTATTTAACGTTAGTGATAAGCTTTTTTGTAATTCTGATTTATGGCTTCCACTGTTTATTTGAGCTTGTTCAGAGGTGCGTTAGGTTGTGTGTCGGGGTACATTTATATTACTTTCATCTTATTTTGCAACAAGAAAACGTCTTAATGACTGAAAAGTGTTTTTAAAATTAAGATCAGCTTCCTTCTTCCATCTTTCTTATATTCGGTCACAGATAAGATGCTTAATTTCAAACGCTGCGTCTTTTACCTCCTTTCTGACTTGGTCTTTGTGCTTTATATATATATATATTATATATATATATATACATACATAAAAGCCCTTTTCCACCTGAGTGAATTACAGGCATAAAATGCCTCTGGTCTTACTGAATTGATCATAGCTGTATGCAATTCTGATAATAGATTTTCATCTTACATTTGGTTCATTTTGACTTTTTCTGTAACTATATTTTTAAAACACAGACGTCCAAGAATCAAAGAATCCACTCAAACCACATGAAGAGAAGCCACAGCTAGGTGTGATAAATACAAGTCAAAATACTTACAGAGATGTAATTGGGATCATAATAAGCCAGAAGTAAAATAATTTTCCTTCCCTTACTTACAACCATCAAAAAACAAAATTCTGCCTTAAAAAAAACAGCATTTCAAGTCCGATTTTAATTATGATTTCAACACAAACTCTCTAACAATGAGCATGAAATTAAATAGATCACTGAAAATTACCTAAAATGAGCAGGGTTCAAATTGATATCAGTCATAGCTGATACATATTAATTTGTTTTCAGTTCTGTCAGTTGTGCTTCATGCATCTCCTGCGCAAGATGCAACAGACTGAATCTTGTAATGATTGTGATTAAACTCTGAATCTTACAACGACGTGAGTGATTTGTACTCTTGCTGTGACGTAGTAGAAGTTTGAGTGAAAGGAACAGAAACTAAAAAAAACTTCTTTTTTTTTTTTGTTAAATGAGGAGATCAGCTGATAACTGTAATCGTGCCTCTTTGCCGTGTTGCAGGTTTGGTTCCAGAACAGAAGATCCAAAGAGCGACGAATGAAGCAGCTGAGTGCTCTCGGGGCCCGGCGGCACGCCTTCTTCAGGGGCCCAAGGAGGATGAGGCCCTTGGGAGGCAGGCTGGAGGATCCAGACATTTTGGGGCCTGGGGCGTATGGTTACTACGGAGGTAAGAATTAAGTGCACAGTCCTGTTGTTTCATTAGATATACAGTGTCTTTATCTCTTGAAATGTGCAATATGGGGCATTACTCTGATCTGTTTTGCTCAATAAATTGCAAAAAAAAATCTGTATCCTGGTTTCAGCTTTACTCCAAAAATGTGATATTGTGTAACTGAAATGCAGCCTTCAGCACAGAGCTGAGCTGGTTACAGTATGTTATCAGGCTGCGAGGAGATTACATACAGACACTTCTGTCTCTACATTATGCTAAAGATGTGACGCAAATGTAGTTTATGTCAACGTTTAGAGTTACATAATTCTCTATGGCTCCGTTTACACCTGGTATTAACATGTAATCTGTATCTGGATACCTTATTTGGATAATAACATCCAATCTACAGGTGTTTGCATTTATACCTGGTATTAAAATGCGTTTTCGTTTTCTTAATTATGCCCACTGGTGGATTTGTCAACAAACATGGTGCATCCTATGTCAAGGAAACTGCTACCTGCTGCTGCTGCTACGTATAGGGTACATCTCAAGTGTCCTGTTTGATATTTCCTCGCTCCTCGCTTGAACCGGAAGTTGTTCCGGTCCGCCATCTTGAAGGCCGTCTCAAGTCTCTTATTCCTGCTCTGAGGAGTGAGGAGGGACCTCTGAGGAGCTAGGATACACAATAGGATACACGCCCCCTTTATGGGATATCAGTTTTTGATTGGATGCTGCAGCTGATCGGACTGATCTGATACATCACTGCAGTTTCATATCGGAGGGAAGACAGATAACAGTAAACTCTCTAAAGTTTTTTCTCTTTTCTGTTATTTCCCCCATTAAGTTTTATTATGGATAAAATTAAAGTCAGGGGGAGTCAGTCTGTCGCAAGAAACACCTTTTAAACACATTTATATTTTACATCATTTGTCGTCATTTTCATTCAGTCACATGTGAGGCTGAAAATTCCTGAGCGTCGGGTTTGATATGAGTTACTTAATTTCCTTTTTCCCTGAAATATTTAGCCTAATAAATAATTTCCAGTGTTCAAAAGACACTCTGATCATATTCTGACTTATCAAATAATGAATTCTCAATCAGAATATCAATAAATACAGATGTAAATAATGAATAAATAATATAAACAGTAGAAATGGTTCATGTGCGTCTGAGCAGGACACAGTACACAGTATAAATACTGAATGCAGGTTTTTATTCATGTGCAGGTATTTGTCAAACAGGTAACAGGCTGCTGAGAGAAAACACTGCTGCTCTGGCAGTGATAACTGTGCGCGGCGCCTTTATTAGTATTAGCACAGTGCACATGTGTGCAGACACAAACTCCATCAAAAGACTCCACAGCTGTTAAAGCCGACTGACAGCTGATCAGCTGTGATCAGCTGCCGCCGTCATCAGAAACAGACGTCGCTTCACGTGACGCTTCAGAGGAAAGAACGTCTCATTTCTCTAAAAACAAATCTCTTCGTTTCCTCTCTCCTTGCATGGTTTCCTTGCGTCTTAGTCCCTCCCAGTGAGGATGCATGGAGAGATGCAAGTGAAGGAAGCTTGGATGCCATTAAGAGACTCGAGATGTACCCATAGTGTTTGCAGGGCTTGCTTTAGCTGGCAGGAAGAGGCGGAGCAAGGTGGCCTTTTAACTTACTGGGCCAATTTTTTTCTTATGAATGTAGTTACACTGTACAGATTGCATTTACACCTGAGCTGAGATCCGATCACAATGCGAGCCTGACCACTGCCAAATGTGGTCTGGTTGATCACAATGTGTTCTGAGTGCATTTACACCTGCATTAACATGTTTTCTTTATCCAGATAATGTATCCAGATACAGACCGCATGTTAATACCAGGTGTAAATGGTATACAACATACAACATAAGTCATTAGTTTGCCTCCAACCTTGGGCCCTCTTCCTTCAGTGTGAATGTTCTTACAAAGTTTCACTAAAAATAAGCTTTTAGAAACTTTTAACTGTTGATGGACACAAAAAACACAAAATTCTAGTCTGATTTACCTCGCAGAGGAACGCCAGCGAACATTTTGAAAGCTCAAAATAGCATAAAAACCTGCTTAAGTGTCACATGCTGTCACTTGTTGCAGCTGAGAGGATAAATGTTAGAGAGGGGAACAAATGTATTTATTCCAATCAGTCACTCTGTAAACAAAGCAGCAGTGAAAGTGTTGTGCAGCATGGGTGGCAATCTCCAGTCATCCATTTTAGCTCAAAAACACACAATTTATATTGATTTATCTGTAGGATTCTCACTCTGTCAGGATGGAGAACTTTAAAGATAGCAAAACAACAGACAACACCAGTATTTGCAAGATTTGATTCATGTGACATTCTGCAATAGAAACATTATCACCCTCAGTTTTAATCACCCTTAGTTTTAATCTTAATCATAATTAATTTTAATCAAGATGAATATTTGCTGTATAACCATTTACAGATTACAGCATTTGATAAAAACTTCCCTTCATGAGCATCATTCTCTTTCTGAAAAGTTGCTAATTTCCTTCTTAAAAAGTGAAGCTGCTATGTCCTCAAGTTATTAATGAAAAAAAAAGATTTTTTTTTTTTTCAAGGAATGTAACACATTAGAGAAGATTCAACAAAAGTAGTTTTCATTCATTTCTTGAAGTGTTAAAGAAAAAAAATCTTTGCAGTAATGAATAGCAGATATCTTAAGTTTGAAAAGATTCTGAAGAAGATATTAAACTCTTACCAGACATCCCTATTTTTGTGCACAGGCCCGAAAATCTTATACCCAAAATAAAAATGTTACTGTTCATAACTGTGGTCTCATCTGAAAGGCAACTCTTTAAATTTAACAACCAAAAAGTCAGAATGAGTGTAAGTGAACCAAAGTCACAGAGGCTAAAGTGTCATTTAACAGGTTAACTCCTATTAATAAAAGACATATGCTTTTCATATTATAACCTTTATGGCTGTAGAAAACATGCTTTAAAAAGTATTGGAACGTTAATTTCACAGAAAATTTCATGTCTGATTTTGGCAAATAGTTGCAGCTGTTGAATAGCAAAGGTCTTATTTTCATTGGGATACTTGAGATACAGCATAACTGGTTTGTTGTTTTATACATGTGAGACTAATAAGCTGTTTTCTTCACACTGTACGTTTCTTTTCTAATCACGAATGCTAGAACACAATTTGATCTCCAGGCAGCGTAAAGAAACACTTGAAGGAAAAGTGTATATATTTAGTATTTGCTGAGCCTATATTGTTTGCCTGGAACAAGAAAAAAATCATTTGGAGACAATAGCAGGTGGGCAGCAGATAACAGCACAGCACTAACACACACAATAGCTCCACATTGAACTGAAGGAATAAACCAGATGAATGTGTCACATATATTAGCAGTTTGTTTTTGATGGACTTTCTGAGAGCCGCGGTTTCTATACAGCTCCTGCACATCTGTCTGAAGAGCCCAGGCATTGACGATACAATAAACTGGAGCCGTCAAGGCTGGAATGCAGGGAGTTGGAGGGGGGCGGAGGGCGGGGGGGGGGGGGGGGGGGGGGGGGGTGGCAAAACCTTCATCCCTTGCTCTCATCTCTCTTGCTTTCTTCACACGCTGCTTTTCACACCCTTTTGTGGCGCAGCAGCACAGGCCAGTGCCTGTGTGTGGTATGGTGTGTCTGCATGTGTGAGTGTAATTATAATTTGCACAGCCAACGCCCCCCCCCCCCCCCCCCCCCCCCCCCCGACCCCCCCCACCCTCTCTATCCTCAACCCCCACCTTGCCCCCCTCCTCACGCACATACAGCTTGTTGCTTATTCTCAAGGTCGGCCAAACTAGCAGGGGCTTGTTTGTGGGATCGAATCATTAGCTTGTTTGTGAGAGTTGTGTCAGCTCTCGTCGTTTTGTCTTGATCTTTTCCAAAAGCAGCGTGAAAGCTAAGCAAATAAACGCAGTTGTTATAATTAGGCGACGTACAGCATTTCTTGATATCTAACCTGTTAGCTCCTGGTTCTGCTGTTTATGAACTGCTGAAATTTGAGCGAGAAGAACATATGGCGGGAGCGGAGAAATGCAAGTGCAACATCTGGGGCACCGGGGTAAAGTCTGCCATCGAGCTCAGTTCAAGGTGGTGTTGCAACAGAACCGATTTAATGTAACTGAGGGAATTTGGAGCGGAGGGAGATGTAAATTTGAAAAGAGGAATATGGAAGCGGTGAGAAGCAGAAGGCAGGTGGAGTTTTTGATTGTTAATGGATGCAAATGGTGTGTGAGGTAATTGGCTACACAAGGAGCGGAAGAATTCTTTCTAAACTGTTTTGCCCGTTTTGTTTCTGACAAAAAACTCATGAAATATCCTTTTTATGTCAAAGGAATGGGCAAAATCTGTTCTCCTAAAATTTTGCCATCTCAACAAGTCTGATGGTTTTGTTCCCAGATTTTAAAGCGCCTATATTCAATGTTTTTTATAATAACGATGGATCAAATGACCAAGTGAAAGGGGTCGCTCATAATGATGAATCCATAGAGGAATGCAGTTCCCCGCAGTCCTACAGAGCTTTATAGCGTCTTTCAGCTCATTCTTTTGGTTTTCTGTCACGCAACTTTACTGTTTCGGTTCAGTCTCACTGCTTGCATTGCACCGTTTTCGGCCACTGTACACTACCTGCTCAGCACCAAACAGCAGACAGACACAGTTAACGACTAGCTGGTGAACATAATGGAGCATTTATCAGCTAAACAGCCAGATATTTCCCTCAGGAGTTGGTGGAGACCAAAAACAGAGCTAAAAGAGAATGAATATTCGACTTAAAATCACCAACCACGACTTTTTAAGGTGATGATATGTCAGCCTTGTGTTCTCAGCTTGTTTTTGCTTTTCCCAAGCAGCCAAATAATCAGTTATCGCTGGTTTAACTGACTCACTGTCCCTTTGCTTTTGAGACTGTGGCTGTGTTGAAAAGATCACCGTACGATCAGATTGAATATATATTGGTACCTGGTTTGGAGATGTGTGTCCCTGGTTTAGGATTAAAGATGAATTGAACAACTCTTGCAAGTTTGAGGGACTTGGAGCAACTGTATGTCACCAGAAATGCCAAATATACACCATTATACATTCAGGGCAGGTCTGAGAGCTCGTGAGAGGAGCCCAGTTGTTGGCTTGGTCGGTTCTGTCCAAATTTCCACTGGACGGATCTTAAAGTGGCTTGGCACTCAGGACTGGATTCATGTGTGCATATTACAGGAAAAGAGAAAACGTCTCTTACATCTAGTGGTATCTATAGATAGTTTTGTTTTTATTTGTCCATGGTTTTAGATATTTGTCTTTTTGCCGCATCTCCAATATAAAGGAGGAAATATGGAAATTAATTTTTGGTGCTTATAGCTTGAAACGTTACATTTTAAAAATTCAACAGCAGGGAGAAACAGATTTCATGTTACTCTATATCCACAGATCATCCAGAGAGCAGTTTTCATAGGGACTACCAAAGAAATAGTCCCATCAAAACTGTTATCTGGAGTAAGGATTGTATGTGGAAATACTGTTGATTTACTGATGTCACATCTAATGTTTCTAGCTGTTACTACCACAAAATTCCCTTCACCTCTGTTGTTTTGGGATATCAGGATACGTTTCTCACTCTCTACATTCATTGTTAATGTATGAAAAAATTAGGTGCGGGTGAGAAAATACCTGGAGATGTCATTAGTTGTGCATCCAAATGTGCCGACACATGCATAAACATGTCAGTCAGTGTTACAGGTTAGGTAGAAAATATTTGTAAATCCAAGTGTGTGCTGGAGATTTTCGGTGAAAGCAAGGAATTTGGGCTTTTCTCTGTCATTAATATGTCAGTTTTTGCTGCAGTGCTTTGAAGTGAACGCCATGACACAGTTGGGAGGAATTTTAGACAAGACAGGCTTCAGTCATGAATCAAACGTTGCACGAATAATTTTGTGAGAGGAAGTTTAAATAGATATATTTTTACCAACACTTTGATCCTGTTAGATGTTTAAATTTTGTACAGATTCATTGTCCTCAGGGGATAAATCCTACTAACTTTGGTGACCCTCTGACTTTGTCTATTGCACCACAATGAGGCTGATATTTGTGATTTTGAGTGAAATTACAAAGTGCCACATAGTTTTGGAATAATTTACAGACTGAGGAAGCTGTTGCACCTGCTTGGTACATACTGTATGTGCATGTGGATATTGGCATGACTTCCATGTTGGCCTCAACAGAGATCTTCTTAATGATTTGCTGACATATAAGCAGGCATAATGTGTTTTTGATAGAGACTTATTTTGACTTGTGGTGCTGCACAGTTGATATCACTGTAAAAATGAAAATGGTGTGAGGGAAACCTGTCACTACCATGATTGATTTGACTTACGTGGAAATCTATTTATGATACAACTCTGTAATTATAAAAAAAAACACAGCAAGAAACACAATTTCAAGCTGAAACTTTGAACTGAAGAGGTGCAGTTGCTACAACGCTGGAAATTGGACAAAACTGAAGAGCAAAGAGTAATTAAAACAGAAAAATTATAGATGGAAAAATGGATGTGCTGTATATAGATGGAAAATTCAACGCAGGTGTCCAGAGGAGCAGCAATGCTGGATTTAGAGCCGAAATGATTAGTCGATTAATCTATTAGTTGACAAAAAACAATTGGCAACCATTTAGATAATAAATTTGTTGTTTCAGTTATTTGTAAAGCAAAAAATGCTAAATATTCTCTTGTTCCAGCTTTGGGTTTTATTGGTAGGACAAAACAAGCAATATAAAGACGTCACCTCAGACTTTAGGGAATTTGTGATGGGCATCTAGCACTGTTTTCTGACATTTTATAGACCACACGATCAATCAATAATGAAAATAATCATTAGTTGCAGCCCTAGCTGGATTGCATGCTGGGAATGATGGAGAGTGATCTGGAAGTAGCCATAACCCGGCGAGGTAGAGGCGAGGGATGGTGCTGGGAGCTGCATCAGACATGACAGAGAGATGCAGGCGACAGGGCTGCTGAGCACAGGACCTGGCAGGGCTGTGGGGAGGCTGGAATCTCATTTTAGAGTACCTCATCCAAATCCAGAAGTTTCAGCAGGGGAATCCATCGAGGTGCACGCATGGCTGCGAGCTGAATGAGTGAGGAAGATAAATGCACTGTGTAAAAGGCGGGAGAACTGAGGTGGAGAGGTGTGGAGTTGTTTATACACTCAAATGAGGCTGTTGGAGACTGGTTGGTTGGAAATTGGACATGATCAATTTCACCACTTAGGTAAAGGTGGAGTTGTGTGTAAAACTGCACACCGTTCAGGGGGGACTGTGAATGTTTTTACTGGATTTCATGTCTTTTATAGAAAGTCTAACTGCATGTATTCTTCTGCCCCGCAACAGAATACCAAGGTGACTATTACGGACCAGGGAGTAACTACGACTTCTTCCCCCATGGCCCTCCATCCTCGCAGGCTCAATCTCCAGCCGAGTCCCCCTACATCCTGGGCTCTGGGCCCGGAGCTATGGAGGGATCAGGCCACCACCCTTCAGACGACCAAAGGTTCACGGACATGATATCCCACGCGGAAACCCCCAGTCCGGAGCCGGGCTTACCGAGCTCCCTGCAGCCGGTCCCGGGGGATGCGTACGGGGGCGGACCCAGTCCCCCTTTCTCCTTGGCGAGTAACTCCAGCTACAGCGCTCCAATGTCCCACCAAGGCCAGGAGATGGGAGAAACCACAGCCTGGTAAAGGACGAACAGCAGGGACCATTCCTAGGCTGAATGTCAGCCCAGTTCATTCAGGAGATGAATCGAAACAAAACCCACATTGTGGAGCGCAAAGTACAGCTTAAATTTCTATGGAGGACTTTTTGAAATAATGGACCCATTTTCACAACTGACAAACTGATGGACTTGGTAATGGAATCAAGTTTATGGAGGTGGAGAATGGGATAGCTTGCTGGAAAAGGTAATATTTGCTGCCCAGTAGACTCTCCAAAGCATATCCCTTCTTGGATTGCCGGACTTGAATTATAAAAAAAAAAAAAAAAATTGAGATTCCATCCAGCAAAAATGCTTCTCGCCTTCCCCTTGATGTTAATGAAGCTCTAGGAGCACATTAGAGAGAAATGCCAAAGGGGACATTTTCAGTTTTCTTAATTTCTCACCACATTTTTTCCCCCCAAAATATTGCTTCAAAGCAATATTAGTTTTCATTCTGTTGCTCTATACCTGTCTTCATTGCTAAGTCGCCACTCTACCTTCAAATGAAAAGACAAAGGACCAGGTTTTAACACATGCTTTAATGTTCATATATAAACACGTACGGTATGAGGCAATCAAGACAGGATATGTTATGTTTAGTCAAAAATATTGTTCATTTTAAACTTTGTCTTTTGTAAGACAATATTTCAAATCAAAGGCTGCTGCTTGTTAGGAACCGCACACACATATTCACACACAAACACACACACACCTCTGGCATTGACTTTCTCTAGCGCAGATCTCAGCCATAAGTCCCTTAATGCACAAAAAGCGTTCTTGATCATACCTTAAAAGAAGGATGTCTATACCATTATTCAAAACACGGACACAATTATACAGACACTTGTGCTCACTCACGCACCCTCACGCCCATCCAGGCGGCCCTGATAGTTCTGCTCTGCACACTGCTTCACCTGACCTTCCTTTTGTTACTGTCCCTTTTAAAAAACATGTTTTAATGGAAATGATTTTCAAAAGAACATTGAACCCATAATGGAGAATCTCCTTCAACAGCTGAGGTCTCCTTCCTCTAAAGAGTGAAAACAAAAGAGGGGGCAGACAACATCTGTGACATTACCACTGTCTGCTCCGAAGCACTCGTTGCCATCTAGTGGCCATGTTTTGAAGACACACATAGGACAAATTATTATTTTTTTCTCTCCTAAATAATGCCATAATTCTGCAGTTTCAGGGCCAAGTGTCACCGGTGACCCTGTTTGAAAAGTCAGCCTTTGTAGAGCTACATTCAAAAAAACAGTATTTTCATCTGCCCCAAGTTAGCTGATATTATTCAAGACAAAAACCTCCCATAATTCCTCCCTTCAACTCCATTTATTCTCTCAGCTCATGTCTTATCATACACACAACACACACATCTAACACGTGTAATGCTGTTTGTCTACAATGAGTTAGCTCTACTTGAAATATTGTTTTATTGAGATAATTTGTGTTTCCTTTGGACATTGTATAAGATCTAGAAAGAATGTGTCTTATTTCTGATGTACTGAGATATTCTTGGATACAAAAGTGAGCGTGTGTGTGTGTGTATGTATGTATGTATGTATGTATGTATGTATGTATGTGTGCTTTTTTGTGTGTGTGTGTGCTTGGGGGAGTGCGTATGCTTGTGTGTGCATTTGTGCACATTTAAGGGGGGAAAAAGGGGACAAGGCTGTATTATTTCTATGTAAATAGCACTGGTAATAAAACCTTCTCTTACAACTTGAAGAGCTTTCTTTCTTCTTCAGTATCATCTCTCAGTTTATCCTCTTATTTCTTCAGTTTGTAGTATTGTGAAGTACAATTTTAAAAGTAGTATTTCCATTTTACGCTACTTTATACTAATACAGATTATAGAAGGGAATATTATACTTTTTACTCCTCTACATTTATTTGATTGCTATATTTATGACTTACTTTTCATATTAAAATTTTACATATAAATGTAAACTTATAAAATATAACACATTGTTATTGAATATAAAGTACCCAGCAGTATATAAAGTCGTTTAAATCATCTCCTCAACCAGCTACAACATTTAAATGCTGGGTACCACTTAATAATGAGGCATATTTCATAAAGGCTTTATGAGTTGTAACAAACTGCTGTATTAATATTTATTATGGCTTTGTGGATTAATTAAAGGCCATTTATTGGGACAACTTTTGGATTGCCAGATTGTAAAAAATAAATTTGGCTGGTACATTATCCCTTGTAAGAAGCCGTTCCGCATAATGAGTATCTTATTTTATTTGACTAATAAAACTCTTCAACCTACTTTTAACCTGCATTAATTGATTATTTGACCATTTGCAGGCAGCACAGCGTGCTGTAAACACAACATTGACCTATTATCTTCTTATAAAGTTGGTATCCGACTTACGAGCAGACACGGTGCAATGTTAGCATTCATTTTGAGTCATGTGGCATCTCGTTTATTTTTGTTTTGGTCTCCACCGACTCCAGACGGAAATATCTGGCTCCTTTAGTTGCTAAATGCTCCGCTATGTTCCCCAGCTACTTGCTAACTTTGTCTGTCTGTCATTTGGTACCAAGCAGGAAGCACAGAGTGGGTTTATTAAAGCCGTTTCACTAAAAACAAGCAGAAGGAAGGAAAAGAGATTGATGAGAATGGTGAGAGTGAACCAAAACAGTAAATTTGCAGGCCAGGAGACTAAAACAAGGAGCTAAAAGATGCTAAAATGCTCTGAAGGGAGCTGCAGAGTCAGGTGATAATTATCTGTGGGTTCATCACTGGGAGTGACGACTTTCACATTATACACAGTCATTTAACTAATTGTCAACAAAAAAAAAGCTTGTTATAATCTACTCTGTTTGCACAAGAAACACTACGTTTGTGACAGTTTCTAGCTAAAGCTTGTTGTGTGTAACACTGGGTAAAAATAACAGATTGCCACTGGGTAAATGTTGTATTGGTGCCATATTGACACAAACTGGGTAAAATTCTGACCCATTTATTTTTAGTGTGTATAAAAAATATTGATTAATGCAGCTTTAATTAAAATGTAAAATATTTATGTATCCAAAAACAGTTTTCTGTCCTTTTAACACTGGTAACAGAAGTGGAGTCAGGGCTTTTTCTAACGCCCTCAGGCAAAGACCCAGGACCAGAAATTCCCTCCTTGCATGAAACTGACTTCAAACCAGTGCCTTTGGGTAGCCCTGTCCCTCTCCTGTTCCCTCTGACCCCCCACCTCCTCATCCCCTTATCCTCCTCTTTATCCCCTCCTCTGGCTCCACGTCCCCTCCTCTCGCTGTGGGGCCAGGTGGGCAGACGGTGGCCCAGGTCTGCAGTAATTTTCCCCCTGACTGGTTTTAATGTAAAGGGTAATGTGAGAGGAGACGGGCAGACACAGTGTGTGTGTGTGTGTGTGTGTGTGTGTGTGAGGTGGATGTGGTCCTCAGCATCTACCAGTCCATTACCAAGAAGCTCTACATCCTCTTTATTTATTTCTTCTTTGCTACCTCTGTTTACTCTCCAGAGTATTTTCCTCAATTCCGGTTTTTATCACTCCATCTCCTCAGCTGTGTTTCACACACACACACACACACACACACACACACACACACACACACACACACACACACACACACACACACACACACACACACACACACACACACACACACACACACACAACACAAACACAGAGAGAAAAAAGAAGAGAGGCATGGTACTGGAATTAGTCTACTCTTTAAGGGTCCAAAACAAATCGGCCATGTGCCCGTATACACACGCACCAACACTCACACACACACATGCACAGAAACTTGCACTGGTACTTGAACACCAGCAAACCTCCACGAAACACCCTCAGTAACCTTCACCTTTCTTTCACCCAGCAGCATCTGTTTATCACTCTCACACACACACACATACAGGTGCACACTCACAGTTGTGCAGCCTTATGCATGCACACACATACACACACACACACACACACACATATATATATATATATATATATATATATATATGAGCACACACGCACGCACACACACACACGCACACACAACAATCCCATTAACATCAGTACTTTTGTAATGGATGTGTTTGTGGTGCTGCTGTGGGAGAGAGGAGAGACCTGGAGTAGCTGTTATAAATCACTCGCTTGTTCCCCCTCCCCCCCCCCCCATAACACACACACACACACACACACACACAGGCCCTCTATTGGCATCGCTACACGGGGCTCCCATTCACTAACTCTGCAAACACACACTCTCTCCCTTCCTCTCTTACACACACATACATATGTGCAGAGCCGTTTTCTCCCCCTCCCACTCTCTTTACCGCCTGGGGTGGGGAAATCCTATTACCCTATGAAGAGGAGGAACACATCATTAATTACACTCACATACTCCCTTACACACACACAAACATGTCTGTATGCCAAGCTCAGTCACAACACACACTCACTTAGATCACAGCTACTCATTCTGACACAAATATCCCAAAATAAGCTGCATCACGCAGCAATATTTTTGTATATTTCTCTGTCAGCTGCATCTTGACAGGTGACATTAGAGCTGAGCTGGTTTATCTGATGCCACACACACACACACATATACATATATATATACACATACACACACACACACAAACAAAGACAGACCTCTTCCTGCTTCGGCGAGGAATATGTCAGAACGCGAGAGAGAGCAAAGTTACGATCGCCGAGAGAGATTTCAGGCAACATGGACAGGCAGATCAGGGACTGTCAGAGTGTCACCCTCAGATTTATCCGGAGCCTCAACAGCCTTTTCAAGGTTTACTAGATAGATGGATGCCATAAAGTGATACATGCACACTATAAAATGAACAGAGGAGAAGTAAGCCATGCATAGCCAGGCTGTCAGGCAGAGTGTTTATACACCCAGGTGGGCACCTTTAGGACACATTAAGTCATGGCTGTCCAAGCAAAAGCAGAACAAGTGAAGGGACACACATGTTCTGCAATGCAGGATTTGATCAGCCTGAACAATGAGTTTTATTATTTTTATATGGAAATGTCAAAAATATTCCTATATGTTAGGATAAACACAAAAATGTTTGAGGCTACTTGTAAATGAGCAGAACATGATAAAGAAATCAGTAATAAAAAAACACTAACAGTAGGATTATAATAGATATATGATCCAAGTCAATTGTAGGATCTAATCCTGTTGTATAAAATCATTTTCTTTTCTCCTTTCACCACTTTCCTTCATTTTCAGTGTTCTTCGAGTCAAACCTTGTGCAACCTGGGAATCCGAAACCTGGAAATGTGACACTTTTTGTCTGAAATGTGACTAAGACAAAAGAGAAAGCAGTGCTTCAGCCTCCCACTGACACACAGCCACAGCGCCACCAAGTGGATTCAGACCGCCACTGAGCATGGAGCTGACTTCACTGTCGGCACACTGTGGCTGCAAGATATGAAAAATGAAGAGAGCCAAGATCTGTATTTTGCAGCAATAAAGAGAGCCAAGATGCACTGTATCTGAAGTTTTTTGATCCAGCATAGCTAAATCATTTATTAAGAACTCAAGCATGTTTGTAATCAAGGTCAGGGAGTGAAAGAATACATTTAAAAAGAAAAGAAAAACTAGCTTTTTTTTTTACTCAGTCATGAGAGCTACAATGCCAAAACATTATGTGAAAGGTTCCTTTGAAAGAGCTTGTCAAATAAAGGAATTGAGCATCTATTGGGAGAGAAACTTTCTTTTCTTTTCTTTGTTGTTGAATAGGTCACTGTTCTGTATAGGCAGTTCTTTGTCTCCGCCAAAGAGCAGGAATGTTTTATCTTTTCAGTATCCAACTTTTCAGCTATAATCTAATTGGAAAACACACAGCTGAGGTTTGACGGTTGTATAAATTCTGTCAAAGAAAAATCACCTCTCTTGTTACACGTCTTAACAGTTTCTACCATTCCTTTATAATACATGTCAGTGTGTAGGTGAGAGAATATATGAAATATTTGTGGATTGGATTTTTAAAAAAAAATGCTTATTATCAGCTCTGACTCCAATATCAGGTACAATAATCTTTACAAAAGCTTCTAACGGACAAACGTGAGAGTGGTATAGTGCTTCTCTTCTTGGCAAGAAAGCAAATATGCTTTTCCATTTCCATTTTCCAAGAAATATTAGGAAACAAACAAATTGATGAAACAAGTTGCCAGACAGATTAAGATCAACATTATAAATCAGGGTAAGGAATGAGGTAAGGCATGTGCCGTAGACCCCCGTTGTTGTTTAAAAAAGGATTAAAAACACATGAGTGAGTCACACCCCTGCACTGGGTGACATGTTCCTTCACCGAGAAACATTACGGTAACGTTAGTTTGTTTAGAAACGTCTCCAAAGACGAATAACAGCGATCACATGTTTAGTCTCCAGAGAGTAAATCTGTGTAAGGCAGACGCCATTGAGCATGTGCGGAAACGCTGTTCTGTTTTCAGCTTTGCTCTTGACTTTGTACTTCATTGTACATTGCAAATAACATTGGTATAAAGTCAAGAGGTTGTGACCTGCTCTGTAAACTGAACTGTGTTCCTGTCTCTGTTGATCAAAGAACTACTATCTGACTGAAAATATGATAACTGTTATTAGTCTTTGTCTAATAGTCTATTAGGAGCCGTTTCTAAACAAACTAACATGACCGTAATCTTCGTAATGAAGGAACATGTCAACCAGTGCAGCTGTGTGGCTCATTGACGTGTTTTTAATAGTTTTTGGAATATGATATATAAGCTTTGAATACATGCACAATACTTGTTAGTAGATCAGTTCATTGTTGGTTTGGCTCTGCACATGAGATTTGTTGACAATAGGAAAAACAGACATGTTCTTTACTGTCTCTAAAGTGCTGAGGAGCAACAAAGAGGATTATTCATGAAGACATTTAAAATGTGGCATTAATTTAGCTATTTTGTAATATAAGCTGGATTTTTGTGGCTCTTCTCTAGAATTATTATGCTGGTCTATGTGGCAACACCCCAATCGGAAAATCAATCATCACAGTCTTTGAATTCCAACAAAAACCACAATTAATACCAGAGATCACACTCTGAATACCAAAGTATATTACACAGTACTTTCCTTTCTCTTTCTCTGGAGAGGTCGTCGTGTCTAGCGTGAATCACAGAATTCACAAGGAAGAAGACTGGCTGTGCACATTGCAGAGAGGCAACAAATATCTTTCTCTGAAATAAAAAGACATTATTTTCATATTTTAAAACACCACATGACTTTCATTTTGTTTATTGCCTTTCAGGAATACCAGATTTTCTGATATGCAGCAGAAAAGGTACAGTATTAAGCTCCAAAAAAGGGAACTGGAACATGGGAACCATGAATCACACCAGATAGGCTGAAATCTGCAGAAGCCCTGACACAAAATAAGAGCCTCCATGGCTGAGGTAGTTCAGTGGCCTTTCTCTGTCACTTTTTACTCTTTTATCTGTCAGTCAGTTTGAATGGAAGAAAAGCTTTGAATTATCCAATAGAAATGAAGTGCTGTCATGGAAATATGGTGCACTCTGCTGCTCTAATCTGCCATAAATCTGTTAGGTATACATTATACTTAAAGATCCCCTCCAGACAGGTTTTAAGCAGAGTACTCTGCTTGGAATAATAATTTGAGTCTGATTTCAGCGCTAAAAGTTAAATAACCTTGTTAAAATTTCATCTAATTCATCCAATTTCAAAAGTTTAACTGATGGACACAAGAATGTATATTTGTATAGTATATATACTGGAGCACGATCGCCTCCAAAGTAGTTGTGATGTTACAAATCATGCTCGTACATACGCGCATTAAAACTGAGATTTATGGTGAGCACAGAAAAACTTCAACTTCTTCAGCAGATGAATGTGAACACAAACTCTGCACATGCATCATTCTGCACAGTGAAGAGAACAACATCCAACTGAAGTAAAACACATTTTTTGAGTGGAGGGGGACTTTAAATGACCTTCATACTTGTCTAAGGAATGTTTACACTGATGTGAAATCATGTGAAAATAATGCAGCAAATGGTTGTTCTGTTTTTTCCCCCTAAAAATATTTGCTAATTTAATGAAGCAAGTCTCTTTCACACACACAGACAGACATGTTCCATCACACAGAGAGCTAGACAGGTGGCTGATAAAGTTAGCTGATAGACAGATGTGTAGCATGAGGTCACTGAGGAGGCTGTGTGTGGTTTGTTTGGTGCCACCTGCCTCCAGTACTGGCAACGTGCTGATTAGCTTAGCATGTTAGTTAGCTTAGCCAGGCTGGTTAGCTTGGCTATATCAGTTAGTTTCAACAAGGCGTTCAAATTAAACAACAAAACACGCCGTTGCTTTACTTGATCAACAAATGAAGCTACTCAGCTAAAAGCTAAGCCATTCACTGGTTAACAGGAAATCAGTCAAGTATTTGCATTCATTCTAAATTCAACAAAAACATCATATAAGTAAGATTCTCAAATTAAAAATGAGGCAATTTAATAAACAACTGGTCGTTGAGATGCAGCCTTAAATATATATATTTTTAAAATGGCACTATTTTGATTCATCGGTGCGGGAAAAATTTCAGACAGTCGGTTTTATTTGCAGACAATATCATCATCATCATCATCATTCATTTTCATTTTATTTATTTAAAACCTTGGAAAATACATTGAGGGAGAACCCTCATTTTCAGTGGTGCCGAGGCTTTAGACAAACAATAAATGCAGACGCAACTAAAATCAAATAGTAATAAAAGAAGAATACATGGCTCTATTGATTAAAAACAAGGTCAAATGAACAATGCTAAAGTGTAGGAATTGACAATGAGACAAATAAATAAATAAAACAATAAGAACATTAAGAATAAGAACAATTAAAAAAAATAAAAGCAATGACAGTTACAATCAACAAAATTAGCAATTAAACTTTGGAGATGACTAAGCGGTACTAATGAGGTCAACTTGAAGTTTTTTTGAAACATATTCCAAATATGTGGGGCAGATCTTCCCAACTCTGAAATGAATGAATGAATGAATCTTTGGTGCTTGCAGGGTGAGCCATGTCTGTGGCACTGACTACCAACACACCAAGAAAGCAGGGCGGAGAGATCGATTTAATAAAATAGCTTCATAAATAAATAAAAAAACAATGCTGATTCATCTTCACTGATAGAGCAGTGTTATGTGTTCCCTGTGCTGTGTGGTTTTTTTGTGTTCTCGGTGAGGTGCACCTGGTCCAGGAAAGGAAGTAAATGCTCCAGCTTCCTGTTGCAGAGAGGCTTCTGGTTTGTGGACTGCTGCTCTTAATGGGATTTTATTTAGTGTTGCTGTCGTCTTTTGTCTGTTGTTTATAGTCTTTATTGAGTGTCTTGGTTGCTTTGTGTGTCTTTATGTTAATAAATCCCATGGATTTGGTATTTTAAAAGGTTTTACTATGGGTTGGGTGTAACAAGCACATTACAAAACAAAGAGATAAGATGTGCTTTCCTACCACTGTATTTCCTATTCTTAAGATTTAAGTCACTGACTGTCTCACTGGGGCCTAAAAACTTCTGTTCAGGCACGTCAGCCGTCTTTGGCCTAATGGGTTCAGAATCCAGCTCCATGTGCCTTAATGGTGCACATTAGCATGTCTGAAAGCAAATCAGCCAAACCAAAATGACGAAATCAGTTATATTACTCTGTGAGGACAATCAGAGGACATTGTACGCAAGTCAAACAAACACAAACACAGTCAACAGCGGTTATCAGTCATATCGGATGTGCTATATGTGTGAACACAATTCAAATTACTGTTGTGCTCAGAGCAGAGCAGTTGCAGCCCAGATAGAAACCTGACACTTGTGAGACACGTGGATAGTGAGGGGGCCACCGAGAGCTATTTAAGGCTTCTGGAGTGACTCACCTTTTCTTCTGCAGCACCAGTCTTGTGTGTAAAAGCCTCAGCAGCTTGATTTTATCAAGTTCCAGTTTTATTTTTGGCTGACAGTTTCACAGACATTCACTTATTCAACCTCTTTGACTCTCACGTAGTACAAGTTAAATATCCTTTTACTGCAACTTGTGAATTAAGGCCTCATCAATCACCGTCAGTAGAGAAGAATGAGGGGAAAACAATCCAGACTACAAATAAATATGAACACGAGAGTGGAAAAGAAATTTACATTTTGAAAACTACAGATGTTGAAGTGAATTGGGTGAAGAGGAAGTGCATGCTATATGAAGTCTTCACATTCTGAAACAAACAGGAAGATGAAATTACTCTTCCCTGACTGTGTTGAACATGAAACACATCCAGTCCGTCACCACCCACATTATGCACTATGAGGAAAACTACAGCATATGCCAAGAAAGCTAAACTGAGCAATATACTGTACAAATTGTTCCATTTCAGTCTTTAGTTCCCTTCAGTTATTTATATACTGTTATGATATCAGATGGGCCTCATCAATCACTATCAGTAGAGAAGTCTCCGGCTGTGGCTAGCTAGGTTGCCACATACACAGATCTCAGTGATAGTGGTGGTGAAATGTCGTCATAACCAATAGAAAAATTAAGACAAAACACGGTCAAAGTTTCAGAACTTGCGATGAACATATGTAAAAATGCTCCCTGCAAGTCAAAAGCCATGGCTTCAGTCTGCACTGAACACTTTGTTTGCAACGTGTTTTTCTACCTTGCTGACAAGCTGACGTCAGCACATTGTGCGTGCCCATAAACAGCCAACCAATCTATAGCCTGGTTGCTATAGTTTTTTCCATGTGTTGTTCACGTTGTCCACTCTCATATTTCAGATCAGATTTCCGCTCGAACATGTCCGTATATATTTTAGAAGTTGACGTTTCGAGTAAATAATGAGAAAAGTAGTGATCTCCTACTCTTTGGCCTCTTTGTTGCACGGTTTGTTGTTTGGCCTTAAAGAGACAGGAGCTAAAACATCCTGAGTTTTTTGAACTGTAAATCATGCAAAAATATTCCAGTAGAGCCCCAGATTAAAAATATAGACCTGAAGATGTGCATAATATGCCCCCTTTAAGTTGAACCCTGTTCGTGAGAGATAAACACTGTATGTCAGCTCAGCTAGTCTCTAGTGCTCCTTTTACAGCAGCAATGTCAAAAAAGTCTGAATCTATTACCATGAACTCTTGCATCAATATTTGTCAAAACCTACATATTTTTAAAAAATAGTTGGATAAGAAGTCTTTACTTACTGAAAGCTAAAATTTGTATTATTTATCTGTTATTTGTCCATCATTAAATTCAGTTAAATACAGCTTTATTTCTCCCTGTAAGGGCAATTGAGTGCAGCAGCTCCCTACCCAGACCAACAGATACAAAACTGAAAACAGTGAAAGCTTAAACAGCTCAATGCAAAGTTATTAAACAATTGCCTCGCACAGTTTGTGCTGAACAGCGTGCAGTTAATTTTAAAGTAAGCCCACGTCTTGGAAAAAACATCCCACAAACAAGTATTTCCACTACTTCATGTGGTTATAAGTTGACTTATCTCTTTACATCAGTTGCAGCTGTTAGGCCCAAACTTCCTTGATATGGTTTAATGTGAGGTCTTATCAGTCTCAAACATGAAAATTTAATGCTGTGTGACTTTTTTTGGCACTAAGGAAGTGGTTTGGAAATTATTTTTTTTTCTGTCATCTGAGGTGTTGCTTGTGTTTCTAACTGGGTCGCCACATACGCAGCTCTTGTCATAACCAATAGAAAGGTTGTGACAAAACCTTGAAAAAAAGACCTGGGTTATAAGAACGACAGGACTGGTGATCTTGTGTATTATGCCGGTGAGTTTGTGAATCATAAAATCCACCTTCAAGAAGAATCATCTACAGTAGTTTAAAGTTTCAATTCAAACAAGGACCAAGACTGTAGCTGAGTTCACACAGTTCACACAGTTAGTATCTCAGTATGCACACGTGTGTTATAAGGGGTGTAGGTTTGGTTTTAACATTATCAGGAACATTTTCTGTCATGTCAGATGCCAAAATAATGTACTTGCACTTCCTCTTTCACTCTTGTCTACTTCATATGCACTCCTGCACACACACATAAAGAGACTGACTGCAATTGTTTACTTTACTGAATATGTATTTACTGACTTGCCTGAAAATTGTATCATAAAATTTTCTCTGATTTTTACATTTAATTTTATTGTTATTATTGTAAACATGAGGCTAAATTTAATATTGACATATATGTCAGAATAAATGTCACAAGAAAATAAATGTATAATAAGCTGTATTTAATGTGCTCTGTTTGAACTTGAAAAACTCCTATTTGTTTTATTTTTCATTCAACTACTGAACTAATGGAAATATCTTTACTATGACATCAGAGCTCACCTGGGAGGCTGCAGCTCACCTGACTGTGTGTCTCTGTGACATCAGAGCTCACCTGGGAGGCTGCAGCTCACCTGTCTGTGTGTGTCTGTGACATCAGAGCTCACCTGGGAGGCTGCAGCTCACCTGTCTGTGTGTGTCTGTGCTGCTCAGGCTGCTGACAGGATTCATAATGAAATGATGCCTGATATTCACAAACAGATCAGTTGGACAAGCTGTGGCTAATTTAGCTTATAAATGATGTCCATGTCTTAATGACACATATGCAATAATAACTCTGCTCTTGAACCACTCATGGAAAAGGGAAGTGATGGCATTACATAGTAAATATTTCTCCCACTATATTCAAAGAAGATTGTTCAGATTGATGACAGAACATTATCAGCTAAGCTGTTAATGTCACTTACTGGTTTCTTATCCAACAGTAATAAAGGCATTTAATTAAATGTCATGTCTGAGCAACTTAGCTATCACATAATATCAAATGATCTTTGTTTTGGTCAGTGAAGACATTTTCAGTTCTGTTTTGAAGACAATCCTGGTCCAGTATACATCTTGTGTCCAGCAGTTAAACTTCTGAAATGAAAAATATTTGCATATTTATAGATTTTGGAATTTTTTATTGAGGGACAAGGAGTAGATATAATTTTAAGGATTTTAACAAGATAATTGACACACATTATTATTCAAAGTAGGGTATTTTATATACATCTTAAAACATGTCTGGAGGAGGTCTTTAAAATATAACCGCTTCAGGTTCACCACTGTTCATTCATCATTGATTCCACTACTGCTGCTGCTGCCGGGCTGCAGCTGGCCAACATCGTGAAAAACAGCCAGCTGAGGGTTGCCAGATCATCAGGTTGAGTATCCCCCATATCACATTTTCTCACTCTTGATCATAGTAACACACTTTTTGCTGGAAATTCACAAACCTGGCAACTCTGCAGAGATCTTACTGGTAACCTTATGAATAGTTAAACTGGCAAGATCATTTGAGAGCTGTAAAAATATTGGTATGGGCAATTCAGCAACACCTTGGTAGGGACGTCCCTACCATCCATACCCAAATCCATGTAATGTCTGTTACACCTCTGTCACCTGTGTTTTCCGTCACTTTGCT
The DNA here is from genome assembly GCA_038419695.1 of Scomberomorus guttatus. Lineage (NCBI taxonomy): Eukaryota > Metazoa > Chordata > Actinopteri > Scombriformes > Scombridae > Scomberomorus > Scomberomorus guttatus. The sequence continues at coordinate 4,317,861 of CM076463.1, forward strand.
TGTCAGTCTTACATACTGACTTTGCATGTCAGCCTTAGCACTGTGTGGCTGAAACCACACAGTGTGTGAAGTGACTCAAATACGTGACAGTATTGTGGTTCATTGATGTGTTGTGTGTAACAACAGAGATCTGCGGCATAGAGAAATAAGATATATCAGGCTTTGGATACACACACAATACTTACTAATAAATAAGAAAAATATAGAAAATTGCCAGCCTTGTATCTTTCACCACATTTCCATGTACTAGCACTGCTATTATTTTGTTTTGGATGATAACAGCTTGACAATACAGAGGGGAGAGGGAAGGGAGGGAAGTTGAATTGTACTTTGTAAATGTTTATGTCAAAGCACTTAAAACTGAGACCGGTTCTTAGATTAAGCTTCCTCCTTTAGCTGTGTTGAATACTTTTAGAGTACTTCTTTCTCCAGTGTTGATATGTGAGTCACCACACTTCTTTCAAGCTGTTTTTCCTTTCAGTGTTGTAATAGCTGTGTAATTCGATATATATATATTACTTCTTCATTGTTGCAGTCCACATAGTGCTCATATTACCAGCATGAGTTACTGAAATTCTGAGGAGGAAGGATACTTTACTTTAAGTTCTCCTTTTTTAGTATTTTAAAGCTGTATATAAACAGTTAATAAATACATATATACATATATACTTATAACACACTATAATGTAGTTGTTAGCAGTTATAGTTGTTGACAACTGCTAACAACTACATTATAGTGTGTCATGAACCATTTATTAGTTGTTTATATGGCTTATAAATAGGGGGATTAAAGTGTTACCTATTTGAGTCACCTCATTGCCTTCCATTGTATCATGTAAACTGCCCACACGTGCATACATGCATGGAAATGTTTTTCTCAAATGTGCATCTATGCAATGGAAGATGTTAGCTGCACATGTTGTACTGTAATCTTTTTCAGTGACATAAAGCAGAAGTAAAAGTGCTGCCACAAAGAAATATTTTTATGTTTGCGAAATTTGAAGGATAGTTCACATTTTTTTCATGTAAAACAATACTCATTCCAACATGACTAGTACAATGACAGCACTGTTGGTTGCTCTAATTGTTCCTCCTGTTCATACTCACTGCAAAGAGATCCCTTCTTAAAGCAAATTCAGAGTAAGACACCTTAATAATAACTCTGCCATTTCTAATTCTACAATTCCATTTTATCCAGTTATCTCCCTTCTCTCCCCACTACAATTGTCTTTAAGTAATGAGTAAATACACCTTTAAATTTTATGCAGCAGACTAAGCTTTGTCAGGCAGGGTTTTCTCGTCTTTCTCACAATACACTACAAGCAAGGCCATTTTATGTTACATGACCCCCTCTCTCCTCCACCTTGGTGCCCAACTCCTGCTGCTATCTGACTCTGTTCATTCTCTACAAAAGTAATTACATTTTTAAAGTAATTACATCTGTACCTGTGTAATACAAGCCAGCGTTCATGCATATTTAATTGTCTGGACAGGAGTCAAAACCAAGCTAATTTCTCACCTGTCTTTTTCTTTTTGAAAAATAAACAAAGGTCAAGCTGTCCTGTTGTTTTTGATCCCATTCTGGCCACAAATTCACAAAGCTGGGAATATTTCTTCTATTCTCATGTGCCTCTGATTTCCTCCCCTCCCTTTCCTTCCTTTCTGCTTCCGTTGCACAATACAAACATTAGCAAAAAATTTGTCTCTCGCTTTTTACTACTGTACACTTTGTTTCTGAAATAAGGTCCCATGGTCGTCCCGTAGAAGGGGATGGACTTAACTTCTATGCACGGGCATGTGGGAGGAGAGAGGGAGGGTGGAGGCAGGAGAAGAGCTGTGCCTTTTTTTCAGAGGGTAGCCTATTTTTGCCCCTTGAACTGATTTTTAATATAATCTTTTAATTTAATATCATTTAATAATGTTTAGTTATTACATTATATTGTCAAATAAACATTCAATTTGTGATACAAAGATGTGTCTTATTTGAAAAATAACAAGGGAGAACATCAAAAAAAAAAAAAAAAAGCTTATGAGCAAGGGCACCTTTGCTCTAAACTCTGTTAATTTCTGACCCGGCCTGCCGCACTTTCTCTTTCCCCCCGTCTGCTGTTGTGCTCCTCTACTCGAGAGAGAGTAAGAGAGACTCGCTTCTGTATGGCTACATTACATTAGGACTGCAGGATTATCATATAAGCCTAACCTAATTCTTGATATTATAATTGCGATTATAATTTTATAACTGCTATTAGGCTAAATACATATTTTGTGCAGACCTATTCTTTTACTGGGTGTGGACATTAAGCATTTTAATAATATACTCATTTTTTCAGCAGCACAGAAGCTACTGACTGATAATAGAAATATTATAGGAATATCATAGGTTACTGCTACTTGTCACTTTGATCATGAAGGTGACACTACTCTATCGAGTATATAGGCTACAATATAGTATAGAATTGAGTATTTATAGTATATAGTTTAGACAATATTATAGATCGAAGACGAAACTGACAGAAGGGCAGGACTGAGAGAAAAGGGGGCATTCACAAATCCGTCTGCTACTTCAGCACCACGAACAGCGTCATGGATTTATCAATACACAGCACAGTTAGGCTGCTGATATTTCAGAGCCATGGTCGGGGCCATAGATTCTAACTTGCTCAAACCTCAGTCAGATAAAGGATCAATGAGTCAGACAGATTAGACTAACATATTCAACTAAACAACCTCTGCCCCTGCACTCTCTCTGCTACTAGAGGATGTAGAGGGGCGATGGCAGGTTAACAAGGGGGATGTGTTTTGGTCATTTTGCTGACAAGGAGGGTGGCACCCCCCCTCCTTACATACAGTATCACCTACTGTATGTAAGGAACAGTTACAATGACCAATAACTCTTTTATTGTAAATATGGGCATTACAGGCAGACTTGAAAAATGTGAACCTATCCTTATGTTCTGTAATGCAGCTGATTTAAAGGATAGGTTCACAATTTTTCAAGTCTGTCCTAAAACAATAGTTTTTCTTGCTGTAATCATTCCTCCTGTTCATACCATCCATTAGAAGATCCCTTCATAATGCATTTTCAATGTAAGTGATGGGATGATGAAGCTTCAGCCATCCAAATTACTCAAATCAAGTAAACATCTTTCAAAGTTACAGTCCTTTTAGTGCCAAATTCCCTCTTTTTGTTACTATACTTCCATTGCAGCTGAACAGGAAAACACTGTCCATCAAGACGTAGGAGGAATTATTACGAAAAAGATTATAACTGTGGAAGATATCCACTTTATTTGACTAACTCAGTCGGCTAAAGCCTCATATTATCTACAGATAAACGTTTAGATACATTTTTGTTCAAAACAAGGACTGTGGATTTTGTTCCCCATCACTTACATTGTAAACGTATTTGAAGGGGATCTTCTAATGGTCAGTATAACAGGAAGAATGCAAGAAAAACCTGTTTCAATGCTCATTTTGGTGCCTGACTGACAGACTTGAAAAATTGTGAACCTATCCAATAAAGCTGTGTACACAATCACAGTAAATATACAGTTCATTATGTGACATTGAAATTGTCACCAATTTTTTATTACATCCTGTAAACTAAATGTAAAAATAATACAACAATATGTCTTTACATAAAACTACAGTAGATGCAATATTGAACAGTGTGCTGACAGAAACATAGTTATTCCCTGACAGAAGGAATGTAGTTTGACCATGTATAACTGTATGGTATGCTTCCTTCTAAAACACATTTGAAACAATTGTCTCCACACCCAAAACAAAATCGCTCATTAAAGGCTAAGATATCATTTTCCTCATTCTATTCTGACTGGAAAATAATCATAAAAAACAAACAATATAATCTTCTGCTTACATTGCATTTGACACAACTACAGACACCATCACAATCATCACATATTTGTAGTTACATTTTATTAATTGTTCAGAAGATTCTGGATTTTGAGGCTGACTCAAATCTGATATGATGAGAAGATTCTTTATGTCCCAAAACAAAACTAAAATATTTCCACATTCATCACAGGAATAAGAAATGGTCAGGGAATGTTAGGTCTCAAACAGTCTCAAACATTACTACTCATTACATTCTAATAACTCATCATTAAAGAGTGATTTACCCACATTACAAAAACATATTTACTTCCTCACCTCTTTCTTACAGTTCAATTCAATTCAATTCAATTCAATTTTATTTATATAGCGCCAAATCACAACAAAAGTTATCTCAGGGCACTTTACACATAGAGCAGGTCGAGACCGTACTCATTTATTTACAGAGACCCAACAATTCCCCCCATGAGCAAGCACTTGGCGACAGCGGCAAGGAAAAACTCCCCTTTAACGGGAAGAAACCTCAAGCAGAACCGGGCTCTAGGTGGGCGGCCATCTGCCTTGACCGGTTGGGTTTACAGCGAAAGAAGGAGGGAGGGGGACGGGGGAAGGGGAGAGGGGGGTGGGGTGGGGAGAGACACAGAGAACTATAATAACAACAACAACAATAACCATAACAGCAGTAATGTAAGTAGAGCTATGACTTTATAATAGTAATAGCAATAATATCAGTAGCAGAAATGGAAGCAGGACATCCACAGGACCACGCCACAGTCCCCACAGCCATGGCCCACCGTTCAGCCACTGGATCTTCCTGTGAGACGAGAGAGCACAGAGACTCTGGGGAAGTAGTTCCAATAAAAACTGCTCACAGGGATACAAGTATCTCAAAACCTGGTCAATTACAACAAAAATATGTATGACTAGACACCACAAAAGGTGAGAAAAAATTTTTAGTATTTAGATTTTTAGTATTTTGGGTGAACCGACCCTTTAAGGTGACAGGCATTTATGAGACAAAATTCTCGCACCACATTCATGTCGGCTTTTAAAAAGCTCTAAAATGTTTACACCCTTTGAAAAATGTCAGTGAAAAAGAAACCTTCTCTTTGATGCCATATTAATGCTGTCCTGCTACCAGATATTACCTTAGAGCTGAAACAAACGGTTTTCATTATTGATTAATCTGCTGAATATTTAGACAAGAAAAGCTGCAATTTGAGAAGCTGGAACTATCAAATGTTTTTCATTTTTTTCTTGAAAAATGCCCTAAATTTAGAACAGTAAACTTAATATATCTTTGGGTTTTGGACTGTTGGTCGAGACAAAACAAGACATTTGAAGACGTCATCTTGGGTTTTGGGAATCTTATAAACTAAACAACTAATCGATTAATTGAGAAAACAATTGACAGATTAATCCATAATGAAAACTACTACCTACTTAAATTATTAATCGATCAACTCAATAGTTAATCAACTAATTATTCCAGCTTTATACTGTAGTTTAGGTAGATTATCCCTTCCAACAGGTTGGTGATGCTGCTGATTGGAAAAACTTTTGTTTTTCCTCCAGCTTCTCCTCAAGGCACTGAATGACAATGGGATCCACTTTGGGGTCAAACTTATTGGCGAACCAGTGACCATAGTTCAGTAACCAATGAATCTCCGCTGCACCATAAATACAAACGCTGCGAATGTGTTCCCCTGTGCAAGGTGGGTAGAGGTTCTCCTCCAGGTAATGCCACTTCACCAGCCTGGTCTTACTCATCAGGTCAGTGATATCAGGCTGGGATCTGGGCACCTCCCCGGGTACACCAGGCAGTCGCACAAGCGTGGCCCAGAAGTGTTCATCAGGTGAGTAGGTGTCCTCTGACCACGCCAAAAAATCCTTCACCACGATGGAGGAGTCCATGTGCACAACAAATTCATGTGACAAGACAAAGTAGGCATTGCCAGTGAACATCTCAATACCATGGGGTGGCGGGCTCTTAATCTGCTCTGTTTTCATCGGCAGCTTTTGATACTCAAAGCTGACGTCTCTCAGCTCGTAGCGAAAGGTGAACCTCTCTTTCTTCTGCTCAGTCGGTCGGCTTGTCTCCAACATGTTAGCGCCATTTAACTTCTTCAGTTCTGACACCAGCTCGATGTTGGACTTGAGGGGGAAATCTTGGCCGCAGAGATTGATGACATACTTCCACTTAACTTCTGACCCCAAAAGGTCAGACAGACAGTTCAGATCAGCTTTCAGTCGACTGATGCTTGCATAAAAGACAGACTCTTGCTTGGAGGCGATGAAGACATTCGGCAAACAGCGCACTAAACCCTCCATGGCTGCAATGAAATGAGCTGAAGACTTCTGATCATAGTGGATACAGTAGATATTACTCGGTGAGTACATTGCTTTGATGAGTCTCTCCACCATCCACGCAGATTTATGCACAACCATAGAATAAGCAAGAGGGAAGTCTTTCTCCTCCTCTGATAGACACACTTTATCATAACCTCTGGACTTGATAAATAAAGGGCAGCTTGAGGTGAGGTTAACCAGACTTTCATCGCTGTCTTCCACAATTTGTTTCCTCCTAATGATCAACGATTTACCCACCTCCACTGGGTCCATGTCATATACAGCCGAGCAGTCAATATTGTATTTGTAAAATGTCTGAATGTCATCTGGAACAGCTGAGGGAGGTAAAGATTCATGGATGGAAGTGTACTTCACTCGGAGCAGGACACAGAGAGTCACCAGTGACAGGAGTGAAGTGATGTACTGCTTTCTTCTTCGTCTCAGAAATGACCATCTTGCATTCATTCTGTGATGAGAGAAAACATGATGTGAGGGGAACGAAACTAACATAAACACATTAATCAAGATTAAATATCACATTTATACATGTTTTAAGACACATAAAAATACTCTGCTTGGAATAATAAGTTATTCCTGATGTAGTTTTTCCACAAAAACTTCAAGTACCAAGTCAAAATGTCTTAAAATGACACATACTCCGACTGGCACAATATACAACTATTATTAATTTCAACAGTTTATCTATTAAACACCAGTTCGTTCTCAGTGTATGTCCACTGAAGGCTTCATGTTTCCACATCACACTTAAGTCGCATACTGGACAACAATTATCTTCCAAACCAGTTGGGACGTCACAAAATCTTGTCTTTAACTCAAATTTTAAGGTGAACACAGAGACACTTCCCCCCTTCAGCGGACAGCAGTCTGCACAGTGACGCTCAAACATCCAAGTGAAGTAAAGCAAAACTAATTTTTGTGTGAAGGGGGACTTTAAACCTTGATAGCATGAAAATTACATGAAACCTAAAACACCAAAAATGTGTGGATTTGACAAACAAACACTGTATAATTGTTAAATGCTCACCCACCTTGCTCCATACGCAGCTACCGGTCTGCCGAGCGCCCTGCACTTTCATCAAGTCATTCTGAAAGTTGTAAAAAAAAAAAAAAAAGTTTAAATTAAGTTGTCATCTGTGTGCCGCCTCTGTTTCTGTGATTACCTTCCCAGACAATAAAGCTTTATCGTGATAAGTAAGGAGGGACTTATAGATGTAAGGAAAAATAAGAGTGGAGCTGTATTGTTCGTGCCATTTTTACGCACAACTCGCACGGCATCTATCAGCTTGAACCATCTCTCCGTTGATCGTATTGCGAGATTTAATTTGCCACATGGTTATCCAGACCGTGAAGTAATCAAGAAGGTCAAGAAGTGCAGAGCGCAGCCTGTAACATGTGTCTGTGTGTCGGTGAGGAGGAGAGGACAGCGCTGCGCTATCAGAAATAACCCGGAAAGAGGGAGGGGCTCGGGGACACATCCACTACAGAAAATAGCTGCACACGTTGTTGTTTGTCGTTTCATATTTCATATGCTACACTACATGTAGCATATTGTGAAAGTGAATAAACAGCAAAAAAAAAAAAAAGAACTGGAGCTGTGCGCCAATGACAGATATCTCTAATAGAAGACCTGCTACTGATTAAAGAGGATGAATGAAAACCGCGTGGCCAGAGTCATCTGAACTCACTAAAAGGAGAGAGAGAGAGAGAGAGAGAGAGAGAGAGAGAGAGAGAGAGAGAGAGAGAGAGAGAGCTGTATGTGGCTGTGGCAGTCAAGACAAAGTCAAGAATTTGTTCTCAGTCTTGTAGAGCAACATACCTTTGTACACCAGACAGGTTGGATTCAGACTTTTCAAGATGGGCAAAATCTGTTTAGATCCTGTGATGTGTGTGAAGTGTCTGAGCCCATTCATTCTATTCTCTCTGGAAAGCTGATTCATGTGCTCTGTTTCATCTTATAACAACTTCACACAGGTTCAGTTGGCTCCAAAAGGCTCACCCAAAAAGATACTGAACTGACAGTGGATCAACCACAGGATCATTAATGCGACAAGAGCGTAACTTCTAACTGTGCATTTAGAAAATTAGTTTTCAGATTTGTTTGAAAAGAAGCAGAACACAATGTTTGGTGTTAATTTGACAAATTCCATTTGGAGTTTGGCACAGAAAAGAAACCTCAGATTTCTGGTTTTTACATTTTGTTCATATAAAGCAGATAAAAAACTAATAATACAAAATAAGGACATTTTAAAAATATTAGTAAGTTTAAGAATTGTCTTCCACCACCAGAAACATTAAAAGGCAAATTTAGAATAGAGAGATCAACTTTTCTTTTAGCCAAGTTTGGTGTTTAAATTGATTCACCCATGAAGTGTGTCTGAAGTGACCTCTGCAAATCCACCACTTCTGTGTTGACCAGGTGTACAACACAGACACACCAGGTAAAGAGTCAGAGAGGTAGTCGGGCGTATGTGGCAGGTGTATATCAGCCAGAAGTAAAAAAATAAATAAATAAATAAACAGGCAAAATAGCTTGACATTGTAAAGGTCAAACTTTGTGACTAAACACAAAAGTTAAGAACGTCTGCAGACTCAGAGGAGACATCTAGTGGCTTCAGAGCCCTAAGCACCAGCTTCTACTACTTCAGACTGTTCATAAATACGTGTAATGACTCTTACAGCTGTGTATGAATGATATGAGGTCAAGACTCCGTAATGCTCGCTGATAAACCCCTCTAGTGTTTGAACATGGTGCGACAACTGTCTGACAGTCAGAAAAACATCAGAGATTAGGTTGTTAAATTAACAGAAATATATAAAGAACATAATAATGACAGTCTACCGCTGAGCATATATCACAAAGAAACCAATACTGTTGTCATTGCTTGCATTGTCATTGTTTGCACATTTTTTGCAAAACAATAATGAGATATAACAAAGTATTTTTATCCACTGCGGTAATGTGTAAATTTACTAGTTAATAAGACATGTTGATTACACTGAATCAACTGAAACATGCTACGAGGAACACAAAGAAGCTTTCTGACTCACCACTGTAAAACAAACCAGTGTGATTTGCATAAGTCTTCAGCATGAAAATCACACCTGCAGCATGAGACAAAAGGATATGTGTTACTTTCAGTGTTCAGAGAGAGAGAAGAGAAACGCTTTTATGGCTGAATATCTCATGCGATAAAATCAACAACACGCCTGTGTAAACTTTACAGACTAATACAGTAATATTACAATAGAGTATTTGTCATGATTAACCTGTTAGGTGACTTTGGGTTCCCATTAAGTATGCCTAGAAACTAGAGACCAGTACTACTGGAATAATACTATTGTACCTCACCCCCCTGGTTTTATGGTAATTTGATCAATCCCAAATTTATTTAGGAATATGGACATGTGAGCACAAAATAAACTAATAATTTAAGTCTAGATTTTGACACAGAACCCCAAAGACCACAGGATCAGGTAATAATGCAAGACCTGCCTTTGTTGGTGTATTTTTAGTGGCGGAATTTATAACTTTTGGAACAAATTTGCACTTAACCGAGTGGTGAATCGAGGGCTCTTTGGCCTCCATGGGGTCTGGGGCAGTGGTGGAAAGTACATTTAATCAAGTACTGCACTTACATACAGTTTTGAGATATTTGTACTTTTCTTGAGTGTCTCATTTTTCAGCCACTTTACTTCTACTCTACATTTCAGAGGGAAATATTGGACTGTTTTGAACTGCAGTTAACCAAAGTTGGTCGTTCTAATCTGTTTTATTGTATTTTAATTTACCAACCCCCTGGTTTTAAAAGTTCTTTTATATTTGAATTCAGTAAATGTTTTATCCTCCATCATAAGGTTATTATGGTTGGTGATTTTAATATTCATGTGGATGATGTCTCTTGCAGCTTTGCTGCTGATTTTCTTAACGTCACTGAGTCTTTTAATTTTATTCAACATGTGTCTGGTCTCACACACATTAGGGGGCATACTCTGGACCTTGTTTTTACACATGGTTTAACTATTGACTCCATTTGCTCTGCTTTGCCTGTTACTGACCATAATTGTGTTTTGTTCAACCTGTCTTTTAACTTAGATTCTCTGCCCCGTAAAAGTTTAAAATGTTCTCGCATCTTAAATCATCTCACAGCTGAACAGTTTTCTGCAGCTTTTGACCCAAGCGCAGTGCTGTTTTGTCATGCAGATGTAGATTGCCTTGTCCAATCCTTTAACACACATTGCTCCTCTGTTTTGGATAAAGTGGCTTCTTGTAAAATGCGATTTGTCCCCTCCATAGATTCATCCCCCTGGTTAAATGACACCATTCATTGTTTCCGGCGTAAATGTCGGAGGGCAGAGCGACTGTGGAAATCCACTAAGCTCGATGTTCACCGTCTTTACTTCAAAGACCCTTTAACCAAGCTAAAAAACATGATTAAAGATGCGAGGGCTTCTTATTTTTCCAATCTTATCTCCACCAGTAAACACAACCCCAAAGTCCTGTTTGACACAATAAACAACATTGTCAGTCCTGCACCTCAGGATGTATCTGGACTGCAGCGATTGTCTCTCCTTCTTTGTAGATAAGATTAGAGATGTCAGGGCTAGCATTATCCCCTCTTCTACTTCCCTCTCCACTTAAACAATTCGGCTGTCAATTCTGGACTAGTTTTCTTCCATTCTCACTGAACTAGTGGGTAGTATGAAATCCTCCTGCAGTCCTGTTGACATTTTACCCACATCCGTGCTTAAAAATGCACTTGAGTCTTTTGGTCCATGCCTGGTCTCTATTATAAACAGCTCCTTGAAATCAGTTTGTGTCCCAGATTACTTCCAACATGCAGTTGTTAACCCTTTCCTCAAAAAACTAACCTTGATCCATCCCTTCCCAATAACTACAGGCCGATATCCAAGCTTCCTTTTATTTTCAAACATTTTAGAGAAAGTTGTTGCCGAACAGCTCACCGCTGTCTTGACTGCACAAAACATTTTAGAAAAGTTCCAATCGGGTTTCCGTCAGAAGCGCGCCACTGAAACTGCTCTTCTCAGAGTCTCTGATGTGGGTGAATGCTCCATTTTAGTGTTGCTGGAGCCTAGCGCAGCTTTTGACACCGTGGATCACAGAATAATGATTGAAAGGCTTAGACAGAGTGTGGGTGTCTCTGGGAGCACCCTGGACTGGTTTTCCTCCTACCTCTCAAATAGGAGTTTTTCTGTGTCACTTGGTCCTTACATTTATTTCCTGTGGTGTGCCTCAAGGTTCTGTTTTGGGTCCTATTTTATTTGCTTTATATATGCTTCCCTTAGGTCATGTTATTAGCAAATTTAGAGATATATCCTATCACTGTTACGCTGACGATATTCAGCTCTATGCCTCTTTTAAGCCTGATAACTCTGACAAACTGTCTGTGTTGCACAACTGTCTAACTGCCATTAAGGACTGGATGTCTAACAACTTTTTACAGCTTAATACAGACAAGACAGGGGTTCTTATCATAACCTCAGACAGTATAGCTCCCAAGGTTGCTCAGAGTATTGGGTCACTTTCCTCAGCTGTTCGTAGTTTAAGAAATCTTGGTGTTATATTTGATCAGGCAATGCAATTTGATCAGCATATTAAATTGTTGACCTGTACGTGTTTTTTCCAACTAAGAAATATTGCAAAACTCAGGACTGTCGTATCACAAGCGGAGCTTGAGGTGATTATTCACGCTTTCATGTCAACCCGGCTGGACTATTGTAATTCTCCTTTCACCTGTCTCAGCAAATTGTCTCTGAACCGTCTACAAATGGTCCAGAATGCTGCTGCCAGCCTGTTAAACAGATCCAGCAGGACGACTCATATCACACCCATTCTTTACACAGGCTTCCCATTTTAAGGTTGTGGTTTTCACATGGACAGGCACCTGAGTACATCTGTGAGGTGAATTTTATACCGTGAAAGGTGCTAAATTAAATAAACGTATTATATTATTTTATCTGACTACCAAAGTTACTCTTCATATTAAGATTTTACATACGAAACATATGACCAGTTTATAAAATATGATGCATAGATGCAGTATATAAAGCAGTTAGAATTAGCTCCACCTCAACTGTAATGTTAAAATACTGTGTACATGTTAATGCATAATGATCCAGTAGCATAATAATATAACATTGACAAGTCCCAATCTGCATAAGGAGTATTTTTTTCTTTTGAATACTTTTGTTGCTAATACTACATTTCTAACATGGGATTTTTACTTTTAACTGAGTAATATTATATTGTATTATATTGGTTCTTTTACCTTTAAATTATCTGAATTCTTACTGGTTGGAGCTGAAGTCTATAGCCTAAAAGTTATGTAATATTTAACATTTATTTTATTCCAAGTTATTACGATTCTGGGGTGTGTTTGAAAATAAAATTAATTAGAAAGATGAAAATATATCTCTATATATTATATACATAGTTGTCTGCTTCCCCTGGAATATTTATGTACCAGTGTTGTGATAATAGTTAAATTCTATATACATAAATGTAGATATTTGAAGGTTACCCCATTGTTTATAATTTGAAACTTTATTTTAAATCTCTAACTGTGTAAAACTTTATTTAAAAGTTTATCTCACACTAATATGAAGCTTCAGTCGTCCAAATGAGTCAAATTAAGTCGATGTTTTTCAACGTTACAGTCTTTTTAGTGCCAAAGTTCCTCTTTTTGTTACTATACTTCCACCGCAGCTCAACAGGGAAACACTGTCCGAGGAAACACAAGGAGGGAACCTGAAGCTAAAAAGAAAAATGTGGCAGATATCCACTTGATATGACTAACTGCTGAAGCCTCATATAAGCTTCAGAGAAACAAAATGACTGACAGATTTGAAACATTGTGAACCTGTCCTTTAAGATTATGTGAACAGATGGCAGTATATATTAGCTATATAAGCCCCCCCCCCCCCCCACACACACACACACAAACACACTTAATTAAATATTTGTGTTATTTTTTTATTTCTTGTGTGTGTGTTTGTTCATTTATTGATTTTATTTTTTTCCTTTGTTGTGTTTGTTAGGTTACTGCTGTTTGTATTATTATTGTTATTATTATTATTATTATTATTATTATTATATGTTGGCGTTAAAAAAAAAGTCTGTCCCTCCGACCTCTGCTCTCACCACGCCCTATGACGTCAGGCCAAATGACGTTGCATGGCGTCACCTTTTCCGGATCGCCATGTTGGATTCTCTACGTAATGTAGCTAGGACGATATGACTATGGAAAGGACTCTCTGACCACGGTGAAACTTACCTTCAGAAGTACGTCAATTTTAATTTTTTTTAATCACACTAACTATCACAGTGTTGTAAGGCTGAGGGACGGAATGACCGGCGACAGTCTGTGTAAAGTTAGTCCGGGTGTGACAGCTAATGCAGCTAATGCTAATGCTAATGCTAACCAATGACAACGGTAAATTAACTGTATCAACACACAGTCCCACATATACATCTTAAACCCAAGGAAACTACTACTTTGGTATAAGACGGATATGTGGGACTGTGTGTTAATACAGTTACCGTTATCATTGGTTAGCATTAGCATTAGCTGCATTAGCTGTCACACCTGATTAGGGCTGCCAGTAGATTATTTGCATTATCGAATAATCTGTCGATTAGTGCCTCGATTAGTCGTTTGGTTTGTCGTTTAGTTTCCTTGCTTAAACATAGATAATTCTTTTATTTATAAAATCTAATGACAATACTGTAGTGTTTCTGCAGTTTTTGAACTATATGGCTGCAACTAACCATTATTTTCATTATCAATTTGTTGTTTGGTGCATAAAATGTCAGAAAATGGTGAAACATATCTATCACCATTTCCCAAAGCCCAGTGTGACGTCCTCAAGTACTATACTTAATTACAATTTTGAGGTACTTGTACTTTACTTGATTATTTCCATTTATATACTTCCACTCCAATACATTTTAGAAGGAAATATAGTACTTTTTACTCCACTCTCTACCCACTTCTCTACTTTTACTGCAATACTTTAACTACATCAAGCTGATAATACTCTTGCAGGACTTTTACTTGTAACTGAGTACTACTTTACATCACTGTATTGGTACTTTTACTTAAGTAAATGATTCAATTTACTATTGTAGAGGACTAAAATATTCACATTTGAGAAGTTTGTCGGCTTGGTTTTGTCAGTGTCGTCCAATCCGTAGTAGCTACGTTTTACTATCCTGCAAACGGTATTATCACGATAATCCTACTATTTGTACTAAAATATTGTTAAATGACTTCACACCATGATTGCCTTGGATTTTATTCACTGAATGGTGGTCTGTATATCACAGCTTTGTTTGACTTTGAAAACAGTTTAAATGTTTTCAGAAACTGTATTTTATAAACTCACACAGAACATAATGACAGTTTTTACGGGGCTCTCGTAGCACCGACTGCCTCTCTACACACCTTCTCCACATTACTACTAACAAACACCAGCAGAGCTGTAGCTGACCTGTGAGAAGGAACATGTGTGCGACCTTGACGAAAGGAGTTTGGACTCTCTCTCTCTCTCTCTCTGAACGTTACGATTAAACACCCGTAAGCTAGCCACGCTTCAGTGCGTTTACAACTAATGTTAATGTAGAAAGTCCTGTCCAGAGTAGCTCGACAGACAGCAGCCTGGTTCTCTGTGGGTTTCTGCCTCTGTTTGACCAGTAAAAACCTTCCTTGTGGCTAAACAAAATCAAACTTCTAATGAAGGCAGGAGCACTGCTCTGTGTTCATGGTGTCCTCTGAAAATAAGGATAATCACTGTAATGGAAGTGGTTGGCGGTATAGATACCATTAGCACCGTGGTATATAGTAAAAATTGTATACCTGTAAATCTGCACTTGCAAGTTAAAGTTAAATTAACTGGACCACATCATGTCCAATTGATTGGGAATAATGGGATCATTCACTCCTTTTTTTTTTTTTTTTTTTTTTTTTAACTACAGCAGAAAGGTGCAAGTCTGAGACCATGTTGGCACGTCTGTTCAGGCTCCACGGCCTGCTGGTGGCCTCCCACCCATGGGAGGTGATAATAGGCACCCTCGCCGTCACCGTCTGCCTCATGTCCATGAACAGCCTGGCAGCCAGCAGCCAGATGTGCAGCTGGAATGACTGCCCCAAAGTCGAAGAGGTGAGTGTGCTAAAGGGAGGAGACAGGTGTGGGTGTGGCAGGTCATCCCACTTGTGGGCGAGGAAGGATTATTGCTCAAGTTGTGTCTAGACATTAACAAGAACATATGTCTGTGCCTTTTTTCTTGTAGAAAATCCAAAGCAGTGACATCATCATCTTAACAGTCACAGGCTGCATTGCTATCGTTTACATCTATTTCCAGTTTAAGAATCTTCGGCAGCTGGGATCCAAATATATACTGGGTATGATGGGGTATTGTGGAATGAAATTGTACAGGAGCATGTGATGGCACTGCTTCATATATCACCCAGTTTTACTATAAATACAACACACAGTTTATGTTTAAATTGTCAATATTCTGTTCTTTTTCTCTTCTACAGGTATTGCAGGGTTGTTCACAGTGTTTTCCAGCTTTGTTTTCAGTACAGTGGTCATCCACTTCTTCGGGAAAGAGCTGACAGGCCTCAAGTAAGTGTTCCATATGCACCAACATATACTTTAGGTTATGCAGATAATGCTGATAATTCACCAGTTTAGCATTGCTGTTGGAGTCTGTCAGCTCATGGTTGAGGTTACTAGTGCAGTCCCTTCCCAGAGATCAAGAAAATTGAGATTAGAGCTGCAACAGTTAGTTGATGAACTATTAAATTAATCGCTAACTATTTTGATAATTGTTTGGAGTCATTCTTTAAGAAAAAAATGACCACATTCTCTGGTGCCAGCTTCTCAAATGTGAATATTTTCTGGTTTCTATGATATTAAACTGAACATCTGTGAGTTGTGGACTGTTGCTCTTATAAATGTGCTTGAATTTGATTTTCATATCCATCAGTATTAATATCAAAAAGACATGATGCCAAATCTAGACCAGTGCAGCTCTTTCTCATTATTCATGAGTCATTTGAAAAACTAGTAAAACCAGAAATATTACTAAATGTATGTTGTTCAACTTGCCAGAGGGCTCTTTGCTCCAATTTTTGGAACTCTGGCTTTCCAAAAATGTAGACAGGGGTTGCAGTGAAAATACCCATCATTCCCTGATTGTTATTCGACTTTTCTCCCTGCAGTGAAGCCCTGCCGTTCTTCCTCCTGCTTATCGACCTGTCCAAAGCCTGTGCATTGGCCAAATTTGCCCTCAGCTCAAACTCTCAGGTAATATCACACACTTTGTCCTGGCATATGTGCAAACTGTGACTGAACTAAGATTCATATGTTCATAGGGAGAATGTAGTTGAAGTGTCACCGACTGTGTGTTGTGTATAGGAGGAGGTGAGGGAGAATATCTCCCAGGGCATGGCCATCCTGGGTCCCACCTTCACCCTGGATGCTCTGGTTGAGTGTCTTGTCATTGGTATTGGCACCATGTCAGGTAAGGAATGTTTTTATTCTTCTCTGAAAAATGACATCTGTGTCATATTTAGTCGATCAACAGAAAATTATCTGGCAACTATTGTGATAATCAAATAATTGTTTAAGTAGTTTTTCAAGCAAAAACAAACATTTGCTGGTTCACGGCTCTAATGTGACAATTTGTTGTTTTTCTTGGTTTTACATTATTGTATATTTAATATTTTGGGATTTTGGACTGTTGGTTGGACAAAATGAGACATTTGAGGATGTCACCTTGGACTCCAGGATGTTGTAACAAGTGATTTTCACCATTTTTATGTTTTATTGACCAAATGATTAATCGTGAAAATAATTGCCAGATTAATCGATAATAAAATAATCGTTAGTCGCAGCCTTAGTTCAAGTTTCTCAAACGTGACGATCTGCTGTTTTTCATATACGACAGGTCTGAACATTTTAGTCAGACAAAACAAGCAATTTGAAGAAATTGTGAATACCATTTTTTTTTTAGTTTTTCAGTCAGACTAAACGACTAATTGATTAATCTGTAAAACAATCAGCAGATTAATTGCTAATGTAAATAATCGTTAGTTGCAGCCCTAATATTCATTAGTCATGATGATGGTAAATTGTGTGAAAATAACATCAGTGCTCCTCTCTATTGTTTTCCAGGTGTGCCTCAGTTAGAGATCATGTGTTGTTTTGGCTGTATGTCCGTTCTGGCCAATTACTTTGTCTTCATGACCTTCTTCCCTGCGTGTGTCTCGCTGGTCCTGGAGGTAAGAATGACACGTGACTTTCGGAAAGATTCTAGTCTGACAGGATGTGGAGGTGAGTTTCTGCATCTCAGTGCTCGTGTGTGTTTGTGTGTACAGCTGTCCAGGGAAAGTCGTGAAGGCCGTCCTATCTGGCAACTGAGCCACTTTGCCTGTGTGCTGGCTGAAGAAGAGGACAACAAGCCGAATCCTGTGACCCAGAGGGTTAAAATCATCATGGTGAGGAAACACATTCAGCTTTGTTAGAGGGCAGATTAAGAATATGTTTGAAAGTTGATTAGTCAAAGCATTATTCCTCTGGATCCACATCGGGCTAAAGGTGTTTTTCTGTGATGTCATCTCTCAGTCTCTGGGCCTGGCCTTGGTTCACGCTCACACTCGACTAGCAGCCGAGCGTTCGGGTCAGAACCGCACAGTGGAGGGACCCATAGAAAAGAGACTGGACTCTGGTGGCACCATGCGGCCTCTGCAGCTCTCGAGGTAAAATATGAAACAAGGAAGATTGTTCCTTCTGTAAATACTTTGCCTATTATTCCCGTTCATAACCCACTGATGAATAACTTTGTTCGTCTCTCTTCACCGTCTACCAGCATGGACCTGGAGCAGGTGATAACTCTCGGTCTAACCCTGCTCCTGGCTGTGAAGTATGTCTTCTTTGAGCAAACGGAGACAGAGTCTTCCCTGTCCCTCAAGAGTCCCATTATCAGCTCCCCTCCTACCCAGAAGCCCAGAGCAGCTGAGGACTGCTGCAGGAGGGAATTCCAAGCCCCGAAACCCCAAAAGACCATGAACAGTACCACAGCAACCAACCCTCCCTCCTCCCCAGCTGTGTCAGACTCCAAACGTTCCACTGAGGCTGACACGGCGTTCAGAGCGAAGGGTGAGACTTATAATTAGTCCTGCAAGTTTTAATAATGTCTGTACTCACTGCTTGTTTTGCTTAACTTGACCTTCGTCTCCCTCCAGCTTCCTCTACAACAGAGGTGGCACAACCTACAGCAGCCTCAGTGGAGAACGGCCCCTGTGTTTCATGTTTCGAGGAGTCTCTTGCTCCTTGTGTTCCTTTAAGTAGCTCTAATCCAGGGCCCCGGACGCTGGAGGAATGTATGACCATCCTCTCAGATCCTCAGGTAAATCACCAGAGCAGATTAAATCTTCCACAAAGCACAAAGTAACTTTTTGTATTTGTCCGAAGGTTTAACAAATCACCGGTTTGCTCTTGATGTTTTCCAGAGAGGAGCCAGTTTCCTCAGCGATGCAGAGGTGATGAACCTTGTCGCTTCCCGTAACATCCTGAACTATAAGCTGGAAGCTGTCCTGGAGACTCCAGAGAGGGGCGTGGCCATCAGGAGGGAAATGTTATCATCTAAGCTTCCTGTTGCCTCTGCCTTGACTTATCTGCCTTATAAGGACTACGACTATTCCAAGGTGCTGGCATCATGCATATCTGTAAACTGTGTAATCTTATTTATCATTTACAAAACATGGTACTTTATAAAATTACAACCATCACCTTGGCTGCAGTCTGTGTTGTCTAATCTTCTAGCAGATTCATTTACTCACATTTTTTTTACCAGATAAAATGTTTCTGTGTTCATGTTGCAGCTGAAGCAGGGTGTTTTTGTTCTCTTGTCCCGCAGGTGATGGGTACTTGCTGTGAGAATGTCATCGGCTACATGCCGGTGCCAGTAGGAGTGGCTGGTCCTCTTCTGTTGGATGAGAAGCAGTTTCACATTCCTATGGCGACCACAGAGGGCTGCCTGGTAGCCAGCACGAACAGAGGATGCAGGGCGCTCTCTGTAAGTGAGGAATACCAACCATGTTATTCAACTTATCTGCTCTGTAAATCACTTGCCCTTTGTTCCCCTTTGAGAGAAAATTAGAAATTTATATTTTAAATTCTTTCATGATGGCGCCCCGTAGTTTTACATTACATCATCCGTTTACGTAGCTGGAGTCCTTATTTCAATACAGCAAATCAAATCTTGCATAAAGTGATAACATGTTGTCACACTACAGCTGTCTGAGACAAAAAGCATTTCTGATACTTCATTCTAACAATAGAAAACTATTAATAATACATGTAAAAAAACATGTTGACATTATTTTTGACTGCAAAGAGGGATGATTAAATGGGATTTCAGACTTTATGGGTGTGTTTCTGTGTGTGTGCTGTGCTGACTCTGTTTTCCTTCCTGTCTAGCTGAGCGGGGGATGCCGCAGCAGGATCCTAGCTGACAGTATGACCCGGGGTCCTGTGGTGAGGCTGCCCTCAGCGTGCCGGGCTGCAGAGGTCAAAGTCTGGCTCGAGACCTCCGACGGTTTCAGCACGATCAAAGAGGCCTTCGAACAGACCAGCAGGTCAGTAGAAACACTGCGGCTAAAAAAAAAAACATTACTAGCACGATTAAAGATATCACATTTTTTCTGTAGTCACAGCTATGAAATGTTCTTGTTCGTACTGGAGGATGCACAGTTCTTAAATTAGTATTTGCACTTGCTAGGTTTGCTCGTCTGGAGAAGCTGATGGTTGGCTTAGCTGGGAGGAACTTGTACATTCGCTTCCAGTCTCAGACAGGAGACGCCATGGGCATGAACATGCTGTCCAAGGTATGACCAAATCTCACACGTCAATGCAACGTTTGTTCTTATCTTTAGTCAGTCAGTAGGCCTTTAAAATAGACAGACAGATGACAGGAAGTGAGAGAGAGATGCAACAAAGGTCCCAGCCAGACCTGAATCAGGGACGTGATGTTTTTTTGTACGTCAGTAAAAACTGAAGACTGTGCTGTCTTTTCCCAGGGGAGCGAGCAGGCTCTGCACAGGCTCAAGCAGCAGTATCCAGAAATAGAGGTGCTGTCTGTCAGCGGCAACTACTGCACTGACAAGAAGTCTGCTGCCATCAACTGGATCTTGGGCCGGGGCAAGTCTGCTGTGTGTGAGGCCACCATCCCTGCCAAGGTGGTCAGCGAGGTAAAGAAATTAAATACTCCTCTGTTAGCATTTTAAGTTGTAACTCACCATCATAAATCACCCAGGAACCAAGTCACCAGTTTATCTATTATCTATTTCTTACTAAAACAAACATGTCTCTGCAGGTGCTGAAGAGCAGTACAGCTGCTCTGGTGGAGCTGAACATCAACAAGAACTTGGTGGGCTCGGCCATGGCGGGCAGTATCGGGGGCTTTAATGCTCATGCTGCCAACATTGTAGCAGCCATCTACATCGCCTGCGGACAGGTAATTAATCACTCAGATCATTTGAACCTTAAATTACTGAATTTTATATACAGTTTGGCAAAGATTACAGGCGACTGAAAAACAGCACATATTTTGATTAAGGCTGCAAATAGTGATTATTTTCATTATTGAATGATCTGTAGATTATTTTCTCAGTTAGTTGTTTGGTCTATAAAATTCAGAAAATGGTGAAAAATGTCGAGCCTGAGGTGACGTCCTCAAATGTCTTCTTTTGTCCCGACCAACAGTCCACAACCCAAAGACGTTCAGTTTATTATCACAGAACCAGAAAAATATTTACAATTAATAAGCTAGAACAAGAGAATTGTTTCACTTCTTAAAAATGACTCAAAATGATTCATTCATAATAAAACAAATAATCAAAAACACATTTTCTGTCGATTGACTAATTGTTGTAGCACTAATTTTGATTAGATACTTAAAATAATGAATGATAGGAATGTACTGCTTTCCAAAATGTGTCACAGATTAAAAATGATCAGTATGACAACCTGAAATAAATTATGGATCATGTATTGACAGGAACAAATGTTCCTCGAGAGATGGATTCAGTTTTCAAACAAGGAGACTTGCTGTTAGATTTAAAAGACAAACATGGAGTCAAAGTCACAGATGAAGATTTATTAATCATTGATATTGCTGTATTGCATTTCAGGACCCGGCTCAGACAGTCGGGAGCTCCAACTGTATCACTCAGATGGAGCCTGCCGGTCCAGACGGGGAGGACCTGTACATCAGCTGCACTATGCCCTCCATAGAGCTGGGCACTGTGGGAGGAGGCACCAACCTGCCGCCACAGCAGGCCTGTCTGCAGGTACTGTCACCTGTACTGAATATCAGTTTACTAAGTTACACATCAACAATATACTTGTTTTTCAGTTTCTTCTCTCAACTTCCTTTCATGAGGACTTAATTTTCTGAAAAATTAGAAGTTTTTGTGACTGCACAAGGAAATTCAGCTGTTCGGGTCAGAAAGTGCTGCTGCGGCATAATACAGTGTGTGGCATGCGTAGAAATAAGGAAGTATTAGTATAGTGTACACTTTCATGTCAAGTCAATTTATTTATCGAGCACATTTAAAAACAACATGGGGGGGCTTGACCCTGCTGTGACTGCAGGATGTATCAGAAGGCAGCTGCTAAATAAGGAAACTTGCTGGACTTGCATCATCTGCTGAGATGTGTATTCCATGACAACATAATGAATGTGAAAGATTAAAGAATAGCTTGCTGGGAACCAGGAACACACTGGAAAATGATTTGTCCCTCTCTGGTTATTCATTTCTCAAGGTGTTCCATTAATATAAAACCTTCACATTAAATATCCATGTTTCTGTAGATGCTTGGTGTCCAAGGTACCAGCCCACACCAGCCCGGCGAGAACGCCCGTCAGCTGGCCCGGGTGGTTTGTGCCACCGTCCTGGCGGGAGAGCTCTCCCTGATGGCGGCTCTAGCTGCTGGACACCTCGTTAAGAGCCACATGATCCACAACAGGTCAGATATGTCACTCACTCCACTCTTTGTCGCCTGTGAATGTTGTCCCACTGAGTGCTGACTTTGCTCCGTTTCTCTCTCTTCTAGATCTAAAACAAACTTAGCACAAACACCTTCGTCGACGTCAGAAAGCTGCGTGACATAAAACGTTGCCGCTCCGTCCTGGGAGTCAGCCAGAGTGAACGAAACACTTCAGATACCAGCAGAAAACTTTGCTGAGAGGACCGAAGCGTTTCTTAATGAAGGAAGTGCTGCGGGTCGAGGAAATCCAAAAACATTAAGAGACTGTTAAAGCAGACTTAACACGTGCTGAAGGCCTCGACCAAATGTGTGCTTACTTAGTGTGTCGCCCGACTGATTGCAAAAAGACTTTTGAGTTGAGATGTTATGTTGCAGTTACTTATTTGTGCCATTTGTCTGCATCTGAACGTTGCACTAATGTGACAAGTTGACTTACCACATTGTGAGGAAGGCCACAACTGTGCATCACTGATGGCGTTTGGATTGGTTGAATCCACCACGCTGCATAAAGAACGCGTCATTCTGTGCCTCTAAAAGCAAAGATCTTTTGACAGCTGAAACATTTCTGTGTGAAATCAGTTTTTGCACTTGCCAAAGGGTTTGCTTGAGACAGCGCTGTTACTGTAACGTGACATTTGTTCAAGTTTAAAATGCCAACTTTCTGCCTGAATGTATGTTGTACGATATCAGTGTTCTAGGATATCTCTTGCACAACCTTTCCTGAACTGGGGTGCTGCTGTATACTGTAGAGCAAGTGTACCCAAAAAAAGCAGCTGCCATCAAAGGTTTCTGCCACAAAGTGGTTTGTTCTGACTCTGAATAACCAACTAGACAAATTGTTAAGAGGCAGGATGATTCTTTGTGTCAAGGCCAATAGAAAAACTGGAAAATCAAAGCCATATAATCTAACTTAATGAGATTTATGGTGCACTATTATATGTACAGATGGAATATGGGTTTAATGCATCTCTGATCACTGAGCAGAGATACTGCAGGGCCTTGAATCATCACTTTTGCAAAGCAGTGAAGCTCAGAACTGGCCTTACATGTCTCTGAGAAGCTGAGTCTTCGCATGTTCTACGATACATTTTTAAGCTATTTAACATCAAGATTGTACTGTTTTATTTAAAAAAAAATAAAACACTGTTTCTTCTTAACAATGTCTCACTTATCTTATTTACAGCACGAAGAAATGGCTCCAAACAAACCTGGAGGATAAACTTATTTATTTCACTTTTAAAACAGGGCAGGAGAGGTGCCACCTTGTCACAGTACATTTATAAGTTGATCCCACAGCATTAGTATGAACAAATTATTTACAAAATAACGTATTTCTAATTACATTCAGTTTCAACAACTTGCTAAACTTGTATTAGAAATGTCTGCTTTAGGCGAAGGGGCTTCAGCCTGGTGTCGTTCCATTTAGCTGAGAGGCGGAGTATCACTTTGTCTCTCATCCACATCATTTACAGTAGATACAAGCTCTGATTCCATCAAAGGCTTTCAGAGCGAAGCCTGATAAAATAGCTACACATCTATCATTGATTTGACCAAAGAAAACATTTTTTGTGCTGTCTACAGGTGGAAATAGTACTAAAAAAAAAAAGTCAGGCAGAGGTACTGATGCTCTAGTTTGAATCAAATGAGAATAATCTGCAAAATTATGAAGGTGATGAAAACAAACTGAATTGTGTCTGCTCTAAAAACCTCCTCTTAGCCCGTATCAACTGCAAAACTGCAAAGTCCAGAGTTACTGTTTTACTTTAAAAAAAAGCATTTAAAAATGTACAAGGAGGAGTAAATAAAACAGCTAATAAAGAATTATAAGTAAACTGTTACTGTAAAATCAAGTGAAGCACTTAACCAGAGTAGATCCTTATTGAACTCTGGACTTTGCAGCCCTGCACATGTATTAGCAACTTTTTTTAAGACAGAAAACACCTGACTCGACCAAATTAACAGAACAGTTTAAATACTGTGACTGTCAGTACACATGTAGCACGTGTAAAGAATAGAAGAAGAAATACTGACAGAAAGGTTGGGGTTGTAATGCTTATACTGAAATTAAATTGAAATGAATCTGATTTAATACTGGTAAAAATATCCTGCCAGTCCTCTGTGGGAAAACCAAATACACAGATGAAATATCATTTATAAAGATACATTTTAAAATGACTCCAAAAGGAGAAAAGACAGTAAGGGGAGCATAGCCACGAGGCACTTCTCTAGTGATTTAATAGGTGCACTAACAGCACCCTTCATCCCATCTGATCTGAAACTATATTTTCCTCTATCACTAAGGCATTTGGGCTCGACTTAGAACTTCTTAAATGTTAGTGACGCTATTTACAGTTTATTAAACATTCAAAACGTGCTGTGACGCTACAACACATTTAAAAAAAGGACACAGTTATAAAGCCAAGCAGATAATGTACATGAACTATCTTTTGTACATTAAATATATGACTCGTCCCGCCATCAGCACCAACAGGAGGTGTTTTCATGAGAGAGACAAAAGTCAAAATGGTCAAGTCTTATATCATTGGGGTCATGGGTTGACATGACGGCCCTCTGGACTTTATACAAATAAGATAATAATCATCTTAATTATTTTTACTAGCAAAAATTAGCAGCTTCAAAGAATGCTGGGGAATTATTAATTATGAAAAAAATCAACACAAAATAGGAACTATAAATGGCAAGAAGAAAATAGTTCAGTCTATTAGCGAAGAGTTTTTTTGCCTATCTTTTTTTTTTTTTTTTTTTACAAACTTCTTATAGAACATACGTACATTTATATATTAATATATCTGCCAGAAAAGAGACACAACCTGGTGCGCTGGCTGCTCTAAGTCGGCCTTCTACAGGAGCAAGAAAGAAACCGTGGCATTACGAGCGGCTGAAAGGGAGGGAAAGTGACACGTCGGCCCACTGCTGAGCGCGTTCATCAGGATACTAATAAAAACTCTTCTTTAGGTTTCTATTATAATACTATATCTACTATAATACTCAAAATAGTGTAATATTTTATCATTTATCAATTTCATATGAATGTATCAGAGAAGTGAAGGGTTCTCTGACAAGTGTTTAAATGCAGCCAACAGAGGGCGCCATTATGGCCCCCCCCTCCCTTTCTGGAACTAACCTGTAGCTAAGAAAAGAAAAAAAAAAATCACTTGAGGAAGTTGACTGGTCACGGCGGCGGAGCAGCTGTCGTTCTGCAGACAGCGAGTCCTCAAAGCTTCGCGTGCAGTTCTGCTCTTGCGCACTAGAAAAGATGGAGACATGTCATGTTGTCATTTCAGAGATTCAGAGGTGACGGGATGAAAAACATAAAAACAGATTAGTAAACTCCTGTGTTACCTGTGAGCCTCAGAATAAGATGGGTTTGCCAGCAGTTTTCTCCTGGACGTAGGAGGTGAAGCGCTTGAGGAACTTGGGGTACTCCCTCTTAGCCACGGCCCTGAGCACGGAGGCAGGAGCCCAGCCTCCAGGATTCACTGCACACAAACATAATATACGTCATATTTTGTCAAAAAAGCTTGACACAGTGTGTCGTTACAAGGCCAACATCACATAGATGTATCACATATGCCCTAAAACATGAGTGTAGTGTTGGTATAAACAGGGTTTCTGCAGTGTTCACCAAATAAAATTTAAGATCTTTTTAAGACCACAATGGATGCAATTTAGTGTCTTTTTTATGATAATACTGGTCAAAGAATGGCAGAAAACCAGTAGAGACAATGAGGCCTACAACTATTTATTAAGTACATGAAATTATTGAGATTTATATCACATGTTTGTCAGACCTTCCCGGCTGTATATAACAATAATTCCTAGTGATATAATGAACAAACCTGAACAAGTGGCAGAAATTAAAGAATGGATTACCAATTAAAAATAATAAATGTAAGTTTTTACTACTATTACACTTCAGTTTACTTTTCAGCTGATGAGACTGTAATTTTTTTAAAGCCTGTTTTATTTTTCAGTGGAACTTGTTTCACTGCCAGTGTTTCCTTCTTCAGTTCAGGTTTTGTTTTCAATGCCAAATCTTATTTTCGATGCCAAAATGTAACTGTCGCTGTTCTGGCCTCATACTGTAGCTGCAGTAGTGACTGTGTTTGCTGCAGGTCTGATGCTGCTGACTGAAACTCCACAAAAAAAGGATTAAACAGCTTCCTGCAGCACGATCCACTGTTGCACCAGTCTCACTTGTAGTTTATAAATGTAAAACGTCTCCCAACAGCCCGAACACATACAAAAAAAAACACGTTACTGTCAACAGCAGGAAAGAGAAAATATTGAAGACTTTAATACCTTCTGAGGCCTTATTGGCGGTTGGGCAGGTTAAGGCGTTTCAAGACCTGCAGACACCCTGATAAAAATTCAATTTCAGGCACTGAAATAGATGTTGTAAATAAAAAAGCCTTAAATAATGAATCCAGACTACACAGAGACACTCTGAGGAAGGCAAGAAGAGTGTGCTGTTATGTGTTGGTTTCTTTTTGTAATGCACTAACCCACATTTATCAAAGTCTTTTTATTTTGTACCATCCACTTGAGTGCCTGGAATCGGATTTTTATTGATTTTTAAGAGCATATTTTTAGTCCTCTTTAAATGTCTTTTCCTCTCTGTAAGCACTGGTGTTTGTAGGGAACCCCAGAAGTGCTCCTGTTTGTACTTTCATATCAGTTTACGCCAGCTTGATCATAACATGAACTGAAGCCCAAAGCTTGATGGACACACACCATTGGCGACGTAGGTGATTTTACACAGGATGTTGTCCCTGCTGATCTCTTTATCTCCCTCTGGAGGGCTGACCAGGGTCTGACAGATCATGGCGATGTTGATTTTGGCACGGACACACTTGTTGGTCGGCTGTGGGACGACAGGACAGAAAAGCAGCAACATTATTAATATAAAGTTCTTACTCAAGAGTCTGAAACCTTAAAAAAAAAAAAAAAGAAGAGGTGAACGGACTTGACGGCTCACCTGTGCGTCCTCGTGATCCACAGAGAAATTGCAGACCAGCCAGGTGTCTGGGTCATTCTCGTTGTTGGCCAAGATCTTTCGCATGGCAGACAGGTAGAGCACATCCCTCTGAGACGCAGGCCACACCCGCTGCAACACACGTAATATAAACATCACATAAAAGGTGATTAGAAACGAGCAGATCCTCGGTCATCATTCTGTCTACAACCATATTGAGTCTTGTAGCTCTTACCTTGTGTGTTTGATATGTAATTACTGCGTTGTCCGACAACTTCTCCACAACATTGAAGTTTTCAATGGTGGCTGAAAGAGGCAGAAACATGATTATTACTATGAAGTTGTCTTAACTGTAAGAAATTGCCCTAAACTGGTGTTGATATAGAGTTAGAGGACCTACTCTCCCAGTCGTTGCGGTAGGCAGTGTCCCAAAAGTAGTGACAGACCTCGTGACCGGTCACCCCCTTTACTGAATGTGTGGCCTTCAGAGGGTCCAAAACGATCCCGTTTTCTTCCACCTCTCTCCTGTACACCTGCACACACACAGTTCATAATCACATTTTCTAATGAGGTACTTTTACAAAATGTCTTTGCCTTTGGTCCAATTATACATTCCAGATAAATGTGGTGTAAGAATCAATTCAATTCACTTGAGATTTCTAAAATGATCTCACAATTTACTGCTAAATTATTGCATATAAATGTGCTCTAATCCCTTAAAAAATGATTTAACCTTTATTTAACCAGGAGAGCCTTACTAAGATTAAGAATCTCCTTTTCAAGAATTACAATAACCTGACTCATATTTTTTCAGATCCTCCTCCCCGTACCTTCATCTCTCCCTCCTCTACAACCAGCTGCCAGTTGGCATCTCCACCAACATCCTGCAAGGAGTAGGTCATGTGATTCTGCACCATCTCCTCCACCTGTAACACAAGGCCAGGGACAGAAAGAGGAGGCGATATTGATTATGTGATGATAACTATGTCAGCATGGCATAACGGAGTGAATGTGTGCAGAGAAAAGGACAGAGACAACAAAACTGCTTTATATTCTGCTTCTATAGTACGCAGGCACCAGTGTTCATTTATACAACAAAAACTATGATGAAAAATATGCGTTAAAGACCTTTTTTCCACCACGATAAGGAGACTTAAGTGATTACTGGTTTAATGCAAAGTCATATTCAACGACCTGCATGCATCTGCACGCTCCCATCACCGCTTCTTTAAAGTTAATTAGCTGATTGATTAGCTTGACCTGTTGCACTAATAAGCAGCATCTTGTATTACAGGAACGTTACGTCACTGCCAGTAATGTTGGCAGATGTTACCGGTACATAAATTACACAACAACATGCATCTACAACCACAATAAAAATTTGATGAGAAGCAACAAAACACAGCTTGATAAAATATGAAAACATGCAGGCCAGCACCTGACATTTGTGAAAAGGTAACTTTAATGTTTAATCATCAAGGGCTGTTTATGTAACATTGTAATGTTACTTTACAGCGAGTGAGCAGCTCTGTAAAAAAAAAACTGGATTTACTGGGGAGGACGAGTCTGCTGTGTGTGTGTGATCCTACAGTCCAGTATTAATCAAGTAAACTTTACCCCTGACCTTGTGAATAACACCTGTAACCATGGTTACTGTCAAAGATAGTTCTTTGAAGTCATAAAACTAAAAATTTCACTGACAAAAATGTTTTGTTGACTAAAACTAGCAAAAGTCAAATGACTGAAACGTGGCTAAAACTCATCAAAAGATTAAAACTAAATCAAAATCAGGAGCCAAAATGAACTTTGGAGAACACAACTGGTTACAGAACAGGCCTGGTAGCACATCTCTAAACATGCTATCATTAGTTCACACACAGATATAAAGGAAGCTAAGCTCCTTATAAAGGAGTTAGAGGGACCTCCATCATATTCCTGATTATGCAGTGGTGCAAACACAGTGTTTAATTAATGCAGGTGAAACATAGGAAAGGAAAGATGACTGGCTGGGGATTTGCATTGAGTTACCTCTGCGCTGAATCTGTGGACTTCCTGAGGAGGAGCCCTGACTATCAGAGCAGGGGAGGACTGACTATGAGGCTACAGGAGAGATGATGAGATGATGGGATGATGGACAAAAAAAAAAAGATGGGGGGAAAAAAAGAGACAAATGTTAAAAGGTTGTGAGATGTAAAAATCAAAAGAAGTGTGAAATGAGAAGGAACAGGAAGAAATGGAGATGGAAATGATGAAAGTAGCTTGCAGGTGTGTACAGCTGCAGTGAGTGAAGGGTTGGACTACCTTGTCAGAGAATCTGTGTGTGCCAGTGCTGGAATAGACGTCTCCAGGAGGAACTGGACTGGATCTCTGGATTCTCGTCTTCTCAGTTTGAGACTGGACAGAAAAAAACAACAACACACAACTTACATTAAAAACATAACCAAAAAGAATTTTATTTCCTTTTTGAAAAAATATACTACCTCCTAGAGCTGCAACGATTAGTACTGTGATAATTGGTTCATCATTTTTAGTCATTTTTTTAAGCAAAATGAGCTGGTTTCAGCTTCTCAAATGTGAAGATTTAATGCTTATATTTGATGTACATGATAGTAAATCTGAATTTCTTTGGGTTTTGAACTGTTAGCTGGAATAAACATGTTCTGACATTTTATAGACCAATCGTTTAATCGATAAAACAGATGAATGAATAATGAAAATAATTTGTATCTCTTACCTGTTCTTCTATTTTGTCTTGTCTGTCAAGAGCAGCTTCAACTGCATCGAAAAACTCATCCTCATTAATGAGGCTGTTCGGACCCTCCTGCCAATCAAGTGGAGAGGGAACGTTACTTCAAAAGTTCAGACACAATCTGAAATTTATGTTGCTTTACGGAAGAATTTCACAATTACTTTACCTCATAATCTGGACCTCCGAAGTGAGACTTTTTTTTCAACTCATTTATGGCTGATTTATAGCCTTCCTCTATTCTTCGCCTCTTCTCCATCTCCTACACACACAAAAATCCAGTGAACAACCACAATTGTGGAGAGGAAGTTGGAAAGATATGTGATTTGTTGTTTTTGTTTCCCCGGATACATATATGTAACACACACTTTCTTTTGTGAAGAAGTCTCTCTTATAATGTAGAAAACTGTAGAGTAAATAGATGGAAAATGACTCGTGATATAAATCATACACACCTTATCCAGTCTCTTTTGCCAGCTGTCTTCTCTCTTCACCATGAGGTCGATACAGTGGGACAGAGTGGCCAGGATCCCGGCTGTGGTGGCCTTAAATGTGATGGCCTCACCCTTAAAGTCTATGCCATTAATTCCCTTGGGACTCAAAGACTGGAACACTGCAAGAAGAGCACAGGGACTAAAGCAAATGCTACTTACAGTATAACAAACATTAAATCTGTACGCATGTAACTAAAGTGCTGGGTCAAGTCTTAACGTTCTCTAATTTTCCTATTTTTTAAATCATCTTACTATGACAAAGTGGTCCAACATGAACGCATTTTCTGCCGAGGTTGGAACATTTTTTTGTTATTTCACATGACATTTCTTTTTGTGTGAGCTCTTTTCGCTGGTTTGGAGTTGGAAAAAGGTGATTGAGCAAGAAGATTTAATAATATTTGAAGTGAAATCGTTGACAGTTGTTTGGTTGTTTTCTTATGTTGCCAGACCACTGTCAACCAAAGCTGATCAAACCACACCCACAGTCTTGATGAAGCAGCGTTAAATTCTAAATAAACTCTTCATTTTTTCCCCCAGTTTTACTTTGATGTTGCTTATTTAGACATGAATATTTAAGGCTGTAGAGAAATACTTTGAAACCACGTTTTCAGGGGCTTTAAGTAAGAATTCTGCATGACTTACATTTTTCTTTGCTGCCATTGTTGTTGTGCAAAAACTCTCCATCTGTCCGGGTGTTGGGGAAGTCATCCTCATCATCCTCAACGACTGTAAAAAAAACAGAAAAGTAAGACTCAGGGAGGAAAGACAAACATAAAAACACCAAACAGGTAGTCACCACACACAAGCCTTTTCTTTTAGGACCCTACTGAAAGTCATTCAGGGTTGCAGGGCAGGGAAGCAAGCGCCTAATGTCCCATTCACAACTTAAGCTACAGCACAGCACGCCATCAGACTGACAGAACTCCGCTGTGCTAGACAAGATGACAATGGTCTGGTTTCATCTTCAGAATGGAGAGAGGTTGAGAGAGAAAGAGGGAGAGAGCGAGGAGCGGAGAGAGGGAGGTGAGGAGAACAAAAGCAGGGCTTCATTCACTGCGGTCATCCGCAGGCGCCCAGTGCAGGCTGCCATGAGCAAATGTTCAGCCAGCCAAGATGGGGTGAGGGTGAGGGGGCTCGTAGAATGACTGCTTTCTGAGTCACAACACACACAAACACATTCCTTTCAAGACTCAGTACATGTTTATCCTAAGCTACAAATATTTTCACAATCTTTATATAGAACATGCTAGCTAAAGATTTTCTTAGTCTTGTCTTGTAAGAAGTTTTTTGTAAGCGATTGCCAGTTTTTGTTTCCCAGAATTCACAAATTCTAAATTTTTAACTTCTATTCCAATATTCAACTACCAGTCTGTCTACACATTGGTACAATTAATGCAGTAATGCAGAAACAAAGGAATGCACTAGGGCTGTAACAATTAGTCGACTGACAGAAAATTATTATTTTGATAATCGATGAATCATTTTGAGTCATTTTTTAAGAAATGTCCAAATTCTCTGATTCCAGCTTCTCAAATGTGAATATTTTCTGGTTTGTTTAGTCTTCTGTGATAGTAAACTGAATATCTCTGGGTTGTGGACTGTTGGTCAGGACAAAAGAAGACATTTTTGGTTGCATCATGTAACTTGGGAAACAGTGATTGTCATTTTTTCACCATTTTCTGCCATTTTACAGGTCAAATGACTAATTGATTAATCAAGAAAATAAATGAAGGATTAATGGATAATGAAAATAATAGTTGGCAGCCCATGAATGCACAGATGACAACAAGAATACATAAAGAGGATTAATTTTGCAACAGAAAATCATGACTTTCTGTCTAAAATCCACCCCTGAAAACACAAAAAAAATTCTGGTGATTAGAGCGTAGCAGGTTCTTACTTTTGTCTCTCTGCAGCTCATCTTTGGACACGCCGTCTGCACAGCTATCAAAGTATTTCTGAAGCGTGTCCACCTGCCTGCACAAGATATCTCTGAAGGTCTCCATCTCTGCCAGCTTCTCTCTCAGGCTGTGGCCCTTCTAAGGAAACAATAAAAGTGTGGTTGGCTTGTGTTTATTTTCCATAGACCACTATTCAACCATCCCAGTACACGTGTGACAAAATTAAAAGCTTGTAAAAACGTGTGCAAACATCCACCCAACCTTCATATGTGCAGAAACAAAACTAGTGCCAATGTCCTCTGCAAAAGTAAACATTAACCAGAAATCTCACCTTGAAGGAGGATGTGGAGGTGGCGGAGTAGCCGCTGGTGGCTGATGTGAGAGACAGCATGGAGCCATGTCTCCGCAGACTGGACTCTGAGCCATACCCAGAATCGGCCTGTAGGAAAACCCACAGGTGTGGGGACAAACAGACAAGGCAAAGAGGAAACAAGTCAGTGATGTTGTCACAAAGTAGCCTAGCTTAATGAAACACATTATAATATTCATTAAATTTAATTAAAACAAAAGACTATGCATGAGAAAAAGAGTTACACTGCAATAAAAACAAAACACAACTCATGAGCTACATGTATATATTGGGCAGACTTTAAAATCTGTCTTTTGTGAGTCCTATAACTTCATGAAAGTATAATATATATAATATAGAATTGCTGGAGTAACTTTTTAATTTAATTGTGAGCCATGTCCATTTCATTCATCTTCATTTTCGGCTTTGTTTTAACATAATATCAAAATCTTAAAGATAATTTATCCTCTTTCTATTCAGTACAACAAACTATGAATTTACATTTTTTTAAATGATTTTTTGTGTGATATCCAAATGCGTTTACACAAGGTCGACTGATGAATTTCTACTGCAAATTACAAAAACTGCTTTAAAGAAAGCCTTTGTAATAATATCTTTAATGCTCTGATCAAACATTTTGACAGGATACAGCAGCACAACATGACACTTATTCAGCGACCACGGCAACACAAATGAAACAGCAGCTGGCTTCCTGTAAACCTGAGTAGTTCCCCTTTCCTCTTACATAACAGCCTGGCCCTCAAAATAGATGGTCGTAGACAGCGGAGAGGAAGGGTTGGTGGAAAGGAGAAGCGGGGATGTGTTTCCCTTTAAGAGACAATTCCATTTTTTTACCACCAAGGGGCAGTAAAGGTAAGCACACGTGACTAGCATTTGTAAGAGCCTGGGGTAACTGTCGGTCAACGACCAGGAGTAACTCGGCCTGTGTTCACATGGATTTGAGTCACTGCTGCTTGCCCTTTAGCCAACATACTGCTATCCCACTGACTTCATCAGCACAGATAGCACTATCTAACAGTCTGCATGAGGGCTGCTTAATCTGTTTGATGACAGAAAAAAATCCAAGCAAGCAGAGGTTTTGTTGCAGCTATAGTATTTGATAAAATCACAAAATAAAACAGTAACATTTATCAGCTGCCGGCTCTCCTGTCAACAATCTCAACTGTAAAGTAATACCAACACACATGCACATAAACATACACACACACACACACAGCATGTTTTAAGCTGCATGCAGAAGGGCAAATACTGATAATAGGAGACATAATGCTGGTGGATGATAAAAAGCTGCCCTAAACAGAAACAAACTTGTCAAAGTCAAAAAGCTGTTTTTTAGTGATAAAAGAAAAAAAAATATGATCAAATCGCCATAAAAGACAACGCCTTTTACGTCATGTGCATGCAAAATATACAACAAGCTTACTTAAGTGGAGATAGTATCCTAGAAACAAGTGTTGTTTTTAGATGTTTCACTTTGAGGAAGTGTTAGCTGTGGTGTGTTGTGTTTCCCTGGAGACGCAGGGCTGCTGAGCGCTGTGAGTAATGTGGGTTTGAAAGGGAAGCGGGGCTTCTAGGAAGTTTTCAGCAGTGACTCATTGTGGGTGGGATGGTGGCCGGGATGTGTATGCACTCCTTCCTGCTCTGTGTGAGTCATGGAGGCTCCCTCCATGGGAAGGGGGGCAGGGGGGGATTCCCAAACTGAGGACCACGAGTGAGAAGCATGTGTTTTGAAACACAGGCTGAAGGTGTGGTGACTGCTTTTTCCTCATGTCAGACATATTCACAGCTATGGCTCCACTCTGGATTATGTCTCAGATTACAGCTTCAGTCAGTATATAAAAACATTTTTTGATGTTTTTTGATGCACTCAGAAATAACATGGGATTCTTTTCAGAAACAATGCCAAACATTATTTATATATGTGATGGTTGGATAGTCTGTATATATGAGCATAAACATTTTGGTGGTCTAGGACGCACCGGTAGTTTCCTGGTTAAGATGCATACAACATAACCGCAATGTTTGTGGGTTGATTCTGGCTGCAGATCTTTGTCCCCCCCCTTCTCTACCCATTTTCTGTCTCTCTGCAAAAATGCCAAAAAATAATCTAAAAAGATTTTCCCTGCCTCCATTGTCTTCTATTCTGTGGTAAACATTAGGAATTACAACCTGCTTCCTCTGTCCTTCACTCTGACTGAAAACAATGGGTGCCACCACTTTTGTTCTCCCTGCACTGCAAGGCTTTTCACACAGCACTTAAAGGTTGAACTTGTATTTCAGCCCTGCCTGAATTCACATTGCACTGATATTGTAGGCAAACAACAAAGCAAGAAAGCCCTCACTATAATCCAGGACTAGCTGACTCTCCTCTAGCACAGGTTAATGTCAACCTTTCAGGGTTATCCCCAGGGTTATCTTTTGGCTGTGCTTTCTCAGAAAGTCTTGTAACCTTTTTCAGAGTTACCCATGTGTTAAATGTCTGTGTGTGAAAAAGAATTACACTTACCCTGAGCCAACTGTTAGTGCAAAGGTTGAGATAACTTTCAGCTAAGCGTGCCCTGTGTTAAAAGCCTCTACACGAGTCACGCACCAACAGTGAGCCAGCTAGGATTTAACTATCCACACAACCTACATAATTGTGCAAAAGTCTACAGTATGTGTGCATATTGTATATGCACTTTTTGTTGACTAAGTAAACACAGGTGCACAGGTTAACACAAACACACACACTTGCTATTACAATGTACAGCACGCAAGTCATGTGCAGCACTCAGCAGGTCCTAAAGTATATAAAGACTTGTTCACAAACGCACCAGTGGTGGAGGGATGATTATTGTTCCCTGGATTCCTCCCTTCTCCCTCCTTCCTTCTCTGATACTCTGATAGAAACACACACGCATACAATAAACACACACACATTCACAAATGCAAACTTGCAGATATAGATTATACTTATTTGTTACAAATGTGACAAGGATTTGGTTTCTTTTTGGCACCTTTTCGGATGTGTTAAGAGTGAGCGCGACTTACCCTGTGCAGCTCAATGGAGTCAATCCACTTGTGTCTGTGTTCTGGGTCTTGTGCTCTTAGGTACCACACGCTGTCGTTTACACTTATGTCCAGCCGGCACTCGTCAAACTCATGAGGCTAAAAAAAAAAAAAAAAAGAAAAGAAAAAGGAGAAAACAGGAAGTTAATGTGAGATGTGTGATTGAGATATCACACATTACTATCCGACGTCTTATAGTGTTTAGGTACTCAAGGCTTCTGTGAAATGACTCCGATATCTGTCATAAATTTCTTAGCTTGCTGTCATGTTCTTTTCATAGCAAGAGGAGAAGCAAATCTCTTTACTGTGCAGGGAGGGCAGAGAGAGGCATATGTGAGGGGTGGCCATCCTTGTAAATAGCTATTAAAATGACACTGAAACAGCAAAGTGCTAATCTCTCTCTTGAGTGTTACATGGTGGGCGACAATCTGTTCCCGAGTTGGCTTTGACAACTGGAAACACGGTAATCCACCACAGTCACAGCGATATAATTTAATTGAATGTCATCCATGTAGGTCTATCTACAGATCTCACAAGGATAGAAGACAAAGAAGAATGTGTGAGAGGCACACCAGCTTCCATTTTCAGGCACTGTCCCATAGGAGGCGAAGTGGCAGATAACTGGCCTTTTAAGGCAACTTGCAGGACAGAGCATATTCTTAATAGCTCTCCAGAGTACTGTCAGTGCTGTAAAACTGCTGCGCTGGCATGGCCAGCAACCAGAGGCTGGGTGTGTGTTTGAAGGTGTGTGCGCTATAAAGAGTGGTGGTGACACAAATGGTATCAACATGCGTAGTATTTACCAAATGCATCAGGCGTTCTAAAAAGGGACACCTCTGCAGTGAGCCCCACCGCTAAATCACTCTCAAGGTCTAATCACAGAGAGAGAACAGGCTGATATATGAGTGAGAGTCTGGCTTGTTCGAGCGAAGCTGAGGACAAAGGAGCACTGAGAATTGGAAAAGACTGAATGAGCAGAAATGCCAGAGACTGCAGTGTAACTGTAAGCAAAAGAGAAACCACATCAGAGAAGAGACCTCTACATTCCTACGTTGGCCGCAATACATTAAACACATCTGGGATCCCTGTATTAGTATATTCGTATTGCACAATAAGTGCAATCATTTACTGTGAAGGGCCACGAGTCTGCAACATCGTCAGAGAGAAAGAATCAGGAACTGAAATTAACAACCGTAGTGTTGTTTAGTTTATTCATTTATTGATTCTTTGAGTTAATGAATCAATAGGGTGTTGTGAGGGTAAGTATTGTAATTACACTTTATTGATTCTTCCTGTTTACCAACTCTATATAATCTATAAAAGATTAACACTATTTAAAAATGTTATATTCACTGAGACAAGCTATATCAAAACAGGCACACATAATCATTACCAGCTGCAATCTGGCAATCGAATATCACCCAATGAATGCAAGTGGCCCGAGACAACGTGAGCCCAAACCATTACTGAAGATTGTATTACTTCTGTGAGTTGGCAGTGAGTAATAAAATGGCACAATATGGTGTCTTTTAACAGGTTTCAGTGGAGGAGTGAGACTTGGCTGTGTTGCCTGACACCTGGACAGCAGTGAGGCCAAGACCAGATGCTCAGTGTCAATAATGCACAACATGAGTCTGGATGCTGAAAGTGCTCCAACTCAGATGCTGGTTTACAAATGAAAAAAGCAGCATTAAATCAACATGGAGATAAAAATGAGGAGGAAACGCAAGCAAGGACACATCCTCAACCCTGCATCTGTTTTAAGGAAGTTATTAAACCCAGGATTACACTGATTAGCAATCATTTTGATTATCTTATTGATATTTGATTATTACTCCAAAATAATGATTGGCAGATTAATGAAAATAATTGTTGGTTTCAACCCTATAAACTAACAAATTTAACTTTTTTTTTTCATATACTTCTAAAAGTGGGTAAAATATAAATGGGGGATAAAAGTGGGAAGGAAAGCAAAAGACAAAAAAAACAACACATATTTCTACAAGCTCCTAAAATCAAATAACTTTTAGTGTCTCTTGGTTACTAGGAAGGTGAGAAAATGGATCACCTCAGGGCTACAGGGGTCGTGGGTATACTGGTAAGGAATGGGGGTTGAGGAATGAAAGGCTGCACTGGGTTTGAGAAGGTTACTGGGAACCAAGGCTACAGTAAACAATAATCCATCACGGGAAGGTCATTGCAGCGGCCTTGCACTTCAA
This sequence comes from Scomberomorus guttatus, assembly GCA_038419695.1. Classification (NCBI taxonomy): domain Eukaryota; kingdom Metazoa; phylum Chordata; class Actinopteri; order Scombriformes; family Scombridae; genus Scomberomorus; species Scomberomorus guttatus. Next base: position 4,355,937 of record CM076463.1, read on the forward strand.
AAGATGACACGACAAGCTGAGTGTGAGTGTCTGGGTCGTATGTGAAAGGCAAGCAGACAAAAGAAATGAACGTATGGAGTGTTTAGTTTGCGTGTACTTGCGGATGTGTGTGCAGTTTGATAAATGAACAACGGGGGAAATACAAGGTAAACACTAAGTGAAGGGCTGGAGGATGTATGTTGCCCAGTGCATGCTGGGATACCTTTCAGCCTCCTGTGACCAGGACAAGCATGTATAGAAAACGGATGAATGGATATTTAAGATATAATTACAGCAAAGCACTTCAGACCCAATGATAAATCAATATTCAGATTATCTTGGTGGGTTAAAAGGCCAAAATCAAATAAGGAACAAATCAAACATTCAACTGCTTTGAACACAATTTGAACGTGGCAAATCAACAATGCATTGAACAAAGAAAATTCTAAAACTGACCAGACTTTGGGTGTGTGTCACCCCGTTTAAAGAGGCCTTATCACACAGCTGGCATCTAAATTTATCAGAAACTTCTCTGATAATGATTATGCAAAATTTGTAAAAAGATATTTGGTGATATATGTCAGGTGGCTTTGTGCCACAGCATGATCATTTCATGTATCCAAAGAGTCTAAATATACTTGCACTATTTGCTTTTTTGGAATTTAAGCACTTTATTTTTAAGCACTAACCTCTTGATTTAAATGTGCAGTTGTCTGTTTTAAGTATGTTTTAGATTTCTAAGAGTAAGTAATAAAGTTACTTGTTATCTGAATTTGATTATTGTGAACTGTTTATGGGTGAATAAACACATTTCTACTGTTAAAATATATTTATTACCTTAATAATAACAACATTCTTAGTAGAAGTAGTAGTAGTATATTTATTCGTTTTTATTTAATAATTAATTCTCTGTTTAGCATTTTGTAAATCATTAGTGACATTACAATTTAATTTGGATTAAAGATTTTGAAAAATCATCTTGAGAGTGGCTCAGCGTCTGACGGAGCTTTGAAAAAAAATCTAACCTTTAAGCTTTCTGCAAACAATACAGTTAAAGTTATGTGAATAAACATTTATTTAAAATATTTAAACATTAAAAAAATCTATTTAATAGCAATGTATCCTCTATTCAAACAACGGCTCCCTTTTATCCTTAATATCACAATCCGAATCACATCCATAACATTAACTACTCTTATGAGGCGCAGAGCAAAGTTCTGGCGAGCAGGCATACAGAGAACGGAGCTGCGGGGCATCAGAGGCATGGAAAAGAAAAAATTTAATTAAAATTCGTCACTTGTGCTGATTAACGGGGCTCAGCGGGCGGACATGCCGCTCCACCAGAAACATCTATTATTTTTTATAATATTCTAGTTCTGATGGCTAAAATCGCCTTAATATAGTAAAAAAACAATTGTTGATCATCACTTCAATCGTCGATATACAATCTGATTGCCAATCGGCAGAAGCCTATATGAAACACAACAAGTCTTTATTGTGCCTTGAAAGCTGTGCTCTACAATGTTACAGTACAGTAAAAATTTTTACTTGGGACAAAAAGTCAACTTTGACCGCAAGGAGATGCATTCTGTCAGCAACGTTTAGGTCGAACTAAGGTATCAACAAAATACCCACAACACCATCAACCACTGTGGAAGATACTAATAAGCCTTTCCCACTGAGATACCAGAGCAGTCAATGTGGTTATTGTTTTGTTAATTGAGAAGCCTCTGCCAGCAACTACTTCTAATATCTGTCAAATGCCTTCCCTTTTTGTGGGGCCCAACAGCAGCTCAACTACAATTATATCCCATATTCATCATCAGTGTCAAAGTCTTTACAAAGATTCTACAGATTTATATTTGTGTGTCTTGTTTATTTTGGACAGTTTTCAACTGTATGGTCTCATAAGGGAGCATGTTAGGGGGAAGAATAGGACAGGAGGGGGAGAAACAATATTGTATTTACTGCTGTGTAGCAAGTAATATGAATGCCAAAATCAAAATGATGAGACAAAACAGCTTCACTCTGTCTCTGGCCCTCTTCTAACACAAACTTCCTACCCAGCTTCAAAAAGACTCCCCTCCTGTCCTCACCCTTCCAAGCACTTTTGAGCTGGCCTACGTGTCTGCAGTCACAATCTCCAGAACTGAATGGAGGGACCGAAACCAATACAAACATGGAACCCTACAAAGCTGCAGCAGCCCTAACTGAACTGCATTATTCATTTGTGCATTTTTAGACAATATAATTATGCTCTCTGCAGAGGAGATTCAGACAATGACTTGTTCTTTCAACATTACTACTAACGTGGGCCTGGTGCCAGGAACATCCTTCTATGGAATCTGGACACTAAAATGGGATTCCTGTAGCCTTTAATGGAGGAAACACTGACTCACCAAGTGCTTGTAGTGGAAGACGGAGAAAGGGAAGAATGAATCAACAGGGGTGGCAGTAAAAACAAAATTGTAAGGTCTGTCATTGAAAAACACACACACACACACACACACACACACACTAGGACATGTGGCTCTCGACCCCTCTCGATGACCTCCTAAGTAGGGGAAGTCACATGAGGAAGAGTCTCTTTTCCTGGCTTAAGACATTTTGCAATTTCCACAACGCTTCACGTCACTTGGAACCATCTATTTGACCGTTTGACCTGTAATCTCACTTTCTGTTTCCCTATCTGTTAAACCAACTCAAGAGGTTCATTGTGAGAGATACTGTGAGGGAAAAATCACATCATCACATCCAGTGCTATTGCCTTGCGAAACAAGCCAGCTCACAACTACCACAGATCCAGTCTGCACTACTCACCGATTCCACTGAGAGAGGCAATTACAAGTAGGCCAGAGTGCTCTTTTTAACTGACCATCGATCTAAAGATGGCAATGGTGGTTAGCAGCCTTTGTAGAAGTTGCAAAAACAGTGTCATGGAGAGTCAGCTGTTGTAACTCAGTATGATGGTTGTCCTTGTTTGCTGTGGTAGCAAGGTGTTTGTCAATGTTTGTTGATTTTTAAGTCAGAACTCTGCTAGTGGGACATTTATAAGGTTTTGCAACCCGTTTGCCTTTGTCAAGTGTGAAACAGAGGAACAAGAAAGGCGTCACTCTCATGTGGTCGATCACAGGTCTCAAGAGAGAGATCTAAATCTAGAGCTAATGCATGCCGGAGGGCTGTACAACGATGCTAAAAGAAAGGCCGTAGTAATTCCTAAAATACTTTATAGTTACACATATTTCTCTATGAGCCTTTGCCAACATCATCTTCACCAAAATGAATAACAGACAGCAGCAAATGAATTAATCAGATACAGATACAGTATTAAATATATACAACCAAACAGAAATGAAACCATGGGTAGCTCTGTTACACATTTGTTAGATATGACATAGCTGTGCGTGTCATGCAGGACTTTGTACTTTATGGAGACAACTGATTAATTTTAGCAGTTGCAACAACTATATTTCCAATGGAGTTGCCTTAAGGTTTCTAAGTAATCCAAACAAAGATAACGTTGACTTACTGGATCACCTATGTTTTCTTACCTGGTAAATTAATGTCCAAAAATGTCTAGTACTAATCCTGATGTTATGTATCTGTAACAATAGTTCTCTGTGTTCAGCTGAAGTCACAGATATGTTGGTTATAACATTGATGAATGGTATCCAATTCACTAAGTGTCAAGTTCCCTAATAATGAAGGTGGAGTAGGTGTACATGACCTACCTATTACTACCTGCTATTGTATAGACAGGTGTATAATGCAATCCAATCCAGCAGCCCCAGAATGAATACTCCCTTTAAAAGTCTACATTGTTGTGTTGAAAATTGAGGCTGTAGTTTAAGGTGTAGGTCTATTTGATGGCATTGTATTGTAAACTGTATATTGTACGTCCCAAACACACCTACTTACAATGCTCCTGTTGGGTATACTGGGTATGACTGAACCACAGCTGCAATGATTAGTCGATTAATCGGTTTGTCGATCAAAAGAAACACCAAACATGTAATGGCTCCAGGTCCTTAAATGTGAGAATTCACTGCTTTTCTTGGTTGTTTCATTATAGTAAATTTAATATTTTGGGCAGACAAAACAAGACATTTGATGACGTCACTTTCTGCTCTATGTTAGTGTGATGCACATTTTTTAATTGTTTTCTGATGTTTTATAGAACAATTAACTGATTAATTGTTAAAATCATCGTTAGATTAGTGTCGATAATGAAAACCACCCCTAAGAAACACCACTGAAGAAATCACACATTATCTTAGAGGTCTGCCCAAATTTCTCAACTTCAGTGTCTTAATCTGTGAAATCTGTGAATGACTTATGCTGCAACTTAGACCACTGACTTCCTTCCCCCTCCGCGACACTCACTTGCCAGTTTATTAGGTACACCTAGATAAAACTAAAGCAGTATAATAGAACAGCATATTCAAATGTTGTCACAATGGATGTGAAAGTAGCTAAGCCCTCTTACAGTATTATGGTGAGTCTGTGTCTGAGAGTTAGTGTGGGAGCAATGAAGGGAAATGACAAGATTGTGTATCAAAGTGAGAAATACTGGCGAAAAAGAGAAAATATTTCTGTTCAAAAAAGGCAATAATTGACTGTGGACGACCATCACCAGCTATAACTCTTTGTTATTATATACTCTTCGCTCCAGATTTTCATTTTGGAATGCAGGGTTTCTGCCAAAAAAGTTGTTAGACCCGGTGGTGGGGGTGTTACCATGTGTAAAGGTGTTACCAGTGATATATGGTGTTCGGGCACCAATTACATTACTTGCCTACTACCCCCACTGTCATTTTGTTCATTTTCATTACATCATGTTATCAATAATTAGTTGGATGACAGATGCTACAATTATAAACAGAAAGTGTCTGCTCCGTGACCGTCCGCAGCAGCAGCAGAGTTGCAGCACAGAGTAGCAGAGTGAGACGTCTGTCCTCCCTCCTGCTCTCTGCTGTAAACACACGTAGCTGTTAGCGAGCAGCTGCTCTCATGTCTCCCCGGGTCTTGGTGCTTGTTTTCAGCAAAAACTCTCCTGCTCTCTGCCTGCTCAGCTTGCTCTTGGTGTGTCTCTCCCCGGATGGCAGGCGGGTCTCGACCGCACGCTCCGTATGCACATTTTGACCAATATGCACATTGTATATCATATTTTAGTTTAGAAAAAATCTTAAATTTTTTAAAAATTCCCCAATGCTTAGGCCCAGCGAGTCGCTGGGCTTGCAATACACTGGCACCCTAACTCTGGAATGAGAAGTGACAACACTAGTGCACCACATGGAGGTTAATATTTACATAGGTTGTGAATGGATAGAGCTGTACAAATACAGCTAATAGAAAAGCCTGTTTTAAATACAGCCTGGGAACAGTAACTTATTCATTTCACTTGTTAGTGTGTAGAGAAAGACACAGGGTGAGCTTCAGTCAATAACTGACCTGGGTTCTCACTGAAACATGGTGAAGGCTGAAACACTGAACATCCAGCATTTAACACTGTTGACACATTTGGATTTATTTCCTCTGTTCTCTTTTGAAACTTTGAGACGGGATATTGTTGAAAGTCTCTGTGTACTGTTTCTATATACTGTATGCTACTGTACAGAGCTGCATTTCTTGTCACAGCATTATTAGTCTCATGATGAAGTTTACAGTTAAGTCTTACCACATAGCTTGTTGTTTTGAAACTAGAACAGTCACCTGACAAGCCAGTTATCCCTCGAGCAAAACTTGGGACATAATCAGGAGATCTTTGTAAAAATAGGTTACCACCTGCAGTTGAAGAATGAGTTTGAAAACTACAGGCTAAAGTTTTTCATCTGATTAGAGTTGTCAACAGTGTGTCGAGCCTCAGGCCTAAACATGGATCCAGGAAAGAGCTGAGTCTTTCCTTCAAGAATTAAAGAGAAACATATGGTGGATGCCTGACATCTGAATCACATCTTATATATCATAGGCCAAACTTCTCAAAACTATGTGAGAGGCTCAAGGAGAAAGAGCGGGGGAGATACAACGCCCATGGAAGCGGAATCAGAAAAGTCTGTCTTTGCTCTTAAGATTTCTTCTTATGTGCTCCTCAAGTGATTTAAATGAAAAAAACATTTTTGCTGCTAAAGTGGAGACTGCTTTTTAAAAGCAGCATTTTATATTAAAAGGTTAAGACAGCACTGCTACAACTGGAGTCACTTTGATATGAAATGCTTTGCTGCTGCTGGAAGTTTATTACATAGTTTTGATGAAATGTCAATCACACAAGTGGAGTTGTTTCCAAAGGCAACACAAACAAAACATATTTTCAATGAGAGACAAATATTTTTCCGCAGCACATGCAGGGATTGATTGAAATGTAAACAAAGCGTGCCATGTGGGAAAAAGTGTGACCAGCTGTGAAGTTTTTTGAACTTCATGCAATGGTGCGTCTGTCATGCAAGAACCAAACTATAAACAACAATACATGTAGCTGTCCAAGCATCATTTAGACAGATACTGACAGTGCGTCAGCAGGTCTACACAGACTATCATGACAGATTTTCCAGTAAGCTTATCAGCCAATGGCAACAAATATTCCTCAGTTTATCTGTGATTCCTCCAAAATCTCCCACCCGATTTGGTTTACACAGCTATGTCCACTCTGAATAGCAAAATAATTAGGTCAGACAATGATGACTAATCCCTACTAAGTCAATGTGCGCAGAAGCAACCAAGATAAGGAGATGGTCAAGGCTCCACAAACAACCATCCCTTTTAGTATGGCTCATCTGTCAGTTACTATTACGCCATTTAAATTATTTGTTAGCTTTTTTTTTTTTTAAGGAAAACTCAAACTAGAGCAACACAGAGTCTACAGAGAATCAGCTAGCAGCAAGTGAAGTAACACGGAAAGGTAGTTTGTGGCTACATTTTGAAATTTAAATAAGTATTTACAGAGTAACCTCTCAAGTCTTGAATAGCACTGGATGTGTGTCACAGAAAGTTCTACTGTTTGGTGGCTTAAATAGCTAAAGTGACCGTTCCTCTCTCTTAGCAAATATAGCCCTCTTGCACAAACAACAGCGTTCATTCTTGTGAGACACTTTGACAGAAACAATATTGCACAAACATAATCCTGCATTCAGCAGTGCACAACTAAACTGTACCTTCTTAAATGCTTACAGTAAAAGGATTGCAGCATATTGAAGCACAGAAAGGAACAAAGAGTGCAAAGAGTGTAGTAAAGAATAACAACAGTACTCACAGTAATAACAGCTTTGCTAAGGCAGAGGGAACCCCGACAGCCATACTCTGTCTCATCCTGAGACTTGTAGTAGCTCAGTGTGTTGTTCTTCAGAACCACCCAACGGTCCTGCCAGCCATGGATGTAGTTTGTCCACTGAAAAATAAAAGCACTTTTATCAATTTATCTTTGTATGCTGAGGGCCAAGACAAATACACACATACAATATAATGGAATACAATACATCTTTAATAAAATGTTGTTGTTGTTGTTTGTGTGTTGACTCAAATGGCATCTTTGGTAGGTATGGTATAGCGTGTATGCATAAGGCTGCACTTTGTGGTGTTGTTTTATTGTTTATTTACATTTTATAATATAATGCAATTCAATAATTAGCAGAGAGTTGAGTCAACACCTCTCTGACTCAGTGTCAACAACAAGGTTGGCACACCTTAATGATTAAGGTGCATATCACATGGCTGCAGTGTCCCTGGTTCAATTCTAGCTGGGGACTTTTTATATGGGTCACACCCCCATGTGCCCCACCCCACAATGTTTCCTGTCATACTCTACACTGTTGACTGACAAATAAACGCCAAAAGAGTTCATCTTTATTGCCAAGATGCTGATGATGTTGACTGTGCCAAGATGCTAGCTCTTCTGGGTAGACCTGAGTTGGGACACGTGGGATTTTATGCGGGATGTACTGTAGACTCATTAATCATCACAAGACATATGACGTATATAGGGATTTGTATGATTGAACAGGTGAGCTTTTCTGGATCTGCTTAATCTCACAATATGCTTGGTTAGCGGGTCAGCATGCAATCTGTTTACAGACAACCAGTGTACAGCGATTAACGCCACATTAGCTTGCCAGCAGCTTAACTAATTAAAACTGTGGTCGATTTGCCCAAAACAAAGTCTTGCACAAGGGAGCAGAAGCATATGGCAAAATAGGTTATCAAGACTTTGTCTGGCAGTAGACTTAACTGTCTGTTTACTAAAGATAAACAATAGCTTGCAGAGTTATTTACAAGGTGCACAGCAGTATCCCAGCAAATGTTTTCTTGCACCTTGCACTGTTGTAAAAGCAATATTTACAGTATCACTGTACCCATAGCACTCAGTAACACCATTTGCTGTATCCACACTGTTATTATAGTACATATAAGAATATGCAGCAGACCCGCTTTAACGTTTGAAATGAGTCATTAAATAGTTGACGGCACAAACATCTTTAACCTTTTTTTTTAATAAGGAAACACTTATCTGGAAAATGTACACTTGGAGGAAATGACACCCGTTTCAATTATTTATAACGTTAGTGGTAACAGCATTGTGTAAACATTGCCATGGCGATGGTGCAGGTTATAACCGTACATTTATAAACCTGGAATGAACTATAAACTCTACCCATTACCACCAGCAGATGCATTACATACCCCCTATATTCAGTTTCAAGAGGGGGTTTCCTTTTTGCCTCAGTGGGGATTTTACCGGTCTAATGTTGCTGAGCTGCAACGTAGAAATGTTGACGGACGGGAAAGGATCCTGATAACCCTTCCCTCAAATAGACATGCCAGGATTTGTGATAAAACATCAGCAGACCATCTCATCTCACCCTGTTATGCAGACAGGTGCCTCCCTGGCAGTGAGTTTGACCGAGCAAACGTGACTTACCTTACTGAGGATGCCGCTTAACTCGGCGATACCAACAGGGTGTCCCGACTCCTCTCTCGGCTCCAAATCCTCCTCGGAACCGGAGGAGTTCCAGCTCTGGTTATCTGACATTTCTTTAACGTTTTACTGTAAAAAAAACAAAAAACCAAAAAAAAACACAATATGAACGCGGCATACGACGCTCAGGTGAGTCGGTTTAAGCTGACAGTATTAGCTGTGGACCTGAGTGACAAGCGAATTACGAGCAACAGATCACGGAACCATGTTGTTATTGTCGTTATAAATGCAGGAAGAGTTACCCCAAATAGCCGAGCGCTTCAGATCGATAGTAGCTCCCCACTCCGTTACTGAGCTTAAAGGTTGTCCCACATTTTGTGCTCAAACTGTCCAGGTTAACGCTAGCTGAGGCTGGCTGTCAACTCCGCTGCTCCACCGCCCCTTTTCTTCAGCTTTAGTCCCTGAAGTGGCAGAAAAAGGATGAAACGCAGATAAATATGCTCCGGCAGTCACACGTACACCCGTCGCTGGCTGTCAGATAAACGTTGTGGCCCTGGCAGCGTTTGTTTCCCCCTGCTGTAGACTGGTGACAGCTCTCCAGCTCAACGCCATGTTCAACTGACGTCTCGAGCGTCTTCTTCTCGGTGGGCGAGCGCGTGTTCCAACTTGTGCGGGCGCGCAGGGGCGCTGGCTCGGGTGACGTCACCAAATCCACGCCTAAATTGGAACCAATTTACGGCGCTCTGAAAATAGACCCGAAGAGCACAAAACTGTAACAAATGCGATGCTCCAGATTATTAAAGGTGCAACACTTAACCTAGTTTAGCTTTAACACACTGAAAGGAAATCCCTGAACTCGATTAAATTACCATTGTAATGCTTTTCCCACCAAAACAAACAATAATTTACACTTTTAGCTCTTGATTTTAGGTACTGATTTCAATTGCACGACAGAATTAATCGCAAAAAATAGCTGTGGGTCCCCATTGATCTCCTGTTTGTGGTAATTTCTTTAACTCTGACCAGTTGAAGGAGGACTTGTTCGTTTCATCAACTTGTGCTGCTGGATCAAAGCCCAACGTTTCGACTTACGCCCTCATCTGGGGCCAAACAGGAATACTGGGTTTAAAAACACTTTTTTATACATTTTCAAACACCACAAGGCAATTTTGATGGGGTTGAGGTGCTTTTTCATTTGAATTTATTTAGCCCTTGCATACTGTTCAGGGTCAAATTTGCCCCATTTTTACACTTGAGAGCAGAAAAAAACACCCTAAACCTTTCTTTTAGCCTGAAAATTTCCCCTAATGTGACCCAGAATATATATAAATGGAAATATTTCAACTTTTTTAACATTTCTGTGCAGCTGATACACAATTTTGTAGTGTTTGACCCATATGTATTAAAAAAAATCCAAAAATAACCATTAAAAAATATTGTTGCATTCTTCACACTTCATATAATTCATTGAAATCGTTATGTTCTCCTGTTTTATGTGACAGGAACATTATATAGTGTGATTGTAAATGTTTTTTCTCCATAAACAAAAAGCTAAATAAATACACTCTGCTCTCTGAAAGCTTGATTAAGGATTAATCAGCCATTTATCTGACTGATGAGGTATTCATGAATTTGATGAATGAATTTGTGGTTCAGAAATTTGGTATAGAGGCAAATTATTATGCTGTGATGGGTCAGAATATGAACAGTATTTAAGGGTTAAATACAAATACTGTGTATTGTAGAATAAATCTTGGAATAAGTTTGGCACCATGTACATTTTTACAAGACAGGTAATAGATTCAAGACTTTATTGCCATTTGCAGAAGCACAGGGTACACACACACTGGAATTTGCACGGTTCATTCAGTCAGGTTAAAAAGAGAAACAAATGTACAATGGAATTTATATTAAATTAAAAGAAATAAAGTTAAAAAAGTAGTAAGGTCTGAGAGATATTACATCATTTACAACAGTTATTTACAGCACTCCAACAATTATTCACAGAACTTCTAGTGAAATACTGGAGCAGCAGTTGGAACGAGGTAAATAGGCAAATAAGGTATATAATAATGCATAGCTTGTGTCATTTGAGTTGAAGATGCAAATTTGCAATTAATCAAATTACTAAAACAGAACTGACACCCAATGAACATATTTGGGGCCTCAGGCAGTTGCCTCTTTGCCCGGGTATAGTATCCCGCCCTTCAGGATACACATTTCCTTATTCATGGAAAACAATGGAAAACAGCTTCCCAAACAGGTCAGTGGAAATAAGGAGTGAAGCCATGAAATGCAAAAAGAGTGAGAGAATTTAATATGCTCATGTGCACATTCTCTCTCACGTTTTTGCATTCCACAGCTCCCTCGTTTTCTTCCTGAGTATCGTCACACACACATTTCCTTAATATCATGATTTATGGGAGCCTTAAAGCCCCCGAAAACGTGAGTTAAAGTCTTGCATGTTTCTCTAAAACACTAATCATGCATGACTAAATAAGCAATAATCAAAGTTCAACTTTGGAAAAATATTCTGAAAGTTTTATGTTCAGTGAGGTCCCTACTGCTAAATGCCTACAGTTACAAAAACACATAGTAGTCCACAACAGTTTGATAGGATTTTGTCCCATGAGAGGGTTTTTTAAATTGGGGAGGGGGGGCTTTTTGTGATTAAATCCTGGCGAAATTCAACACCTCTTCTTTATAATGAGGGCCACTAGAGCCTCAGCAGCAGCCCTGGTCTCTTTCACAACCAGCGAAGACATTGGTGCAGACATTTATGAGGCCTGCACATATCTGTGAAGTCGAATTATTAGAGGGTTGAAATGGCAGAGACATAATCCACTGAAAAATCTAATTATCTATGATTATTTCTGAAGGGAAGGAAAAGTTCAGTTGGGAAGAGTACCATCAGAAATATGAGATTCCATCATAAATCAAATTACCATGTTGCTTTAATGTTTACAGAACACGATTTGTCTATAATATTTTTTCTTTTTTGTGTGTTTTTGGTTGTCTCACTGTTTTGATGTCAGAGGAGCTATTAATCGATTAGTTGACCAACAGAAAATTAATCAGGCAACTATTTTGATTGTTGAATGATCATTTGTCATTTTTCAAGCAGAGGGGCAACATATTCTCTGGTCTCAGCTTCTTAAAAGTGAGGATTTGCTGCTTTTCTTTGTCATGAGACAGAAATTACAAGTCTTTAGATTTTGGACTGTTGGTCGTGTAAAACTGAAGACATCACAGCAGACTGACAATTTGTGAAAGCCATTTTCTCACAGTTTTTAAAAAAACATTTTATAGACTAAACGATTAATGAAAGAAACATAATCGGCAGATTAATAAATGATGAAAATAATCTTTACTTTCAGCCCTAGTTCAGTCAGGGCTTAAAAATAATTAAAAAAGGTTTTACGTTTCCCCGATTTGGTGAAATAAACAAAAAAGCCCAATAAACAAACAAGCATAATAGTCAAATGATGGTATTAAAAGATGGTATTAGACAAGTTTAATGCTTAAAATATTTAACATCCTAATACTGAATGACACATTCCTTCATGAAGTATGTTCCCTCTCTCCGTCCACCTTTCCTTCCTTGACACAGGCCTGTTCTTATGTTAACTCTGAGTCATGTGATAATCCTTTGGCGCGCACACACACACACACACACACACACACACACACACACACACACATCCCACACAACTCAAACACCACTGTTTCTTCAGTGATTACTACAGTTACAGGAGGCGAAAGGAAGAGAGGGGAAAGGAGAGGAGAGCTTTTAGCCATGTCATGGGTTTTGTGAGTCTGATGCAGTTCCATGAAATCATGAGACCGAGAAACGAGGAAACCACAAGACTTCTATTAGCTGCACAATCCAACTCTTCTCCTCCATTAAAAGGAAAAGTCTGAGCAGCAGGAAACTGAGATTTCAGTCATAGCTCAGCTAACAGGTTTCTGAAAGCTGTAGCCACCACAATACAGTGAACTCACTAATTCAACCTATACTTGATAGAAAATGTACACAGTTATTTTTCATTGGTGTGTTTTTTGGGGGAAATATTATCTATTTCCTTCTTAAAATCATTTATTTTCAGGCCTTCAAGAGTGACAATTTAATTTGAAATCTGTATACCCGCTGTGATACAGTGCAGGAGAGGAAAGACAAAGTATAATATATAATTTGATAGAAAAAGCGAATAAGAAACCAAGACAATTCCCTCCTCTTTCAGTTGTTATCAGTAAAATCAGCTCTAGTTTAGCCCTGCAGTCAATCCCTTCATTTCATAAGTCCTTGAAAATCCAGTAGTGCCTGGAAAGGTCTGGAAGATAACCTGTTGTTTGACTGGATGGGATTTAAGCAGTTGATTTAATCACGGTGACATTACAAATTGTCCCTGACTTAGTGGATCTGTGATTCATTTAGAGGCCAGGAGTCAAGGACCATGACTCAGGCAGGGCTGATCAGGCAGTAATGTGATTAAATCACATCCTCTTTTGGGCGGCATATTCCTCATGGGTCAGCTGCTCCAAGTAGGCAAAAGGGAAGAAAGCAGCTGGCTGGCCAGGATGGATTATTTTATTCATATTGGTGTCAGACACTCACTTATATACAAGACTATTCAGAAGTGAAGTTAAAAATGTCCAGTCACTCTTCCATTTTGTTTGGCAGAGCTGATCATATTTTTATCTGATTGCAGCAGTTAATTTTAGTCTCAGATTGGTGAGTTTTTCCAAGATATATTTCTTAGTAATGGGCTATTTTACACCAGCTGCATGTGTGGACGTGACTGGCAAGCAGTAGTCTCAGGGAGGATATCAGGAAGAGCCTTGCAGGAAAAACTTCAGTAAAGGTTGGACCAGAGTGTGACTTACCTCATAAACTTACTGCGCCCTCTGCTGGTGCTGTGAGACACATACACATTGATAAAATTGTGTGTGTGTGTGTCTGTGTGTGTCTGTGTGTGACTTTATCTCATCAAGGTGCAACAGTTGTGACACAGATCCTGACACCTTTACATCCCTTACTTGACGACATGGAAATAGTCTCCAGGAGGAAGCATTAAAATGTTTACAGGCTGCATATGTCATGTGCACCAGTGTGGCTTAATTTAACCCCTTTATACTGTTCGGGTCAAATTTGACCCAGTTTGACATTTGAAAGCAATAAAAACACCCTAATTGACATTTTTTAAGCCTGAAATTTTATGACTTTTCCTATATTGGCTCAGAATATACAGTGTTGAGTGATGGTTTTAAGGGTTATAATGAAACCTAACACTCTGCTCTCAGAAACATGAATGAAGGATCAATCACCCATTTATTAATGATTAATAATATATCTATAGATGCAAAATACATTTGTGTTCTTTTTTTTAGGGGGGGGGGGGGTTCTTGTAGCCTAGATTTTTTGTGACATGTGAATATAGTTTTGAATTTCACTACAAAGATTAAAAAAAAGATGCTTAATTTTTGTACCTTTACACCAAGCTTACAGAGCTGAAGTCTGTAAGATCTCTATGTAATGTCCTCTAAAGATGTCAGAGTCTGCTTACAGGAGGCTAAACACTGTTTACAGGATAGTGTCAGTTGTGTCTCTTTATAGTGACAAAAGACAGAGGAGATAGCGCCCTCTCTTGGCTGAGACCAGTACATACAATATAAACCCCCCAGACATGTTTTAGGACATATACAAATGAGCTGCTTGGAATAATAAATTATGTCTGACATGGTTTTTCCACAAAAAAGGTCAATTACTTTTTAAAAATCCTTAAAATGACATCTACTCCTTCTCCCTCCTTTAAAAAAATCCAGAATCTACGAATATGCAATGTTTCATTTCAAATTTTAGCTGCTGGGTACAAGATGTCTCCTACTTTACTGCACTGGAGACTTAAAGTTTCACACTTGTGTAAGTTGCATATCGGACCACGATTGGCTCCAAACTAGTTGCGATGTCACAAAGTCTTAAACTCAGATTTCAGGTAAACTCAGAGAAACTTTCCCCTTTCAGCAGGTGAATGTGAAAACAGCCTTCTGGTGTCAAACTCTGCACATACGTCATTCTACACGGTGAATAGCAAACATCCAAGTGAAGGAACACGAAGAAAAACACATTTTTAAGGGGAGGGGGACTTTAATCCTGCTGCTATAATAAATAAAATCCCAACATTTTTAAGTCTCAAGAATATTTTCAGCTACTTTATACAAATATTTGGTATATCTGTCTACACAAGGCATCTTTATTTCTTCATCCTTTAAATTAATTTCTTCACTGACTAGGAATTCTTCTCCTTTTAGGGTTGTGCTGATCACTGTTGCTTTGATATCCATCAGCAGCTATCACGAATGTTTAAATATGAATTGTGTATAATTTTTGAAAAGATAGTGATATTTTTTATCCTCCCCCACACTCACACATGCTGTATATGCACCCAGAGACATTTGTGCACACAAAAGGTGTATGAAAACTGTATGAAGCAATGGGCAGTTTCAATGGCCTTGGCTGAGAAACAAGAAGAATACTTTCTTAGTGTGTCCAGTCAGATAGTTCAGCTTGGACTCATGCATTATGGAGGGTGGCGAGCCAGTTTTTGTCCTCGCTGCTCTCTTGTCTAGACAGATGAGAAATATTTGCTTAGAGTGGCTCCAAATTCCCCCTCAGCAACAGAATGAGAGCACTGTTGAATATGAATCGAATTATTGCTTCACACTTCTCTGAAGAGTTCTAAGTAAAATTGTAATACACTTACTCTTTTTCAAGAAATGCAGTTTTTGAATTAATCAAATGATACTGTAGTTATCATGTTTTATAGCCTCTTTCTTAAAGCTTAAATTCTTGCAGCTCTGTCTGATATATTGTGTTGGTTTATCCAGGCTATCCATCCAGTCCATTATAGTATTAAATAAATGATTTTTCATATCCTAGTCCTTATACAGCACCAGCCAAAAGTTTGGACACACCCTCCCCTTCACCTGAATGAGAAAGTGTTTCACAGGTTCTGAAAACCAAATGGGTTGTGTGACAAAGTAAAGCACAATACAGAATTTCACCCAATTTCCTGACACACAAGGAATTTCCAAAAAGATAATAAATTAAATGTTGTTAATGTTAATGTCAATGGGTGAATGATTTGTGTGGATATTAAGTTTAAAAAGGAAATTTCTCTCATTTTATCAGAGCGATCACTATTTTCTTTCTTTTGATGTTTTGCACTTATTTTTTTTTATGTGAATAAAACACGATACATTCTCTGTTTCTTGCAACAGGCCGTATCTGTTTAACCTACAGTATGTCAGTCATTTTCTTCCCAAGTATAATCTGGGTATCATTGTTCAGGCTTCTCAGAGATTAACTGAACAGACAGTCCTTCAAGTGTATAAAGGACACAGAGCCTTATTACAAATCAGGTAGATGATACTTGTCTGACTGAGCCTTTTCAGACAGATAACTTCTTATTTCCTTTAGACATCACTTCATCCTACACGAACTACTCAGAGAAGAAGTCTGCAGACACCATTTATCAGACACATCCAGACATCCCAACTGATTAGTTTTCACATTATAAGTTGAAAAAATGTCGGATGAGCTGTGAACAAATACGTTTCTCTATCAAAGACTGGAGTTTCTACTGGCTTTCTTTTTCAGTGTCTGGACTGTTTCAATATGTAAATGAATCATGTGAACTCTTACCTCCAGTAGACATGATACCAATGTTGGGTCAACCTGCAAATTACATGTTTATGAACCAGCAACCTCAGTAGAAACAGTGCTTTTGTTTCTAAAGGAATAGAAATGTTGACAGTAGGTTACAGTGAGTCGTCTGTTGGAGTGGCATGCTGTAACGTCACAGGACAACTGTGTGGCTCCTTGAGTAAGTTCTTATATATATATAATCATATATGATAATGATAATATATATATAATCCCAGCACACAGAGATAAAAAACTCTCTGTATCCATGATCACCAGTAGAAGGCAGTGTGGTATTTAGGTTGAGTAGATAAACAAGTAAATGGTCCCTTATTACTCTATTTAGAGGATTTATCTCTTTTGTCCTTTTCACCAGTTTGACACACTGAGGATCTGAGTTTGAAGCTCTTTGTTCTGAGAAAATGTATGTTGATGTATGTTAAAGTTCATTTTTTGACACAAATACTCATATTTATATCATAACTTCTACTTAAAACATTACAATTTTTTACATTTTTCTTTTTTTCAGTCTTAGCTTTGATTGCAGTAGATTATGCCAAATACACAGAACACAGAAGGTTTTCATAGAATTGTATTGAACATAAAATGCAGCTTGTACAGTCTGTGTAGTCACTTGACATACAGGGATTTAATATGTATGCAGAAAACCAAACCCTCAACTAACTAGTTCCTTCATTTTGTCACAAAACTTAAATTCAATTCTGTAAAAAAAATATTTTCAGAGTTGAGCTGAACCTGATATTTTAACTTTATTATAAATAATCACTAAAGAACACTATGTGCTGTTTGGCTCAACAGAAAATGACAACAAAAGGAAATGAAAGTTGACATTACTCTTTATGTTACCGTAACAATTTAAGTTCTTAAAAGATTTTGCCTGTTAATATAGAGTTCATTATATCCCTGCATGTGTATGTAGTTTAGTATCAACTGTTATTAGAGGTGATGACCGCACTGTGCATCACTACACAGCATGACATGCACACACACACACACACACACATACACTTATTCACACCTGCAGTCCCACAGTAAAGTACTTTGTCATGCTACACTTGTTAAGCTATTTCCATAATTGATTTACAGAATCAAACTTGTCTCCTGGACGAGGATGAACCACTGAACTGTGTGAAGCTTCTTAATGGAGAAACCCTTTCATAGCTGCCATAATAAGCTTGGCAGTGTCCCAGTCTTCAAACTGCATCACAGGAGCCGGTGACTCAATGAGAGATTGGGACTCTTAGTCATTTACCTCATACTGCCTGCTGTTTTAGAGTAATTTACAGTTAAGTGGAATCAAAGCTAAGGGAGTGCGCTGAAGTGATAAATTCAAAAGGCAAAAAAAAAAAAAAAAAGACGATATAAAGGACTAAACCCGTTTAATGAATGTAATCATATTTTGACACCCTGAAAACAATGCATCTGTGTATTGGCTTATGCTATATATTGGTGTCCAGATATACAGTATATTAGTTGTTACAAGTTAGGTGTTACACTGGTTATTTAGTCTTACAGAGCAAATGACGTGTAAAGTAGATACAATCATTTTACGATGGTCAACAATCTGCATCAAGTACTGAAAATTATATTATGTTTTATAAGTGTAGGAAACTGTACGCCCTGTCTCTTTTCTTACATAAACAAATCACGGAGCATTTTTCAGGTCTGTTCACACTGTAAACTCAGTATACTGTATATCTGGGTGAAGAACATAGTAAAAAGGATCATTTTTTCGCGGTATGCCTGTGCATGTGGATGTACTGCAGAAAAAATTTTACTCTCTTATACTTGTATGATGGGATGTAACAATAAAGGAATCTTGAATCTGTACTGTATGTGTGTGATCTCTCCTCCCTCCGCCCTTGTTTTAAAGACAACAGAGCAGAACGGCAGCCTGAAATACAGCTCATTTGTCAGTGACACGGTAATGCTGTGACCTTCCCAAGACAGGCAGGCTTTGCCAACTCAGCGGTTTCTCTTTCTAGCTGAATTACGGTCGTCATCCGCTTGAGTGAGAATGGCTCCCCTCATACACGGCAGAGAGGCACAGCACACAGCAAGCACAGGAGCTGATGCCAGTGTAACAATGACAAGCTGAGACAAAGCAGGAGGCCTGTGAAGAATAATACTTTCCATGGATACTGCCAGAAAATAAAGTTAAAGCAGGGTTAAGTACAGGAGGGTGTTCAGAATGGTTTAATAAGGAGTGTAAGGCCAGTTTTTCTCCTCAGAACAGCTTCCTGTCTTGAACTGTGAAAAGCAGAGACACTGGACCAAACGGCTAGAAAATGCTATCGACACTCCAGAATATACCAAACGCTGTCCTGCCTGTTGACAGTGTGTATGGAGGCATCATTTTGAAATATAGGAACATGGTGAAGCAACAGTGTTTCTGTCATAAGGTGAACCGGCCTCTGTAAAATGATTGCATATTCTGGCTGTTTTATGACCATGCAGAGAATTCATCAGGGTCAGTGACTCCCAATGAGAGGGCATACAGGTCCACCAGACACCGAAAAGGTGACTTAACAGACCATTTCTTTTTTCTACTGCCAGGTCAAAGGCCAAAGGACAAAACTTTTCCTTACAGTAAATGCCAGCTATGTGAAACTCACAGCATATTGCTGCAGTACCAAAGAGGCACTGATTTGATTCAGGGATCTCTTAATGAAAGCGTGCATCTATTGTTGTCTATTAATGTCTTTTTACATCTCACTTATAATGGCGTTCAAGTCAATTGAAAGGATAATGGACGTCCACAGTGAGGGAAGCCATATGAGCACAGAGGTTTGAAACTTATGCAACATTCTGGTTTGTGCAAATCCACAGATTACTATTTGTGATGCAAGAAGTGACGCTACTACACGGATGGTTCTATGTGTGGTTCAGCCCAATTCTGATTCAGCCTGTCAACACGCAGCCTGTTGTGAAACAGCTGCACATGTGTGACTAATGGTACCTTTAGTGTGTACTGTGTTTAGACACACAGGTGTCCCAGCCCTGCCTCCTCTGTGGAATTGATGCAGAGCCACTGACGTTAACCCTAACCCAAAACAAATAAATGCACCAACAACACTTTTATAGATGATAGATGATCACATTTTAGATTAGCACAAAAAGGAAAAACAATTGGTCAATGTTTTACTAAATCTTTTCAGGTAAATATACTGTAGTTGTGTTTACTTAAGTCAGGACAGAGTGGGAAGTAGTTTTAAACATGCATTAATAGTTAGCATCAACTTACTTTTTTAATAGAAACGATTATATCTGCTATTACAAGTTCTTAATGTTTGAAGGCAGAAGTCAGACAAAAAGATCCCAACACACTTAATCTAACAGTGAAATGTTTACATGGAGCTTTGTTTTCTGATCCAGCATCTTTTGATGGCTTTTGGATGTGCAGCTTCTGCACTGTGGTGTTTGTCTTTTTGGCACCTCTACCGCTGAGGTTTGGTTTTATTTGCCAAAATTTTAGATATCTGTGAGATATCTGTCTCCACAATATGTTAATGGGATTTTGTTTGTGGTGCTCAAAGTGTTAATATTTTTTAAAACATTATGGAAATACTTTCTTCTGAATAACTGCTCACTATAAAAAAAAACTGTTGACATTGACATAACTGTTTATTTTTTTAAATGTAAAATGTGCAAAGTATCAGTATAGACTGACAGAGGGCCAGAGCTGCATAAACAACAAATGACAGCAGTGCAGAATACATGAAGTTTCAGTCTGTCTGTTTCACAAAGACACGATGATACAGGAGTATGAATAAACAACCAGTAGGCTACACTGCTGCACTGTCCTCAAATAGCATGTTCCTCCTTCTCGCTCTGTTAATTTTCATGCTTTGCTCATTTTTTGCCCCCTGTCAACAACACTATAACCAGTTTTAAGATTTTACATGGCTCACAGACACAACAATCACTGCTATTGATCTTAAAATTAATTTACATCACATACATACATTTTTTTTCATATATTTATTGCTAATATTCAGTTCAGGCTTCTTGTGCACTATTTCACCATCAATACTGAGAGAACAAAAAACTATACAGTACAATATATGAACAAACCAAAAGAAATACACCCAGACACTTTTACATTTAAGGACTTTAATGTCTTTTAATATTACCAAAAGTAGAAAAAGCACCTTTTTCACAGCAGACATTTCAACTTGTAATAGCAGGAAAAGCACAGGTGTTACTAAAAATGCTAATAATGTCTCTTTTTTTAAAAACCTTTTGGTAGAGCCGAGCTATCGTTTTATTTCCTCCTATAAGTCTTTTCGCTAAGTTAAGCTAACTGTCTCCTGGCTTTAGTTTCATATTTAACAGACAGACATGAGAGTGTTTTTTTCCTCCTCATCTAACTTTCAGCAAGACAGTGAATAAGTGTATTTCCCAAAATGTTGAACTTTTCCTGAAGTGAATGGTAAAGTCAAACTTTATCAGTCACGTGCATGTGGAGCATGTGACTGAGCTAAGAAGGATTTATGAGCCTGGTTTAATGTACCTCACAGGAGGAGTACTGCTTACATAAGATGGAGCGCTGTTTTAAACAAGAGGTGGACCTGGCTCATTGTATATTCTGATAGAAGACTAACTATAAGATCTTCTCAGAAAGAAACTGTTTTTACTCTTTCTGTCTCACAGTCACAAAATGAGCCGTACTGTATGTCTGTGTACAAGTCTCAAAAGCACACTGGTCTTGAGGGAACTTGAGGGAAATGCTGACTAACTGAACAAGAAAGATGTCTAAAATTGCTCATAACAATGATTATAGTTTCTCATCTCATCACTCCCATCAGTTACAGGAGTGTGGACTGGAGACGCCTCCTAACCTTCAGAGGACCGCTGACAATAAAGTCTGCATTTATAGATCCACAGTTTATAAGCAGTCACACAAAAAGAGGAAATAAGCATTAATTCTGCTAATGTAAACGCACATGTACAGTAGCAATGATGCAGATGTACAGTATGTGTGTATAAATGCATACAGCATGTCTCAGTACAGTCAGCCTAAGAAACACTAAGATATGCTGTACAGGCTTTTCTTCAATCAGCAGACAGACCTTCTCAGTTCTAATCTTAATTAAATTACATAGAGGAGCAAGACAAACAGCCTGAGGGGCAAAATCTGACACTTTCATGACATTGTGCTGGATTGTTACCAAGATGGTCATAAATCAACCTGGTATCACCACCGTGTCAGTGTCACGTTTTGCCTCGCCTAGGCGTGAAATGTACACGTGTGTACGTTAGGAGCGTTGGCGCCTCTATTGGCAGCAAGCGGCAGGACAATAAAATTATTTGTCTGTGCTTTCCAAAACACAGTAACTTAAAAAATAATTATATTTTATGGTGTGACAACGCTGTGAAAGATCATGGTTTGGGTTGAAATGATCACTTGAAACATGGTGTGGGTTAAAGTTATTACCTCCTTAAAGTTCGGCAATCTTCATCGTCATGGCAACAGTAAACGCCACGACAATCGTAGTTACTTGGAAACATGACACTCGCCGTTGGAAGCTAACAGCAGTCTCCTGCAGCTAAGTCCACTTTTTGCTATCTTTTTTGCCATCTATCTATCTAGCCGTCCACCCAACCCGACCTCCTCACAAAATGGACATTTGTCACCTTATATAGACGAACTGAACTGCGTCATTTCTCCAGGTCATAATTACTACGGCCACTAGACGGAGCTGTTGGCATTGAATATACACCATGGATGTATAAAGAGAACTGGATATAGCGTCGGAGGCGTGGCCCTGATCATTCCTATGGAAGTTCCTCAGTGGCGCACTTGGATGTACGCTGCAGGCAGCTTTTCCCAGTGGCCACTCGCGGTATTGCAGTGAAAAGTCCAAAAAGCATTTTCCCCATAGACCACCACTGTAAAAGAGATGTCTGTAAAAACAGGACACCTCGAACTGCAAACAAGGTCAATTATGACTCTTTCTATTATGGATTTTTGATTGATGGAGATTTTATATTTGTACAGCTTTCCTCGAGTCGATAAAAGCAATTTAAAAATCTGTGACGTCATCACAATGTAAAGTATACGGGCCAAGCAGGACCTCGCAGGCGGGCCAGTGGAAGAAACACTACTGCACATATTCAGTGGGCAGCATTCCCCCGGAATTAAATAAGGGAAAAAGAAATAAGGAAAATTCAGGGTTGGTTTTCATGGGTTTCTTCCCCTTAAAATCCCTTAGAGGCTTGATGCATAGACACTGTTTCCACAAGTCTTAAAACGGTTTTATCCTCTTTTAAAAAATAGAAAAGTACGCACAATAGCTGCAGCATCATTATAGTTTATATATCCTTACACAAAACATGAGAATTCACATTTCAGTTCAACTTTAAATAGTGTTCCCTCACCTCACATTTACACTTTCATCTGCATACTGACCTGTACTCACTTCACAAACACAAGAGCTTCAGTTAATGTGATTACTGAATATCAATAATAACTTAATAATAGCTTGTTCGACAAATTAAACAGAATCAATATTATGACAAGATATTATTCAAAGCTTGGTCAAAAACGTTGCACATCTCAGGGTGAAATATGGAGCGCAGAGTGAGAGCGGCACTATGGAGTATTGACCACTCCTCACAGGCATTCACATTTGATTTATTGTCCAAAATGTGATACAAGAGAACCTAGGATGAGTGTTAAAGAAGTGACTACTATATTGATCAATGGGAGGGTGGTAAACAAAGTGGGGACAGAAAACAGAACAATATATAACATTAGGCGTGGTAGCCGGTGGAGAGGGAAGGCAGTTGCCAGTCCATTAATTACATTTTCCTGTCAGTCACTTCCCTTTTAAAGCAGTGGCGGTGTGTAAAGATCATTAAATGGACTATGTGGTTGCAAGCATGTGTTTATCCACGTATGTGTATGTGGTGTGAGTTTTTATGCATATATGTAATTGAATCAAAGCACAGTGGCCAGTATTGCAGTGCAGAGCTCCTCCAGAAATAAGTGTATATGACAAGGCTAATCCTATTACGATGCCATCAAAGCCCTATTCTAACAACATCACGGTCTGACAATGTCATATGGCACCAGCTTAGAGGAACAAGAGGCGAAAAGCAATCTGCAGTCACTGACCAATTTCCTGGAGAGTGTCAGAGATGTTTTACTTTGTGCTGTCACTGTGACTCAGCAAGAGGTAGATTTAAAGTGGAGTCAATGGAGGTATACAGCTAATATGATCTCTAGAATCATTATCATACAATACCCTCATTGTCAGTGGAGAAAAAAGAGGCATTAAAGGTGATCTAAGAGATGATTCATGACAGAATAAATGGATCAAAGGTAAAATTAGCTGTTCGCTAAGCCTCGTTCCCCATAGTTGCTCTTGCTTTCCATTCTCGCACGGCTCATAATGCAGTTTACAATGATAACAGTGGCAGACTCGCTTGTAATTCGTTAAGCAGTGGGTCCTTAATTTCAGACAGAAGTAGACAAAAGCAGGCTTCTCACTTCTAGCTGGTGACCGTAGATTTTGCCAGCAGAAATTACAACTTTTGCAGGTTGATTTCAACAGTTGTAGCAAGCTATTTAGCTAATTAAGCTAACATTAGCTACATGAGTTGGTTGAAAACTGTCTCTGGCTGATTTTTTTAAATGTTTCCAGCTGACTTGAAGACAAGAACCCTGTAAAGGTTCTTACTGTACATATGCTGTTAATGGTTACATACAGTAGGCTGCCAGTCAAAAGTTTGGACACACTTTCTCATTCAAGGAAATGGGAAGGTGAGTCCAAACTTTTGACTGGTATTGTACATAATATTGTGCTAAAAGACGGAGGCTAAAGCTGCATGTTCCAAGTAAAAAAGTCAGGATTCTCACCAGTTGATGATCCATGTAGAAGACAAGGAAATAAAAAAACAGCTTGTTTTGCACTGTAGAGCTATAGTTAGCCGTAATATTATGGCTGTTATTTCATTCGAGCATAACACTGTTTGGGTGCTTAGTTTACATACAGTAGTTTGCAGTTTACAGTAGTTTGAATTTTGAAACAGTACATTTTCACTTTTAACGTTAAAAGAGAAAAGGCTTTTAGGATGAGGACTAACTGATGCGTTAATGCTATCTTGGGTAACGCTGGCTGGGGTTGATGGAGTTTAAACTTCTCTAATTAAGAGCAGGACAGATGCTAACGTTATCCTAATTCCTCTGATTGCATCCAGGACCGGCCAAAGCCAGCATCAATAAATGTACTGTAATCTGCATGAGAACATTTCTTAATGTAATGGCATCATCATCATCATTGTGATCAAGACAGCTGCAGATCACTTCTGGTGCACAGAGAGAGCACCCTCATTTACTTTGCAGGGAAGTAACACTGAACAAATGTGAACCGTATAGTCTGAGGGGAAAAACAAATTTTAGTTTTTAACTGGCTGAATTTTAGACCTATACTGTTGTCTAATTATGAGGATGTGTTGATTAGTTGATTATGCTGCCGTTTTGACGATTCTTTTCCTACCACGTTCTGATTTTCACATAATGCAAAGGGAGGCATCTTTGGGATATCTTTACTATAACCTGTCAGCAGAATTATGATACTTAACAGCTCACCTGGCTTTGAACATCCAAGAATAACAATCAGATACTCTGCAGACTATGTTTTAGAGTTTTAACGTTCCTGCAGGTCTATCAGCTCCTTTCATTTATTGCAGACCATATGGCGGCGACCAAGTTGGCAGTGAAGACACATACGGGAAGCGGGCCATATCTCTGCAGTGATTCTCAAATCATGATTTAAAAAAAAAGGCTTAGCTCATAGACGCACTCTCATTGTGCAGTGTTCTCTGATGGAAGCTCCGTTTGTATTTTATCTGTTCTCATGATGTCTTTACCTTAAAAGAAGGTGAGTTGTGTTGGCAGAGGTCACTGAGGTAGTTCCCACATGTTTCCCAAAGGCAATGAAAATGTTGAAGGGTGTGTTCAGGCCAGAAATGAAATAGATGAAATGAATTCAGACCAGAAGTGTATTTCTACACGGTCGGCATTTTACGTCGTCCTTCAACAGTCGAGGTAACATCATCCCAAGCTTTGACTTTTTAAAAGCTATCTTTAAACTAAAAATATTGTCATATAAATAACAATTTCTACTCAACTATGCCACAGTTACAGTCATAAGTAAGATGTACAGGGTATGCATTGTATTAAAACTGTGATTAAAAGGACTTGTGTTTTGAAATCTGCTATGTAATGTTGCTCTATTGCCAAATAAATCAATGTGAAATGTGAAACAAAGTATTTGGGAATGTCGGCTGTTCACTTATTCATCACCAATGTCAGCATGAACTTTTCAAAGATTTCAAAGTGCTGCCGAGAGTTGCAGGGTGAGCTAGGTGTGCCGGTACTTGCAAACAAGAAAAGGGAAAGAAGGAAGCAATGAAAAATAAAAATAAATCAGGGTATATGGTTAGTAAGAGGTTGTGTGAGACTGAGAAATGCACAGCCACATGTGATAGACGGGAGAGAGAGAGAGATGCAAGGAACTGTCTTAGTGTCTTTGTGTCATCATCTCTTCACTGACATTGATCAGAGCTGATTTGCATGACACTAAGGATCCCTCTTTCAAAAGATGAAGCGGAAGAGCAATGAAGGGAATCAGTGATTCCTGCAAGGCGGCTTTTCCCTCCCACTCCCGCACGTCTCACAACAATACACCATCACATGACTCACATCTGGGAATTCCTCAGTGGAGAATCTGGCTGCTACAGTATATCTTTGGCACAGCACTTTCATCTGGATTGAGCTGACAGGTTATAGCCATAAATGAATCCTTCTCTTAATTACCTCCATAACAAGCAGCCATTAGTTTGTGCAAGCCAAGGAGAGGACGCTGCTTTGTCCTATTAGTTTGTGCGCTGGTTTGTCACATCCATCAGGGCTCCTTTTGCTGTAGTTAGTGTACAGATAATATGCTTACAGGCCCACTGCAGCCATTATAGGCCCAGCACAATCATCCAGACCTCATATTTCCTACTTACTCAGATCAGAAAACATGTTTTACTCCTAAGTGTAAGAGAAAAGACATTAACAGTGGTCCTGTTCAGCACCTATTATTTGACTATGTATCTTTGTTCCTTCCAATTATCCACGAGGTGCTATAAATAACTGCCACAACCTGCAAAACAAAGTGTCAAAATGAACACAGTTTGATCCCACAATAAAATAACCAGTTCAGCAGTTTTGTGAGCCCATTATCTACTTAACCATTTCACATCTCGACCCACACATGATATAACATTTTATCTGTCTACATTTATCTTTGAAATTGTGCGAGATCAGCTGGATTCAGGTGCCACTTACCCATTTTAACAGCTAGGTATATTAGCATAATGTAGGTTACCTTCATGTAAATTTTTGTTAAAGCATTAATCAATATTTTATATTAAAAACGACATGATGATGATTAACCGGAATATACATGTCGGTAACTTCATTATGCTAACATAGCTAGCTGTTGCATACATGCAGCATTGTTAGTTTACAAAGTAAACTGTGCCTCCTCCTGTTTACAGCTTGTTCTGCAGGCCCAAAAAGTGGCCAAAAAATCTTTTAGTGCTTCTGTAACAGCAATATTCACAAATGCTTATAACTATATATAATTAATTAGTCTAGCGAGGTAAGCAGCTGTAGCAATTTGCAGCCTTTAGAGCAAACCACTTTGCAAACAGCATAAACTACATTCAGAACTTATCTTAAAATGTAAAAAAATAATGAAATGAAAAAAAGCTGTTTTATATAATCAAACATTCAAATGTATAACAGCTGTTTGAAGGACTTCATCTAACTTCAATTGCTCAGTTTGGTCATTTATTTTTGAGTCATATGTGGAAATAAACAGTTGACATTGCAGTGCTGTGGCAGGAAGTGATTTCTGTTCCCCTCACCTTAGACAGACACAGAGTTGGACACAGAGACATTTATCCTGAAACCAGGTTATTAACAGTAACTGGATGTATTTATGCAGCCCAGTATCACGCCAAAGCGTGTAATACACCAGCTGATCCACTAGAGGACACTGACACGGTGGACTGACGCGTGTATTACACTCTTTAGCGTGATACCAGGTTGGCTACTGACTGAGGCTACTTGATGATTTTTATTAGGGTCGTAGTGGGTGGTGGTGTATTGGAGTGCATTATATTGAAAAATGTTCCTAATATTTTGCCAGCCTAATGTATGTTAATGACAAAAGAAAAGAAAACATATCTGTATTTGCATGTTATGTCTGTGGTGATGAATCTCCTAGCACCTGGATAGCATCACAGAGAATACATACTCCTTGATGTCATTTTAAACTCCCCTGTCAGGAAGACAGACAGAGCTGTTTAGAAGCTGCCGCAATCATTACAACCTCTACAGCAGTTTCAAAAAGGCTGCAGTGCTGTGGCAGGTTCAGAAAAATACAACTCATAAAAGAAAACAGACAGGTTCTTTGCAGTTTCACTATCTGCTGCTGGTGCAAAAACACAAGTTTGCCACTGGCAAACAAAAGTATGTCAGCGCTAGATAGTAGTTTCTATACTTTCACACTGTTTTATTTGTCTGTTTAATATAATATAATTTCCTCTTGTTGTAATATGAAAACATTCAATGAAAATACCATGATCTGGGTGAATACACTTTTCTGATTGGCTGGCAGGTGTGTGTTAAAACCGTTTAATGCACACGTAGTTTAATCATTCTAAATTCATCCGCTACCTAACCTGTAACCATAGCAACACTAAAGAGCACAGCTGTCAAAGCGTACTCGTTATGAAGTTTTGAAGAATGGGACGCAGCAGAGGAAAAAGAGATGGAGAAGAAAAGAAAGAAACCAAGCGAAAAACGGCACAAGGAGCTGACACCTGAAGAGCTTAAAATAATAGAGGAAGAGAAAGATGACATTAATACAAAAAAGGCAACAAAATGGGCCGTTAATATACTGAGAGACTTTCTCTACCAAAAACAAAAGAACAGTGATTTGGAGACAAACTCTGCAGTTATGCTTAATGACACCTTACGTGAATTTTATGCCTCGGTTCAGGCTGGCGGCGAGTTGTCACGACAACAATAAGCTCTTGCTTCATAACCTTTTGATTTTCAGTGTAAAACTTTGACCAAAAATTTGCGAATGCTTTGATTTTATATTGTTGGCAAATGACCGCGGTATAAACAGAGTAATCAACTTGTAGGTGTGTTAAACAGTTTTAAGGCACTTCGACTCCTTGTTGGGGCTTAAAACCATTTAACGCACACCTACTTGTTTATTATCTCTTACTTAGTCTATTTGTTATTGGTCTTTTTTTACAAACAACTGCTTTATTGTTTGGAGGCTGTTAACAGCAAAAAGATAAAGAGCCTAACTTCACCTTCATCTTGTATGATGAAGATTTAGTGTCAGCTGTCAATGTCTACAACTGCTGTGCCTATAAAAGTTGGTGTTGAGGGACATAAAATATTTCACACAATGTGGCACTCTGTAGCAGAATTATCACAATGTCTTTTCTGCTCCAATCAGTGTTTTTATATTAACAATGAATCAAATGCAGTTCCCCTCAGCCCTTCAGAGCATTTTAGCAGCTTTCAGCACATTGTTTTGATTCGGCAGCCCACGACTTCACTGTTCTGATTCACTTTCACCAAACTAATCAGCCTGATTTCTGATGCAGACTGACATTTTCAGTGAAAAAGCTTTAAAAAAACCACCTGTATGCTACCTGCCCAGCACCAAACGGCAGACAAAGTTAGTGACTCGCTGGTGACCATATTTGAGCATTTAGCCGTTAAAGAGCCAGGAGTTAGTGGAGACCAAAACCACAGCTAAAAGTAGAGTGAATATTAGACTTACATTCATCAGGTGGCCAGAAACAAGACTCCAAGTAAATTCTAATGTTGCTGTTTACAGTATTTTAATGCTTTAAAAAAACTCCATATAGATTCATAGATTCATAATAGTTCTGCTTCCTGTCCTGAATGACTGAGCATTTGCCTAAAGTCAGTTCTTTACTAATAATAGATCATATTTTCGGAGTGAGGTGACATGTATCTTGGGTTTAATGGTATACAGTTGGTATGAAAGTGTAATCAAATGTGTCTGGAAATGGGAGACGAGGACAATATGTTCTCTGGGACCGGAAATGCAGAGGAGTCATGCACAGGATCAGTGATGAGACAATGTGATTAAAAACAAAAGCACAACACACATGTATGAAGGATGGATTTGGCTGACCAGGCGCTGAGTGGATGGACATGCACAAGAAAGAAGAGGAGGATGAAACAGAATGCATGGAAAAACCAGGAATGGAGGAAGAGAAGAAGAAAAACAGGACATACAAGTGAGTGGTACAAAGAGTAGTCTTTCTTTCTTTCTTTCTTTCTTTCTTCCTCTCCTCCTGTCTCTTCACCCAACCTCTGGCTGACAAGAGGGGGGAAAGCAATTAACATCCCTGTCACTATCCATCTATTATCCTCCATCCTAATGGAAGATGACAAATTATGGAGTACAATATGGGGTGCCATGGTCCACCTCCTACACCCTCCTGTGTGTGTGTGTGTGTGTGTGTGTGTGTGTGTGTGTGTTTGTGTGTGCAGGTGGGTGAAAGACAGAGAGATGGAGTGCATAGGGTAAAGTAGCTTTCTCCATTCGCCCTTAAAGTGGTTCTATAACTCAGAAACTAGGCCTGTGGCATCACAAGGGAATCCTAAAGGGATTGAGACAGACATTAGCTTTCACTTCGAGGGTCACATGACATTATCAGTAACCTGTAACAACTAGCTTACAATTAGCTTGGACATGAGCTTGAAAGGGAATAAATGTCATAAATGACAGCTGGACTGATGCTCCTGTGAGGTCTTCATAAGAGCTTCAGTACATACAGTATAGTAATAGCAACAAGATGTGTTCAGAGTTGCTGCTGTTGTTGTTTTTCAACCATTTGAGCCGTAAGTATTGCAGTAGGGGACATAACATGCTTTTTGTGATTTTCTGTAATTTATATACTGTTATAATGTCAGATGTTTATGTTAAACATGTTTAAAAGGTCCAAAACGTTCACTCCATGTGAAAGCGTCTTTCATCAGACTAGGTCTAGGTCTTTACTGGGTCTTGAGATGGGAAATTGACTGTACAGATTTCCCTGAATATCCCTGCTCCCATTCACACACGACCCCATGCAGGAAATGTTCCTGAACATTTCAGGGATAGACCGCTTGTGTGAAAGGGGCTTAAGACAAGTAAGGAGAACTGTAAATGATGCAAAGATATACCAGTAGAGCCCCAGAATAAAAATATACACCTGGAAATGCGCAGAATATGTCCTCTTTAATAAAAGATATTTCACTGGTTGGTTCACACAAATTACTGTAGATTATCCTGAATAATCAAGAATTAAGAAACAGTATCCCAAGGATAATGTTTCTGGAAAGACGTGTTATTATTGATTTCTCAAAAATGCTGTTTTTAAAAGCTGTGAGCACCACAAATGCCCCTCCATTGTATTTAGATGGAGGCAGAAATCTCAGACACACATGTCTAAAAACTTTGGCAAATAAATATTCTGTATAGAGGTAACTGAGAAAAAATGCAAATGCATTTTTTTGTAAATTGGATGAAAGAAAAGCTTTTCTGACTGCAAATCATGACTCCACAGAGAGACAGATTCTCATTCTCTTTCAGCCTAATATCCTCATATTGTTGGGCATTTTATGTTCACCTCTCCAATCCACCATGGTGGGAAAATTGGTCACTGCCAATCTTTCAGATATCATTCTTCCAGGGTCACCAGGTATACATTTCTCCACCTCACAGTACTCTCAATTGCTCCAGTCTCTGACTCTGAATTGTTTCAGGAAATATGCTTATTCGCTGTCTTGCAGAGAGCGAGATGAGAAGAAGGATATGAATTTCATGTCTATGCATTAAATATGGAGTACAAAAATACGACTACTAGTTCCAGCTCGAAACTCCTTGGAAAACCACAACTTGTCGTTTTCACATTTCTGTTAGTGTACGCATTAAACAAAATTAGATACAACATGTTAAGTTGTTAGTTTTAAAATGAGTTGGTAGGTGAATTTTAAAAAATTGACTAGCTGTTTCCCCCTGCTTCCAGTCTTTATGCTAAGCTGAGCTAACTCCTGGCTGTAGCTTCATATTGAACGTAATGAGGGTGGTATTGATCTTTTCATCTCACTCTTGGCAAGATAGTGAATAAGCTAATTTCTCAAAATGTCAAACTATTTACCATCAAAGGTCTCTTTTCCTAAAGAACGGGCAGTTTTTGTTTAACATCTTGCAAGTAGCTGCTATTCCCCCCTGTTGAGTTTTATATCTCCACATACTGACATCTATGACTGGATGTTTCTGCACCTGAGGGATAAACTGAGTCATTTCTCTCCTAATAGAAAGGTCCACATCAACTTTACCTTAGGCACACTGTGGTTCTTGGTGCGGACCACAAATGTTGTTTCTCATCTAGAGACCATCAACCTCCAGGCCTCCATCCCCCCATCCCCCTTTTTCTCTCCATCTCTTTCCTTGTGCTTAACATTTAGCATCTCATTGGCTCCACATTGAGCGTGGATCCTCTCCCCCACGTTTTATGAATTACTGTTTGTATGGTATGTCATTCAGCTCTTGTCTATTCTCACACAACCTCCTTCTAGTCGTCATAGGTCAACTCAATAACCTGAGAGTGATTACATGTTGCTTTGACTGATGTGCCCTGGCCCTTCTGCCGCCCACACTTGCCTCAATGTATTAAGGTTCATATGACAACAGTAACTCACACACGCACTTGACTGCATCTATACACCCACACACACCTACACACACACACACACACACACACACACACATACACACACACACACCATTTGCTTTAGTTGTAATTAGTAGAAAAACAGTTTGTTTGGAGAAGAGAGCCTCAGAGAGGGTATTTTTCCTCTTTTTATAATCGTTTGCTCCTGCAATGGGAACAAAAAATGAAAAGCATTTTTCAGCATCATCAGGTTCATGTCATACTGTAGTTGATCCTTTTAATGCTCAGAAAGTAGCTGTACCTGCATAGAGGGGAAACAGTAATTTCTGACAAAAATGATAATGGTAAGATATTATAGTGAGATGAGGGTACAATAAAAGGAAATTCTAAATGTTTCATTGTCTGATTGCTGTGTGCTTTCAGATTTTAAATTATTTTATGCAATCAAACCCCAATATGAAGTCACTGTGTCGTAATACATAAATATGGTGATGTTAGTTTAAAAGCTCTGCAAAAAAGCATCAGGTAATAAACAGATCAAAATGATAAAACACCCATTTGTTGGTTTTAAATAAGAAAAAGCAAAAGAACAAAATCTGAAACTCTCAGGCTTCTAAATTAGTACTTGCGTCATTTTTTCTCTAAGGAGCAAAATGACTTGACATTTTGGCATTTGCAGAAGGTTTGTAGACAAAAGTATCTGCTCTCCTTGGGGTTTCAGAGACGTGACACATAAAAGATCACAGGGCAAAGGCAAATCGGGCTGTTTTCATTGAACTTTCCATGTTAGAGAAAATGAATATCAAAAATAGCATTTCCACTGGCTCATTGACTGCATTTATACTATCCTCCATTATGGTGCAGCTCACGTGTGACCGCTGATCGAAAGTGTTCAATCGGGCGTCCCTTGACACAGAAATCAACAGCGGTGTATTAAAGTATTATACAGTACCACACTGAGGACACTATTATATTGGAAGGATCACGGTGACATGACTGAAACATCAAGACATGCTCACATTTCTAGTAGAACCACTGTGGCCTGCAGAGGCTGCAAATCATTTTCACACATAGAATAAATGCTGGTGGTATCATAATTTTGCTTCTTAAAGGGAACCTATCATGCTTTTTGTGATTTTCTGTTATTTTTATACTGTTATAGTTTTGGATGTCTATGTTAAACATGATCAAACTTCTAAAACTTGAGGTGAACATATGTAAAAATGCTCCCTGCAGGGCTACAGCCTGCTCTAAAAGCTTCATTTGTAATGTTACCTCCACTTCCTCCTCGTGATGATGTCGGATTGTTTACACATGCCCACAACGGCTGTCTGTTCTGTAGTCTTTGTTGCTAAGGTTGTTTGCATTGTCCATTTGCATATTTTGGATTGGATTCGGGCTCCAACACGTACAGATGTATTTAAAAAGTTTCCAGTAAAAAACAGAAGCTAACCAATCAGAACAGAGTGGGCTCATCGGGTGGGGGGGGCCTTTAAAAATTGACAGGAACTAAAACGGCCTGTTTCAGATGGAGGCTGAACTGAGCAGCTGCATAGAGGGCAAGTATGATATAAATAAGGAGTTTTTTTACTGTATATCATGCAAAGATATTCCAATAGAGCCGCAGAATATAAATATAGAGCTGGAAATGTGCACGATATGTCCCCTTTAACTCTTCCTCTGTCTTTTAACTGATTCCCCTCCTCTTATCCCTCTGCAGTCTCCTCCTCTGCAACCCTTCACCCCTGTGTGTTAAGAAATGTAATTAACCTTGCTTTAACCTGCCGGGCTCTTCCAGAGGCTATTTGTCTTGTTACTTAACACCACTCAACAGTATCTCAACCCTCACAAGCTCTTTTATGTAGCTTCATGAGAGGGTGGAAACAGAAGCCAGTCCACTTGTGATGTGTCGGGCTGAATGAACAGTTATATTCTGCATCTTTTCTATCTTATCGAAAGATTAAAATGACAGATGTTGAGTGCTTTTCATGAAAAAGCTCATTCACTGCTGATGTTATCATAGCAAAACCAGTAAAGCTAATGATTTGAATAAGTTTTGTAATATTAGTAGCTACCTGGAATAGAGTTTTTGTCCATCAGTTTATTCCAAAGTACTTACTCAGTGGTTTGGAAGTTATGGCAAAAACAAGTAATTACCTACTACTCAAAATACATTTTTTAAAGGTGTGTGTGTGCAAAGTATAAGCCAGAAGATGAGTGGAGTGTGTAATTACAGGGAAAACAAAGCAGTGCATCCTGATTCATTCTAAAGCAGACCTTGCTAACAACCCCCCTTTGTTTTTTACGCATGAAATTATGCGCCCACCAGGGCGTATAATTAGAAATCAATTAAACTCCATATCACACATCCAACTAAATTGCTCAAAACAATTTTGCAGTATATTATCTATGTGTACTCCCCCAAAGGCCACAATACTGGAAGGTTTGGAGATGACTAAAATGTCAAGTTCATCCACAAGTATTAGTTATATTTCAAATGTGTTTGTTTGAATGCCATCGATGCAGACACACGCAAAGTTATGTTTTTCATTTGTTTTCCAGTGGTGTAGCAGGTGGTTTTATACAGTTTGTAAAATTAAACAAGTGTTACATAACACAGACAGACAGAGGGAAGGTTGATACTGTGCAAAAAATGTATGTGCAGGTGTGGCGTGCGTGTCAGGAGTGAATGAGCGATGGGCAAAAACCAAAGACGTGAATCCTACAATTTCCATAATGCAACTTGGTAGCATCTTTTCTCAGCAGTCCATTGGAATAACGTCCATAATGGATGATTTAACTCACGATTTACAGCACCAGTCAAAAGTTTGGACACTTCTTCCAACAGTATATATACTGTAAAGTTGTTAAAATTAGCTGCACAACTTGAAAATGCTACTTCCATGTTAATGCATCAGTGATAGTATTCCAATAATTTATACAGTAATATGACACTCTGAGTGGTGCCATTTTGCATAATGAGCACAGTACAAGTTTGGACACACCTTCCTATTCACTTGAATGAGCAAATGTGTCCAAACTTTGGATGAGTACTGAACATTTACTTTTGATACTTTAAGTACATTTTGCCGCTAAGACTTCTGTACTTTTATGTAAGTACATTTTAAATGCAGGACTTTTACTTGTAATGGAGTATTTTTAAACTGCAGTACTACTACTTTTGCTTAAGTAAAAGATCGCAATACTTCTTCCACCACTGTGGATGATATTGTAGATTGATGATTGTGAAGCACGTCTGACTTTCATGCAGAAGACTGGAGTTTGTGTCCTGTTACAGACCTTTTCCCTGACTTTACCCAAATGCTGTGGGTGTCTAAATACAATCATAATACATAACATAATAGTTCAATTATCATATTAGTTGTTACGAGTGGATATTGTATTACAAGAGTGGCACCAGCCTCCAGCAATAGAGGGCTGCCCAGTGTGAACCAAGGGGAACAGGTTGAGTGTTTTTTCGAGTTCAGTTTTACAGCCTATTTGCTATTATTTAACTTATCTTTTTATTACTGTTATCATCGTTATATTGTCAATATCACAATTTTTTGTTAATTCACCAACTGCTACGTGCAGCAAACCCAGTTATATTACTAGTGAGAGCCTGCACAGATTACATTACCAAAGTCCTCTCCTCTTCATGTTGAACATTAACAATAGGGCTTTGTTTTGCTGGACACAAGCACAGAATTTAAAAATGTCTCTTTATCTTTCCTCTCTTGCTGTTTCTCTCCAGTATTATTCTCTGTGGCCGCCCACTCACCTACCTGCATTCTGCGTATGAACATATTTGTGATTGATCTGAAGACTGTGGGTAAAGGTTCATGAAAAGGAAGACAAAGAGAGACAATAATTATGTGAAGATTAATGAGTTTGCATGCCCAGGTCTTGATTTCTGACACCAAGAACGGAGCTCATGTTTTGTTAATGCAGGAGTAAATTAGTGCCAGTTGATTACTTTTGCGTTGTGCATATAACAGTGTGTGTGTGTGTGTGTGTGTATGCGTGTGTGTGCAGGCATGACCTGAAAATGTGTGTGTGTTTGGTTTCATTCATTTCAACCCTCAAATTAAACAACAGCTGCTGGATAGAAATGCAAATGCATCTGCATTTTTATATGACTGAGTGAAAGGGACGTCCTTCCAGGCTTCCTTCCTCGCTCCTTGAGAATTCTCTCGTAATGGTTATTTCTGAGAGCAGAGGAGAGGAGTGCTCATTCACTGGAGTTCATAATGGCCCCTCTCTAGCCATGCAGAATAGGATGGGTTTTTTGGGGATTGCTTACTCTCTCTGCCCAGACGTCCGCATTGAACTTGAGCCTGAAAGTTTTCGGGGAGTAATTTGGTGCTGACTGACACCCTTCAGAAAGCACAAATATAAAGAGTGCAGATATGCAAGGAAACATTGTCTTAAAGTTGTGATTTTGGCTGCAATACTATTCAATAGTTTGGTCAAAGACGCCCAAACTGACACAATAATGTCAGTTACACATCTGTATCTATCTACAGTCTGCAAACATTAGCCACCACAAGCTAATGGCAGGTAAGGCTGCAGCAGGAAAACAAACTGAGCAATGGTGCGTTTTATTGCTGATAAGTTCATATTTTCATTTGTAAGTGGAATATCGAATTATTTCTCATTGGAAATGTTACACATTCATTCTTTAATGTCTCTCTGAGCGAACATGTGTGCAAGTGTTGAGCTGAATCCATTTATCTTTTCAACGTCAGGCCAAAAATGTCATTTCTTGCAGCACTTATATTTATCTGCCTCTAAAACCAGACAGCTTGATATATTTAGAGATCCAGACCATACAGAGCCAACATAATACTGAAACACTACTTGCCATGTCTAACAGGGATGTAGAGATGTCTAAATCAACTTAATGTTCTAATTTTTATCATTGGAATCATCTTTGCATCTTTATCAGAGTGATTTCTTGTACCAGAAGAGACAAAAATGCTTTCTGAAGCGTGGAGCTTATTGATATTATAGCCACACATCAAATTTTATAGACTCGTACAGTTAGTATCGTAAATGCTTTGTAAGATGTTGAGGTCATTTGAAGTCATATCCTGCTTATAATCAATTCAGGTGATACAGTAGGTTTTAAGGTGTAATTGATAAATTGATAACATGGCCTACTGTGGGTGATTTGGTTTCATTAAATTGGGCTTTGGATTTTCAAGTTGACAGAGCAGATCCAGTAAACTTCTTCACGGGAGCCACATTTCAGCCTTCACACCTGCTCCTCTTCCTCAGCATCAACAGCCTGTGATTCTGCCATCCATCCTGCATCATTGAGCCTACGGAAAACACTGCTGTTTATACGGAAATACTCACTACTGTCCGTAGGATACAAGCCTACTATTGATTTCAGTCTGCCTATTACTCCACCCCCCCCTCCTCCTCCCCCTCTCCCTCCCTCCCTCCCTCCCTCCCTCCTCCACCCATCACACTCACGCTTCCCACCTCTCTCTCAGCCTCTCTCGTCTTTCTTGGACTGCAGCAGAGGAACCGCTGCATCGAAGAAGACAAGAAACAAGAAATCACGGCGCGATGCTTTCTACAGTCTCTGCTGCTGTGTAAAGAGGGAAATCAGGGGAACGGACACTTCAGACTCACCGAGCTTGCTACGATGCATCTGCTCTTGTCTACACGGTAAGAATTTTATTATCTTTTCTTTTGTAAATGTGCCAAACTATAACTTCATCTTCCTTTACCTTTTAGTGCAACACAGATCGAATGATTTATACGCCTTTTTTGGATCGTTTCATATGCAAAATGGAAACAGGTGATGATGATGATGAGATGGTGCTTTAAAATGCAGTGTTATTTTTGGCATTAAAATTATAAATAAGCAGCCTGTGCGCATGATTGACGGAAAAGTTGGGGAACTTTCTGAGTTGTCCATCTTGAAGTGTGCTTGGAATAACAATTTGGCACCACATGAACTATATTTAATCAGAATATGTCTTAATGCTGTTAAATCAGAGCCTATTCTAAGACATGAAGGTGATTTATTCGCATTTATTCTTTTGGCAAAGTTTTTATGAAATGCAGAAAAAAAACGACAGTGTGCGTCTGCAATACAATTTTACCAGCAACGTACAGTGACTTTTCGGATGTGGTGGTGGGTGGTGGTGGTGATGGACGTGGGGTGGGGGGGGGGTGCTGCTTTCCTGACGTGATCAGTGTGGTCGTGGAAAGATGAGTTGGTACACACGCACGGAGGAGGCAACCCCGAGCCGTCCGCCGAGCGCGCACATGCGGGCAGAGTGAATCTGCAGTGAGCTGCGCAGAGAGAGAGAGAGAGAGGGAGAGAGAGAGAGAGAGAGAGAGAGAGAGACAGAGAGAGAGAGAGAGAGAGAGCACCTCCATCCATTACTCAGGAGGAGTCAATGCTCGATGCAGTGTGGGGATAGTCATCTAACTGTATACAGCTCCACCGTGCAGGGGAGGATTGATTCTCAGGCAGCAGGACAGCCCGAAATCTAATTATGGGACGCGACTTGCGTCAAAAGGCTGCGTGGTGATTGATGTCCCTTCATGTACGTGGTCTGTGGGCTGTGCTCAGCCTGTGGAGCCACTGTGCAGCCCGCATCAGCTGTAGTAAACGGTGCAAGAGGAACAAAGAGGAGGAAAGTGACGTGAGGTTTGCATTGAGCTGTCCCTGAGAAGTTTGATTTGATCAAACATGTAGAGATCCCGTCCAGGTGTTTGCTTCAAGGCAGCTCTCTGACTGGATAAAGGTTTTGTTTGAATAGATATTTGTCAAACACCCAAGTCAGTAAATTAATGTTTGCTTTAGTCCTGTATAGCTTATGGTTTGCTTTAGCTGCAGCAGATGACAGTTCAGGCACCTATTCAGTCTATTTAACCATTTTTCTATTGTGTGTTATCTCAGCTTCATTTATATTTGGTAACTGAACACAAAAGGGGGTTTGTGGCTGGCTCGCCTGGGTGTGCACCACATGTCACCATGAGGGCCAGGGCAAAGAGTCAGGATGCAATCTGTCTGCCAATCACTAGCCTGGAAAGAGGAGAGAGGGTAACATCATCAAGCCAGTCAAATGTGCAAATGTACCAAAAAAAAATGGTTGCAGGGGACTGAGCACATGGAGTTTTAATGGCAACGCAGTCAAGAATTTCCCCCCACAATTCCTACTAGTGTAGAGGATTTTGAATGGCCGCATAGTACTCTGTATGTTGCATTTGGTGACTCCTCAACTGTACACTGATTAGGATTCAGTAAAGGTGACGGTGTTTGGCAGAAAAATGAAATTAAAATTTAAAGCCATAGTTTGACCCATAGCTGCTGATTGTTAGATGAGGAGATTGATACCACTCTCACAGGCTGGTGTTCCAGGCCAAGAAATGATTCTGCACACAACCGCCTGTAAAAATGCAATTTTTTGTCTTTATATAAAGAACATACAGTACAGTACGTGTTGCAGAATGCGGAGCAAATTTTGCATATAAAGTCAATGAAAAGACACAAGTAGACACAAATTTGCCAAGGGTGGTGTGAATTGACACAAATATGCATCTGTACGAGTTGAAAATGTTTCAGTTTGAGAGAAATGTTGAACTATTTATTCCTTAAATTTTGCACAAACAAAAAAACCCAAACCATGATCTTCCCCTAACCCTAACCAAGTGGTTTTTGTGCCTAAACCTAACCGGTGGCATAAAATGGCACGCAAAAACCTTAAAATGTGTAGACATAACACACCAGTGTCCTTAAAAGTGGCGTGCTATTTATACGCCATCCCATGAGATCATGTTGAAAAGACAGAAAGACACGCACTCACATATACACACAGTTTCCATCAGAAGGGCACCCACACAGGGACCCCCACAGCAGCTGGCTAAGCTCCAGCAGTCGGTAAACCCTCACAGCCATCATTATATACAAGCAATCAGGCAGCTGTGTGTGTGTGTATGTGTGTGTGCGCACATCAGGAGGAGAACCCAAATTAAATGCTGTGTTGTTTGGTAGTTCCCTTTGCAGCAGTGCATTTGTTAATATATGAATTTATGTATTTCTGCTCTTCACTTGTGTTCAGTGGATCTCTGAGCTGTGAGGCATGATGCTGCTGTATAATGTAGTGTGTGTTCATTACTTTAATCTGAACCTCCACTCTGCTGCTCCCCCGGCAGTCATGCTACTTCAACAGCCTCTCGAGGCTGCGTGTGTTTAAACTGCTTGTTCATCAGTCTGGTTCCCCTTTTGGGAAAACAGAGCCTGTGTTTCCGATGGCTAAAAAAGTTTGGGAGTAAACTCACGAAGTGTACGAAGTCTTCAGTCACTTTTGTCCCTATCTGTGACCTCAGCACTTAGTATATACTGCGTACTGACATTGCGTCATCTGTGCCAGCCTTAGGAAAAAAATCAAAAATTGAGTTTTTCACCTGTTTTCCAGCAGTGGCTTTGCATCACGCTCTTGATGTCACGGATGTCTGCAATCAACCTGGGATGACAAAATGTTTACCCAGAGCAAAGCTTAATCTTTGAATCCAATTTTTCCACAGATTGTGTGAAGTTTTCCAATAACGTAGCTACAAACACAACTAAGCTTTTCTTTTTTTTCCACTGTACCTGCTGTGGCATACGTCTACCGCCCCGGCTTTACCACTCACATATTTCAGATCGGATTTCGGCTCCAACATGTAGGGATGTTTTTGAGAAGGTTTGGAGTCAAGCAAGGAACGCAAAGAGAAGCTTCCAGAGGCTAACCAATCAGAACAGAGTGGGCTTATCAGGAGGGGCCCTTAAAGAGACAGGAGCTAAAACAGCCTGTTTCAGACAGAGGCTGAACTGAGGGGCTGCATAAAGGAACAGTATAAACTGTAAATCATGCAAAGATATTCCAGTATATAAATATAAATATAGACCTGGAAATGTGCATGTTATGTCCTCTTTCATGATTAAGATTGGAAAAGTATGCACTTTTTGGAAGTTGTTCAATCAAGGGAAGATAAAAAAAATCTAAAAGAAAAGGAGGATGATGTTCTTAAGCTGAAAAAATATATCTTTTCGGATAGAACTCATGTTGCACATTAAGATGTATGATTGCATTGGAAGTCCTGCGTTATTTCTGTCAAAAGCCAAACCTCACTTGTGTAGCATCTGCAGAGCTTGGCGTGTAGTTTCATTCACACGATGTGCATTAGCAAATGTTCACTGCAGCCATCTGTGGGCGCCGCAGAAAGCCTGTAGGGCTCTGCACACACCACTTGCATACTGTCAACCAGTATGTCGCATGCAGATACAGAATCCTGTCTGTCTAACCTGCATGTTAATATCACTATTCCCCACTTTAAAAACACTATCTGTTCAGAGAAAGTTTTTTTTTTTTGGAATACAGCAATGTCCCGTAGGAAACATTTTCTCCATTTCACAATGCACAGCATGAATATGTCTACCAGGGTCCCAGCGTATGCACCTGCAGAGTGTACGCATGTGTGCGTGGATGGATCTACTGTGTGTGTGTGTGTGTGTGTGTGTGTGTGTGTGTGTGTGTGTGACTGTGTGTGCGTTCGCGTGAGTGATTAATGAACGTAGCTGGATGGCGTCAGCGGGCCATGACAGCACGACTGCGAGGGAATCATTTCTTCTCTCTCTGTGGACTGCTGATTCAGAGCTTGCAGGAATTTTGCTGATTGCTAAAATCACCACATAAGGGTGCTGTTATAATAACCCCAATCACAGCATCACAGCAGAGGGTGAGGGGAGTCGCCATCAAAAAAGGAATAAAGGCGGCCATAAACGATATTAGCTTGCCTGTTTATGAGGGGAAAGGCCAAGGTTGTAGGTTGAGAACCATCCCTGGATGAGAGGAGTAAAGTGCTTTAAAATGAGGTTGATCAGTATCTCGGGTTGGAAATGTCTATCAAAATGAGCAAGACAATTAACATTTTAATGAAAGCAGTGGTGGAAAGTAGCTAAGTATAATTACTTAAGTACTTAAATGCAATGTTGAGGTGCTTTGGTTGAGTAAAGTTTCATTTCTTTCTTTCATTTCTGCTTCTTTATTCTACATTTCAGAAGGAATACTGTGCACTATATTTTTACTCCATCACATTTACCTGACAGATTTGCAAATTAAGATTTTAAATTAAAAAAAGAATATTATTTTAGAAGTGGCTATTAGTACGGATTCCTCTGTGTTAATAGTCTGTTTATTGTTGGTATTGAATTATTATGAATGCACATTGGTATTGATTGCGCAACATCATGTGATCAAATTCAAATTGTTTCAAAATGGAGGAACCTTTTTGCTCACAGGCGATATGCCAATCCTCCCCATGGTTTGGGTTAAAATGGTTCGGTTTAGGCACAAAAAACCACTTGGTTAGAGTTAGGGGAAGATCATGGTTTGGGTTAAAACAGTAAAATGCAGTAAAAATGTCCAGTTTAACGGCACTAACATGCTTACATGACGGTAAAAAATGTCTGGTTAGTGGTCTACAAGAGGTTTGGCAATAAATTCTGGAAACCCATTTCATACCAATAGGACAAACTACTATCGGCACGGAAAACCAGTCCGGACCAAACAGCCTTTCGACTTCTGGCATGGAATCCCGTTCGTGTCAATAGTCGGTAAATTATTGCACCACTTCTGTAGCCGTGCCAATTATTTTATAAAATATGATTAAGAATGAATATGATGTAACATTAAATTGTCAGATGGTATATAAAGTACTTAAAATGAGCTCCGTCAGCTACAACATTAAAAGTCTGCTTACAGGACATTGCATCAGCAATAGTGATCCAATAAAAAGAAGACGCCTTCCTGCAGCATAATGAGTACTTGTACTATTGAACCTTGATTTGGACAGCACCACTTTTACTTAAAGTATTTTTACAATATTGTATTGCTTCTTTTAGGCTACGAGTTTTTCCACCAACCAACTTCAATTAACAGATGTATATGTCATTCTGCCAACTGTGGCCTACTTAAACACCAGTATAGCAAAGTTGAGTTTGAGAGAGAAAGGGAGGGAGGAGTTTAGATGTATAGATATACTGTTGACAAGTGAAAATAAAGAATAACCTCTGCAACCTGATAAAGGAATCTTAACGTGCAATGCAGTATATCAAAATGCAGCATGTAGCCTATAAAGGCTGCAGATGTAGCCACAACCATAAGGAGCACTTGATATAAAGACTGAGACCAAACTTTATAGCAGACAAGTAGACCGATGGAGCACAGCAGCTCAACCAGCTCAGTCAACAGCCTGTTAGAGCATAATGTGGGTAACAGGACATCAAATTGTTTAAACGAGAAACGAATCAGGAATGACTTGATGATTGATGAATCTTTAATAAGTAGTTCCTACTTGTTAATAAGTAAATATGAAACGATTCATCAATTATCAGGTTGCTCCTGATTCATTCCTCAGTAACTAATCACAATGTTGATGTTGCTTTTTTCATATCACTCTGGGTCATACAAAAAACAAGTGTATTGATTCTTTAATGTATAATAATATGGTTATGTCCTCCAAGCAACACTAAAAAAGACAAAGTAAGAAAGTTTTTGTGGACTGTGAATGTAGCTTGTTACATACACTGATACACTGAGTGGGCAGGAAAAGGTTGATGGGATGAAATGTAATACAACAGTCCTGTAATAAATGTTCAGTTTGTGTGTTGACTTAATGATGTAGTATGTTTTGACACCTTCATTTGAGATGCTGCTGTATCATTGTCAGCAGGTAAAACTAATGATAAATTCTGATTCTCTCCTGATATGTTTTGTCCTACTGTGCCCTCAGGTGGTGGACTACAGCTTTGCCAAATAGGGTCACACTTGATAATAAGGTCACAAAATAGACGCTTAAGTGATGCATAGCTCATTTTGGGTGAGGCTATGCTGGCAGTTTGCTGAGGTCACTAAAATCAGAAAAGAACTGTGTCAACCCCTGAAGACTGTCCCACCCTGACAGAATTAACAAAACGGAGGTGTCAGGAAGATGCCAGGAGTCAGGAATCAGCAGTCAGTACACATCCACACAGTCCTGAGACCAGACCTAGCCAGGCCACAAGTGAAAACACCTGTATCAGTGAACCACCTGGGCTGTTGCTGTGTCATTAGCTCAGCTATGGTTTAAGGTTTAAAACTTACGTGTTATTTGGAACGAAATGTCCTCAAAAGCTCCAGATTAAACTGAATATCCTTTGGTGAGTCGAGGTCACAAGA
Organism: Scomberomorus guttatus; assembly: GCA_038419695.1. Taxonomy (NCBI): domain Eukaryota; kingdom Metazoa; phylum Chordata; class Actinopteri; order Scombriformes; family Scombridae; genus Scomberomorus; species Scomberomorus guttatus. The sequence continues at coordinate 4,400,551 of CM076463.1, forward strand.
CTCCAGACACCTAAAACAGTCCTAAAGATGTACAGTAAGTTGTACTGAATTAACAGAATTAATCAAGCTTGGTCTGTACACACCCACACAGTCCTGATAAGAGGCCTAACTAGGCAATAGGTGGAAACACCTGTGTGGACGGGCGTCAATAAATAAACCAGAGGCTCATAAATGATCAACCCATCACCAGTCTAGGAATTCATTTGAAACAGAATTGTAAATCCAGAGTGTGTGTGATGTTGCTCCTTTACAGCAGAAATATAAAGAATAGAGGACACATTTATTTGTTCTAATATCAAATTAAAAACTAAAGGTGAAAGTAAAATTCCACAAACCTTCATGTGAAAAACAAAACTTCCAAAAGAGATCAATATATTAAGAATAGTACAAAATGTTTAGATAATTCTTCATTGATCATAATGCTTTAATGTATGAATTAATTCACTGTGTCCGAAATTCCTGCTCTTTAAAAAAAGATCAAGTCACTATGAGTTTGTGATTAGTTCACATTTAATGGATCATCACATAATGAATGTTAGCTCTCATTTGATCAGCTGATATGTAACCATTGTCATGCTGCTCTCAGAAATATGATGCTGTTTTTTTTTTAAACTGGTAGTAAGATGTACACATCTAAGCCTACATGTTGCACCATGATTCATTATGTTAGATGCACATAAGAGCCATATGTGTCACATGCTGTATAATATTGATGTCTTTTTAATGCAATCATTAAAAAAAACTATTTTGAGAGCATATTTCTCCCACTGCAATCAAAAATCAAGTTTATAAGTAAAAACGTGAACTGACAATAAAATTATCTGGATCGCAAACAAATGATCTGTTACAGTTTTGTTGGTTTTAGTCACAGACTTGAGAATCTTGCTCATGAAGCTGGCCTCTTTTTTGTATCACAATTTTTTTTTGTTGTGAATCAGTCCTCCTTGGTTGCGACTCAAATTTTTTTACTTGCGAGTCAAAAAGTTTTGCTTGCAAGTTGAACTGGACATAATGGGCGGGATCTACGCTGATAGATGAGAGAAGAGTTTCTATTGGTGGGTTTGACTTGGATGGACAGCATGGCTACACCCACTATTCCCTTGCTCCCAGTATAAACGCTCCACTGTCTGGAGATGAGAGTTGAGCTACAGGGAGGTAAGTTGACATTAATGCCCCTCTTTTTAATTGAAATGCTTTTAAATGCAGCATATTTATGTCAGCTTGTCAATGTCACGGAGTCTGTCGTCGTCTCTTTTTAAATCAATAATACTGATAGCTTAACAGCAGCAGCCAACTTGGCTAGCTATGTTTTTTGCTGCTAACTGGCTATGCTGTAGGCTAATGGTATGTATTTTCCTTGCATGAATGAGAGAGTTGAGAGAAAATATTGGCGGCTTCAGTATTTCATGTAACATGAGGTGAGAGTATTTAGCCATGATGAAAAAATATAGGCATGTGTAACAGATGTCTACCTGTGCCAGAGCCAGATCTGTCAGAGGTATGTGCCATGCTTTTTAGCACAAGAAAGAAGATATTAGATCTTCTACGGTATGTGAAAAGACAAGACAGTGGTTATAATAGTAATCAGTGTCTGATGTGTTGTTTCCATCACAGATCCGGTAAGCAGAACACCTGCACGACTAGGAACCTGACAGTGCTGATCCAGAACATGGAGTCACTGTAGCAGAGATGCCATGCCTCTTGTCAGCTGAGGTTCTTGCTGCAGTGCAGCAAGTAAACCCCACCGCTGACTCCTCTTCTCTTTTACGGGACATCTATATGCGTGTCCTTCAGTTGGCCTCATTTTTTCGGTCCCATTAATACTTGATGTACATCTGAATTATTAATTCTAAAATCAGTCTGCACTTTCAACTAGTCACAAATAAAGCACACTAAATAGATACTTGTGTGTATTTTATTTTGCATATTGAAATCATAACAAGGTTACACCAATGACCCCTGATATTCAATGATTATGAACTTTTTTTTGTTTGTTTCACTAAAGAATAAAAAATACATCAAGAATAAGCATAAGTGCCACAGATCAACACAGAACTTATTTCTTGGCCACAATTTGTTTAGTACACATTCATCACACTATCAAATCCTGCACTGCAATGGCAGTTTGCAGGAGGATTCACAGTCTCTGATGTGGGCTACTGGGAATGTGATTGTGTGCAAGCACTGACACTTGGGTAACATACAGTGTAGTTAGCCGTGTAAACATGACGTTCAGACAGCAATGGTTAAATTTCACTGTGATTTTGAATATTTGCCAATGTGCCAAAAGCAGATGTCTGTGAGCTTGACCAGTCATCCATCGCATGAGGGTACAGTCAAAGTCTCTCCTGCCATGCCGTCATCAGGTTGTGCATCTTGAAATTCTTCATCTTGTAATGCTCATTAAGACAGTTATCTGCTCTATATTTAGAGGGGAAATCTTAACATGCAAGATCATTTCTCTTTTCCTCAACTTAAAGGTTTCACATTGAAAGAGCTATGGTGATAAACTGGAGTCATGGACACTATCAGATGAAAGGTTCCCAGAGATAAGATAGTCATAGCACCATTCTTGCATAAAACGTGGTGTTGGTCCTCCTTGAGCTATGCTTACAGCAAATATTTCACCAGCAGCCTTACAAACAGGAAGAGGGTTTAAACTACATAAGTACAAGGGGAGACCTCAGCTCTGTTTCGCAATCAGTAGGCTAAGTACCTGAATAGCTCATCATCCAAATCATTGAGGGAATACTTTGGCATCTTGCACTTTTCACTTTCCCCTTCAAAAAGTTGTTTCTCAATCCTGGCCACCATTGCTAAAATCAAAAAACGAAACAATCAAAAGCTTTATACATCTCTAATTTTGTAGCTTGTCACAAAATATGCAATAAAGCTAATACATGGAAGAGCAAATGTAAAGTGTCTGATAATTGTATGAAAGTTTTTAGCAGGTACAATTGAACAGTTCTTCAATTATTTTCCTCTTCAGCAAAATAACTAATGAATGTCCACTACTCACCGACAGAAACTCCTTTTTAGGGCTCCTGTATCAACCCCTGGTTCTCTATCTATCATCTTCTATAACTTCAGACCTCTTTCCACCATATGCACTCTTCATACACATATCTCAATGGTCTTGCTGGGGTCCACCTGTGATCTTACACACCTGATAACATCTTCCTAACTGTAAAAAGTATCAAATCAAATTTAGCTAACTTACAAACCAAGTGCACCACATCCAAGTAGATTACAGAGAAAAGAATACAACAGTTACACTTAACCATACAACCTATTACAAAGCTCAACAAAACTGGTTCGGTTAACTAAGGACATAATGAATGCTATATGACAGCTGTATCATTGTACTACTATCATAGCAAAGCCAGAGTAATGTAGACCTATTTTAGCTGAAAAATCCAATAACAGTTAAAAGCCTAACTTGTTCATATTCTCTTTAACATTAAAAAGATACTTATCCTGATAAACTACACGTAATATGAAAGTGTGCGGCTACGTGACACATTTCAGTGGCCCATTTACACTGGTGCAGGCCTGTCTGGCCATTTCACCCTGTACTGAGGATCGCTCCATAACCTGACTCTGTCCCTGCCTCTGTCCCTGAGGTTCAGGTATAGCCCTTGAAATCAGGGACAGTAGATGTCGTGCAGCCTCTGTGGCTTCACGTGCATTATACTGAGGGATTTTAGATGTATGGACACGGTGTAAGTACATTACAGTGCAATGCATTACTGCCACACAGGCTGTACTGAAACAAATTTAGCAATGACTTACCTGAGGTCGTGTTCGCTGTTAGTTTTCCATTCTGGCATTGAAAGAAAAAAGTAGGTATTAACTTGACAGTATCAATGTCATGTCAGCTTCACTACATGATATCACTGACTAACCTAACATAAGCTGTCTATGAAGGTATCTTATTTTCACGTTTTAACGGATGAGGCTGACGGCCCAACTTAAGCTAGATGCTGAAGCTACAGCTTCCTACTAAGTACATAGAGAAGGGTCCACAATTAGGCCTAATTCCAGGAAATGTGTGTGCAGTTTATGTTTGGTCAGCGGTTTTCATGCTTATCTGGCGAATGCAGAACAGAGGTACCGTTAGCTAGCTAGCTAACAGTCAGTTTTGAGGATGAAATGGCTACTTTCAACTTTAGTGTTTCCTCATAGATTCTTATGGAAAACGCTAGCGTAGTTGTAAGTTAACCTCGTCACTCTGTCAAAAGCTTCGGCAACTTCAGCTACCACGGTCACAGAAAACTAGTCTCATTGGATTTAATTTACAATGTGTTAAACATGAGTAGCTAACCTTAGCTAACATAGTCATGTCTCTGATGTAGTGTGCATAACGTTAGCCCACAGAGGGTGCGTTGCTGCCAGCAAAGCTTCATGCCAAGATGGCTAGCCATCCATGTCATTCTTTAAAAAAGAAATAGACTCCATGACATTGACAACTGGAAATATGAATAATAGAAATCATTGTGGGAAATCTTGCTATGCTACATTTAAAAGCATTTCAATTAAAAACAGCAACATAGTGTCAACTTACCTCCGCGTAGCTCAACACGCAATCCTCTCCAGTCAATTGTTCTTCTTCTTCTTTGGTTTTACTGGTAGACTACAAACTAACGTTAAAGGTGCATGCCGCCACTTACTGTACCGGACTGTTTAACTCCAGTGTTTACTGGGAGCAAGGGAATTGTGGGTGTAGCCATGCTGTGGATCCAAGTCAAACCCACCAATAGAAACTCTCATCCATCAGCGTAGATCCCGCCCATTACGTCCAGTTCAACTTGCAAGCAAAACTTTTGGACTCGCAACCAAAGAGGACTGATTCACAATCAAAACTTTTTTGTGACGCAAAAAAGAGGCCAGCTTCGAAGGCAAAAGTCTGTGACCAAAACCAACAAAACTGTAACGGATAATTTGTTTGCAATCCAGATACTTTTATTGTCAGTTCATATGTTTTTACTTACAAACTAGATTTTTGATTGCAGTGCGAGAGATATGCTCTCAAAACTGTCTTTTATGGTTGCATTAAAAAGTGCTTTTTTCTTTTTCAACTCCCCACGTCTGATTCTGACATGTTTTGTTCTGCTGTGCCCTCAGGTGGTGAAGAACTGCTACAACATCCAGAAGTACAGCAGAGGTCAGCAATTAGGTTCAACCATGGGCTAGTTTTTTCAGGATTTTTCATTGCTGCCGTTAACCGGTGCAGGGGAAAGGCAGGCCTATATGTTTTGATTTATTTTAATTCATTTAAGAATCAAATAGATTTATAACACTGTCAAGGACTGTATCTGAGGGGGAAAAACATCAACACACCATTTCTGCTCGACTGCCAACCATTTGTGTTTGTAAAGAACAAATCTGTTCTGGTCGCACAGGCTAAAGTTGTGGAATTCACACATTAAACTTTAATTTCTGGTAGGTTTATTAGACTTAGACATAGTTTTAATGCCTATCCTCATGTGGGGACAGTATCAGATGTTACAAGGTTATATTGCAATAATAGGGATTCACAGGAGCCTTGTGTTTATTTTGTTATTTGTAAAAAATTATGTCAACGTTTTGATGTCAACTATGAAAGTGAAAACTTTCATCAGGGGGCCAAATATCTTTGCTGCAGGACTGGATTTGGCCCACGGGTTGCTATTTGCCTACCACTGGAGTACAGCTGTGCCAAACATGGGAGTGCATGGACAATTAACCTATGTGGTCATTGAAATATGAGGATATGTTGGCCAAAATTGTAACAGTTGGCCACTTTGCCCAGTTTGTAATCCAGTTTTACAATAACAGCAACCATGTCATCCAACCAACCTTCCTGTCTGGATGCATCAGTTACTACAAACCTGCCGGCGAGTAAACTTACCTATACGAGTAGAGAAAGAGTCTAACAAGACAAAAGAAAAGATGACTGCACAAAAGCTAGGTTTCCTCCTGACTGAAATGGAGATTCTGAAAAGCCTGATAAAACTGACTCCATAGGAGAGAAAGAAAGAGGTCAGGAGAAAAAAGTACATTGAGCTGAGAGCTGTGGAGATAGGGCGCAGAGAAAGAGTTGCTCTGGAGATAGTAGAGAGGTGCAAGAGTGAAAAAGAGGAGAGGGAAGAAGCAACAGAGAGTCAGGAGACAGAAAGAAAAACATGAGGTGGAGAGGATGAGGCAGGAGGCTAAATAGAGGAAGGAGGAGAGGAAGGCAAATGAACAAAAAGCCGTAGAGAAAGTCAAACAAGACCAACCGAATAAAGAGAGGCTTCAGTGGCAAAAGGTGATGCGTGTGGAGGAGGAGCTGGTTACAAGTCCCAAGTACACTTTGAGCACTCTTACTGAGGAGGCGTGAGGAGCTCTGTTGTCTGCCAAGAGTGGAAGACAAAGCTAGCCCAAATCGCCTGACCTCTGACCTGAAGGCCAAGGCCAGACAGCTCCATCCTATTCACTGCGAAACCAGGCCCCAAGCCTGAAGGTTGTTATCCAATTTGTCTCATATTTCTTTATCCTCTACATTGACTACATTAACTTGTAAATTATTATTTGATGAATAAAGTTTTATCTTATCTTGTCATTAGAAAAACAAGCAACCAAGGCCGTGGGAGGTAGGGGTGCTGAGGGTGCTGCAGCACCCCCTAGTGGATGGTAGAGGACCTGCACATTCACAACTATAATTTAAAAATAAATAAATAAATTAAAAAGTTTAATTTTTGTTGGTTATGTTCATATACTAATGATATTTAGATTTCAGTGGATCTTAGGTTCCAAATTTTCAGTCAGGTTCATTTCTTTATGAATCCATCAAAAAGAGCAAAACCTAGCGGTTCAGAAACCGCAACAGATGGCAGCACGTGCAGCACACACGATGATAGTCCAAGTACCTCAGCAAAAACTTTGCCAGTAAGAGAGCAGGGAGCTGACGTTTATTAGGCTAGAGGAAAGGAGGAAGCTAGCGCTAACAGCACCCCAGAACAGCAGCTGCAGGAGGACGACCACAAACGCTAATACATCCCTGCCAGCTTTGTGACCATGATTTCCCTGGTAGGTGCTTTGAAGATGAAAACTTTTCCCGTTCTTTTCAACTTCAGTGGTTTAATAAGTGGAGATGACTACGCTACACTGCAGAGATGGACTGTTTTTTGTCTTACATGCCCCCAGGCTGTGCAGAAAAAGCTAGTATCTTTAGATCAGCATTGGCAGATGGAAAGGCTTTTTGTGGAGAGAGGATTATGAGCCAGTAGCTTATATTTTGTGTATGTTTTCTTACATGATTATTATTTCTTTCATAGACGAATATTGTGTGTTCATCAAAGTATACAACTTATTTTTAAGGGCCATAATCATGTAAGAAAACATGCACAACCAATCTTTTACAGCATATATCAGTTATACTAGCGTTGCTCAACAGGGCAGTACTGACCCCCAGGGGGCATTCAGAGAATGTTGCCCAGGGAGCATTCAGAGAACATTCAGAGAATATTGCGCTGGAAGCAATATTTTTGAAAGCAGGCGTTCTGAGGTGTTCTTGGGGGCGTTTGTGTGTGTCTGTTTTTAATGCCAGTTTAGTCCTACATTCAAATGCAATTTTTATTTTCCAAATATCTGGAAACAGACACTTAAAGGCCAGACCGTTTTTAATGTGCTGGATGTGTATCTAAAGGAGAAGTCCCGATCACCAATCAACAGCCTCGCATGCACCACTGATGGTGCCACCTCCATGGTTGGCTGATGACCGCCTCCTCATTTACACCGACCACCTGAGGATGGTTAAGGCCGACATGGAGATCCGCTTCAGAGGCCTCCAGAGGCTTTCCCAACATCATATCTCGTTGAGCAGAGATTCAGCCAGGTCCTCCACATGCAGTCCAAGTACCGCAATCACTTGGACTTGACGGCCTCAGGCGCACTAACTGAAACTAACTTCTCTGCAACCCGCAGTGATGAAACTGGCAGAGAACCACCAAGCGTAGGGCTCACACTAACTTTCAGTTAATAATTGAATGTTAGTGTGAGCCCTTAACAATTAATAAGAATGCTTCTTGTTTGGCACCAGTGCCAAATTACTACTTTCTGATTGGCTGCTGTTTGTGTTCAATAACGAGACCTAATTAAAGTTTGAATGTCAAATTTCTAACGCTTGCATTTGTTTAACACTCATAAATATAATTTCTATTCACGTCTTTTTTGCTCCCTGGGAAACTAATGATAATGCTATTCCAACTGTCCAGTTTAATCAAATCTGTTATTTGGCATTCAATGAAATGCTTTTTTTAATGATATAACACAGAATAATAATCAACATTAATATTCAGGGAAGACAATTAACCTAACCTGGATAATGGATACAGGGGCGCAGGCCCAGAAAAGGTTGAGAACCACATATACTGCATCATTCCCACAGCGCCCCCCACTTGAAACGTGTTCCCACAGCTACGGTTGAGGTGTGTTGACTTCTCGTATCACCATATGTGTCGCTTACATCAGCCGTATGTGTTGTGTGAAAATGCCATATAGGTTACTTCAAAAAAGGAGTGGACATTGACTTTTAAGAATTATCTCTGTTGCTTAAACAGGATGGGAAAACTAAATGTCAGCATTAATGACAATTTGCATAAGGAGGAGAGCGGTTAGCCTATCATGAATAATGAAATGTCAACAGAAGAGGGATATCTTTCATGTTCTGCATTGCATTGAAATTCTCTGCACAATCGGATGAGAGAGCTGGGAGGATGGAGAGAGAGCAGGAAGAACGAAAGAAGGAAGAAGTGAAGAGATACCGACAGTTACAGAGAGAGAGAGAGAGAGAGAGAGAGAGAGAGAGAGGAGGTGAATTGAGACCAGGGATTATACACAGACCTGGCTGCCTGTTATGAACCATTATTCATTTTCTCTCTATTATAAAAAAGTTCTCTCAGCGATGCAGTGCAGTGAGTTGACCGGCTATTTTCTTCTTGGCCATTTGGTGCAGAAACTCTCAGAGGATATCATGAGGTTTATCACAGAGTTTGACCTTTAGTCTCAGACGTCAAGCTCTCAGTTGGAGGAGCTGCGTCGCTGGAAATGAGTTTGGGAAAGTTTTGCAAAAAGGAGTGTAGTGTGTGTAGATACTCGGAGTCTATTCCTGTAATATGCTTTTTGAGACTATTCTCAGCAGTTTAAAAACTACAGCATCTAAAGATTTAAATAAGTGACCAACATAAAGAACACAGTATTAACAGTGAGGATGAGCTCCTCCGTCTTACACCTTCTTTTTTATACTGTATATGGCAACAAGTCTTCCTACAGCACCTAAACAACAAGATATGTAGTTTGTCAGCACCTTCCAAAATGACCTACTCTATACGATACAGAAATGGTTGATAAAAGTGTTTTCTGAATTCTCACCTTTATGGTTATGTTTACATCTAGGCAACTGAAAATATGTGGTGAAGGTTACGGAGAGATTGTGACATTGATCTTCTCGTCTCACTTTCAACAAGAGACGAAACAAGCGTATTTCAAAATGTGAACTATTCCTAAAAAATAAACAAACAAACAAACAAACAAAGCAATGTTGGTCTCTAGTGTTAAGGTCACAGCCTTTGTATGCCCAACCAGCACTAACCCTAACCCACCACGTTATCTCAGCCTTCGACTCTGAGAGATAAGAGTCATTATTTGCACAGCCACAAGAGGTCACTAGTCAAGAAAATGTAAAGATGAGTCATTTTGACAAATGTTGCTCTTTTTCTGGTGAGGACAGAAAAAGTAACTGATGCATCCATTCAAATAATGATACTGAAAGTAACAGTAGTAGAGATATAGTAGTAGTAGTAGTAATAGATATACAGGTTCGATATAGCAAGCCTGTCTGTACACATCTAAACCCTCAAACAGAACATTATTTTACTAAAATACTGACTTTAACAACTTCTAAAACTACTCACTTGTATGTTTCAACTAAACTGACCAATTTTACTGTAGGACATGTTGATGCAGTGTAAATCCAATAGCGACAGACATATGGTTTATTGTCCAGAAGCCATAGGATGAAAGACTTTGCATTCATGGCCAGGGGCAGTTAGTGTCTCATCATCTGCCTGTGCACAAAGTTAGTTAGAACACATCCGACTTCCTTTCATTGCTGCATTGCACCAAAGTCTCTTGGGCTGCTTTGCGTCTCTGTGGAGCCCCGGCGCTTATTTTCAAATGACAGATCCCAACTGATGTTTTATCTAATCCAGCAGAGCAAAGTTGAGCAGAAACACCATACATCAACCTGCCACTGTCTGTTTGGGTACTTAACCCAGTCTCTACACCTCAGTGTATGCTTTCTACTCCAGGGACTGCAGATACAAATAGAGTAACATGTTAAGCCTAATGTAGAAAAGATGAACTTTTTATTTACTGATTGACACAAGTATGTTGCTTGACTGAATGGCTGTATGGTATTATCTTACCACTATTGACATTGAGACACTATAAAACTGAATTTTACAAGAATACTTCAAGGTATTACTTTTACTAGGTATTACTATGGGGATATTTCTGCTTTGGCTGATTGAAACCATAGAAAACTGCTGAGCATGTTTTCTTCTTCTGTATATGAATCATTTCACAGATTATAGTAGATGATTTTTCAGGTTTGGCAGTGCAAGATGCGCAAAACAGTAGACAGTGTCATTCATAGACTGTTATTTAATTTCAACTTTTAAAACTGATAAACTATGTATTAAATTATGGAGGACTTAATTAAGAATGAAGAGATCTTGGGCTGCAACTAACATTTTCATTTTCCGAGTAATCTCACGATTATTTTCTTGATTAATCGATTAATCGTTTTGTCTATAAAATGTCAGAAAATAGTGAAAAATGAGTGTTACAATTTCCAAGGGTCAAAGGTGACGTCTTCAGACGTCTTGTTTTGTTTGACCAACAGTTCAAAACTCAAAGATATTCCATTTACTATCACATATGACCAAAAAAAAAAATTAAATCATCACATTTTAGAAGTTTAAAACTGGAATTTTTCTGGCATTTTTGCTTAAAAAAATTATTAAAACCATTATTCATCAAAATAGTTGCAGATTAATTTCCTGTCCATCGACTAATCAACTAATCATTGCAGCTCTACAGAGATCAGTGTTTTCCAGTCGTATGTCCAACAATGAAAATGCTACTTCGCGTGTTTTGCATGTGCAGTATATTTGTATCGGTATAGTTTGTACTCTGTAATTGCCCTGTCAATAACAGTGTTGCTAAAGGGCTTTGGGGTGTAATAGGAGGGCCCAAAGCTTGCTGGTGTTTCTCCTGCAGCAGTCTTTGGGTCCGGTGACTGCTGGCTGCAGTGTGGCAGACAGACGGCTTGGGCCTGATGTGTTGACAGGTCTTCTGAGAGGCCATGCCTGTGTCACAGTAGAGAGAGCCCTAAGGGTATTCAGTCATACAGGCTGACATGTAGTCTGAGCCTCGAAACATGAAGCAGAAATGCTCTGACAGAAAACATGGCCACAAAAGCCAAATTTCCAAGAATGGAATATTTCTGAATCCATAATATTAATGAATAAATGATGTTGGGTATGAATAATATTTATTTACTTCAGTTTAATTCTGTTTTGTGCTCTGAATCTAAAAAAAGCCTTTGTGTCATACCACATATGATGCAAGCCTGACATCATAACAATGTAAAACAAAACAGTGCAATAACACAACCTTCTGCTGCAATACAAGGTACTATTTCAACAGTGACACAGTAATGATAGTAATAATAACAAGAATGGGGTTGAAATATCTGTGTGATGAAAAGAGGATGCAGATAATATTGTAACTCAACAGTGGTCAGCCGATTAGCAAGCCAAGCAATAGTGCTTGCTTGGTTACTCCTATCAAGTCACATGACCCTCATCTTGCAGGTCGTAGCAGTTCGTCGAGAGTCTCCCACAGCTGCAAAGTAACCAGCAGAAACTCATTAAAAAAAAAATCCCCCAGCCACAAACTGTGGTTTTTTGTATTAAAAAAACAAGATATAACATGTTGCTTGGTGAGATTTAGAGGCTAATTGGGTAGCTGTTCCCTCTGCTTTCAGTCTTTATGCCTAGCTAAGCTAACTGCCTCCTGGCTCCAGCTACATACTTAAAGGGGACATATGCTTTTTATGATTTTCTGTCATTCATATACTGTTATAATGTCGGATGTCTATGTTAAACATAGTCAAATTTTCAAATCTTAAGGTGAACGTATGTAAAAATGCTGCCCTCAAGTCAAAAGTCAGAACAGAGAAACAGCCAATCAGAACAGAGTGGGCTCATCGAGAGGGGGGCCTTAAAGAGACAGGAGCTAAAACTGCCTGTTTCAGACAGAGGCTGAACTGAGGGGCTGCATAAAGAGTCAGTATAAGATAAGTGAGGAGTTTTTAAAACTGTAAATTATGCAAAGATATTCCAGTAGAGCCCCAGAATATAAATATAGATCTGGAAATATGCATGACACGTCCTCTTTAATGAACATACATCAGAGGCGGTAACATAAATAAGTGTATTTCCCTTGTAGCCCACCTATCCCTAGTCTAATCAGGGAAGGGCCCTGAGTTCTTTAAATCAACCAACTTAATGTACAACAAATAATACTTCCCTTTATTCACTGTTAATGAACTGTAATACATTTATTAGAATCTATTTTACTTAACCCTTGCATTAAAACTATGCACTATAACCTACCTTCGATGAATTAGATTACTGCAATAAAATAGGTGTATCACTCCTTTAACGAACTGTCATTAATATCTACTGTGTAAATACCTCCAGTAAAAGAAATAACCAAACATCACACTTTAATGAGTTTTAGGAATAATGAACTTCTCTCTTTACTTCCCAAATAAACAATGAATTAATATTTAGTGTACTTAACCATTCACAATTACTGTTATGTTATAGCACTAACTCTCTTTAAATGTAAACAATATACCCCAAGTTACATTCAGATTAGCTCTGGTTTAAATTCACATCAAACTTAAAGAGCTCACATCCACCAAGCGCACACACACACGCACACACGAGCCGGCAGGTTTTAAAATAAAATAAAATAAAATAAAACCCCAGTTGCAGGTGTAGATGATTGGGAACGGAGAGGCCCAAAACTAGTTGGCCGCTTCACTCAGAAGAGCAACAAAATAAAATGTGGTACCTTCATGAAGTCTGATATCCAATCAGCAGTTTATACCAGTCTGTGGTCTCAGGGCAGGAACAGGATGACACACTGAAGTCCACAGATGGCGGGATCAGTCCGTGCAGTGAAAAGTCTCTCTGAGCTTTGACCCAGTAGCTCATAGCGCTAGCTAGTAAATCTTCAGGGTTTCCGTGTTGAAAACGATGAACTGAAGGTGCATTAGCTGGGTTAGCTACACAGCGGCTATGAGTCCGTTCACTGAGCCAATGAACGCTAACACATCACTTGTGTGTTAGTTATATTAGCTATGAGTCCATTCACTGAGCTAATGAATGCTAACACATCACATGTGTGTTAGTTATATTAGCTATGAGTCCATTCACTGTGCTAATGAATGCTAACATATCACTTGTGTGATAGTTATATTAGCTATGAGTCCATTCACAGTGCTAATGAATGCTAACAACTCACTCGTTCAGCTAATGAGCTAATAAACAACAAAGGGAACAACTGTCCAACAAACTTCGAGCAGAAATATCTCCAGCTGCTTCCAGAAGGTATGTAGACTGAGTATCCGGATACAGACTGTCTGGTAGATAATCTGACACACCAGCTACATATTAGTTTGTAAACACAGCGCATACGTCACCGCTCAGTCCTTCACTCACTCTCTATCTCTCTCGCGCGCATCAATCTCTCACACGCGCACCTCTGTGGTCCCGCCCACTTCAACCAATGAATGACCAGTATTAAACTTAGTCAGGAAAACACTTCATCTTAATACCATCAACTCTTATCTTAAGACAAAATATTATTACAATATTTATATTTATTTATTAACGTTACATCTGTATATTTTAAACTTATTTATTCCACTGAACATTTTAATCTTTTAGGAAATAACTTTAGTTTTTTTAACCATATTTATGATGTATCTTTTAACCTTAATTAACTTTCTCTTAACATAAACTTTATTATAATGTTTGGTATTTTGAACCTGGCTACACCCAGAATGTAGAACTAATCACATACAGTATATATAATACTGTAAATTTTGTGGTGACTGATGCATAACATATTAACATTTAAAAAAAAAAAAGTTATACTCTTGTAATAATCCTGTTTTGATGGTGGTGAGTTTGCAGGAGTCCGGTACAGAAGGTGATTGTAAAATTGTTCTTGACTTGGACTCGGATGATGTTATGAGTTTTCTGCTTCAACAACTTGTTTTACGGTAAATGTTCTCTACGGGTGAGAGTGAGATGTCACTGATGCACTGACGCATTTTATCACCGTTGTTATGGCACTGCAGTCGGAGACCATGAAGTGCAAAGCAGTGTTGTGGAGGTTGAAGAGGGGTCACCGTGATTTTTTTTTCAGACTCCTGCTTTCTTTTCCTGCTCAATGCAGAGACACTACAGAAAATGAAAGGTCGTCAGTGATGTGCAGCTGCTGACTCTCCAGTGTGGTCCTGTCAAACAGTACAAGTGATAATGAAAAACTTTGTCTTAGTGAATTAAGTACCTGCTGCTGTCTACACACCATGCTTCAAGGTGTTTCATCTCTTCCCTGAGGGCTGGCTCATCACAGTCCATGATTAGACCCACTGCTGTGAAGTCATCAGCACGCTTATAATTGGTGAATAGAGCACATCAGCGGGCCAAGTACAAATCACTGGAGGAGTCTGGATTCTGAGGATTTTGAGTGCCACAGTCCTGGAAATGCTCCAGAAATATTTCAAGGGCACGAGTTGTAATTAAAAGGAACTCTGTTGTTGGATTGCAGTTGTTAGTTTGCAAGCTTGGCTGACAGCTAATAGACTTAGCACCGTTATAGCTGTCTTGCAATCAATCACATCTGTTTGGACTTTCTTGTTTTTATTTTAAACGCTTAATCAACGGGCTTGTTTAAAGTAGCTGTTTCTTTTCCACATATTTCAAAACAAGACTAAGTGCATGTAGTTCAGCCGGACTACGAGTAATGGTTGGACATTGGACCCACTTTTTATGAACATTTCAGAAAATTTACTGCTAAAAGGTCAAGGAGTACACCTTGCTATATACAGTATATCCACATAAAAGAGCCTTGCAATAGATCTCACCTTTGTGAAGCTTATCACATTCAGTTTATCACACTTATTCAACTCTTTTTGGAGGCTGTAGTTTGTGCTGCTTATGAATTACATTGCATTATATTCATAGGTGTCTTTAAAATTTTGTCCACACCTGTTTATGTCAATGGATTTCTGTCAAGTTAGTACTTTTTGAAAATAATAAAACATATTTGTAGTATTGCTACTCACTGTCACATTGTGGATATAGAGTTGTTTTTTTCATATTTCATTAAAAATTTCAAAGACTGAAATCATCAAGTAGGATCAAGTAGGATCTGTGACTCCAGTAAAATAATGCATCGAATTCTGTGAAAGTTTAGGTGTCTCTGTGTCAAAATGTTCTTTTGCAGTTCCTTCCAGTGAGCCAAGAAATACTGCAGTCAAGTCTTTGTGACAGACAGCTTTTAATCAAGCTAAACTCGCTTTTCTCTCTGTCCCCCACAGGCTGACGGTCTCTTCTACTGAGCTCTGACAGGGCTGAGGAGCTTTCCAATTTGAGATCAACTGTCTCCATTTCAGCACTGTCTGGCTGCTCCCATCCAATGGAATTAGACATCATTACCTAATCATTAGTGTCCTGGCAGCTGACTGACCTTTATGTACTTGGCTGTTTGAACTAAAACTGCTTTAAGTCTTGCTTTGTCTGGAAATAGAAAGAATAAAAAAGGTAGCTTACATCTGTTTGACCTGGTGAAACAAGCTTTATAGAGTTGAATTAAAAGACATTTAGTGTGAGCTATCTATTTGCCACGATGGATGAACCACATAACAACAGGACTTCCTTGGCAAAAGGTGCCAAGGACATCGCTAAAGAAGCCAAGAGGCAAGCTGCCAAAAATTTCAGCAAAGCTGTTGATCGTGCCTCAGATGAATACTCATCGCATCGCAGCTACAATCGCTTCCAGAACGAGGATGAAGAGGAGGACAACTACAATTCTTACACTCAGCAAGACTGCCATTATGCTGACAACGCAGCCAATGACGAGGACGGGGCCTCCAGTGATGCCACAGAGGGCCACGATGACGAAGATGAGATCTATGAGGGGGAGTACCAAGGCGTGCCAGCCTATAATGACGGGAAGCTGGGGGACGGAAAGGTGGCTCTCGGCCAGCCGGTGTCTGACAGCCTAAAGAGCCGCAAGGAGCTGGAAAATGAGAGACAGGCAGATGAGGAGGAGCTCGCCCAACAGTACGAGCTGATCATGCAGGAGTGCGGCCACGGGAGATTCCAGTGGCAGCTGTTCTTTGTACTTGGGCTGGCGCTCATGTCAGACGGCGTGGAGGTGTTCGTGGTGGGCTTCGTCCTGCCCAGTGCTGAGACAGACATGTGTGTCCCCAACTCTGGTGCCGGATGGCTTGGTAAGGACTTACAGTGAAAAAAAATCCAATTTCATGATATTAAGATGAGAAAATAAGCACATTCAATTTGTTTTGTCATTGGATTACCAATTTTATTACAATAACTCAGTATCTACATTAATGTATCTCCCCTGTTGATACTTACCCCTCTACCACCAGACAGGGAATCACATTTGTGGAGGTGGGATAAAATACAGAAGCCTAAAGAGCAACTTAACACCCCTTAAAAATCTTGTCTTTGCTGACTTCAAGTGGTTTAACTTCTTACCTTGCTGCAGTGATGTAGAAGTGTACTCCAAGGTGTGTCCGTACACTATGACATCACTGTTGGGTGTGGTTACAGGTGCAACACCGCACCCAAACACACCCATAAGTGATGCTTGGGGTGTTCAGACATAAAAACAGGCTTTTGATACCTGGTTGTTAAATCACTTTTCAATGGCCCTGAAAACATATTTACTGAATACTGAGTTTTTCACATTTTTGTCCTTGATTTTATCGCTGGTTTAGAGTGGGCAAGGCTCATTTGAAGTAACATGATGTCGTATTTCCTTGCACCAATCAGAGTTTAGCAACATTTGAATTAACAAGACTAAAGGTGCAGTCACATGACGTCTCCTTTCACCGAAATTTCCCTGCACTCCGAAAAAGGGCGTGATGTCACGTTTCTGATGCTACAGCTTGTAGTCTGGTAGTGTGATAATGTACTAAAAATGGTGATGAAACACACGAGAATAATAACTTCTGCATTTCTAAGCACAAGTGCAGCAGTGTTTCTATTGGTCGACTGGTCAAAGTTGAACAAAGGTGAACTCTGACCTGCAGGTTAGAGTCAGCTTGTATATTGATCCAGCTTAAAGCACTTCACTACAGTGTGCCATTTGAAATTCATCTCGCAAAAGCCATGAATTCAACAGAAAGTCAACCTTTGCAGGCACGGAAAGGAATTCTGATTGATGCAGTTAGATGGAAGTAAAACAGACTGGTTTGGTTTTCCTGTTCACAACCTGCTAACGACTTGTGTTGTTTATGACATGCAGGGTGGTGCATGGAGTAGTGGTGGGTGACATTTTCAACAGTAATCTCATTGCTTTAGGAGCTGCCAGTGCGTTGTCATGGCACCAGGTATTTGGATACATGAGTAGGAGGTATGTTAAGCTAGATGGATCTCTCCCACACCAGGGAAAAATTGTGTTTGTGTGCCTCTGATGCATTTGTATGTTTGAATGTGTTGTGTGTGACTTCATTATTTCTCTGACTAATAACTGCATAGTTGCATAGTGGGCCACTTTTTTCAAAATACTGTCTACGTTCAGTGTTAAATGAGAGCATTAGTCACTTATCATTCCCATACAAAGATTAAAAGAAAACCTGCTTTTTTTTGTCTTTTCACAATGTGATTGTGTGGTTTCAAAAGCAAAAAGAGCACGCTAACATTGTTTATTGGGAGCAGGATGGTTTATTATTCACTGGATTTCACCCGTACTCTGACTCATCTCTCAGTGGGAGACAGGAGGGAGAGAATAGAAAGAATGAGTCATTTTACCAACTCACTCACGCACACCGTGTGAATAAAGGATGTGTGTCTATGCTCCCTTGTGTAGAGAAATAAACCTTACACAATGATACTGATTGGTGTTTTTATCATAGTTTCTCCGTGAAGGTCAGTAACTCTTAAAGTGGTCAGTAAAGGCCTCTTAAGTGGACATCTGGCAGGAGACCAAAAAGAAGAGTGAGAAATAATAGAATACAGAAAATAATACAGATATCATCCAGTGGTTACAGCACAATCTTGAGCTTGAATTACCCTGCATGTTTGGAGCAATAAGATGCTCATTAGTACAAATATAATGAATGCATAATTCAATCACATTAGGTGTTTCCCTCTGCAAATGTATTGTTATTCATTTAGGTACAGTATATGTGCACAGGAACACAATCAGCTGAATTAAATAACAATGTCATAAGGAAACCTTAAAAACATCTGACTCTTTATTACCAGAGTACACTATATAACGTAGAAGACTGGTAGATAAGATTTATTTTAGCTGGATCATTCTCTCTCTGTTACATCAACAATTAGATATTACAAAACAACAAAATAGATATTGATTGTGCACATGTGTCCAGCCATGTGCTTCTGAATCGATGCATTATCTGGAGGAAATTGAGAGTGTTTTAGGTGAGTGTCGGTCAGACATGACAAAAGAGCAGAGTGACCGCAGCAGCTTCTGAAGGAAGATGCTAACTTCTCAGCGGTGTGCAGCTGTCAGTCAAGTGACTACTCTACTACTCTGGTTGCAAATGACATCACAAACACAAGATGGCAGCTTCCCTAACCACGATATTTTTGCTTCACTTTGTATTGTGTCAGGAAGTGGTGACGTCGTCCATCTTTATATACAGTCTATAGTTATGTTGCCTCAATACATATAGGTTTGGACTTTTAAATAACTTTCAGGTGTTCGATTATGGTGTTGCACATCTGTCAGGTCAGAAGAGTACAGCGCACTATCAGCATTAACAGGATGTACAGTGAAAGTAAAAGATGCTTTATTATCCTACCAAAATATTAAGTTGTAGGCCACATGAAGCTGAAAACCTTCCCCTCTCATATGCTGTACAACAATACGACAAGCACTTTGTTTGAAGCATACAGACCCCTTTAATCTGAAATTGCTTGGAGAAACAGGTGGATATTTTATAATTAAATAGTAATAATTTACAGTATTTTAAATAATATGTTTATATTCAAGAAAAATGCAAACTGGGAAGAGAAATTTACCTTTTAATAATAAAAACAGTGAGCAGCTTTGTATAGATTTATCTAATATTCCCATAGCTAACCACAATATCTTAATTTGCCACCAGTAATGTCCCATGTTTCATTGTTTTCATTTGTAGTTTTCTTTATAATCACCATATTGTAAAGTGTAAATTATTTACTGTAAATTCAGTCATATAGTTTTTCTTCAGTGAAATGGAAAATTATCTTATTTTTCCTCATAAATGGTGACAAGTCACCTTTTATTAATCAGCATATTAGCAAACTTAATAGCAACCAAAACACGATTCACTGGTTAATTAAGTGCTGCTGAAATAGAAAGTGTTACCTATACAGAATAAAATGCACCAATAGCTTCATAATTGCACTACTGCAAAAATTTAAAAAGGAAATACTGAAAATGCTTTGCCTTTTATATTTCTATTGTATGATACGTCTCAATTTCCTCCATTCATTCATTTTTGTGCATTATTAGAATTTCTCTCCCTAATCTACTCCAAATCCCGGGTCTTTCCCCCCAAACAGCTTCTCTTTAGTATGAAATAAAAGGTGAGATGACATCCAGATTTGGGATGTTCCAGTTTTTTTCCCCCTCCCTGCTCTTTTCTGTCCTCTCTGTTACCCTGCTGTAATCCCTCTCTGACACTCTCTCTGTGTCTCATAGCCATGCAGGCGATCTGAAGATATGGGCTGGAGTTAATCTCTGCAGCATTGTGCTTCACTGCAGTTTAGCCATGGTAGACTGGCTCACGTACTTCCCCAGAGAAAGAGAAAAAAAGGGGGAGAGCGCTGCTTCCATACACCTCCTGTCAATGCCCTCCCCTCCTTTCTCTCTCTCTCCCACCACATATGGCGTTCATTTGTCTGCGGGTGTTTTCCTGCACCGCAGTTAGCATTTTGAGGATGTTCAGTAAAATGTGTGCTTCCTCAGGTGAAGCCGTGCTGCAGGTGTAGCATAGAGTGAAGACCTCAAGGCGGAGCTTTGTGTAACTGATGCCAATCTGTTTAAGGTCAGACTGCTTTGTTTTTGTGGTTACGTTGCATTAGTGATCAAAACACCGTCGGCAGCAGAAGTAAGCAGAGATAAACAGGCTAGCTAATTAAAGAATCCAACATTAGCTACCGTCTCTTTATTCCCTCTGCTCTTCTCTTTCTCCCTCACAACAAAGCACCACCACAGCATCCAATCACCCTTTCACTTTCTAGGCAAACGGGTCACGATTCATTGTGGATTCACACTAAAACCTGGATGATTCAGCTGTTGTGTGTTTCAAGGAGCAAGATGAATCCTGCTCCTTGTTCATGATTAGACTGAGCGACGTGAACAAAGGGAGCAGGATGATGTTGGTGAATCAAAACTTTTCTGGAAGCAGCTGAGTGGGTTAAAACATTTTTGTTGTAGTTATGAGTAGGAGACATGAGCTTTTTTCTGACAATTACAATATCCCACTTGGTTAAAAGAAGTAGAGGAAGTGTCAACAAACCAGTGGCAAAATGGCTGTTCTATCTAAGTAAAAATTAGGAAAGAAAGAATGAAGGAAGAATGTTAACTTCAGTTTGTCTCTATGATACCAAATGACGTCACACAAGCAAGATGGCAGCTTCTGGAAAGGAGATATTTTGGCTTCATTTTTGCATAGCGGTAGGAAGTGGAGACGCGCTGTCCATATGTATATACAATCAGAGGTCTTAGCAACAAAGGCTATGGAAGAGCCGGCCCTTTATGGACATGCACGAACAAACTGACATCATTTCGATGGGAAAGTACAGGTAACTGTGCAAACGGAGGGTTGAAATCCGGGCTTTTGAGGTTCAGGGAGCATTTTTACATTTGTTCACCTCAAGTTTTGGACCTTTGGCCATGTTTAATATAGACATCGCACATCATAATAGTATATAAATGACAGAAAATCACAAAAAGCATAATATGTTCCCTTTAACCTGGATGGAGCTCTACGTGGTCCAAGTTTTCAGGTTGTGTGCACAGATCAGGTGACTGTTACTTGATCTTGAGGTGTTGTGTTAATTGTAATAACTTGTTCTAACAGTAAACTGAGGACATGTACACTAGATGAACCTAGATGAGATAGAAGTGCTGAGTATTTTGAGTGAACACCTGCTGATTTGTTTGGTGTTTATGTAATTAATACCGGAGGAATATGCTTTGCTCCCGGGGGTCTACTGTCCCCTCCCTCCCCGCCGCCACCGTCTCATTCCCTGCTGTAACCCACCTGTCAATCACACTCGCTCCTCTGGGAATCCCCTCGTCTGTTAAAATCCTCAAGCTCTCACATAATGTCCTGAATGTTCCCACTGAGGAAATTAGCGCTTCATTCTACTGACTGCTGTCTGTCTGCCCGCGCTCTCCTCTCATCCATGCCAAGACACTGCACGGCTGCGAGGAGAGAAAACAGAGCAGAAAGGTGTCAAGAGAGAATTACACTTACATGTAAGAGCTAATTACTATATTTAAAAAAAAAAAAAAGGCAGCATGTGTGGAGACAATTTAAGAGTTAGAAATAATCCCTCTGGATGCAGAGAAAAGCTGCACAGTGTACCATTAAAAAGAGCATAGACACTGTCTGCTGGGAGCTCTTGCTGAAGAAAAAGATAAGTCAGGTGGGCTCAGTACAACTTTACTGAGATTGACTAAGTCATAGCTTATCACCACATTGTTTTTGCTGGACAGATTTTGGTGTGTTTTAAGGCTTTTGTCTTTTGAATTGTGAATAACACATTTTCTTACTTACCTCTTGTGGGATTTAGCCATGATTTTATTTTCCCTGACTTTGAGGTAGCCATTTCTGAGATTTCTGCAGCCACAGCAATATAATATATGGCAGTGAGAGGAATTTCATTTGTGGTGCTCAAAGCTTTTAGACAAGACTGAGGGTGTTTTCATACCTGCGCCTCGGACTCTAGTTCGTTTTGCCTCTTGGTGTGATTCGTGATCCGACCCAAATACTAGGCATACTCTGCAAGTCTGAGCTAAATGGCTCCCATAGCCAGGTTTGCTTTGCATATGGGGATGAATCAATGTCCTACCGTGTCCGTCCTGGACTAGTGCAACAAAGTATGTTGCATTTTTTATATTTGGCAGATTGTCTTCTTCAGGACCTTCTTCCTGTGTTAATATTTTTGCGCCCGCCCCAGAAACATGACCAATGAGCAGAGAAACGTTCTCATGTAGGTTGTAGTGATGCATTTTGGTTTGCTTGGATTTTTCTCTGTATGAGAAGAAACCAAACCAAATGCACCAAGTTTACCAACTCATCCACTGATTCAGACCACAGCAAACAAACTATAGGTTTGAAAATGCCCTAAGACTCAGCCTTGCTAGCAGCTTTGCTAATATGCTAACAGTTGATGTTCACCTTAGTTTTGCCTGTTAGCATGCTAACATTTGCTTATTAGCACTAAACAGCAGAGGATGATGGGAATGTCTTTAGTTTTTTTTGTCATTACCAAAATATTGGACAGGTTAAAATTTTGACCCAATGAGACAAAAAAGTCAGAGTTCATCTATTACTATTTACAGGAATCTATCCATCCAATATTTGTTGAGATATTTCACTCAAAACCACAAATGTGACTATGGTCATTGTGGTGCAAAGTTAATGGATTATCTAAGTTAGTGGGATGCGAATTTGGGGGCCATGAATGTCTGTAGCCTACAAAATATCACGGCAATCCATCAAATAGCTATTGAGACATTTAAAGGAACAGCGTGTAGGATTTAGTGCCATCTAATGCTTGGAAGTTGCCCTTCCCTTTTGCCATTCCCTTCCGCAAAAGTCGCGACAAATGCTAAAGGCCCTCTCTAGAACCAATGTTTGGTTTTTCCATTCTGGGCTACTGTAGAAACATGTCAGAGCAACATGGTGGGCTCTGTGCAAGGGGACCCGCTCCCTATGTAGATATAAAGGGCTCATTCTAAGCTAACGAAACACAGCGATTCTTATTTTATCTGATTATACACTAATTAAAACATACTTATGAATATTATATTCCATTTCTGCCAAGTCTGTGGCTAGATGCCACTAAATACTATACACTGCACCTCTAACTAAAGAAAAAAAAGTCAACTTCATAAAAATCAGCAGCAACGTCTCTTTTTAGAAACAGTGTCCTGATAATCCAGATTTCATTGTCAAAAGTTTTCTTTCTTTGTTTCCTTTCTTCTGAATAGTTGGCAGCAGAGACGTGCTGTATATCTAAAAACCTGACCAAATAAAACAGAAACGTCCTGCATGCTTAGATACCACTAGGGCTGTGTATATGTTTTTCATAATTTAGGTGAACCTTTAATAAACAGTGTGTTACATGCTGTCTGCACAGGAGGTGTTTTTCGATTGTTTCATGCACATCTGACGGGACAGATACACTTCTATTTTATCAATCAATACAGCTGCTTTACATATGTCACCTGATACAAAGTGTCTTTTTAGGGTTTAAGTCCTCTTGTCCGCTGTTTAACAGCATGCAGTGATTTTTTATTGGGCTCTAAGGGCTTTCATAATGTGCGTGACCACAAAGCTGTACTGTGGCTGAATGCAACCCGTGTAGACACTGATGGAGGACTGAAGCTGCTGCTGACGTGCTGCTTTCACAATGCAGCCTTTGTGGACACGATGTCACGGATGTCCATCAGTTGGAGCTGAAAGAGACAAACATCCTGTTTTTTCAGATGAATGATATCTTCATACTGTATGGCACTGTTAAAAGACTTGTGTGCAAAGTCCAAAGCCATGTAGTGAAGAAGACTTTTTCTTCTATACTTTATACTTTTTATATTTTATTAGAATCACACAACATACATATAAAACATTTAAGTTAGATTTAGTTCTTGTCTGATATTACTCAAGCTATTAAATGACTAATCAGTGTGAGGTTGATAACAGGTTTAAAACCTGTGTTTCGAAGTGGTTTTTTAAATTTTGGTGGTAGACATTCAGTTGGTAGTGTGGTTCCCTGTATGAGACCAAATCCTTAAACACATCTATTGTTCCTGTGTTCCACTGCTTTTAACTGACCCCCTCTAATTTACATAAAAGTGCTGCAATCTTGAGGCAAATGGAGGTTTTAAGGTCTGACCCGAGTTTGAACCCTGCAGGAAATCACAAACCCAATCTTAGAAAGAATCATACTGCGTCTCGGATGCCCTATCACCACCACCACCCTCCCCTTTATTACACATACAAACCCAGTGTGAGGGGAGCCATAAAACAAATGAGCTGCTGTTACTAGATATAGCATCTTTGCAGGTATATGCGTTCAGATGCATTGTTTATGGGTAGCTACACTGATCAAAAGATGTTACCAGTTTGCGCAGAATGCAGTGGTTTTGATATTCAGTTTGATATTTGTGAGCCAGCCGTAGTGTAGCTTGCTCTTTATATCCTGCTGCCTATAGGAGAGCCTTCTCCGCAGCGGCAGTGCATAGATAGATCCAGTGGCTGTCACCTGTAATGAATCACTAGCTCTCAGCATCATGTCTGCGCAGCTTGATAAGACCCTCTACTTTCAGCGTATCTGTCCCGTCACCTCAAACACAGCGAGAAAAAAAGAAAGAAGAAGAAAAGAAGAGAAGGCTTCCTTTCCTCTGTCGGCGTTCTTTCTGGCGCTGACTCGTCAAACAATCGCAACTCCCCCTCCAAGCACATTAGCATTTTCATTAGCACATAGAGAGTAAAGTGGAATATTTACCAGCCTGACAACCCCCACCCCATCCCTCTCCACCACCACCACCACCACCCTTTCTTTATGCCGCATGTTGGTGGGGACAGGACAAGCCACAGTAAGAGACAATGCCTGGACTGTAAAAGCAGGGCTGCGAGGTCAACTACTGCTCCATTTCCCCACAGTCACTTCAAGAAATATCAGTCACCAGACAGACTCATTTCAGTAAGATAGAAATAAGCTGAAGTCAAATCTTCCATATTGTGCAAGAGATATTTGGTTTACAGACAGCGGCTACCAAAGACATAACAGATAAATGAAATGCAAACACATCTCTCATGCACAATTGAAGCACATTATTGCTTGTGCACAGTGAGCAATCTAACAGCAGCTGTTAATCCTTCTAATCCTCCTGATCTGGTGTGTCGCTGTTGCAGCCGCCATTTTTTCTCTTCTGTGAAGTGTCTTATTTTACCCATAATTCATTGTGCGACAGGCTAACTAAGTCAGACTTACATTCGTCACCCATAGGGAAGCTTTATGCAACAGGTAAATTTAAGTGTCTATAGCAAGTCTGACTTAAAGTTATATTTAAGTCAAAGACTGTGTCTATTTTTATGCAACTCACATTTTATGTGACCTCTCAGTGTTCTGTCGATAGCTGGGAAATAACACAACCAGTTCTGTTACTCCACTGATGCACTTGGAAAGCACCACTTAATGCTTTAGATGATGTTTAGCAGCTGTAATGCAATACTAGACCACTGATACCTGCAATGCCACAGCTATCACCAATCTAACAGTGTAACAGATAATATGGTGTAATGTATGTCATTAATATATTTGATGCCTCTCTGCAGTAACATTGGCTCAGCGTGTGAAAGCAATACTACTATATGCTGCATCAGCTTTATTGTGTAGAAATGTGGATGTTTGGAGGATACCAACACTTTTAGATTCACTTTTAAATTTCCAATACAACTTTTAAATCTAATAAGAAAAAATACCAATTACAGTACAGTTTTTAAGATTTAAAGAGTAACTGCACCCAGGCAAATATTCTTGCTTGTGCTGCCAACTAATGGTGAACTACAGTGTTGCCAATTTAGCAACATTTAAGACCTCTTTAGTGGTTTATTTTTCAGCGACTATAGCAACAAATCTAGCAAGTCTTTGAAAATGATGTAGATTTACAGTAGATAGCTACATATTGATAAGATGATAGCGGCTATAATAATAATAACTAATGATGAAGCTAATTAAGGTCAATCAAGTTTAGTTTGGCTTCATTTTTGTACAGTAAATCATCACAAAGTGTCACCACACAGATGCAATTTAACTTCTGACGTCATCTACCAACATCCAGTGACATTTCCAGCAGGCTACTTTCCATCGAAAATAGTTGGCGACACTGTGCAGCAGTGGGTGTCGACTCAAGTACAAAAGACCAGCTGACCACATTTAGATGTGGTCAAAGGTTCAACAGACTTTCAGTGGTTTAGAATCTAAGTAGAGCCCAATATTAGTTCACACACAGTCACAAATACAGTACATCAGTATAAGCATATTGTTTATGTCACATTTCTTTTAATATAACATCCAAATTTAAGGGATATTTGTCAAAAGAGTCCAGCTGTCTGGTTCTCTTGATCTTTGCTGGAATTTGAATGCTGTGTGTAGGGGTTATACACCTGTGAATAAGTGCTTGTGCAAATGAAACTTTCTCTCTTTTCAAAGGGTAATATGTGTTTTTTATTTACTCAGCAGTTTCACAAACAAACATTTGGGGCCAGATGGTTGTGATCATTTACAGCGTTTACTGCTTCCCTTTCTCCCCTTGCCTGCCTCCCTTTCTCCAGGTAGCATCGTGTATCTGGGGATGATGTTTGGAGCGTTTTTTTGGGGCGGCCTGTCAGACAAGGTGGGCCGTAAACAGTGCCTGCTGATATCCATGTCTGTCAACGGCTTCTTCGCCTTCCTCTCCTCATTTGTCCAAGGCTACAGCATGTTCCTCCTCTGCCGCATGGTGTCTGGCTTTGGGTGAGTTTACTTAAATCTTCCCCTTTCTTCTCTTCTTTTCTCTTCTGTTGAATATTCTCCTACTTTATATCCTGTCCTCCTCCGTGTGGTTGAGAGACTGAAGCCCCTCCGAGGACTGTTCCCTCTCCGGCCTGATCTGTCCTCCCACCGGTTCCTCTGCCATCTCCCCTCCTCCAAAGTCAAAGCACATGACAAGAGGTTATTCTAACTGCCTGGCACCAGCCCATCCTCATCCCCTGAGTTGGGAGGGGGAAACAAAGCAAAACAGAAACGTTTGCAGAAATGAGCTGAGCGCAGTAAATGAACATCTGTGCATTTTAGAGCTGGTGTGGTCTGCTTGGCTGCCCACATCCTTGGGAAATGACACGCCCTTCCATCTCAGTGATCTGACATCCCTGCTCATACAAAGGTCACACTGAGTTCAAATGTCAAGCTTCTGGGGCAGATACACTGTAAATTATATGGAACACGCATAATT
The DNA here is from genome assembly GCA_038419695.1 of Scomberomorus guttatus. Lineage (NCBI taxonomy): Eukaryota > Metazoa > Chordata > Actinopteri > Scombriformes > Scombridae > Scomberomorus > Scomberomorus guttatus. Next base: position 4,428,157 of record CM076463.1, read on the forward strand.
TAAGTCCTACCTCAAAGACTTTTTATGGTTTTATGTTATATTGTTTTCCGTTAATTGTTTTATTTTGTCCTTGAATAGCACTTTGTAATCTCTTGTTTTGATAAGTGCCATATAAATAAATTTTATTATTATTGTTATATGTTGGTTGTGGCGAGTACTGGTCCTCTTGTTCAAAGCTGCATTGTGGGGATCCTCAGGGTTCTGTGCTTGGCCCAATTCTCTTTTCAATCTACATGCTACCTCAAGGGCATCTTTTAAGAGCGCACGACATCAGTTTCCACCTTTATGCTGATGATACCCAAATTTATTTTAGCTGCGACCCTAACATTTAACGAGATTCTCTCCCTTTTTAACTGCCTTGAGGACAGCCAAAAAATGCATGGCTGTTAATTTTTACAATTAAACCCTCGAAAAATTGAGATCCTTTTAATTGGTGCTGATGTAGCTGACCCTAAAATTCCAGACAAACTTGCTTCTTACTCTCAACACATCACTCAGTGTAGAAATCTCTGTTTTATTTGACAACAACCTAAGCGTCATTAATCATATCAATTCAATTTTGCAGTCCTGTTTCAACTTAGGAGAATCTCAAAGATCCAGCCATAACTATCCGCCATAAATCTGGAAACTGTTACTCATACCTTCATCTCAGCGCACTTCGATTATTGTTACTCACTTTTCTCAAACATCTCAAACCTTTTAACTGTTAACATACATGCTGGCCCGTTCCCTGAGGTCCACAAACGCAGCTTTTCTGGCTGTTCCATACTGAAAAACAAAGGAGACAGAGCCTTCGCAGTCAGAGCTCCCAGACTTTGGAACAGCTTTCCTGAAGAGATCCAGTTGGCTAAGTCTGTCTCGTCTTTTAAACACTTCTTAAAACACATTTTTACAGACTGGCCTTCCTCTGTTCTTTTACTATATCCCGTTAAACGTTTGTTTTTGTTCTATTGTGATTTTTAATTGTGTCTTTATTTTGTTCTGAAGGTATATTTTCTTTCTATTCTCTTATTCGTTCACCTGTCTTTTGTGGAAATAATTTCTTGTCTGTCAAGAAATTAGGTGCTCTATGAATAAAGTTTATTATTATGATACTTATGGGGCAGAGTTTGTGCCAGACATTTTTAAGTGGTGATGATTAAAGACGATGCAGGTCTGTGATGAGCCTCAGATTACAGTAATAAGACCAAAAGGTGAATTAAAGACAGATGGGGTCATTCATGCGATTGTGACCTTAACTGTAGAGAGCTGTCAAAACCAAGAGGAAAAGCAAGAAATTTTATTATTAGTTATTTTCAGGCTGCTGTACTGGAGAATCATAAAATGTATGTGTGTGTGTGTGCACATACAGTATCTCCTGAGTCACAACCATTATAGCACAAGTCTGGCTATTAAACTCAGTTTAATCATCCTGTTCTGGCTGTAATGTTACCTGATTTGCATTCAGCTCACTTGTGTTTAATTACAGTTGAGTAAGCAACCAGTAAGCCTCTCATTGTATCTTAGTTAAAAAATAAAAAAGTGCCTCTAATAGATTTGCTTTAAATTTTTAATTAGTAGGTTTAGCTTTTATTTCATCACTTAATTGTCAATCTGTATGCAGATACAAGTTTATGTTGGGGGTAAAAGAGATTTATGATTGCACATGCCCCTTTGGGAAAATGTAGCATTGTTGGAAAACGTCCTGAACAAACAGATCTATAAAGTGTGGAGCTGTGGTGGTATCCGTAACAGCGTAACCGATATCTAAGGGAATGTTGGGTTTTCCATCTTTTTTTTTTACAAGCTTAGTCTGGGAGAAATATGATCCTGCCACTGTGACTAGATTCTGCTTGTTTCATTAAGATTGTCCTTACCTCATTAACTTTGCCAACAAGAGCTGTCTCAACAAATAGGAAAGGAGAAAAAGGAGATTCAAAGTGCTAGTTTGTCAAATGACACAGATTAAATGTTTGAATTAAAAGTATGTGTTATACTTATTTTTTTTCCTTTTGCAGGTATGTGCTAAAACAATGTATTAAAAATTAAATTAAGGACAAGTCGTTGTAAATATTTGCTAAAAAAAAATTAATTCTGAGCATTTATTTATATATTTCACCTAAAGTCAAACCATTCTGAAATATGGTGCAAGCATATTCTAACAAGGGAAGCATTGATTCGTTTAGGCCCACTACATTCAAATATATTGATGAATATTGATATTTTTGTTAAGAAATAGAAAGAATGTGGCTGATCAGTCTCTCTCCTTGTGCCTCATGCTTTGAATTAGTTTTTGGTGTAATTTGAATGAGCTCTTAGTGTGTGGATGTAGTTAGAAATTAAATATCACAGTTGGCAGCTCGAGTGAGGCTGCTGAGATGTAACATTATGTTGATTTATGGATATTCTGGGTGCAAATTAGCAACTTAAACCTGCAGTGTGGAACTTTTACATATAAATGAACGTCTGTTACATTCAAGCCCCTTTCCAAACGAGTTCACACAATGCTGATTAAGCCTATCACCACCAGGTAAATCTCTCTGTATTTCACAGTATACCAGAGTTTTTAATCTGGTGTTGGGTTTGACATTCCCGCGCTGGTCGGATGAATGCTTACTGCACATACTCAGCAGAGCATGCACACTAGAGACTTCCGCCGGCCGAGTGGCTAACTTCCGGTTGGCTCTCTGCTAATTCGAATGGGGATAAAATTATTTAATCATGTGGCTCTTCTAGACTTTCCAAATGTTATTGGACTGAATGTATCAAATTCTGACGGTGCAACGAGTCATTTGCGGGGGTTGTGTGACACTCAAAACAATTTATCGACAGTTTTACAGCCGCAGCAGTAGCGACGGAGTAGGCTACAGTGAAACCTATGACATAAGCACATGTCAACAGTCTTTTTGTAATTACTCTCATTGCCAGAAGGGGCAGACAAAAGTCCCGCACTCCAGCTTTAAACAGCTTTAAATATCTTCAATTATAAAGAGATAAAGAGCCTCCAAACATGGGGAATATCATATTTATATGAAGCCATAGACTGTACAAAGCTCAATGATCAAACTAAAAGCTGATGTTACATATAACTATAACAACAGGTTGTTTTGTGCCATCAGAAAACCACAGCAGTGTGAATTAAGGCTTCTCTGAAATAATCTGCTGTACTGTATGTAAACATTTTAGGTACTGTAGGCACTGTTCTGTTTACAACAAGGTTTTTACAACCAATTGAATTATAATGTACAGAAATTAATCAATATCTTCTTTGAGGGGGTTAAAAGAAGAATTGATGACACCATGGACACTGATCATTCAGCTTCCATGCTGTCTGCATCATGCTGATATTACAATATTTCAGCTGTAATGCAGCCACCAAAACAGGACAACTTGCTATGCAGCACAAATCAGACTTTACTGGAATATTTCAACATTATGGGAAATTCACTTTCTTGCTGAGAGTTGGATAAGAACACTGATACCACTAACATATTTGTCTGTTAAATATGAAGCTACAGCCAACAGCCTCTTAGCTTAGCTTAGCATAAATACTGGAAATGGGGGAAAACAGCTATCTTGGCTCTGTCCAAAGAAAATACAAATGAAAAAGAAAGACTGAAGTCTAAAATGATAAGTTATGGTTTTATGAGGGGTTATGTACCAGAGTATGTCTTGGGCAGGTTGGGCACTTCCTGGAGTCACCATGAGGTTGCCAGGCAACCAGCGGATACTTTGGTTTTTGTACAGATTAAACTAAGATATGTAATGTGTTAATTGGTTATCTTGGGAAGTGCTGGTAGGTGTATTTTGTTACCTTCAGACAGAGCCAGGCTAGTTGTTTCCACCTGCTTCCAGTCTTTATGCTAAGCTAAGCTAACTGGCTAGCTGTTTCCGCCTGCTTCCAGTCTTTATGCTAAGCTAAGCTAACTGGCTGCTAGCTTCATATTTAATGAACAGATATGAACTCTGTACGAGAAAGCAAATAAACATATTTCCCAAAATGTTGAACTATTTCTTTAAGGAAAATACATTTTGTGTTTTTGCCATTAGCACATTCAAAACCTGTCAAAGCAGACCTGTACAGTGTCACATCATGAACTACGTGATCTGTGATACAAGTAAAAAAGCAGTTGAAACCAGAGAGCAAGCAGAAGCTAATTTTATTTTATGTTAAACACACTGCTTTTCAGACAGAAGAAATATACCCAGAGGCAATCCCTCATGGAAATAATGTTGACTTAAGAAAACAAAGAAGCAAAGCCAAATACTCAGTCAAAATCACAACTCAACATTTTGCATTGTGATATATTGTTTTGTATGGTAATGCATGCTGAAATGGGCTCCAGAGCCCCATTAGCTGAATAGAAATGAATGTAAAATGACATAAGAACATAAATATCCCTTAACACAGAGCAGATGTAAGTGGGAGAGTCTCAGTCTGCTTACACTTCTTTTATTAGTCACTCCTCTTTGGTCCAACACAATGCTGATCTTTTTTGCTGATATGCGAGGAACAGTCATAATGACTAAACACAAGCTACGTGCACTCATTACATATTTCCAAAGTGAATTCAGTAACATCAGCACTTTATGACAGTCTGTGCTGCGTTTCACTTACTTGTCTAATAGTTTGTCATTTGCTTTTTTTTCTCCTATAATTTATTTGGAGCTGTGAAACAAACCAGCGAGAGAGTCACTGCAGACACAGATGGGCTCCCGCTGACTCCGCTCGACACCTCACTCGTGGTCCAGTTCAGTGCAGCTACACATCAGATAAACAGAATGACATGACATTATGTAATTGTATTAGTGTGGGTCAATTGTAGACATTTCGCTATAATGAAAACATTTATTCAAAAGCCTAAAGGATACCTTTGATTCTGTGCAATAATGTAACTATGACCTTTGAGGGAAGGCAGCAGTGAAGGTACATCAGAGATTAAATTACGCATTTGTAATATCCTGTGTGCTACAGTATGGTGCTTTTTCATTTTCTGAGGTCAGTAGACGACAACATGTTTACTTCAAACAAATTTTAAGTTGCGGTGGACGTGTTGCTGCTTCCTGAAGATATCAGTTTGAAAATAGGACGAAACAATGTCGTTTCATTTAGGAATCTTTCTTGTGACATGATTGAATATCTTCAGATTATGTTATTTTACACATGGCAGCCTGCTGGCTGAGACAAATTCATTTTCCAGGACGAAACATTCAGTAACAAAAAGAAATTAAATTCAGTTCCAAGCATCAGGGAACAGGACACACTGGCCAGATCATGTTTCTAACCTCCCCAATGGCTAATGCATAATTATAAGATGTCTGTCTGTACAGTATTTTATAATGTGGGAAGATGAGTTGTGTGAAGTTGATTCACATTCACAATTCATATACTAATTTAATATAATTTAAAGGGGACATAACAGTGACAAATGGAGAAATGCAACTACAAACTCCTTTACTTTTTTCCCCAAATGATTTTCTGCATAAATCTGCTTTGCATGTTCATAAACATTTGTCATTGTACACATTAATGTAAGATAAATGAAGGTTGAAGCAAACATAGCTAATTACAGCAAACTATATTTGCAGGATCGGTGGAGCGGTACCGATAGTATTCTCGTGGTTTGCGGAGGTGTTGGCTCGGGAGAAGAGAGGAGAGCATCTGAGCTGGCTCTGCATGTTCTGGATGATCGGAGGAATTTACGCCTCAGCCATGGCTTGGGCCATCATCCCACATTATGGTGAGTGACAGTTCTGACCTGATGGACAAGTCAAAACAATGCCACACTGATGTGCCACAGTGATGTGCCACACTGATGTGCCACACAGCACTTTTCAGTCATTTGTGACTTTTTCCTGATCAGCATTATAGTGATCTGCTCCTTATGAGGATCACTGATTTGGACATGTTGGACAGTCAGCACCAGTGATAAAAGCAACACAAGAGATAATGGAAGACATGTCAGTAGTACCAGGCCTCAATATACATAATATAGTCCTTACACTAGAACATATGCAGGAGATATACAGTACTTTTTTAAAATGAACACAGAAACAGATACAGACAGTATACAGAAGCTTAAATTGCATAGAGGAAAGTAAGAGCAAAGTGAAATTCCCAACTAAGTAAGTTTCCCACTGTGACTGAACTTCTGCCCGGAATCACTGGCATCACCAGTTCAAACATTATTGCAAATAGAAATGGTGATAAAGTTTGACTTGGCAGTATGGTTCTGCTCTTGATGGTGCTCCCTGCTGTAGTGATGCAAATACAAAATATCATGATAGATAACGTGCAGGGAGCTTCGCAAATAACACCCCCCCCCCCCCCCCCCCCCCCCTCATGGGGCTTAATTTAGAAATCGAGACCCTCTGGGGTGCACACAACACAGAGCAGGTGGCAGCGTAGGTGGAGGCTCTGACAATAGCAGCAGCAGCACAGAAAGCAACACAGCATATGTCAGCCTACGCAGTGAATATGAGTGAATATAAGCATAAGTGTGTCTTTATTCATTTTACTAATTTTTTTTACAAATTTGACTCGTTTTGGTATTTTCATTGGTATCTTCAAATTATCTGCTGCCTTATTTCCTAATTTTCCTGTTGAATCTCCAACATTATGATGTCTCCCTTAAAAATGCAATTAATATTTTGATATTTGGAAATAAGAATTAGGTGTTGAACTCTCCACAGAGTGGTGGAAAGAGTACATCTCTGTACTCACATATTGATGACAAATGTGACAGATGCCACAACTTGTTCTGCCTCAGTCATGTTTTTATCTTGTCCATAACTTTGTTTAACATACTCAAGATTTTTCTGCAGCTGTGTCCACTAATTGCAATTTTTAGTGTTCAACGAAATCTGTTTTATTTCACTACAAAGTAAAGAAACTAGATGGTTTTCACATCACTCATAGCACAGAGCAGAATTTTACTTTGTTTGAAATCTCCTAAGCCTCCCACTTCCTCTCAGTGGCCTGGGAGGTGCCGACTGCAGTTTGCTGGAGCTCAGTGTGACGTCAACCAACAGTCCAGGACCCAAAGATATTCAGTTCATGATCATGTCGGACAGCGAACGGTGCCACATCCTTAGACTGCCAATATTTGGCATTTTGTCCAGAGGAAGGACTTGAATGATTGATTGATCCGCAGAATAGTAGCTGATTGATTTTCTGTCGATTGACTTATTGACGAGTCGACTAATTGTCTCAGCTGTAAAGTTACAAGTTCTGTCTCTGTTTCAACTGTGAGAGGCCACTGATGTTATTACAGTCATCTTTGCTTTTTTTCTCTGTCTATAGGGGGGGTTTATGTGAATATGTGTTGGTTTTATGTTTTGTCTGAAAGCATCCTAGATGGGAAGAAGATAAATTATTTTAAAGGAAGAAAATAAGAGAAAAGGAGCAATTGTTTGTCTTTGTGTATTTAACTCTCTTTCAGTAAAATATATATTTTAAAAAAACTCACAAAATCTGTACCCTGAGGTACACAGGGGTGTGGCAGCCAAGCTGTCAGCTGACAGTAAAGCAACATGAAAGTCCAGCCAGAACTATTGTTTTTAATTTTTAGCTTTTTTGATTCCAAAAATCTGGAGCAATCTACTGCAATCTTTTATAATTTGTGCCCACAGCACATCATCTGCATAGTCAATATTTGCTCTCATTTTGTGGACTTTAATGTAACGGTGTTGCTGAAAAAACAGATGATGAAAAAGTAAAAGGTTGGCTGATATCTCATAACGTGTAGTGAGCGTGAGCTGGAGGATAACAAAGAGGGGATGTTAGAGGATAAGAACAAAATGGGAGAAATGAAATCAATCTGGTGCGGAGGGGTGTGGACAAAGAAAGAGGAGCAGAGAAAGAGATTAGGAGGACAAGAGGGACGGAGAGGTGGAGAGTGCACTTGATTTATGTGGCCTGTGTCAGGGATAATCGAAAGGTGAAGGAATACAGCAGAGGGCTAAAGGGAGGCGGAGAGGGAAAACAAAGAGAAAAGGACACAGAGAAACAGTATTAAAGGAAAGGAAGAGACAAAGGATGAATGAAGAGGAAGGGTTTCTTTGTTTGCCATTTTCAGGGACATGTTGATCAGATATAATGAAGTTTACTCTTGGATGCTGGCCATCAGGACACTAATCTCTGCCGGGGACAATGCTCTGAGTGTGTGACTTTATAATGTGTAGGCATCAGGTTGATGAAGTACCTCGACCAAGTGGTGTACTTATCTGGGACAAAGTCAAAAGACCAATACAAACATCACGACAACAAACAAGTGTAAACTTTTTTTATACTAAATAGACTATAAAGAAAACGTGTGCAAGCTAAACAGACTCATTAGTATCAGCGTATTTTTATACAGCAGGTCATTGTGGAGCGATGAGGAGACTGGTTGATTTTTTGACACCTGTGGGAAATACAACACAAAAGCAGCTGGTGTGTTTGTTTACAGTGCAGCCAAACAAACTCATGTTTTTTTTAAATAAAGAAGTCAGTCAATAATTTGCCTTTTTCGTCATGCCATGAGCAGCTGAAACCTTATTTCATGCTTCGCGCCACAAAACAGCAGCTTTTACAAAGTAAAAAGAGTTGGGTTAATCTAACAGCTCACTGTGGCCACTGCTCCTTGTTCCATTACTACTTTACAACTGATCCACTGTGAAAAAAAAAATAAAAATGCAGAAAATGACTTGTTTTGTAGACACATTTTTGATGAACAGTTGCTGTCAGTGACAAATAAATTACGTTTCCTGTGGCTGCTTCACAACAAAAGCCAGCTTGTGTTTCACCAGCTGAATGCTTTTAATGTGAAGCAGCAGCAGTTGTAAATGTTGGATTTGTATTAGCAGTAAATTAATACAGCTCTGATACAATGTTGGGACTGAATAGTAAACAGTGAAGCTGATGAGATAAAATTACAAACAGTAATGCTCGATTACATGCTGCATCATCTCCTGTGATTCAATCCGCATGGGAAGGGCGGACTCTGCCACTAACAATGAAAACTACATTATAGAGAAGCAATTACAGAATGTAAATACATTCAGTGGCTACTGATGAACAAATGCCAGCCATTAATATAAACTATAATATCAAAAACATTGTTTTTATTTCCTAAAAATCCTAAGGACTATAACTTTAAACCACATTTCAAACTGTACAGCATTTAAAACATATTAAAAACTTACAGTACATGTACATGAAAACTCCCAAAACATGGAAGACAAAATTACATTTAAAATAGGTTCAACTGCAGGATCTTTGTCCCTGGATAATCCAAAGACCTAAACAGTTTTCTTAGGGACTATTTCTTTGGTAGAAAGTAGTTCCAGCAAAACTGTGACACCAAGCAATATTTATTTCAATTAGTATTTCCCTTTTTTGGGTTATTTACCTTCAATAATTAATAGATAAACACCAGAATAAGGATGTATTGTTTCACAAGGAAACAGAATATGTTGCCATAACTGGCTCTGTACAGTAGTAGAGTTTCCATCTTAAAGCTCTCTGTCTGTCCTCACAAACTTTATTTGTGTGAGTGAGTGTGAGAGTGCCGGCCGAGGCTCATAATTGAGGTCAATTGATTAGATGCCAGTATTTTAACACATTTTTTCTCAGTGGTGCAGTGGTGTGTGGGTAATAGGTTCCGCCGCAGTGCTCTTTGCATTGACTGGTGAACAAAGGCCAGATAACTGTGTGTGTGTGTGTGTGTGTGTGTGTGTCATTTTGTCTATTTCAAGGTCTTAAGAGTCTGATAACAGTAAAAGAATTGGTATATTACAAGCACGCAATCTGCAGCTTTACATGTGGTGTGTGTATGTCGCAGTGTAAATATAAGGCGGGTTTGTCTGCTGTTTGCCTCGCTGTGTGTGCGTGCACACACCAATGCTTTAAAATTTGTGTCACAGCACTGAACGAAGGCCAAGGACTGTGTGTGTGTGTGTGTGTGTGTGTCTTAGCCGTGCTCACTTACTGTAGAGTAGGGACATAAATCTTGTTGAGTATCTGAATCAGTCAGCCATACCCTCCAGTCCATTATAGCTATAATCCCCCTAATAACACACACACAGACACACACACACGATTTTTGTGTGTGTCCACACTAACATACTTCCTCGATACTGATTCTCTGATATAGACGTGGCTGTATGAATGAAATTCAAACTGGTGGCCCCCAAACACTTTTAAAGTGTTGTTATTCAAGACTCGCCGGTGATCGGTGTGCAGTGATTTTTTTCCACTTCATCATTTCTATAGACTTTACAATAAAGAGGAGAATAAAAGGAAGGTTTGTAAGCTTTGCTAAAACCAAGTTGTACAACTTTCTGAGTGATCACATTTCAAGTTTTGTGGGGTTTTTTTATGCTCTTTATAACAGCTCTTTATAATGGAGCCTGAATGAGGGATATTGGTGCCAAACTTAAAACTTAATTGTTTAATCAGGATTTTTTTAAAGCTGTGTCCACTAATTGCAATTTTTAGTGTTAAACAAAATTTGTTTTATTTTCCTACAAAGTAAAGAAACTAGATGGTTTTCACATCACTCACTTTGAAATCTCTTAAGCCTCCCACTTCCTCTCAGTGGCCTGATAAAATTTAATTTAATTGTTTAATACATTTCATACTTTCAGAGACATCACACATTAAATATCTAGTATAGACTGAAAAAGTCTTATGACCATTCAGAGTGTGAAAACGGATCTTTCTGAGTTATTTGAATGCTTCATCCCTGCATTCATAACTATAAGTCATTTGAATTAACAGTTCTCTGGATGGATTATGTTTAATATATCCACACAACTTCCATTTCTTTGAAATGGCCATTGAATAAAAACAATGGAGTTAATGCCTGGCTTTCATTATTTACACCCTGCAAAGGTTTTTCATTGCTGTCCGAGACTGACGAGGATTGCCTGAATACTGCATTAAACAAATTAGCACAATGGATTGTGGGATTGTAAGGGGCGTTGCATCCTTTAAATTCTGCTTTTGGAGGACATGAAATAGAGCCTTTCAGTCCTCTTTACGTCTCCAAACTGCTTGACCCCATGCAGAACTCTACACCCCGCAGCGACGTCACAGAACACCCTAGCAACCAGTTGAAGATGCCCTAACAAATCATGCCAAACACCTTAGCAACCATCTGCCACACCTAGCAACCACTTAGAAGCAACCTGGCGACACCCACACAGAGGAAGTGCAGCCATGTAGCAACACCCCAGCAACCAAACAGCACTGCAGTCCAAGCATGTTTTGCTCCGGCAGCAAACACACCTATTGCTTAAGAAAATGTAGCCATTTCTAATTTTCTATTTCAATCAATAATTAATTCAGGTGAGAAAAAGACAGAGAGAAATGAAGGGACACAATAGGAGACAGAAATGATTACACTATGTATCTACAGATGCCAAAGAGTGTACAGTGACACTCTGGAAGTTGCTGACCTGTAGGTTATTTAATTTCTTTTGCTTGTGGCTAAAAAAAACATCTATTTGTCCACAAGTGTAAGAGACTGAAACATAAAACCTACAGTACGCACAACCTTGGGGGAAAGAAAAGAAATGAATGAAAGCAGATTGACACCACGGGAGCTATCAGTTTTTCTGTGTTCGTTTTATTCTTTTTGACCTCTGGCCTGATGCCGCACCACATTATTTCTGACTGTGCAGTATGTGCGTCCTTATGTGCCTCCAGGCTGGAGTTTCAGCATGGGTTCAGCCTACCAGTTCCACAGCTGGAGAGTGTTTGTGGTGGTGTGTGCGCTGCCGTGTGTCTCTGCAGTGGTGGCTCTCACTTTTATGCCTGAGAGCCCCCGCTTCTTCCTGGAGGTAAGAGTGAGAGAGACTGTATATTGCCATCTTACTGGTAGCGCTATCATGTCTTTTAATGATATCAGAGAATATTAAAACCTTTGTGGAAAGTTAATAGTCAAATATGGTCAGAAATATATATAATCTGAACCTGACATAATGGAGGTATAAAAAGAAGCTAAAATGGAATGGGCCTTCCTAATGTGCATGCATACATATTATGTTTTTAATTGCCCCCTAGATGGGTAAACATGACGAGGCCTGGATGGTGCTCAAACACATCCATGACACCAACATGCGCGCCCGTGGAGAGCCCGAGAGAGTGTTCACCGTGAGTACACACTGCCTGCACACTTTGCATCCTCTCCTATTGCTGCAGTGCCACCAGCAGGTGACAGATCAGTGTCTCCCCCTGCAGGTGAACAGGATCAAGATCCCCAAACAGCTGGACGAGCTGGTGGAGATGCAGAATGAGTCAGCCAACCCTGTGCTCAAGGTCCTCTACAAGATCAAGGCTGAGCTCAGAGGGGTATGACGCGCTTTTGTTTTTGTTTTACTCTGATTTTTTTAAATGGGTGTTAAGGTATGAATTGAGTAAAAATCCCTTTTTTTTTAACAGATCTGGTTGACTTTTATGAGATGCTTCAACTACCCAGTGAAAGACAACACTGTGAAGCTGGCTGCAGTCTGGTTTACTCTGTCTTTCGGGTAAGACTTTGTGTGATTTTCTGCACACAGTCTCTGACGTGCCCTCCAGCTCTTCTTCTACACTCCTCTATGATATTATTATATGCTTCCGTCGTGTTAAATGACGCTATATAGCCCCCGGTGATACTTAGCTGAGTCACCACTACTTTCCAGCTTAATAACATAGTTTTAATGAAATACTTAGCGCTGAGGCAGATGCTCTCTCATTTATACCCTCTTGATGAATGCTGACAGGTTAGATTGGAAAGAGAGAGCCTATTTAAGAAAGGGTGTCACATTTTCTGCTGGCTGCTTTAATGAATTACAGTACGTACATGTCGGGAATTTTCAGCCCTAAGGACAGTCTTTTAAAATTACAAGAGACAAAAGTAGGCTGTGGTGTACTACGAGGGGAAATAATTTATTCTATTCTGGTTTCATTTTGTGTCAAATCTTTTTGTCTCAAACTTATTGTTTTATCTACATTTTTTGGCTCCTGTTTTTGTCCCTTTTTTATGAGCTTGTCAGGTTGCTTTTTGTCACATCTTCTTTTTCCCACCCTGACACAAGTCCAGGATTGTTTTCTTTTTCTTTTTAATTTGGCTTCTCAGCTCAGAAATAAGAATAAACCAGCTGCACCTCTGACACCACCTTGCCCTGTTCTCCTCTGGAAACGTACAGCACAGCCAATTACACCATGAGCAGATGTGTCATTTCTCTGACCCTCTGTTCCCTTTTTTTCATTAATACGTGGACACACACACACACACACACACACACACACACGTACAAACATTTACAGGCACAAATACACACACACACACATGTAGCTGCTTCATTACCAGAGTTAATTAAGATGATGCAAAGTGCAGTGCTGCAATAAACCTTCAGCTTTTTGAAACTCAGAGAATGATAACAGTTTTATGAACATGTTGCTCAGATCCACCTCAGGCATATAAGACACTGCGTGCGCTGCGTGAAAGGAGTCAAATCTGGTCGAGAAAACAGCAGCAAGCACAAAAGACTTTTGCATTTTTGGGAATATACACCTTTTCGGAGTGCGTGTGGAAAACAGAGCAAAGACCACAGGAGACAACCCTGCCAAGAAACACTGTCACACCTGAGACATTTACATTTTACACCTTAAATTAAGGTTACACTTACACCTTACACCTCTGTCCTATGAATATATTGGCTCCAGTTCACTTCTACTGAAGCCCTGTTTCATTCCCGTTTTGTTGTGATCTCCGCTCAGCTCAAACAGACTCGCAGGTGCAACTTTGACAGAGCAGATGTCTTCGGTTTACAGCAGTTAGTTATTTTTCTAGAGTGTTTCATCACCATGTTTAGTATGTTATCACAGTGCCAGACTACAAACGTTATCATCACTCTCACACAGTTTACATTTTGTGGCTGATCAATATTTATTCATCTGCATCCTTTTTTGGGCAGAGAGCAGGGAAATTTCATTAAATTGAAACATAATATGACCATACCTAACCTTACCATATGATTGGCTGCTATGAAACTTTATTATTTATTATGATTTTTTTTGGTTAAATTTTATTTGTTATTAATATATTTATCATTATCATCGTGTAATGTTTTTTTTTAATCAGTTTAAACAAAATAAGCCTCAAATCACACGATAAAAGTTCAATTTTAGGGTAAGCTACCAGTTTCCATGAGAAAACAGTGGAAAAAAGCAAAAATACTCAAAAAAGGGAGCCATTAAATGCAAAAAATGGGGGAGATTAATATGCTCAATATGTGCACAAATAGGAAGAGGAGGACCGCCAAGCTTGAAATGCCACTGCCTGAATTCATGCACATATTGAGCATTTTAACTTCTCTCATTTTCTGCATCTGATGGCTCCATTATTTAGAGTAAAATCTAACAATTTGGCACTGACATGAAATCATGTCATTATAGATATTAAAGAGCAAACTAATGCAATAACAAAACAAAACAGTATAACACCAAATATAACACTTCACACGAAATTAGAGAAAATCCACCTCAGCCTTCTGTCTGCTATCATCTGCTTCTTCCACTGTCAGACATGGTCATGAATTCAAAGTGACCAGTACCAGCGTGGCCTGTGATAATGTTTAACACACTTTACTACAGAAGCTGATGCTGTGTGCAGGTACTACGGGCTGTCTGTGTGGTTTCCGGACGTCATCAAGCACCTTCAGGCCGACGAGTACGCCTCCAGAGTGAAGATTCACAACAACGAACGCATTGAAGACTTCACCTTCAACTTCACCCTGGAGAACCAGATCCACAGAAATGGAGTATTTCTAAATGACAGGTGAAACTGGATGCGTGCACAAACTCAATGTGTTCTCAATCCAGCCCCAGTTTTCTCAGGGATTAATGAATAAGAGATGTGTGCAGACGTGAGAAATGATTAAAACCGGCTGCGATGTAACACGCTGAGATTCAGACCTGTGAGCCTCCCCAGGCACAGTGTTTGTGGTCAAAGCTGCTTGTCCCGTTGTGGGATAGCAGCACTATTTGTCATTCCCGCAAACAGCACACTGCTGCTGGTTATATTAATCCTGCCTCCTTTATCTCCACCACCACCAGGAAATTAAAAGGCTTATCTCTCTCTTCTCTTTCTCTCTGTCTCTCTCACCAACACACACACACACACACACACACACACATCTTTTCCTTCTCCTGCTGGTTATGATTCTCACTTACACAAAGGCCGGAGAAAAGACGCATCAATATGCTGTTTTTGTTTTTTTCCACCCTCACTGCGGACCAGCACGCAAGTTTATTAAGAGATTAAATCAAGACCAATACCATGCTACTGTGTAGAGCACGCAGATCAATAACAGACTGGTAAGCTCTGTCATATTAGATGTGCTACATGCTGGTCTTTCCTTAAGCAGTAGTGGAAGAAGTACTCATATCTTTTACTTAAGTAAAAGTAGCAATACCATTCTGTCAAAATACTGGTAAAAGTAACAGTAAAGTCTTGCTTAAGTAAAAATAAAGAAGTATTAGCAGCAAATGTGAATATCTTTAACTGTGCACAAATATGCACTAAAGTTGGCTATAATCGGGGACATGGGAACCATGTGAGGCTCATTGGAAGATACTGTACGTGTAGCTCAGTTATGGAATCAGTAACTTGATATGGAAGAAAACAGGCTGACAAGAGAGATATTTATGTTCTCGGTCTAAAGGCGTGTGCACATAGTTCTAAAGGCTTTTTGTTCATAGAATCTGTGTCTGCTGACAGCGAAGGGGCAGTGGGCTGATGATATATGGGCGAAACCAAAACTGTGTGTATTTAGGAGGATAAAAAATGAATTTGGTACTGAGAATTATGTCTAAAAAGCAAAGATCTTTATGTTCCCAGCTGAGATCTGGGAATATAAAATACAGAAAATGAGTTCCATTTTGTTTTTTACTGTCCTTTTTATTGGAAACTGTGGAATATTTTGTTTATTAAGATAAAAATAGATATTGTAAGTATGGATGAGTTGACTGACTGAAATATATAAATTAGCCTGGGAGAGGAGAAAAAAGCCCTTTATCAGGATAAGCTGTAGATATATAACAGTTAATCTTTTGGGCTTTTTTGTTTTCCACATGCTTTTATATATGTATTACCAGAAGTCACAGCTGGTCTAGTCAGAACTATTTAATTCACTTTCTGATTTTGCTTTATATACTGTTCGCTAGTCAAATCTATAATGATGCGTCATATTTTGTAAGTAGACAATATGTTTTGTATGTAAAATCTTTATCTGTTAAGTAACTAGTAAATATGGATGTGAGATAAAAGTAGTTGATTAAAAAGTAAAATATGTTCCTCTGAAATGTAGTAAAATAGCATATAATGGAAATACTCAAGTACCTCAAACTGATACTTAAGTACAGTACATGAGTAAATGTACTACATACCTTCCACTTTACTGTATTGCTACAATCTAGCAGAATCTCTTGAGAAAAGGAGATTTAAATGTATTTTGTATAGTGTGCAAGCAGCCAAACTGCCCTGTGCACTCAGTGAAAATAGTGATTAACTCAGCACTTACATCTCTTCAAAGGAAAACAATTCAGTTCAATTCAACGCCTTTGTTGTCAGAAATATGTCACTTTACTGGGTGATTTTTTTTAAACTTTAATTTCCTGCCTCCATTCCTCTCCTTCCTCTTCCCAGGTTTATCAGTATGAAGTTCAAGGCGGTCACATTCATCGACTCCTCTTTCGTCAACTGCTATTTTGAGGATGTCTCCTCAGTAGGATCCTTCTTCAAAAACTGTACCTTTGTAGACGCCTTCTTTTACAACACGGGTGAGTTTACACCTGCAAGATTCACTCATGTTCAGAGCGGTCCTCTCCTGTGAGTTCCCTGTACTGAGGTATTTCCTTCCACCCCAGAAAATCCTATTATACTGTTGGTGCCTTACACATAAGTCTCTCTCAGTCTCTCTGTCTCCTTCTGACAGTTCATTTTGGATCTAACGTCCAGGCTTAGAGAAGAAAGAATGGGGTTTGAGCATTTATGGCTTTGCTTTATGCAACTAAATTACTACTTAACCTCTCTGCCCCCTGCACAGATTGCTTCTCTGAACTCAGGTGACTGTAGTTAACAAAGAAACCGAACCAGGCTGGGCTTAAGAGAACTGAAAATGGCCATTTCTAACCGCACAAAGACTCCTGAAGTGATGCTTTTGTTGTATGTGATGCACATGATTCTTTGGGCAGAGAACGATACAAACTCAAGACCGTGGGTCCAAGACATCTGCACAAGCATCCAAAACATCTTAATAAATCCAGGCTGTGCTATAGAAGTGCAAGGCAATCATTCCAGGGCTGACAAAAACACAAGCAGGAAGCAAAAGAAAGGCAGAGAGGCATTTTAAATGTTCTGAGAGAACTGGCGCTGATTCAGACCTTGTGGGAGAGCAGGGTGGAAAAATAGGTCCCTCCAGCCATCTGGAAATCGCTGAACATGGAAACAGTAAGGGCATGTCAGGTTGCTTGTAATGCCCCATGGGAAATGAAGTCTCTTTGCCCCCAGCAATGTGTCTCTAGGGAGCAGAGGATAAAGAGAAACAAGGGGAGACAGAATGAGAAAGGGAGGGGGGGGGAGTGAGAGCAGGGAATGTTTTCTCATTCCTGCATCTGCTAAAGTTTATTATTACACAATTTCTATTTAAGTAGAGAGCACAAAGATGTTTAAACTACACAGAACAGTCTAGATATGAATATTGTATACACATAGTTTAGAAGGGTTATGTTTAAAAATGAAAATATGCAAGTGTAAGGCTTTTGAACAAAAGTGTCTTTAAGATTAAAGGAATCAAGTTCAACATTTTGGGAAATAGGATTATCCACTTTCTAGCCCAGAGTTGTACGAGAAGATCGATACCACTCCCATATTTGTCCATGAAATATCAAGCTACAGCCAGCGGCCGGTTAGCTTAGATTAGCATAACAGCCTGGCTCTGTCCAAAGGTAATAATATCAGCCTACTAGCACCTCTAAAGCTCACTAATTAGCATGTTATATCTTATTGTTTTAATCTGTACAAAAGCCGAAGTGTAAAAACAAAAAGCTGTGATTTTATGGGTAACTAGTGCCAGACAAGTTCTTGGCTAGGAGTCTACAGGACAGAGCCAAGCTAGCCCCTGCTTCCAGTCTTTATGCTAAACTAAGCTAACAGTCTACTGGCTGCAGCTGCATATTTAGTGTACAGACATGATGGTGGTATCAATCTTCTCATCTAATTCTCTGAAAAGAAAGTGGATATTCAAATTTCCCAAAATGTCAAACTAATCTTTTAAGATATTCCTGATAGGCCACAGTAACACCGAGTTACAGACTAACAACATAAAACAGATCACTTAAAATATGTCACAGATTATAATATAATGAAGAAAATTGGCGTTAAGAGTCAAATACAAGCTCACATCCTGAAAACAACCTAAGGTGACACCTCAACTTGGCCACATTAACCTGTTAGGAGACCAGAGGACTAAAATTTGATGTTGGGCCTCCACTGACACCCCATGCATTGTGTGTGTAATTTGATTAAACCGGGGGGAGCTCGGAGTAGAGCTCTGCTCCTTCGCATCCAAAGGAGCCAGCTGAGGTGGATTGGGCACCTGGTTAGGATGCCTCCTGGGCACCTCCGTCTGGAGGTGCTCCATGCATGTCCAACAGGTAGAAGACCCCCGGGGCAGACCCAGAACACGTTGTAGGGACTATTTATCTCTTCTGTCCTGGGAACGCCTTGAAATCCTCCAGGAGGAGCTGGAGGGTGTTGCCGGGGAGAAGGATGTCTGGGTTTCCTTATTCAGTCTGATGCCACTGCGACTCGGTCCCGGATAAGTAGCAGAGGATGGATGGATAGATGGATTGATGGATGGATGGATGGACAAAAAGACAAGATAAAAGACAGGACCACCAGATTTCCTAATAATGTTGCAGCCACCATAGTTGTTATTGTAAAGTGGTAGAATTTGTACATGCAGTGAATGTGGGACTTTTGCGGGCCCTGTGGCAACTGCCTGCTTTGCCTGGTTGGTAAGACAACCTAAGAGGAGTCAAAAACCATCAATAAAAATTCATTCATTCATTAAAATTTAAATAAATGAATTTAGACCAAACTAAACACCACCAAAAAATCAAGTAATGAGATAAACACAACCCGATTTTAATAAACCCCAAAACATCAGCAGAAGCATTTAAGTTTTTGCAGCAATGATTTAAAGTCACAGAAAGAGACCAAAAGCTCATCCTCATTCATTATTTAAACACAATATAAAAACTCTCTTGTCTCTCACATTTACAGATATTGACGACGCCAAGCTAACAAATTCGATGGTGATCAACAGCTCCTTCCATCACAACAAGACAGGATGTCAGATGACATTTGATGATGACTACAGTGCCTACTGGGTTTATTTCGTCAACTTCCTGGGAACATTGGCTGTGCTGCCTGGAAACATTGTCTCTGCCCTCCTCATGGACAAAATAGGCCGCCTTAGCATGTTAGGTATGACATGACATACTCTAGTCTTTGCGGACCTGCTCTGACTTTTTGTTTTGGCTATAAATAGCAGCCTTTCCTCTTGCAAAATGTCTTGATGTCTTCTGACATGGCCTTTGTATCTGCGTGGCCTCTGGTGACGTAAATGAGGTTATTTTGTGTTTGAGATGTAAAAGATGTGTCGTGTCGTGTCCTGCAGGAGGCTCCATGGTGCTGTCAGGCATCAGCTGCTTCTTCCTGTGGTTCGGCACCAGTGAGTCGATGATGATCTTCATGCTCTGCCTGTATAACGGCCTCAGTATATCTGCCTGGAACTCCCTGGATGTGGTCACCACTGAGCTGTACCCAACAGATAGGAGGTGAGTGCCGCACTCACTGTATATCACTTCTGTATACATATATATATATATTATATATGATTTTCGTTTTCTCAGACTGTTTTAATGAATTATCTATATCATTAAAGTTGGCTAAAAAATATTAATTAAGCTACTGAGTGGACCTTGCAGTGACTTTGCTTTGCTAACTGTGTCTAAAGTCAAGAATGAATTTACAATCTCAAAAAACAAATACTTCAGTCAGCAACTTATTGTCATTTTCAAAGAAAATATTGCAATGCAACGATATCAAGGTATTCAGTAAAACATCTGACATATCTGACTCTCTCTGTTCTTTCTTCCTTGTCTCCTTGTCTTCAGGGGCACGGGCTTCGGCTTCTGTAATGCCATGTGTAAGCTGGCAGCGGTGCTGGGCAACCTGATCTTTGGCTCCTTGGTTGGAATCACCAAGGCTATCCCCATCCTGCTGGCATCGGCCGTGTTGGTTGGCGGTGGGCTGGTGGGGCTCCGACTGCCAGACACGCGTGCCAACGTCCTCATGTAAACCTCAACACACAAAAGTATGTTGTTTACCAGGTATTTACTCAGTTTACTGTATAATGACGCGTTCACGGACTAGTTACAGTAAAAATCACTGAAACAAACATTGCAGTCATGATTATTTGATAAATGCTGTAAGCTGAAAAACTCAAATGTTGTTATTCTGAGTACATACCTGGTACAGCAGGATTACGAAATGCTTTTTAACTCCACAGAGAGCTGTAGATGTACAGAGATTGATGGATATAAATTTGAAATACCAATAGTTACAAATCTTCGCAGTGTCAATGGCTGCTTGCCAAAGCCCTGCACATTCTTGCAGGAATTCAAGCTGAACAGGCAACTCTTAAGAAAAAAGCTAGAACATAGATAGATAGATAAAACACTGTATATCAACAGCTCATTATCTACCACGGGCTGATTCACACATGCAACCCACAAACGCATGTGTCAAGGCTGCAAAAGGCTTGAACTTTCGGCAACCTTCCCCTTCCGAATCCTGCTGAAATCATTTTGTACCAGTTGAGTATTTGCGATTATATTTATTCATTTGTATTTGTATTGATTTATTTAGTTGTTTACATGTGTTATTTAATGCTTCACCAGCGTGTTTTTTTCTGTTTCTAGGCCAGAAATTGTGTCTCACGCAAAAATCTCAGTTTCTAAACCTGCGATCGATACTAAAGGAATGGTTGATGATGTTCAAGCTTTTTGCTGCAATTTGCAAGAATGAGAAGTCCATAGTTAAAAATAAAAAAAAATAAAAAATCAATAACAATATAGTAGTTTAGTTAAAACTGGCAACTTCAGCAGCTACATTTCTAAAGTGAAAAGAAGTTTACATTTTCTGCTTTTTACAGTAAGAGACTTTTGAGATTGGAAACCTTTTGTCTGAATGCTTCCTCTCTCCCTCTCTCGTGTCTGTGTTGTGTTCGTCTCGTGGCGCTGAGCTCACCATGAAGGGCTTTGCTCTCCGTTGCAATCCAATCTGTCAAGAAGAATTTATAATAGAGGAAACCTGTGCTGTAATAAAAAATATGCTCTTCTCTTTGTTTTTTTGTTTTGTTTTGTTTGTTTGTTTCCTCTATCTGTCTCACCAGTGTCTTGTCCTCTCGCTCTGTTTATCTCCTCTTGCCTTGCTGCTGCTCCCTCCAAAACTCAAAGGCCTTTCTCAAATGTCGTGCCTCTCTCTCTCCATTGAGCCCGTCTCTCCTTCCAAACCTTGCTGGAAGCTTTGCTGCTCTGTCCTGCGTTTTTTTTTGGTCTCACATCTCTTGACACTGCAGTGTGTATGCATGTGTGTATATGAATGTGTGTGCGTGTGTGTCCTTATGTGATAAAATTACCATGTTTTTTTGTTTTGATGTCTTTTTATACAACAGAACTGAGGTTTTTGGAGGATTTGAACCACATGATAAAGTGAAATTAAAAGCCATGTTTAAAGGGTCAGTGCAGCCAAATCACAAAAAAACTTTCCTTACTTACCTCTAGAGGAATCTAGCCATGTAGATTGTTTTATCTGTGAAAATAGCACCTGTTATCAGGTGACTGACGTCCTACTTAAGTCGTGTGATGACATCTTGCTGAAAAAAGGCTGTGGGATGCAGTCGAAAGCTTCAGTTTAGACATTTTTTTATTGCAGTATGTGTTCCCAAAGTCAAAAATGAACCCCTATGCTTCAGATAGTTTTAGCCATGTGTGTGGGCTTTGAGATACCCCTACCTGCCCCTACCACCTCAATACAATGGAGGTCAATGAAGTTTTGTTTGTGCTTCTCAAAAATGGGAGGTTTCTTTGTACGAATATTTTAGCTTGATGAATGTCACCTGTTCATGAAGAAGTGAATGTTTGTGAGATTTGATCATTAGCATAATTAAAACCACTAAAATATAACCATATAAGGCTACGTGTTCTGACCCGTTTGTGGGCAAGTTTCATTCACCAAAATGTTCCCAAACAGTAAAAACAAGAATTTCACACCATAGAGCTTCAACTCCTGCTTTCAGAAATCAGCAAACAAAGACATAAGAAATTACACCTGCTGTTTACAACAACTACCGACATGTAGAAGCTGCTGTGCCAAAATAAAAATCATAAATAAAATCTAAAAAAAACTCTCAGTAAATTGGCAGCCATGATGATGATAATATGGTGAACAGAATATTAATTTTCTGTTCTCTATAGTTTGTTTGTTTTAGTTATAGCTAGTTAGTTAGTTAGTGGACTTACAAGACACCGAAATACAGTTGCAGTGGTGAAACATTTGTCAAACATAAGTTTTATTTTAGTTGATTTCAGCATCATATTTAAACTCCAAATTCATTCAGATTAAGACATTACAATTTGAAAAAAAACAGAACAAGTGTTTCTCCCCTTGTGATAGAAGTCAGAAATTATCTGTTCTTGACTCGTATGACAGGTCGGGACCACTGACGAATGCCTCAGATTCTCTTAAATCACTCGTGGCTCTTTAGAGCAAATCTGTTTGTATGAGTGGTTCCTGCATGAGGCTCATTGTTTCTAGAAAGACCGATTCCTCTTGAGATTTTCAGATGTAATATTTCAGTGCTTTGTGCACCGTAAACAAAATTCCATTTACCTCCCTTCTATTTATGCAGAAATCTCTGAAACAGATATTGCAAAACCTCTGCATGCAAGAAACTATCTGCATGGCTAGATAATCCTGAAGTAAAAGACTTTTTTTTATGATTTTTGTGTGAACAGACCCTTTAAAACCTCCAATGAAGGGAACTCTTGCTGCTACAATGTCAGTGCTTTGATGTTAAAATGTATTACCACAGGTGATTTGTAAAATAAAAACCTGTAATGTGTTCTTTTCTGGGTTTGTTCAATCATAAAAGTAAATTAACACAAAGGTACAGAACAGTTTTATTTGGTTTCCAATTAGATGCTTAGTGTCAATGTTGCAGATGTTCTGTTGCTCATATATAAATTTGTGCAGTACATAACCTCCTACATATGCAGCTATTTCCTTCAAGATTACATTTTTTTATGACTGAAATGTGACTGAAGATATGAATCTGGTTTTCCTGATGTTTGATGCTTTATCTCTCTGTCTGCTTTCGTCCCCTCCTCCAAACTCTTGTGCTCACCACTGTTTCCACAAAGAAATCCTGCATGTTTGTTACTGAAGTCCCTCTGTTGTGTGCGCTTTTTCCGTTTCGGTGTCTTCGCTGTTCCTCTGCGGGGGGGAAACAGACATGTGATTCCGGGTCAAAGGTGAATGTATCATTCTCGTGTATTGTCAGATTTGTTGTGGACAGGTGTTCATTATACTGAGTTGACTTCTACTGTAGGTCATTGTGAAAGGGCATGCTAGTGGTGACATGACTGTATCCAGCAGGGGTGGTCAAATCTGCTTTTGGGAAGATTTCCAGTTGGATGAAATTGCCTGAACGTTGTGA
The DNA here is from genome assembly GCA_038419695.1 of Scomberomorus guttatus. Lineage (NCBI taxonomy): Eukaryota > Metazoa > Chordata > Actinopteri > Scombriformes > Scombridae > Scomberomorus > Scomberomorus guttatus. The sequence goes on from CM076463.1 coordinate 4,451,956, forward strand.
CTTCCAGATTTGAAAACCTCTGTTCTCAAACAATATGTGGAGGTGTGTGTAAAAAACAATTACCTGTCCTTGATATGATTTATTTTGATAAGAAAAGGCTCAAGTGAATGCAGTGTAAAGGTGGATTCCTCCTCTACACATACTGAATAAAGAGTTTCATTTGAACAGCTGTGGGACTTTTGTTCAGTTTGTTCAGTCCAAATATTCCCACTCACACCAGCAGATGGCACCATTTACACAAAATTAACCAAGGCAGCACCAAACATCTGTCAGGGTTTATGAGTTATTCAAAGACTTATTTTATTACTAATTTCTGAATCACTTTATGACTCCTCACCAGTGAATTTGTTTTGAGGTCAAAGGTTGCTAGTCTAGTTTATTTGACATCAACAGCAGCTTTGGCCACAGTAACATCTGGAACTGTTTGAATTAGATGTTTTGAAAGATCATGTGGTCTTGGGTTCAAGCCCAACACAACAACTTATTCTGATAGATCTGTGAACCATGAACAGATGTATTAGTCAGAGCAACTCAAAACAAAAGCGCTGGCCAAATCCTTTATTAATAAAATTTGCTTTTCTAGACCATCAAGATTACGATTCTACAGCTTGCAGGTCTGTAAGGCTGCTAACATGCTCACAATGAGCACTCTAACATGCTCTAACATGCTGATGTTTGCCAGGTATAATGTTGACCACCTTAGTTTAGTGTGTTACTGTGTTAACATTAATTAGTACTAAACACAAAGTACAGTGTCCCTCTTTTTGTGACTATAACCTTCTACTGCAGCTATACAGGGAAACACTGTCCAGACAAAGAGACAATTTTATACAACTTGGAAGATTTGACTAATTTGGGTGACTGAAGTCTTATATAAGCTTCAGATAAACGTTTGAATACATAATAAACTGTGAACCTAAAGTTGTACCCAAGTGATTTAGAATTGTACTTCCATAAAGTTGAGGGACTCACAAAAGAGAAATTAAACAAAATAATAAAAACTGAAGATAGAATGGCTCAAGCTCCAAAAACGCTGCATGGATCCTACATTTCCCATAATGCAGTAATGCAATAATTCTTTTAAACCTCACACCTGAACTTCATGTGTGAAATTACTGCAGTGCCCTATTAAAAGGTAATTGATTTAAATAAACACAATCCACAATATTTAATCTGAAATTTTAGTACAATATTAACAAAATCGTACCACACTAATATACAGTATCAGTCAACAGATTTCAGCCATAAATACACTTTGTTTCCAGACAATACAAATAATTTCAGGAACTTATTATATGTTTTTTCCCAGTACTATATACAGTGTGTGTGTGTGTGTGTGTGTGTGTGTGTGTGTGTGTGTGTGCGTGTGTGTGCGCGCGTGTGTGTGTGTGTGTGTGTGTGTGTGTATTCTTTGCCGGTGAACTGGTGTGTTATGTGTCACACTACATCCTGTCACAGAAGGGCAGGAAATGCCAACTCAGTGAGACAAGAGTGCAGGAAGGCCTCTATACAGGTGAAAATGTGCATTTAATTTGCACGTTGGAAGAGAGATTTAAAGAAACAACACTTCCTCTAAGACAATACAAAATAATAAAATAGCTTAGACGTAGTTAAGTTTATGCTTTAATCAACATACATGACTTTGACTTTATGACTCTGGGCTGTATGTCTAAAGACAGTTTGCTTCACATCAATCTTTGCCAGCTTTCTTTGTCATTCTTTGTTGGATTTCAAGCACAATTTGCCTCTAAAGGAAGACTCAAAACTTAAAATTAATGTCATTTTGTGTTAGTTTTTCCTTCAAACTTCACATAATTCAAATACATATAACAACACAGACTATTGTAAAAATATAAACTAAAATCATAAACTATTTCAAAATGAATATATTTTCCTTTTATCTTTTATATACATTAACATATACATTGATATGATTCCTTCTCTTGCACACAAGAAAAACTATTGCTACATAAAAATATTATTCAACACATGCTCCAACAAGTCTGTCCTTTGCTTGTTAACAGTCAATGCAGTAGATCTCCTTTCGCTTTCTCTTTGGATTCCAGCCACAGAGAACATTTCCACCTCATCAGAGACAAAATCAGAAGCAGTTTTAGGTAACGTGGAGATCTGTCTTAGATTGATATGCTCATAGTATTGCTCTTAAAGGGCCTGAAGTAAAGCCTGGAGCCTGAAGACTTTGACATGACGATGAAGAGGAAGGGGTCCAGGCAGGCATGGAGGCAGCACAGACACACTGCCACGTTAAAGTACACGTACAAACTCTCTGTTCCGTTCACAGACAGCTGCACGTAATGGAGGAAGTGCAGGACTCCAGCGGGGGTAAAACACACCAAGAAGATGACAAACACCAGTGAGCTGGCCTTTATGTACATCGCCCAGTCGAGGTGTGATTGGTTGAGCTCACAGATAATCCGGGCGTAACACACAACCGTGACCACCAGCGGCACCAGGAGGCCAAAACTGGTTAGTAAGAGGTTGTAGTAGAGCAGGAAGTTATGGGAGCTGGAGTCCAGAGGCAATACATCATGGCAGGTGATGCGGTACTGCTCGGAGTGCTGATAGCTCTGCTGGACGAGGAGCTCGGGGACGATAGCGGCACCAAACACCCCCCATACTGCCAAGCTGACCCAGGCAGTGCACATCCTCTTGGGAAGATTTCTGTACATGAACGGGTGCACTACAGCCAGGTAGCGCTTGATGCTGATGCAGGCCAGCGTCTGGGCCGAGCAGTAGAGGTTGCCATAGAAACAAGCTGTGACCACTCGACAGGCAGCCTCTCCGAGCACCCAGTGGTTTCCATGGAGATGGTAGTGAGCCTTGAAGAAGAGGGAGACGAGGAGGAAGAGGTCGGAGACAGCCAGGCTGCAGTAGAGGATGGCCGAGGACACCTTCCTAATTTTAGTGCCCAGAGTGCACAGAATGGCAACGTTGGCTGGGATCCCGACAGTGACGACAAACATATAAATAATGGGGATGACCCTTGTGCTCAGAGTGCCGTTGAGGTAGCCTGCTGTGCTGTTGCTTCGTAACCTCAGTACTGGAGGGGAAGGAGATGAAGCTTCTGTCCCATTTAGGACAAGAGGGGGCTTAGTCTCAATTTCCCCCAGAAATGTTCTGGGCACAGGACGTAAAAGCTCAGAGCTGTTTTTCTGCTCTTTTAATTTCCGTTTCCCTGCAACAAAAACAACAAAATACAAACGTTAACAAGAATATTTATTATATTCAGTGGAGCAAAGTACATTTAGTCAAGTACTGTACTTAAGTACAATTTTGAGGTGCTTTACTTGAGTATTATCTTTTTATGCTATGTGATACTTAAGAGGGAAATATTGTACTTTTTACTGTACCAGGTTACATTCATTTCTTTAGTTACTTTTCAGATTGAAATTTTACATGAACTAACAAATGATGAATTTATAAATTACACTACATTGTTAATGATTAAACCAGTTGTTTCCAAACTTTTAGTGTTGTGAGCTCTCGTATAAAATCGGTGTCTAGTTGTGTCTCTTTGCCATGTTTCAAAAGAGTCTTTAGAGAGAGAAATTTCCCCCGTTAACTTCTTACATGATTTCTTTTCAATAACTGTTCAAATGATCCAATATTTCACAAAAAATATGGTTTTATAATCAACGCTTCACTTTTGTTACTGATAGATGTCAGCTGAGTGTATCTTTACATTATAGTCTACACTTAACAAAATCACCAGATGAGTTTATGAAAGGTTCATTATTAAACAACATGACAAAGTTGATAAAAGAAATTTAATCATTTAACACAGAAGTATATTCTTAAGATAAACTTTTATAAGCATCTCTTACCTTCTTTTTGGAGTGTACCGCTTAGACAGAGAACAAAAACAAGAAAAAACAGAAATTTCCCCATAATTTTTTCTTCTTTGAACAGCATTCAACTCAAGCAGCCACACCTCGCTTCTCTACTCTCAGCTCTACATTTCATGCTGTATAAAGACACCCCAGTCTGCTGCTGCTCTGTCACCACCCCAAACAGACCGAGTTAAAAAAAAAAAAAAAAATCTTCTTGACTCGTCACTGGCTCAACAGGAACGTGGGTTGTCTTTGGTTTGTTTTAACATGCAGAATGTGTTAACATCCCCACATAAGATCTTTATCACTCTCTTACACTATACTCTGTTTTATTGAAATTCAAAGGTTACAGTGCCACGGTATATTTGCTATAAGCTATTGTTTGCTTTTTACTTCATTTTTTAAAAAACTTTTCCCCTTTAAATTCCTCCTAAAGTAGACTTAAGGTTCCCTTTCCCACACTGTTTTATAAAATCTATTCTGTTCAGACACTTCATTGGAACTTTATGGTGCCTGACTGAAATATTCCTCCAAGATGTAATGTTGCATTAATGGAAAAATGTCTACAGCCTGATGTTTTGTCACCTGTGGAAAAGGGGATTTTTTTCCCCCAGAAATGTGATATCTGGAGGGATTTGGAGTGAGGTAATACAGTCCAAAGGGGAACAGGGCAGGGGGGAAATGCCTGACTGGAGATGATAAGCGCGTTTGAACACGAGCGGTTTTGTTTAGTCTTCACTTCCGTTCTTTATGTTGTTTTTTCCATGACGATACTGTGTTTCATGTCATATTTTGGTTCATCAACCCTTTTACAAAAATGTGTTTCTTGATGCTTCAGCTGGCAAAATGTGTCAGAATAAATCACATGCACGTAGCTGAGATAAAAGCCTGGCATTGTATTATGTGTAAATGATGTGTTCTCACATGGAAACCTGGCTGGGATGAGTCACATGTGCAGACATATTTGTTATGTTCTAATTTCTCTGCAACTGTAGTTGTAGATGTCTTTTATGATGACTTCAGTTCAGGTTTTCTTCTTAATCCAAGTCATAACTCTCTAACTTACAGTCTGAAGTATTGCATTTGAACATTGCACTTGATATTTTGTTATTTGAGCTTCATCTAAACATCCAACTGAGCACAGATGTGACCTGTGTCTTGTTTATCAGATACATACTCGAAACTCAAAGGAAATGCATCTGCTCTGCACTGCAGTTGAGTTTACCATGGTTACAAACAAAACATGTTTATATGCGATGAGAGGCAGCAAGATGCAGATTCAAAAATAGTCAAACAGTCTTCCTGGGCCACATGCATGATATGAGAAAGTTTGTTATGATTTGAAGAATTCACAGAATTTTACTGTTTGATCTGTTTTCACAAAGTGATTTCCTGCATTCTACATCACATAAAAACATGAAAACTTTCAATGAGGGTGAATACATCTGACAGGCACTGTATATCTGTGTATATATATATAATAATATAAATATAAACACTAAATGGGGCCATTTTGAGTACTTTTTAAGGCTAACAATTATTTGCATAATCAATTAATCTGTAGGTTATTTTCATGATTAATCGATTCCCAAAGCACAACATGCAACCTAAAATATCTTTTTTTTGTCCCTAACAACAGTCTTCAATCCAAAGATATTCAGTTTACTGTCATAGAAGAACCACAGAAAAAAATCCCCCAAACACAGAAAATATTCACATTCAACATCCATTGACCTAAAGTACACTGGAGTCACGTGTCTATTTCAGGCCTATTACAGACAACGCATCACAGATCTCTTTCCGTTCAGTTGAACTCCTTCAAAGGGCAACAATGCATCTAAAAAGCCACAAACATCTGTTTCCTGTAGCGTTACAGAGGTAACTGAAATTGAAATTGAAAGAACTCCCAGTTTTCCCCACAAGGTGGTAATATTTCCCAATATTGTAGGACTATGGTTTCATTTTTTTCATTCCATATCTGCTGTTCAAACCTCCCAAGAACACCTGTTGCTACAGTGATTAGACTGGCATGTAGAAGAAATTATGCCATCATCATCATCATCACATCATCACCTCCACACTCATTAATCACTGAGTTCTGAGGGTCATTTCCAGTTACATACGTTCACCTCAAGTTTTGGACCCCTCACCATGTTTAACATAGACATTCAATATTATAACAGTATGAAAATAATAGAAAATCACAAAAAACATGAAGCCCTTTAACATTGTATTAAACGACTATGTGTATTGCAAAGGGTCTCAATGACTCTGCAGCTCCCCTCAGCTCTAAGGAGCATTTTAGCATTTTCAGGTCATTATTTTGGTTTCCGGCCTGCAATTTTAATGTTTCGGTTCACTCTCATCACTCTTATCAACCTTGTTTTCAGCTATGACAAACAGCTATTTTTAGCAAACTTTTCATCAGACTTCAAACAGTTTTCATGAATAACGTTGTGCAAGGAAATGAGTCATTTCAACAAAAAACCTTTAAGCAGAACAGTGACTCTACAAAAAACAATGGTCCTGTGGTTTTGTCATTGCAATCATGTCTACAATGGAAGAAAGTAAATTAACTCAACCACTGTAAATACAATTTTAATAGTACACTACTTGAGTATGTTGCTGCTATTGTATACTTCTACTCCACTACATTTCAGAGGGATATATTGTAATTTTTACAGCACTTCATTCATTTCAGTGTCATGAATTGGTTCAAGTTTCAGACAAAAGAACACACACGTGGTCGAGGTCTACAATGAAAATAATTTACTTCACAAAAATCAGTAATATAGGAAGGCGCATGTATAAGGGAGTGTGATGTTGCATGAAGAAAAACAAACGCAGAAGTCCGTGGGGGAGCTTTCGTTTTTTTTTTGGTGAGAAGCTTTTCTGTCTCATAAGCATGTCAGCTTGATGTACTGCACTATTATAAGTTATTTAATATCAGACACCTTCCTCTGTGTGATGGAAAATACACAAAGTTCCCCTTTCACATGTGTTTTAATTCTGTCTCACTGGACACACACACACACACACACTGATGCGTCTATATCCAACTGTTTGTGTTTAGTTTTCACTGTTGTAGATCTGACTAATACACCAGGTGGTTAATGTATGGCAGGGTGGTTAGACTACCCCTCTCTCTCTCTCTGCATACCTACAGTATATATACAAACTGACAAAGCCAGCGTCTTAGTTTCTTCTAAGAAATGACCTCAAAGAGACGAAAGAGGATGTTGTAATTCTGATCAGTTTATGTGATCTGGGTGTTCTGTGTATTTAAAGATCCTGGTTCACTAGCTGAAACACTCTGTCAGCATAATCCTCTGTGCTACCCTCCTTTGTTCACATCTATGTTTTTGTCTGTTCCTTTTCCCAACAGTTTAACACCCTATTGCTGAACTTCACAGCCTATCCTGACTGGATGATGCCCAGAGAACAATAAAATGTGCTAAAGTGGTTACTGAACAGGAATTAAAATTGTGAAACAGGGGCCTGTAGCTACACCAGTGACTTTACTCTGGATCTAATCTCCCACAGTCTGTATCCTGCCTCCTCTACGAGCAGGAATGAGTTTATAGTTAGTCTAGGAACGCCCAATCCCTGCAGGCTGCAAGAACAACATGTCCTCTACGACAGACAATGTCCAGCTGCACTTTCTCTCACTGCAAAAGCTGCTATTATCAATAATGTTTCAAATTATATTACCCGACTACTTGCATGTGAAAGGGGTCGGTTCTAGTGGTGAACCCCCAGAGAATTATCACCCGACTTTGAAGTTCCCCTCAGGTCAATGCATCATTTTAGCGTCTTTCTCCTTGTTGTTTTGGTGTTACGGCCCACAACTTTACTGTCCGTTCATTCTCACAGCTCTCATATTGTTCCTCAGCCTATAGTGTAAAAGTGAAACTGACGGTACAAAATTTGCAACTAGCTGCTGAACATATTTGAGCACTTAGCAACTAAAGAATCACATATTTTTCTCAGGAGTTGGTGGAGACCAAAACAGAGCTAAAGTGTTTGTTAACAAAAGGTGATAATATATTTGTGTTGTGTTCACAGCTTGTTCCCACTGCCCCCAAGTGGCCAAGAAATCGGTTATTGCAGGTTTAAAGTAGTTGGACATTTTGGGAGATACACTCATTCGCATACTTGATGAGAGTTAGATGAGAAGAATTATACCACTCCCATGTCTGTACAGTAAATATGAAGCTTCAGCCAGCACTTGGTTAGCTTAGCTTAGCATAAAGACTGGAAACAGGGAAACAGCTAGCCTGGCTCTGTCTGAAGGTAACAAAATCCACCTACCAGCATCTCCACAGCTCATTCATTTAGATGTTACATTTTATAGTTTAATCCAAAGAAAAACAAACAAACAAACAAACAAAAAAGATGTCTAAAAATGATAAATTGCTGTTGCTGATATATGTGCCAGACTATTTCTTTGCCAGGCGCACTGACTTCCTCAAGTCTCCACTGATTTCTGGCAACTTCATTGTGATGACAGGACTTTAGGAAGGATATAACATGTTAGGGATGTGCAGAGAGCCCAGTATTTGTATTTGTACCTGTATTTGTTGAGGCAGCAAAATTATTTGTATTTGTATTTGTATTCAAATAAAAGTGGAAATAGGTGTAAAAATCATGTTTTTGTTTATATTACACTTCTAATTTTAGGATATTAAAGTGTTAAATTAAGTGTTCTTCAATAAACTACTTTGCTACTACTTTCCCACACCAGGTCTCAAACGCTGATCTCCCAGACCACAAACAACTGCACTGATCACTCAACCAAAGCTCAGCTCAAGCAGACACACAAACCTGCAGCTATTTATAAAGGAGAGAGACTGACAGCCATGTAACCTCGCTACACTCAGATGAGATCTGACCTGCACGCTGTTATTTGTTTTTTTTTTCTTCCTGAAAACAAATCATTTTAAAAATATGATTTTTTAAAGTTACTGGCTGTAACTTCATATTTAACATACAAACATGAGAGTGGTACCAATCTTCTCATCTAACTCTCAAGAGAGCAAATCAACATCTATCTAGTTATTTAGTTTATTTGAATTATAAACATGTTGCAGAAAGGAATCTCTTTTAAAAATAAGAAACAGTCCATTGGGATAAATATTTTTGTTTAGTCTGGCTGTCTATGAACTCAGATACTGAGTCCCAGAGAATATAAAACTGAAACTGATGATGAATCAGTCTGACTGTTCCCACCCAGTCCTGCACCCGACCTCTCTCTGTTTTTCATCTCACAGAGAGGAAGGAACCGGCATATTTCTTTCTTTCTGTCTCTGTCCCGCACATTTTGTTTTCAAGTTCTGGCCTCAGTCGAGGGCTCTCTTGATACGTACCAGAAGCAGTGGGAACTGTTTTGCCACATCCAAAAGAGAAAATAAATAAGTGTGATCTTCTGGAGATGCCATTAGAGCTTGAACAGCTAGAGTACATGAGAAAGTACACAAAGACTTTAACCACACTGAGATTAAAAAAAGACAAAAAAGAAAACAGAATTGCCAGCTGCTGTTGTACGAACATCAGGATACACTTGGATGAAATAAAAAAATATATAACAACTGCCTGCAAACAAAGTACTTTTTATCATCTAAAATTATAATCTGTTCTGAAATACGCTATCTAAACTATCATCTTTAAATCTCTGTCTGTCTAAAGGTTACGTATCTGACTACTGCAAACAGAGGAAGCACTTTAGCATCTCCTGGGATATTTAACTTCGTGACAAACATAGTTGTGTTTATGTAACACAAGCTGTCCTCCTACATCCCCCGGACATGCGTTGGTGGACGTTTTTATCTCAAAGGCCAACACCCACTCTTTTCAACTCTGGAGCTCTCTATTTTCTTGGCTACATTATTTCCAATGACTGAATGCAGAATGAAATACATGTGGCTTTTGTTATGATGCATGTAAAAAGAGTTCTAATGCTGTGCAGTCTTGTGCAGCTTTTTCTATTTAAGAAAGGCCAAAGACATTTTTTTTATCTTTTGAAAGTGCTGACAAATCAGTGCATGTTTGTCCTCATGTCTAGATTATCATAATTCATTGAACTCAAGGAGCTGTAGCTCGTCTTCAAAACAACGGCAAAGCAGGGATCACATGACTGATGAGGTTTTAGTCTCTCCCAGTGGAGTTTAGGATTCAATAAAAGCTTTTAGGTAACACCTGACTATTTTGTGGTATTACTTCAGGTAATAATAATGTTCCTTAGCTAAACAACTGTACGGGAGTCGAGAATAAAGAAGCTTTTCTGGAACTTTATGTAGTCAGCAACAGCAACAGCACTGACCAAAAACTCTTCTTCTACGCTTTTCTAAAAAGTATGTGTGAGTATGTGACATCAGGCAGTTCTGTTTACAGAGCTTTGCTAGCTTGTTGTGCTACATATCACAACCTCTGGACTTTGTAGTACATTGTCAATTCCTCAAAGAACTGCAGTACAAAGTAAAGAGAGTGTGATATTTAGCTAAACAAGCTAGCAAAGCACACAAGTAGGATTACTTCCTTTCCCTATATTGTCCAATTCAACTGAAATTTAAAAATAATTCTCACATTTCCTCTTAACTGGAGTTTTTCTGTGAAATCTATTTTGTTGCTCTTGTTTCGTTTTCATTGTGAAATACTTGATCTTTACTTCCTTTCTTGATTATTTGTTTAACTCAGGTTAAATAACATTAAATCTATCTTTGTGGTCAAACTGGACAATAGCAAGGTTACATTTCACTTTCAGAAATTACAAAGTATTTAATTAATTAATTTGTAAATCAATGTCAGCCGTGCACCATTTCTGAACTGTGAGTGCAAAAATCATAAATTAGTCTGCTGGTTAGTTTACTTGACTGAAATTGTTGATGTGATGTAGTGAATAATTCACTTTGCTATGGTTATTAGTTACTGTTGACTGTTAGGTCTGTTGTCATTAAACTAGTAGTTTAACTACATTTTGCAGTAGCTTGCTGGTTCAACTACATTCATAAAGTGATTAAATTAGTTTACTTACTTTTTTGCCACTTTTTGTGGACAATTGTACAAACAATTTTAGGCCATAAAAGGAAAGGAATGTTGTTGTTTTTTCATCTTTATTTTACCTCCTTTGACCAGCTCCACCCCCTTTTTCTTGCATCCTGACCACTGTGAAGACATGCCCAGGCAGAGCATTCGTCAGGCAGCCATCACCAATTAGTCACAAGTACTGATTATTGCTATTTATTAACTAATGTTCAGAGAAGTTGTTGCATGCTATTTTAGAAGTTACCTGGCTAGCTGAGTAATCCCCCTGGACTCTAGGTTCTGGGCAGGTATCTGACTGATGGACATTGTATACAAAACCAAAGCTGACATTCCTCGCACTTTCCCATGAATAGTGGGGTATTTATTTATTTATTGAGCTTTATTTATAACCTGTGAAGTATTTCTTGCTGGCATGTGACTTTTTGTATTATGTTTTGTTATAATTTCATATCACATGTGAATTGTCAATTTGATTATTTGTTGTACAAAGCAGTTTGAACTGAACCAAACTAGAATTCTCACTATGGGATCAAACTTCTTCCAGTGTGAAGTTATTGGCAGCTTTGCTTTCAGAGTATCTTCACCCAACACTGCTGTCATCGTTCATTCAGTGCTGGTAAATTAATTGCCAGATTGTATGCGTCTGCTGTGTGACGGGAAAGGTGACATCAGACGAAAGGAATCCTGCAGGCGGCTGCTGATTGGTGGACGGGGGCGTTTCGGACCCACTGGATTTTGGGCGGAAACAAGCACTTTCACGTTCACTGGTGACCAGCCGCAGAAAGATCCTGGGAAAGACACGAGAAACACCGACAGCGTATACGCGTATGGACCGTATTTGACGCTGGTTTTGTCTGTTTTTATGGCTTCATTTTTCGGCAGCAATATGTTTTCAATGTTTCCAAAAACTTTGCTGTTGGTCCTGGTATGTGCGCGTGCTGCCTCGGCTGCAAACGGTGAGAAAACGTCACTTTGTACTGAATGTAACATAAAGTAGATGCTTCATGCTGGAAACAATCTTCGATAGCATTTTCATACGCAACTTACTACAAATGTGTTTTACATTCATGGTAGTAAATGTATGATATGATATAATTTACATATAATAGAGCTGAAAAGGTTTGTTGATTAATCGATATTATTGTCAGAAAATTAATCAGCAATTATTCTTTATAATAAATTTATTGTTTCAGTCATGTTTCAAGCAAAAAAAAAATACATTGTCTGTTTCCACTTTCTCAAATGTGAGGATTTGTTGCTTTAATTTGTCATATATTATTGAAAATAATACCAAATATGTTTTTTTAATTGATGACGTCATTGTGGGGTATGGAAAACTGCCATACCCTTAAACAGAGTGTTATATAAAGTGCTGCAACTAACTATTATTTTCATTATCGATTAATTTGCGGATTTTGATTAATCATTTAATATATGAAAGGTAAGATAAAATCTGAAAAAATGCCCATCACAACCTCCCAGCGTCCAAATATCTTGTTTTGTTCAACCAAAAGTCCAAAACACAAAGTTTACAGTCATATAAAACACAGAAAAACTGAAAATCTCCTTTTGAGAAGGTGGAACCAGAGGATGTTTGGCATTTTTTCGCTATTTTGTATCAAAATAGTTGATTACTTTTTTATTTTTATTTTTTTGATTGACTTATCAATTTAGGACTAATGTATATTAGATAATTAATAATCAATTAGTCATTTGGTCTGTAACCTGTCAAAAAATAGTAAAAAATTTCCATCATAATTTTCCACAGCCCAGATTAACACGTTCAAATTGTTTTGTTTTGTCTGATATTTAGATATATAATTAATATATATATATATAACAGAATAATCTGTTCCACAATCTGGAACCAGTAAATTATTGGCCTTTCTGCAAAAGAAAAAATACTTTTACAGACCAAAATAGTTATTTTATTATTTTTCTGTCAATCAACTAATTGGTTAATTGACTTTTTCATCTTTAAATTGATGAATCGATTAATTATTTCAGCTCTATAATATAAATCATTATATGAATAAAAACACATATCATTCATTCCTGTGTCGTTGATCCCGCTGACTTCTTTTTCTCTGCAGGCAGTTCGTATGGCAGGACCTTTGTCTTTTATCACAGTACCGTCACAGATGAGCCGATAGACATGACTGAACTTAATCCAGCTGCAGATGTCAATAATTCTACACGTGATCGTTCTCAAAATGTAACCAACATCAGGACGCCAGAAATTTCAGAGGAGGCGCTGCTGTTTCTCACAGGCCCTGTATCCACTGTCCTCATACCGTCCTTCTACACGCTGGTCTGCCTCATCAGCGTGCCAATCAACATCTGTGCGGTGCTAGCCTTCGCTTGGGGCATCCGGCCCAAGAAACCAGCAGCGATCTACATGCTGAACTTAGCCTGCGCTGACCTGCTCTTTGCAGTGCTGCTCCCCTTCAAGATCTCCTACCACTTTGGCGGCAACAACTGGATATTCGGCCCGCTCATGTGCCGCGTGGTCACTGCAGCTTTTTACTGGAACATGTATTGCTCTGTTCTGCTCATAACTTGCATCAGTGTGGACCGGCTTCTTGCTGTAGTCTACCCCATTGACTCCCTGGCTTGGAGGAAGCCCCAGAACGCAATCATAGCCTGTGTCACCATGTGGATATTATCCTTCGCTGGCTCAGTGCCACTCGTGCTCTCCGACCAGACTGTTCACCTAAGAGAGTTGAACATCACCACCTGCCACGATGTCCAGCGCCTGCATGAGCTAATCTGGAATTACAAGATCTACTTCGTCACTCTCTGCTGCATCCTCTTCTTCCTGCCTTTGCTCATCACAGTGATGTCCTATGCCCGAGTGATCTGGTCGCTGAGCAGGGTGCCACACGGGGTTCCTGGACGCTCACACAGACGGATGAGAGCATTAGTGATGGCCTTAACGGTGCTGGTGATGTTTGTGTTGTGTTTTACACCCACAAACTGCCTGCTGCTAGCTCACTACCTGCAATTCAACAAGGTAATCGAAGAGAGCCGAGAGGCCCCTGATGGCTCCTACGCAGTCTATCTGGTTTTCCTGTGTTTGGGAAGTCTGAACTGCCTTCTGGATCCCCTGGTCTACTACTTTGGATCATCCCAATGCCAGAGACAACTCTCCAAGGCGCTGAGGTGTCAGAAGATCACAGAGGGCAGCAGCAGCAGTCATTCATCATCTGATTCATGCAGATCCAGCGCCAGAACAATTCTGAAATCCAGACGCAAAGAAATTTCAAAGACAAACACATCAACTACCAAAGTGGACTCTTTCCAAGCGAGCCTCAACAGCCAATACAAGAAACTACTGGTCTGATAGACTGTCTCACTGAGCGGACATGAATCAAAGTGACTTAACTGACTTATATAAATATATATAAATATTTTTATTATGAAATTCAAGTAACAGCAAATAAAGAGCACAAAGCCTGTAGGGTCTAGCCTTTATGTTTCTCTGTCATGATTAGAATGAAGGGAGGATAGCTGAACCTATGATGCCAACAGAAAGTGTTAAAAATGTAATTAAATGTTTAGACTGGTTAGTCTTGCTTTCATAGCACAAACTGTGAAATGACAGACGTGCCCATTTGAGTGAATAATGAAGTTAAAAACAAAGAAGGGAAGGAAGTTTAAGATTAGATAAGAACAACTCTGCTGAACATTTGATACTATGAAATGCTATTATGTTTGCACTGTATATGTAAGAGCTTAGAGTTTATAAGCTGCAAGTGAATAAGCAAATCAATACATGGACTTATTATTTTGTCAATATTATGTATTTTCCTGTGTGTGTGTGTGTGTGTGTATGCATATTTACTGAAAAGCGTATTTTAATGCACTTATGTTTCACCTGTGAAAAGCTTTTAGTCATGTCTTACTTTGTACTTTCTTCAAATATACACCACTTTTAAAACAAAACAACCCTTTGTCTCAATATGTTTGAGTGTCATTGTGATAGTGAAAGACAACCAGGAAGCAACAGTTATGTCAGCAAACATCCCTCCATAGTATAGTTTGTTTAATGCTGCCCTCTGCTGGTGAGAAATGTGCAGTATATCCTACAGTATATTCTACAGTATATGTACACTTACTGAGCACTGTTGACATGATCAGAAAGGTGATAATTCTACTTTATGTTTATTATTGAGGTCATAGGGGGTGGTGATGGTGTAGTGGAGCACATTATATTGAAAATTGCTGCAAATATTTTGTCCCCCTGATGTATGTCAATGCAGTGGACACCTTCTACTTAACTATATTTATTTTACAGCTAGAGCTTCAACCAACCCACCAGTATATAACATTGTTAACATTAGCTCCACGTAAGGCTGGATTACCAACCGGGCAGAGCAGCAACTGACCAGACCCCCAGGTGGCCCCAAAAGCACCCATATTATTTAGGTGTACATAACTTGATAAATTGCATATATGTTTATAGAAATTTACACCACCGAATATCAACTCTGACAGGTCCCCCGTCCTCCATCTTGTGGTCCTGGTCTTGAAGAGGGACTGTTTCGAAATCTAGTTTTACAGGACACAGCCACTGTGGGAGGATCTGAGGGGTCTAGTAGTGCTGAAAAGGGTTAGAAGTTCTGAGATATATGTAGGGGTGAGACCATGGAGAGATTTATAAACATTTAGAAGAATTTTGAAGTTTATCTGGAAATGAACAGGGAGCCAGTGTAAGGATGCAAGGATAGGGGTGATGTGGTCTTGTTTGTTGGACCTTGTTAATAACCGGGCAGCAGTGTTTTAGTTGTAGACAAGAATCCCTCAGTAGAGGGAGTTACAGTAGTCCAGCCTGGATGATATTAGTGCATGAATGACTCTTTCTAGGTCAGAGGGTGAGAGGAAATGTCTAAGTTTGGAGATGGTTCTGTGTTGGAAGAAGCTGGACCTGACAACAGAATTTACCTGCCTGTTGAAATTTAGATTGCTATCAAATATAACACCCAGGTTCTTAGCATGTGGTCTGATGTAGGCAGAGAGATTGAGGTTCTGGGCAGTAACAGTGGTGTGATGTGGGGGGCCAAAGAGTATGATCTCTGTCTTGTCCTCATTTAACTGAGTTATGAGCCAACCAGTCTTTAATACCTTGGAGAAAGTTTTGTAATTGGGTTACATTGGCCTGATTTTGGGAATTGAGGGGGAGGTAGAGCTGAGTATCATCTGCGTAACAGTGAAAAGAGGTGTTATGAGTTTGGATGATTCTTCCCAATGGGAGCATGTAAAGACAGAAAAGAAGTGGACTTAAAACTGAACCCTGTGGAACCCCACAGTAATCTTTGATAGGGTGCAAAATATTTGATCTAATGCTGTCAGTTTTGTTTAGAAAGAAACTGCTCACAGCTGATGTGGGAGGAATTTGTAGTTGAGCAAGAAGAGTTAACTACAGATTTTATGGTGTTAAACAGGATCCTGGAGTTATGACTGCTCTTGGTGATGATATCGGAGAGTCCGTCTTTTATTCACTTACAGTCTGCTACAGGGGCCTGCAATTGTCTTTCTAGCTCTAGTCTTGAAAGGGGCAATAGAGTCTAGGATAGACAGACAAGACTTGTGGAAGACGTCTATTAGTTCATCAGTGTTTAAACGGGTAGAGGAGGATTCAATAACTGGGACTGTGGAATCGGCACTATAGGCACTGGAAAACAGGCTGGAGTTGAAGCAGGAGAGTTGATTATACAGGCGTGAGTTGGGGCAGGTAGTTTTGGTGTGGTTAGAGGAAGCTCAGTGTCAAATAAAATAACCTTGTGGTCAGACACACAAATGTCACGTAGAACAAAAGCGTTAAGAGAAAGGCCAAAAGAAAGGACTAAGTCCACAGTATGATTTTTTACATGTGTTGGGCAGGTCACAGATTGCACTAAATTAAAAGAGTCAATAAGATGCAAAAAAATCAGTAGCCAATGTATTAGTAGGACAGCAGACTTGTATATTAAAATAACCTAAATTTAAAAGTCTGTCATATCTTGACATGACAACAGAAAGTGGCTCAGAAAATTCACTAATAAAGGCTCTGTTCTGACTTGGTGGTCTATAGACTATAACACACAATACAGGTAATTTAATTTGGCACAAAACCCAGAGATTCAAAAGTAGAGAAAGCACCAAAGGAAGCAGGAGAGCAAGTTAAAATATTCCTATAGATTACAGCAACACCACCACCACGACCAGAAAGCATAGGCTGATGGAGATATGTATAATCAGGAGGTGTGGCTTCTATTAGTGGAATAATATCTATATTTAGCCAAGTTTCCATGACAAAAACATATCCAGCTTATTGGAGGAGATAATATCTTATCAATATATAAATGATCTATTTGATAAAGACCTCAAATTCAGTAGGGCAACTCTTTTTGGGGTTTGAAGAGGTAATCTGTTTGGTTTAATAATGATTAGATGATCAGAAAGGACACCTCTGCTCTCTCTGGGCTGTCATAAATATAAGTTGGGCAGTAGAGGGAGCCAAATGCACAGACCAGGGGTGTGATAGGGTCACAATTTTTCAAGCCTGTTTTAAAACAACAGTAAGGTGCCCATATGAACTGAACGAGGTTTTTTACTCGCTGTAATCATTCCTCCTGTTCATACTGGCTATTAAAAGATCCCCTTCAAATGTGCTTTCAATGTAAGTGATGGAGGCCAAAATCCACAGTGTGTCCTCAGTCATTTTGTGCAAAATTGCATTTAAAAGTTTATCTGAAGCTTAAATGAGGCTTCAGCGGTCTGAGTTAGTCACATCAAGTGGATATCTGCCACATTTACAGTCTTTTTAGCATCAAATTCCCTCTTTGTGTTTCCTCGGACAGTGTTTCCCTGTTGAGCTGCGGTGGAAGTATAGTAACAAAAAGAGGAACTTTGGCACTAAAAAGACTGTAACGTTGAAAGATATCTACTTTATTTGACTCATTTGCACAGCTTAAGCTTCATATTAGCTTCAGATAAACTTTTAAATACATTTTAGTGTGAATAGGAGGAATGATTATGGCAACAAAAACCTATTTCAGTGTTTATTTGACTGTTGGATAAGACAGACTTGAAAAACTGTGAACCTGTTCTCTAACATATTGTTTTGTCTGACCAATAGTCAAAAACCCAAATATATAAGAAATATATAAGAAAACTAGCATTTATTCACATATGAGAAGCTGGTACTAGAGAATTTGGGGCATTTGTGCTTTAAAAAATTAGTTAAACAATTAATGGATTTAATTGTTTAACCCCAGGGGCCCATGTAGGAGGTAAATACGGCCATGTTTATGAGGAGTAATTTCTACTGCATTAATACGTATGTACTTTTATAAGTAATAGTTTGAATGCATGATTTTTACTTGTATTGTTCATTTTATGTTGTTATTGTTACTTCTAAAACTCAATGCATAATCTAAATAGAAGGACAATCATCAGTCCATAAACAGAAGCTGCAGACCTAAAATAAATTCACACCGCTGCTCACATAAAATAATATCTTCTGACAACATATGAGGTGTTCTTTGATACTGTATCAGTAGATGAGTAGAGATATTATTGATAAGCGGGTTTTGAATGTTTCCTCATTCCGTTGCTGTAGTGCAGATGAAGAGAAATGCGTGTTCTGGATATTAATGACGGAAGGAAGATGAACTCCTGAGTGAGATTATCATCATATTACCGCAATCAACCCGAGGTGTGTCTCGGTTGGTTAGACGCGGTCAGCTGACTCAGTGACATCACGCAGGTGTCCAAATCAACTACTTGAAGAGGGGATGGCAGTTCAAACAGCGAAGTAAAGCGACGCAGTCACGCCCGCGGACATTACATTACATATAATTTCTTACTCGCTTTTGCAGCCATGACTTTAAAGACACGATGGTGTCAGCTGTTTCTCCTTTTGTGTTGCGTCCGGACTTGTCTTTGCCAGGCAGGTAAGATACTGCTTTGTTCTTTCCCACCACTAATGTTTGTGCTGTCGTAAAAACATTCAGCTCAGACAGATTTAAAATCCAAAAACAACGTCGAATATAGGCCCTGTTTGTTTGATGTTTTGGTCTTGATTGCCTTTATAGGCTGGATAAGAAGTAGTTTGATCACATTATATAAGCTATAAGTTATATGTAAAATGTATGTTGTAATGCTGCTGACTCAAGCTCGGACTATTATTACAGGTAGGGAAATCAAGTAGGAAGGTCAAAGTGCTCACAGCTGAAAGGAGAGTCCAACTCACGTTTGAGTTTCAGATGTAGTCAAATATTAGTCTGTTCCTGCATGTAAACCTGCGTACTTCTGCTTTTCACATGTTTGCATATTGTCACTTCACAGAAGATCGAGGCTTTACTGGTAAAGAAACCATAGATGGGGTGGATGTCAGCATTCAAGCCAAAGTAGTCCTGAGCAGTCATCTTACAACTGTCTTCCTCCCAATCATCTACATCATTGTGTTTGCTGTGGGGCTTCCCACCAACGCCATGGCAATATGGGTATTCCTCTTCAGGACCAAGAAAAAGCACCCGTCGTCGATCTACATGGCAAACCTGGCTCTGGCTGACCTGCTCTTCGTCATCTGGGTGCCCCTGAAGATAGCATACCACTTCAACGGCAACAACTGGATCTACGGTGAAGGGCTGTGCAAAGTGCTGGTGGCGTTTTTCTATGGCAACATGTACTGCTCCATCGCCTTTATCGCCTGCATAAGTGTCCAGCGTTACTGGGCAGTGGTCCACCCGCTGTCCCAGACGCAGAGGGACAACTGCGTAGCTGTTGCTGTCTCCGTCACAGTCTGGGTGGTGGTCTGGCTTATCACCATCCCTCTCTACCTGTATGACCAACAGGTCCGAGTAACAAACTTCAATCCACAAATCCTTGCCTGCCACGATGTCACCAGGCCCAGTCAGGTGAAAATAGCCGCTGGCTACTTCCTGACAATGGGAACTCTGGGATTTGTTGCTCCCACTGTTGTGTGTATCATATCCTACATCCTCATGCTCAAAGCTCTCAGGAACAGCATGACAGATCCTGCCATCACCAAGAAGCGACGGAAGGCCGTGGTCTTGATCATCACAGTGTTGGTTATGTTTTTAGTGTGCTTCACCCCCAGTAACATCATGCTGTTGGTACACTACGTCCTCCTGTTGGGTGGGGCCGACAACAACCTGTATGGATTTTACATCACCACCCTGTGCCTGGCAAGTCTCAACAGCTGTATCGACCCTTTTGTTTACTACTTTATCTCCGAGGACTTCAGGGATCATGTGAAGAACATGTTCCTCTGCAGGAGTGAGAGGACGGTGAAGAGGATGAAGGTGTCCTTCAGTGCTCTGAAATACTCCAAGAAGAGCAACACTTACACGTCTGAGTCAGGGAACACGCAGAGCACTGAATGCTAGGGGACGGATCATTATTAAGCTGTTTTTATTCTTGATCACTCACTCCCTTCAGGTATAAAATATGTCATTTTTCAGTAACACTTTCTTTACAGATCCCTTCATTTTTATAGTAGTTTCCTGGAAATTTGCAGATGTGAAGCAGTTAAGTTTTAGGACATTTTTCAGAAAGGGAGGTGGTGCAATTTGGTACAAATTATAGGAAAGAATGTTAAGTTGGTTTAGTTGGTAAGTACCTACTCATTATATTTGGGTTGTAAATTTGCAAAACGTAACTTAGATTCTTATCAGTTCTTTAACTGACTAACGTTCAGTGTCAAACTACATATTAGCATATGAGGTTCTTTCTTAAAAACTGAGTCCATTTTCCACAAACTACAAAATTACGTAACCCTTTCAAAGAATGAACAGTTACTGTACATAGCAGCTTTTATTGTATTTTACATAAATTATTGAGGAAAAATTCCTTGAAAGTAGTAGGAAACAAAGGGATCTGTAAAATAAAGTGTTAGCTTTTTTCCTTATTCTACTGTGACTTCTTCCACCTCAGGTTTGGTTCAGTATACCAGTCATCTTTACTCATTACCTCCTGTTTTAGAGCTTTGAGCTGTCTAAGTTACTGTTTATGTTGTTTTTGTAAATTCGATACATGTGTTTTATGTACTTGACTTGATGCAGTACTTTGCATTTTTACTTGATTTCGGCAGGGTATGAATGATTGCCTTTATTCAAATTGAGATCAATTCTGTCAACTTTTGATGTGCCAGAACTGAGACCCAAACCTAAAATGGGCAGGTTTTATAATACATGTTTGTATGTGTTTTTTAAGGTAATTATTTTTGCTTGTATAACTACATTTTAGTTTGTCAATAAATGTAACTGTCTAACTAGCTGTTTCCTGACTCTGTGTGCAGGTCAGCATGGGAAAGGTCAATCCAGGTACTTCTCGTTGTCAAAACAATCCTGATATTTTAACCTTTGCTGGCAATGCAGGGTTAGCTACAGGTAGCTATTTTGATAACCAATCTATTAATCATTGCATTCATTTTCAAGTATAAATGCCAATAATTTGATGGTTCCAGATTCTTAAATGTTAAAATTAACAATTTGTAGGAGATTTTGATGGGCTTTTTGCACTATTTTCTGATCTAAAGAAAATAAAACCTCATTGATTAATTGAGAAAATAATCGGCATTTTAATAGATAATGAAAAAAATCCATAGTTGTTGTCTTATTTGAAAATGTGGGAGCCAGTATGGAGATGAAACTTATGCAAAATGCAGTGCTTTGAACTAAATGCTTACAATGATAATGCTGACATGCTAATGTTTATTAGGTAGGTTTGTCATGTTTACCATCTTAGTTTAGCGTGTTAGCATAATAAATTAGCACTAAACACAAAGAACATCTGTGGATGATGGCAGTAGTTTGGTCATAAACGAGAAATAAATTTTGACCTGATGATGACACTAGGGGAAGGGTTCATAAAAGTTATTACATTTAATCCTTACAAGGGACGGGTACCAAATTCCATGGCAATCTATCAAATAGCTTGTTGAGACATTTCACTAAAAGCACCCATTTCAACCTTATGGTGGTGCTAGAGAAGAAGTCAGGGCATCACCAAAGTTGGTAGGATTTCTCCTCTGGGGACCATGAATATCTTTACCAACCCTCATAATAATAGACCAAATAGTTTTCCAGATATTTCACTCAAAAACACAAATGTCAACCTCACAGTGACGCTAGAGGTGAAGTCAGGGGATTGTTAAATTGAGTAAGATTCATCATCTGTGGACCATGAATGTCTGTACCTACTTTCATAGTATTTGATCAAATAGCTGTTGAGACATTTCACTAAAACCACACATTTCAACCTCATGGTGTCACTAGGGGAAAAGTCAGTGGATCACCAAAGTCGGTAGGATTCATCATCTGGAGACCATGAATGTCTGCACCAACTTTCATAGTACTTGATCAACTAGTTGTTGAGATATTTTACTCAAAACCACAAATGTCAACCTCACGGTGGTCAGAGGATTACCAGAATAAGTGGGATTAATCCTCTGTGGACTATGATTGTAAAATTTTTTAACATTTTTAACATATTTCATATTTTTCTCAGTCATTTCCTGACAATGTTGATTAGCCACACTGTTCGGCAAATATTTTTTGACAAATAATTTTGCGCTAACAGTTCAAAAATTTAAGCTGTTGCTAAAACGGGACGATGACGTATGACTACAGTAGAACACAGAAGAACACTGCAGTCATACGTCATCCTCATAAAATACCTGAGCGTCACATAGGCTACTGATACACTATCAGGCGCCTGTGTTTCAAACTAAATACTCGCTGCTGACTGCTGTCAACAAAGCCTAACTTTTAATGTTAATAAACGAAGAGAGATGCCATCCCCTCCTCTATCCCACAGCAGGGCCGTACAGCTCTGATCGTGACATGCGGAGCCCAGAAGCCCCGCCCCGCTGCTGCAGAGCGGAGTGACTGATGGCACGTTTATTCAGAGTTTAAATTTATTAATATTGATCGTGCCGCGTGTCCAAATTGCACCAAATTCAACACAGCACTCCCTTTTGTCCCCAGCGATGCACCCGCCAGGTGTGGAGTCGATCCGACTGAACGGTTTAAGAGATACACGAAGGACACACAGACATACAGACACACAGACATACAGACAGAGATTCCTTGCTTTAGTAGATAGATTCACCTTCACCCAGACCTTTTGCACGTTGCGCTGCTGCTAGGTGTGCATGGAGACGCCCACACAGCCTGTGCGCCTAAGACCTACCACGCTGCATACTATCTTATGTGTTTTCATTTCCAGTTGTGTATATCCCAGAAAGGTACAATTACAGGGGTAGGTGTACTTTAAGAATATGGGGAGCATATTTTGATACTCTGTTATAAGATCTTTATTTAAGATTTCAGGGGTAGCATACTTCGATAGACCAGTCTAATGCTCCCACTACAGAATCATTTTATATTACGCCACTACTCACTCCATGTGTACTGTAAGAATATGGGGCCTGGCCACTGAGGAGGAACGTTTACAGACATTTACCATAGGCTAAAATAAAGCAAGATGCCATCGCTTAGGATAGATGATCCACCAATAAAGAAGCCATCGTCTGCTTTCACCTATTGATTTCACAACCCTCTCTGACTGACATGAAACCTAGTCTGTGTAGCTAGTGCTGTAGTAAGTGGACAGGTTGGGCTACAATATCACTACCATTACCGACACATGGCCAGTGCACTACAATGGCAATCCGGTTGCCATGGTAATGAATTACGTCTGATACCACAACCCCGTTTGAGAAAGAAGGTTAACCGTTAAACAGGAACTGGCTGGAGTGAAGCTTTGAGACATATAGAAATGTTTTCTATATCTATGCTTTAAGCCCCATGACTGAAAATAGATAGCCATGTGAAGGGACACGTGTTGTGTTTCACAGATTCTTTGTTCATCTATAAAACCTCAAACCTCAAGACCAAACTGCTTCTGTTTCCCGGAATAACCTGTTTTCTGTTTGGTGGAGCTCCACAAGCTACAGCTATCAGAGGAGCAGACCAGGTAGGCGGTCCGACAAGTGACGTCAGCGTACGAACAGGTAGTCTCGGGGTGTGTCCTTCGAGGTTGGAGGTGTTATTCGACATATAAGACGCTGTGGGAGGGAGACAGTGAAGGAGAAGTAAAGAGCAGAGCGTGTAAACAACACAGACATGGATTTAACTCGGTTTTTGTCGCTTCTTTTATTTTTTTGCTGCTTTTCTGGCTCAAATGCAACACCAGGTAAGACCGGAGGCTCGTGTGTGTGTGTGTGTGTGTGTGTGTGTGTGTGTGTGTGTGTGTGTGTGTGTGTGTGTGTGTGTGTGTGTGTGTGTGTGTGTGTGTGTGTGTGTGTGTGTGTGTGTGTGTGTGTGTGCGTGCGTGCGTGCGTGCTGGGGCTGGGTCGCCTACATACCGAGCTAATGAGACACGATTAGTCTCATCCAACGACAGTATTAATAGACTTTAGGCCTGTTATTATTTAACTATATTAAGCTGAAAGTTTTAAAACGTGTCTTCTTAATTAGAGCGATTTATTGACAGAATATATTTGGGTTGTGGTCAGTTCCGATACAGACAGGAGTGTCCGGAAATGTAGGGTATCTAACATCTAAAAAATGTAACATACATCAAGAGTAACTTATGCAGGTATAAAGGTATATCTAACCTATTCAGATAATCAAATAGTCGATTAATCAATTAGGTGATCTACAGAGAATTAATTTGCAGCTATTTTTATAACCTCTAAGCCTCTAAAATGTGAGGTTCTGTTCTTCTCATTGTTTTAGAGTTTTAGAGTGTTGCTCTGAAAAAAAACAACTATTTACTATTTTTATTATATTATAAATTTCCAAAAAGATCGATCAAAGAAAAATATGACTGATTAATTGATTAAGAAAATATTTGCAGCCCTACTACGAAATGTTAATCTGGATTATTGTTGGTTGCTGTTGCAGACTCACTACATTCATTATATAGTTTATAGTATTACATACTTACTTTTGTGTAATGTCTTCTAGGAAGAGGACGGGGGTTCATCGGGGTTGTGGACCCTGAAAACTCAGGACAGGTTTCTGTGGACAAGGCAACATCTGACACACTGAAGAGCGGCCTCACCACAGTCTTCTTCCCAATCATCTACATCCTCGTGTTTGCGGTGGGGCTGCCTGCCAACGGCATGGCCATCTGGGTGTTTCTCTTCAGGACAAAGCAGCACCCGTCGTCCATCTACATGGCCAACCTGGCTCTGGCTGACCTGCTCTTTGTCATTTGGATGCCCCTAAAGATCGCCTACCATTTCGGCGGCAATAACTGGATCTACGGGGAGCCGCTGTGCAAAGTCCTGGTGAGCTTCTTCTACGGGAACATGTACTGCTCTATTCTGTTCATCGCCTGCCTCAGCGTGCAGAGGTACTGGGTCGTGGCTCACCCTCTGTCCCAGCAGAGGAAGAACAACAAAGTGGCTGTTGGTGTCTGTGTGGCCATCTGGGTTTTCATCTGGCTCACCACCACGCCTCTGTACCTGTACAACCACACCGCCAAGCTCAAAGACCCCAACATAACTACCTGCCACGATGTCACTATCATCAATGACCCCCTCAATCCTTTCCCTTCTGTCCAGCTCCCCTACTACTACTTTATCTTCATGGGTATGGTTGTGTTCCTCGTGCCTTGTATTGTGATCGTTGTGGCCTATATTCTGCTGCTCAGGACCCTGGGGAAAAGCATGGAGGAGAGCACAGCAACAAAGAACCGTCAGAAAGCCGTGGTGTTGATTGTGACTGTCCTGGTGACCTTCCTAGTGTGTTTCATCCCTAGCAACATCATGCTGGTGTTGCATTACTCTCTGCTAAAGGACGGAGTGGTAAATAACGGTTATGGCTTCTACATCACCACGTTATGCCTGGCTAGCCTCAACAGCTGCCTGGACCCGTTCATCTACTACTTTGTGTCTGAGGACTTCAGAAACCACGTGAAGAACATGCTGCGCTGCAGGAGCAGCAGGACTGTAGAGAGGATGAGGGTTTCTTTCAGTTCCATGAAATACTCCAGGAAGAGCAAATCATACATATCAGATACTGGGGACACACAGAGCAGTACCTGCTAGTCAACGAAAAGGAGAGAAAAGACTGATGGGATATCAAGGATCATGACTTTACTTGTACTTTGGTGTACTGAGAAAATGGCCTGGCACAGACTTTGTGGCACTGGGACGCAGCAGACAGGTCTGTGATAATGGAGATACCAGGTAACCTCAAACATCAGATAACCAAAGATGAGTTAATTTTAAGATGTATATGATTACATTATGAACTGTTGTGTGATGTTAAAATGTGAAGCATATTTTAATTTTTTATATACAGACTATACATGGAGAGTAGGCCTGTTAAAGACTGCAACAAACTGTCAGGTTTTAGTCCTCTTGGGGGCACAAAATGTTTTTATAGTGCCTGATAAATGTGAGTTTCCCCATAATTTTGACTGACGAGTTCACTGTACTGGACACCATTTAAAGCAAATAAGACCTAATAATAAAACAATGGAACAAGAGTATATGCGTGTTGTAACTAGGGCCAATTATTTTCCCAATTAATCATTTAGTCTACAAAACATCAGAAAATAGTGAAAATGTCCATCACAGTTTCTTAGAGTCCCATGTGATGTCATCAAATGTCTTATTTAGTCCAATCAACAGTCCAAAACCCAAAGATATTCAATTTACTATCATGTAAGACGAGGAAAAACAGCAAATTCTCACATTTGAGAAGCTAGAATGAGTTGATAAGATGAGAGATGTTTGCTTGAAAATGAACTAAAATCATTAATTTTGATTAACTACTTGAATTAATCGAGTGATTGTTGCAGCTCTAGTTATAACCTTGATGTGTCAATATAGCTTTCACCAGAAAAGGTGAACTTAATATTCATACCTGTTTTGTTTTTTTGTCTTGCCTATTCAGCACATTGCCTGCCGCTGAAATCTTATTTTAAACCTGTGCTATAGCGTGTTTGAAGTTTGAAAGAAAATAGTTGTATTGTTACGATGTTTCTTAAATAAAATGATAAAACAACAGGATGAAGTATCTGTGAAACTCCTTTTTTACTATTGCGTAACCGATTAAAAATCCTCGAGTGAGTGAGTCACTAGGCTTGCTTGTCATTATGTGTCTGGAGAGGGATGTCGACGAGGCTTGTTAGCATGGATCGCTCACTACGCTTTGTGGAAATGTGAGGAATTCCTAGAATGTGAATGTGGTGGTTTGTTAAGCGTCATGAAAGTGGACAGACCAGTTGAAGTGCTTTAATGTTCACTCAGTTATTCGTGTTGTTTTCCAAAGGGAAAAAGTCAGATGGAAAAGTGGGTCAGAGTGGACGGGGCTAAAGAATGTGAAAGAGCATGATGAGGCATGTTATGAGGATTACTTAAACAGGTTGTCTTCTCTCTGGTTTCAGTGTGTCAGACTGTGATTCACCTGTATGTGAAACACAGAAAATGGTCAAGATTCAAACTACTTTTCCCCTCATTTTTCTTCTTCTTCAATGACCTCTTGATTTTGTCTTAAATGCAGCCTTTTTAAAGCCAAACATTTTATTTTCAGTTAAAATCTGCTTCACACCATACTTTATCCTCTAAAAGACACATCGACAAAGGGGTCAGTAAATGAGCTCTTGTGTTTTAAGCAATAAAATCCCACCCAGAGAGTCATCCCCCTCCCCCAGGTAAACACACAAGCTGCGAATGGTGATCGCTTCCTATTTAGCAGAGGTAAATGATTGTTGTGGAGTGTCGTCTTACCTTTTGTCAGCACTCTTATCACATGCTGGGGACAAAGAGCCACTCCCTGGCCGTGTTACATTTACACAGCTCTTTTCAGGCAATAGTGGGTTACACTGTGTGAACAAGGCAAACAGAAGTGCTCAGAAATCTCATGTTTTATCATTTCTGAGAAAAAATCACCTTTGTGGCTACAAAACAAGGCTCCTGTAAATCCCAATAAATATAACCTTTTTACATATACTGCTCCCACATGAGGAGAGGCAGTAAAACCATGTTTGCACTGCTGTTTGAACAGTACATAGTGCTGAAATTAAGTCTAATAAACTGACCAGAAATGAAATTTAAATGTATGAAACAAAAACACTGTTGTAATTCCACGAGTTTAGCCTGTTGGGCCAGAATAGATTTGTTCTTCACAAACACAAAATATGAGGCAGTCAACAGGCTATTTATCATTTATAGTCAAATGCATGTTAAATAAACTGAAACTCTGTTAGCCCTTACTGAGAAGAAAAATGACATCTGCCTTTAGATAAACAGTGTTATAAATCAATTTTATTCTTAAACGAATTATAAAAAAATAAACAAAACATATAGGCCTGCATTTCCACTGCACCACTAGTCAACAGCTCATGGTTGAAACTAATTGATGAGCCCTGCTCTGAGGCTACCAATACTTTTAGTGTTTTTTTTTAATCAATTGAGAGGATAATTGACAATTTTATGAGATAGATTAAAAGATTAAGGTAATTTGTGACCCTTTAAGTCATTTCCATAAAAGTGCTAATGATCTGGTACATCATGAAGACTGTGGTAGTGATATTTCCTTTAGCAGAGTTTATGACCATGAATGATTATGTAGAAATGACAGATACTGTAGTTTAACTGTGTACATGACTCAAGTGTACACACAGTTTTCTGAATATTTTTCCTTTTAGTAGCAGCTATGAACTGTTCTACATGACAAAATTAGTATCAGCATGAGAGGCAGTTCTGGTATGGCAAGAATGGATAGGGCTGTGACGGTTTCACAAGTACAGGCAGATTTCACTGCACTCTGAAACACTTGGTGCAACACATAGCTTCAGTGTTACTTAGATTAAAGGAATATTTAGAGAGGTGTTAATCTTTTAAATAGTTTACTAAAGATTGCTTTTAGAATCAACAGTGTTTTCCATTGATTTAACCTTCTTAAAATCACTTAAACATCAAATCAATCAAATGTGTGAAGAAAGAACCTTCTGCTGGCTCTAAAGCTTCATATTTACCATACAAACATAGGGTTGGTATCTATCTTTTCATAAATTCTTGTGTGAAAATGAAGTGAAAATGTTGAACTAAAGTCTGTTAATCTTATTTAGCCTCAGCAATGTTTTATAATTCAATGTTTTTAAAATATACGTACTATATGTCATTATGGTTAAAAAACAGTTTCAGTGCAGTTACTTCTGCAGCTGCACACATAAACATATGGTGGTTTGTGTTGCACACTTCCCTAATGCAATATGTACAGTATGCTTTTAGGTTCGATCCTGCAACCACAGGAATATGAAATATGAAAAAATCATAACTAATCTAATGAGGATTTCCACTGATAGGACCTTGCATTTATTAGCGTAAAAAGTTTTTTATATTTTGCACTGAATATATGTTTTCCATAGGGTGCTGGTAGATTGCGCAAATGACAGATGTAGATGTTGAAACGTCACCACAGACAGTCCTCTGACAGGAAACACACACACAGCTTAACTTTAACCACTAAAGGTCCATCTATTCATGTAAAAAAGATGACTATTGGTGGAAATGCATGCATGTTAGAGATCAGTGCCATTACCAGACAGATAAGACCTTGTTATGTAATTTAGACTGTAGAGCCTAGCAGGTAGATACGCCTGAGGCGTCTGAATACAGTGTTTCTAAAATAAGCGTAAGTTGTTGCAGCAACCATATAAAGCAGAAACACACCAAACCAGTTCTGCACATACCACTCTCCAGTGAATAACAACAGAGAGGAGAGCCACAGAGAGTGTTCACTGCATTTGCTGTGATCATTAGATATGATTCTATATAGATATAATGTTTTCTTCTATGAGTGATTGATCTAAATTAGTGTTGTAGATGCTTCTGTCTTTGCGTATCATGTAGTGTTTGTAGACTTGCTGCTCTGATTCTTGTTGAGTTAAAAAGTGACCTCTGCTGGTGTGTAAGTTATACCATGTATAAGTAAAAGACACAATATTACAAAAAGTTAGTGCTGAGCAGTTCATTGGATTTTTTTAAAATTATCTTTTATTTGAGGAAATATAGCCTCATGATTTTATGTTTTAATTAATTTTAAAAAATGGTTGATTCTCGCAGTTATCTCTATGAGAGAACTATAATAAGATATTTTAAGGAATAACACTTGCTGCTATAAATGCAAAGACATCCTTTAAATATTCATTTTTAAAGTTGAAGATTTTGCATGACAAAGCTATTCTCTTTTTTTGGTGTTTAATTAAGAACCCTTCCAGTAAGAGAATTTACTCTCAAAGAGAGGATGATAGATTAGTATTGCGCCCACGCATCATACTGGGATGCAACTAAAAGACTGCTATTCATGCGAGTGAGTGAGAGGGTCGGTGCTGAGGAGACAAAGAGAGGGAGAATGTACGTGCTATAAACCATCAGCAAATACTCCAAATAATAAGAGCTATTTAGTGAAATGTAACAAAACAACTCTTAAGTAAGTGGCTTTATTTTTTTATTTTTTATTTTTCAAGGTAGCTCAAAACATATTACACATGTATGGAAACTGACCTGAGAACACCATGGAGATAAAGTAACAATACATCATCCATACATTAACATGGAACATCTCTATGAATAAGAGATAAATGTACATGGCACAACAGTACAGAATAATATATACTATCATTGTACACAAAACTGACATGAAATGCACTGTATATTCTTCTCAACAACTTACCAGACAGTCAAGAAATGTTAGAGTGATAATCAGCTCCTAAACTGTGAAGAATATCCGTGTTGTGTTAGAGAGAAAATTTCGAAATAGGGTGAGATTATAATCAAAAAGAGAGGAAAGGCAGACAGACAGGAAAGAGACAAAATGGTTTGTAGGAGAGAAGAGAGAAAAAAACAAGTACGTTTGAATGAGAGGAGGTACAAAAGAGGCACTCTGAGTAAAAGAGAGTCAATGAGAGATTAATTCAAGCTCTTTAGTCTTTCCTGTCTTTCATCTCGTCTGGCTCTCCCGGGGCAGCGTGGCTGGAGGGATTTGGCACAGTGTGGCTGCCTCCTAGCCAGTCCCAGTGAGAGAAGAATGGGGCAAAGTTAGTGCCGGGCCGCTGATGGTGAGCATCATGCTTGGGAGCACCACCCCAGAGGCCAAAGGGCACCAGGTTATGCATGGACCACGGGAAGTCGTAGCCGCAGTGGTCCTCGGTGGAAACGTAGACGTTAAAGACCATGAAGCCCCACGTTGTGAGGCAATGGCACTGAAGCAGGACGGGGTCTACCGTGGCCCAAAACCCCACGCTGAATAACTCCCAACCAGAAAGGTACTGGGTGACCAGGCTGAAAGGCTGGTTGTACTGGTGGTGCACGGCGTGGAAAGTGCGGTACAACCAAGGAACCCGGTGGTGTAGCAGGTGCCAGAGGTAATACTGGAAATCGAAGACCACTATGCAGCCCAGGATGCCCAGGAAGAAGCCCCAGAGAGTGGGTGCCTCACTAGGCAGCGGGGTGGGCGGCCTCCAAAGCCACTGGGCGACTGCAGCAGGGAAGATGTAAAGCAGGTGGTTGTAGATGGTGACGCCCAGCGTAGTCCAGATGTTAGGCCATGTGACAGGACGGTCAGGATGGAGCCTGTAGCGGTTGATGCAGGGCCAGGTGGGAGCCAGCAGGTCCAACACGGTGTAGAGGCCGACTAGGAAGAAGTAGGTGGTGACGGAGAGGACCACGGGGAAGAGAGGGCTCCTCAGGAGGTCGTGGTGGTTCTGGTGGAGGTAGTCCCAGGCAGGCTGCAGGACCAAACCCTGGGACAGGCCCCCAGTCATGTTGCTCCCATCCGACATCCAGGATAAAGCCTCAGTTTTAAGTAACCGGCCTGTGCTCATCACCAACACAGCAATTCTCTTTTAAAATAAGGCCCGAGGAGACGATGAAGAGGGTCTAAATGAAGTGAAAGATCCAATCACCGTCCTTGTATAGGTTAAGTAACAGCAAATTGTCTGGTGATGTTGTGCCAAATTGGACTGCCGGACTGTCTTAGGCTCTTATGTATGTTCAAGCCCCACCTCCACCCCCCCCAACAACCCCACCCCCAGCGCTTTAAAAGAAGGCCCTCTGTAAAGGCCCTTTTTTCATGGGCACAAGGACCGCAGCCAGGACTCAGGAGCCGGGCCACAACAGCTCTCATTTTTGACCCAAATCATGGAGCGAGAGCTTCCGTTTACTTGTGAATTTGACTTTGTCACATAAAACAAGGGGCAGTGTCTTTTAGCCGTTAACATTAACAGCATGAACACATTAACTACATTACAGCAAACTATATATTCACCGGTTTATCATTTGTATGCTAATGTTTCTGCTCTTGTCACTCTCAGATCAACAGACACTTGTAAATACACACACACACACACACACACACACACACACACACACACACACACACCACATGGGTCCAAGAGAGTAATTAATCATAGAAAAGCTGTCAAATGAGACGTTAATTCAAAAGCACTTCCTCTCTATTAGATTATAGTTGGCTTATTGCTCAGTTTGAGGGGTTTTTTTTAATGGAAAAAAAGATTTCTTTGTTGAAAACTGAACTGGGGCAGCGGCCACAGCTCATGTTTCTGTGGTGTGAAAACAAAAATTCTGTCAAGAGCGGATGTTAAAAAAATATCACGTGCTTTATACTCAGACATTATGTCATCAAACTAATGTTTTTCTGCTCTCAAGACTTCATTCATTAGTTTGCATCAGATTCAATTTTTGAGTTTAGTGATTTTGAGACACATGACGCATTAAACGGATACGTCTGACAGGAATCATTTGCAAACTTACAAACTTGATTCAGAGTTGGCCGAATAAAACCATACAGAAAGCTATGTGCACAGGTAAACTGGGTATATTAATAATATAATAATACTAAGATTATATAGCTCTACACAGTCAATGCATACATAAGCAATACACAATACTGAAACTGCAAAATAATGTCAGTGCAAAATGCAACTTTTGCTATGGAATTAATACAAATTGTCACTTAACTGTCAAACTCAGGAGGTGATCAGGACAGTCTTGAATTATGTCATCACCACCTCACCAACTGTAAAATTGTTTTTTTTTTTTTTACACAAAGGTAAAGCAAACAATAATACAAAAGAGAAAACATATTCAACAGCATATTACAACATATTAGATATAGCTGGAGTTCATTCATTATTTTTACTTTGGAAAAGCAGTTGAGCAAACAATTCCACCACATGGTGCATTTGGTTCCCATTCTGGATCTTTTAATCATATCACATGATCTTCATCACATGGAGTCTGCGGTTGTCATGGAATTATAGAAAGACAAATTTCCATTTCTTTCTGAGCCCTTTAAGGATTTCTTGTCCATGTTGGCTTAAAAAGCTGAGGTTCAAAGTTCATTCTTGACCTTAGAAGTTTGTTGCATTTTTTTCATAGAAAAGAACAAACAGAGGTCACTGTAAACACTACGTCAGTGTGACACACTTGACTGGAATGTATAATAGAAACAGGATGTGAGTAGTATTGTCTGCAGTGTAAACTGTGAAACCTACTATAGGCAACACAGAATAGAGAACAGAGAATATGACAGCTTAAAGAGCACAAAATAGTCACTTAAACACCTGACACTGTGGTTTAAACGTAAAGCCAAACAAGAATTCATGGTTGTGACTAAGAACAGATGAGAACTTGTCAGGTAGTCAGTACACTTTCTCATACCACTGATCAGCCAGTTGAGGGCAGTAAAACTCAAGTCTTCACCACAGACAGACACATATGACACACTACAATAAAATGAAGAGAAACATGAGAAATGAAGAGGGGGTGATCATCAAAAAAACTGCTTCAGAGGGAAACCTATTGGCTTTTTTAAATTTGATGTCTTAGTATATCCAAGTTTATTCTTAATATTGTTAATTGCACTTATTGATGGTACAGCAACATACTGACTGATATGATTTGTATGTTTATTTATTTTTTTATTTTTATATGAATATTTTGTGAATGTGATTATTATGGTAGCTTTATTTTCTGTGTCTATTGGTCAATTTATCATGTGATGCAATATTGTTTATTTGTGGTGTATTGTCTACTTAGAGTACCAGGTGTAAGCAATCTGTTTTTATTGTTTCCGCTCTGGTGAAGACTCATTTTAATCAATATGCTCGACTAAACGAAGGCTTTTAAAGGGGACGTATCATGCATATTTCCAGGTCTGTATTTATATTCTGGGGCTCTATTCATCTTATACTGGCTCTTTACGCAGCCCCTCAGTTCAGCCTCTGTCTGAAACAGGCCGTTTTAGCTCCTGTCTCTTTAAGGCCCCCCTCCCAATGAGCCCACTCTGTTCTGATTGGTCAGCTTCAGGAAGCTGCCCCTTTCTTTACTCAAAATGATAACTTCTCAAATACATCTGTACATGTTCGAGCCCAAATCCAATCTGAAATTTGCGAGTGGAGAACCTGAACAACCCATTAAAACAACCTCTGCAACCAAAGGCTACGGAACAGGTGGTCGTTTATGGGCATATCTGATGTCATCACGAGGAAAAAGTAGAGGTAACATTGCAAACGGTGCATTCAGAGCAGGCTCAAGCCCAACAATTTCACCTGAGTGATGAAATATGTGTAGGACATGTTTAGGAAGCAGTTGGCAGTAATGAATGAGCAGGAAGTCTTTTGTCAACACTGCAGCTGATGAAACCTTTTTCTGTGCCTCTGGCCGATATAGGGAATTTCTGTTTCAACCACCAACACTGTTCAAAAGTGAATTTGATATGAATACTGGGTGCACGGATCACAAATATGTAAAGAGCGAGTGATTCAAACTACACGAGGCCTCTGCAGCTGTAGAGGTTAATGGTTCATTGACAACATACAGTGAGGCTGTGCTGAATGCTGCACCCTGTCTGGAGACTCTTATTACAACAGCCTCTGGCTTAATGCTTCCTTTGGGGCTTTGATATCAAGTCAAACCACAGAGGAAAAACTGTGAACGTCACCAGAGTCAAAAATAACTACTAGCTCAGGGTGGAAGGTCTAACTGTTGTCTGACTGACCGGTGAAATATTGAAGTATTGACTCATGACTCTCAGGAGGTACAGTATGACACACACACATTGTCAACATAATAAGGAGAAGTTGTGTCAGTGCCACAATAATTAGCTGTTTGAGTAGATACAAGCGTCGGTAAAATAAATGAGAAGTGGAACTCCACTTCACTAATGTGCGCCACCAGGTGTCTGAGGAGAGGATGACATGGTGTGACTCCTCTCTTCACTCCTGAGGGAGAGCAGCTCATCCCAGAACACACTCGTTCAGACTGCTTTCTGTACTTCAGTACTTTTCTTACTCAACACATAAAGATGGTTTTGTGCCGCAGAAGAAACTGATCTGGTGTGCAATACACAAATGACCCAACGATCAACTCTTGCTGACACACACAATTTGCCATAGTAATTTCTAATCTTCCTAAAAAAGACAGACATCAATAATACTGTATATTCATTGTCAGATATGGAATAGACGTTTTTTCCTCCTGTTGGTCTCCTGCTGGAAATATGAGAGGCAGAATTTGAGATGTGGGCAGAGATACAGAGGTGTGAAAATAGCCTGTCAGAACCTCGACTCCTTCATCCTGAAAACATTTTC
Organism: Scomberomorus guttatus; assembly: GCA_038419695.1. Taxonomy (NCBI): domain Eukaryota; kingdom Metazoa; phylum Chordata; class Actinopteri; order Scombriformes; family Scombridae; genus Scomberomorus; species Scomberomorus guttatus. The sequence continues at coordinate 4,487,496 of CM076463.1, forward strand.
TTTCTCTGTGTAAGGGCTGCGTAAGGCTTTGTGACAGGATGTGTTAACAGCACTGAAGGTATGAAAGGAAAACGCCTTCAGGAACAGAGTCAAGTCAGGACTCATCAACAGGTGCAGGACTACATCCACTCAAACAGCACTGCAAGTCAGCCTGGAGCCGAACAGAGGAGAGGAAGAACCTCAGAATACAGAGACAGCGGTGAGACAGGTGAGCAGGTTTGCATAAACAAACAAGATATCACATGAATGCAATAAAATTAATTTGTGATTCAAATTTAACAGCCACTGCAAAGTCAGTATAAAGAGGAGCCAGTTCCTCTCAGTACATTCACTACATGCATTTATTTTCACTCATATACACACAAACCTTCCAAAATATTTCAGCACGTTGCATGGATTGTAATGAAATTGGGTACAGACAGTCATTGTTGCCTCCTCTTGATGATTTGCAATAACTTTGGTGATTCCTTTAATTTTTCCTCTAGCGCCGTCATCAGGCTACAATCTGTCCAGACTACCTGAAAAACTAATAACATCAGCCTCAGTTGTGCTTTGTGTTTAGTGCTAATTCTAATTCTAAACACCAGCATGTTGGCATTGTCATTGTGAGCATCTATCACAAAGCACCACTGTTTCTAAGCGGACTCTCTCTTATATCAGGAAATACATGTGCTCTGCTTGTTTAACCTTTGTTACCCTGCTGTGGCGAAGCTTTCATCTACAGCAAAGAGGACAGAAGAGCTACACACTCTTCTGTTTGTGAGAGAACTTTGTGATCACATCCAAATTTTTTCTGGACTTCTGTCAATCACAAGATTTGTTGAAGAATAAAAAAACAGGGAAACTATAAACACATTGGCGCCCTCGTATGGATGTCTTTATTTCTTGCAGACTGCTTATGAAACCTGATGAAGAACCAGGCCTGAGAACAGTTTGTGTATGTTCTGTTACCCCATGGCCCCCGGCCCCTATTGACCCCCACCATACCACTATTCTAGAGCTGAAATGATTAGATGATTAATGAATTGACAGAAAATTAATTGGCAATAATTTACTAAAATGCCCCAAATTCTCTGGTAGCAGCCTCTCAAATGTGAATATTTGCTAACTTTCCATGAGAGTGAAGTCTTTGCTTTTTTGACTGTTAGTCAGACAAAATAAGTAATCTGAATATGTTTACTTTGGCTTCACTACAAATATTTATGAGTCTGGACAGACATGGATGTAAACTGCAACTTGACTGGTTGGTGGAGTCATACAACCTTGAGGCACTATACTGTACTGTATATATGTAATACATGTACAATACAAAGCAGTTTTTTTCTTTAGGAAGCACAAATGAAATAATGTATATACATAAAAATGAGTATACACAGCAAGGTGCTTTACACTGGACACAACACATTAGTCCTTATGCTGAAAAAATGTCAGTACAGGGTTCAAATCTTATCAAAAACACCTCGTTTGTCATCATTATAAACTCTCTGTCTCTCTAATGTGTCTCATTTCTCTCAGCCACAGATCATACGTAGGTACAGAATCTATTTTACACACTCATAAGATTTGTAGCACTTGTTTTAACACACAGCGCAGTGAATGACCTTCTTTCTGTTTCCACTATATCCCCTCATATGTACATTCATTCTTCTCTTACACACACATATCCTCTTCATACATACATGCTTTCATCTTACACACATACAGTATTTTCTTTATGATATTAAATCAATTAAAATATATGTATATAAAGTAAGTGTGAAAATTACTGTGCAAGTAAACAAGTACAAGTGAAAAAATGTGCACATGAGAGTGAAATCACATCTTCTCTCCTCTTAACGTCCTTTCTGTATTGCGACAAAACATTTCAAAGCCTATAGGTGGAAGCATCATCTCCTGTTGTCTTTGTGGTAACCTTGAAGATGCTGCAGAGAACCTGAGGGACATAAAATGATGCATCATCTGTCAGGTATATAGGAGACATTTTGGTTAACACCTTAAAGACCACAAGCAGGGCTTTAAAACCCATTTTAAGACACAAACACCTTCATGTAAAAGACGATGTGTTAATCACTGATTGTATATTGTATATTCCTCCATGAAGATGGTTGTTTTGTTGAGATCTATTTGATCTATTTAACCTCTAGAGGGTTAAAAAGCAGCTTTTATTTATTTAATGATAGACTGGCCTGTTTTGCTTCTATTTTATTTGACAGAAATCTAATTAAATGTGACTCTTTAAACATGACAATTATTTTAATATTATAACTCATTTTCTATCTGGTGAATTATATTTTTATTCACTGAAACTAAATCCTATGCTTATATCTAAAATAACTTGTGGCTTCTGTTGTGTCACAATCATTTTTACCACATGTCATGTGTTTGATGTGATGTCAGTGTGTGTCGGGGGTTTCATGGGTCACCTTCCTGCACAACATTCACTATTAGCAGCTGTGAGGAAACGGTTTCATCACCTTAATAAATGGAAACTTATTTTCGTGGCAGCGGCTGCGAGTGGAAGAAAAGTTACAGGCACACCTGACAACTAACATCCCTCAGGTGTTGTCTTTGGGGGCTGTGGGCTAAAGAGAGTGTTATTCTCCACTGTCAGTTATGACACAGTGACAGAGGAGGGACAATCATGTTTGAGGGGGACCGTCGGACACAAAATGACAAAGGATGATACCTGCTGTTGCTAAAAATAAACGCCACGATGTGAACGTGACGATTGTGAATCACAAGGTGAAACTGAGAGCAAGCAAAGAAAGTCAGTGCGAGTTTGATTTATTTGACTGAAATAGTCAAATTTATTTAAAGAGCACATTTAAAAACAACAGAGAAATCTAAGATATGGTTAAATAAATAGCTGTAGCAGACAAAGTTAAGACCATGTTATCATGATATTAACATTAAAGGGAATCAAAGGCGATTTTATAAGGATGGAGGCAGAAACACATTAACAAAAATACTTTTGTTGACATTTTTATCAGTAATGTGACCCAGGCAGGTAATGGATGGTTATTAAGTACATTCCTAAAGAGGTATGAGAGTATTCAGTTTTAGGTCAGGTTGCAAAATATTCCATTAGTCTGCTGCATTAATACTTGAAGCAGTCCTTCCAAGATCAGTTTTGGCACGAGGTACCTGAAGAAGCAGCCAGTCACTGGAGCGAGTCAAAAGTTCATGTTCATGTTCAGAGTTCAGCTCCTATCATGAGATAGATGCAAGTCGGGCAACTTTGTCTCCTAGAAATGATGTTTATACACCACTAATTTGCAACGAAACATATGTTTTTGGGAGAAATATAAAGTGAAAATGTTTTAAAAGAGAAAATTGCTAAAGGTTTATACAGAACGTAACTGCAAAGTATTGTACTTTATTATTTATTTATTTATTTCATGTTTATTTGTGTCGGGGCAAATATATAGCTTGAACTAATGCCACACAGCATTTATAGCCTAAGCTGGTTTGCGATGCCCGTCCCTACTTTAGATGGGCCTTTAAAATATTTAAACTCAACAATAGAATACATGTAGAACTGCACAAAACACACAACTCATACAATAAAGCACAAAACTCAACAAGAAAATACACACAAAACAGCACAAAATGACAAACACCAGATCATTCATGACTACATGACATGATATCTGCTTTTGATGATTATGTGTAGACACTCGCAACACTTAATTGAGGTTTAGGAAAGACAGTGTTCTTGGTTAAATATTGAAAAACTCAAAAGTGACTTATTTCTCTTACAGATGTTTAACACAAACAACAGATCCTAACCTTAGTCAAAGGGTCTTTTGCTGCCAAACCACACGTGGGATTTAGGATGTGAACTCTGGTCTCTGGCATCAAAGTGCTGCACCTTAGCATCCACCTCCTTAACACTGTCTACACTCAAAAAAGAAAATGTTGGCACTGAACAAAACCAGGCAGCAATAACATTTCTAGTGACAATATTCTGTTACGATCAAGCTTCAGCACGGCATACAATGAATCATACAATGAAGTAAAATATCTTATTTAGAGAAGTGCACATTGTGATTCAGACTTCTCACAGGGTTACTCCAGCTTAGTATGACACTTCTGTGAAATTTGGATGACTTGACAGAGACAGATCAAAAAAACGAAAGCTCAAAATCGAAGCAGCAGAAGTAGATATCCTCCCCTTTACTCCCTAGTATGGGTCAAGGCTGGATCTTAATGTTCCCAATGCAAGTAGGTAGCATCTTTCATAGCACCTCCCTGCCTGGTAAACACCCACATCTTTCAAAAAACAGTTTGTAACACAGGCTTTCTGTTATAAATTTCAAGTCTCAAGCCCAAGCTGAGATAACTCTGATAACTCTGACATCACTACGGCACAATCAGAGTTGTTGTTTCAGGACTTTAAAAGACATCATACAGCTGCTTTCACAGGCTGAGTCGTACCTCATGATGAGTAAACTGATCTTCATATCAGCAGAATTCCCCCTTAACAGAAAGCTTTAATACATCTGGAAATGTTACCTTGTTCTGCTCAAACAATCAGACTTTTGTCATTGAGAGATATTTCACATTGAAAATTACATTCTTGTATAATAGACTTTTTTATAGTCTCAGTTATACTCAACTGGAAATTCAGAAATTCTTGACTTTATTATATAATTTGAGCACAGTGACTGATTTGGTTTTGTTGGAAGACACAAACAGTTTCATATAGTGCCAACATCAGTTAGCTTAGTGCTGACATTGTGTCTGTATTATTGACATATTATCAGTTATTGTGAAAATGTCAATGCTGCACTGACTAATCAGTTTCAGTTATACACATTCTTAATTTCTTTTTGATAATCGGATGTGTCTAGACACTTGTGCTGGAAACCAGGCGACAGTGATAACTGCTCTTCCAGTTTATTTGAGGTTTGCAGTTTTCTAGCTGATGTATATCCATCATTCAATGTTTAGTTTAGCAAAGGTTTCATGAATGAAGGTCATATACAGTATACAGGAAGTACAGAAGAGAAGAGGTTCAGATTAAACACTGGAGCAGTGATAACACGTCCTGTACATAACAAGACTGTATTCAAAACGTTCCTGTGTTAATGTGTCTCTGTCAGTGTTACATTATTATATACTAGACGACTAGATTATTATAACTGATGCATTTTATATACTGTTTGGTGGCTTAATGTGCTGTATAACAAGGCTTTGTATTTCATATTCATATGCGTTTTTGATCTGATGCACTTTATAACTTTGTAGTAATTATTAAAGTTTTTAAAAAGTGCAACATTACCCACTGAAATATAGTGAAGTAGAAATATGACATTGCAGAAAATTAAAATACTAAAGATAAGTCATAATTGTTCAGTACTTGAGTAAATTTACTCCCACCACTGTAGATAAGGAACAAAATCAATTAATGCTTTCTGTTCACTCATGTAAAATAAAATAAAATGGAAAGCTCAGCTCTCCCCTGAGCAAAATACATCAAATTCATTCTAGTTAATATTTCCCTTGTGCTGGTTCTCATTAACTCGCTGGGCACGGCTGCGGTAATTTTCCACGATGACAGTCATGAAGACAAGGACACAATTACCTCACGTGAAGTTCACGGGGCCACAGAAAGCCATAAAATGTTGGCATCAGTGTATCACTCATATATTCAGAGTAGCACAATGTTTTCATGGGTCATACACAAAGACACATGCACGAATCATTAAAAACAGACATAAAAGTGCAAAATGTGCCTTTACTATTGTTAGGAATACATTAAACAATTCAGTTATCGCCTTCCTTTAAATAAATACAATTTCAATTCAGTTCAGGACTTTATTCTCCCACTGGGGGAAATCCGGCTTGCAGCAGTGCACAATTAAACAGTGACAATACACACAAACAGGAGGATTGGATAAGATAAAGTGCTACAGTGCTAAATGTGAGCAAAAAGTGTATAGGTGCAAGGTAACAATTACCTTTTGTGCAAGTTAAGCATGCATGTTGCACTAGGGACAAAGGGAAATTGATATCAGAGAAGATGCTCTTGGCTCCCTTAAATCAATCCTGCCTTCATTAAGATCTGTCAATAAAAGATGTCGGACATGGAGGACTGCTGTTTGCTGATGATCTTGCTGGCCACCTTAACAACGCTGCAAGTAAGATTTCTCTGACAGGTCTTCACCCGTCCTCCCTGTGATGAAGTATTGCAGAGTGCTGGAGTCACTTCAGGGACGTAAATGCTGCACATGCATGTGTGAAAGCCCGTGCACAGCTCAGGGTTTGATGAATACTCGTGGGGCTCCAGGGTTACACTGGTACATGTTTTGTTTTTCACTTAACGGCATTGATTAAGCCTGGAAAGGAAGACAGTTACCATGGGAGTCTCACCTGTGGAATTAATTATCGCCACAAAGATAGAGACTTAGATAGACTTAGCTTCTCCTCACTTTCTAATAAACAAGCTGTGCCACAGCGTCTCTTGTCACATCTGTACAGGACTCTAACCAGGTAGGAACACCTTTCCCATGGACAAATAATTACTCTGTTTCTTACTTTTGCTTAACATAATGTTGGTTTTGTTTAATTAAATCATTAATACATTCTTATTTTCAGAGTTATTATCCTTCCAGCAGAATGCCGACCCAGCTCGAGGGTGCAATGGATGCACTGATAGCAGTTTTCTACAACTACTCTGGAAACGATGGAGACAAATACAAGCTCAACAAGGGCGAGTTGAAGCAACTCTTGAACAGTGAGCTCACCGACTTCCTCACGGTAAGGAAGACATTTCAACATCATGGTTGTTTTGTTCTTTTATTTGTTTATTGTGTATTTAAATTGAAGTTTGGTTCGTCATGTGGGAGAATTTCCACATTAACTGTTTAAATAGAGAGATGTTCTTCTTAAAAGGAAACTAACTGTGAGCAACAATTTTAATTATTGAGTGTGTGGTGCTGCAGAAAAGTGTGTGTATTTCCTCAATTGATCTATAATGAAGAAATCCTGATCATTTGCTTAGAAAAGATTTTTACTCCCTTTGATGATGTATTGTTGTTATCTGACTCGCCTAAAAATTAAATTAGACAACCAAAGGATTTAAGAACGAGCATTTTGACCTTGTCTAAAGGAAAATGTTTTCTCATTGGTCGCCATCCCGCTGTCAAAGTGTAACTGCTGGTGGCTCTCACAAATAAAGGATGGCGAGAGGGAGATAGATAAGGTCATTTCAGATAAGCCCCCCGTGCAGCCCCTGAGTCTGTGTGATAGCAGAGTGTACACGCCTGCGATTTCAAATGATTGAGACCGATACGAAAGCGGCCGAGGCCTGAGAGTCAAACCTCCTGACGCCTTCAGATATATTTTTTCTTCTCGCTCCTTGTCCTCTCTCACGCGGACGGGAAGCCTCAGGTGCTCACACATCATCATCAGTGGCCCATATCGCCTCCAAATATAGACACCCCCATGATGTCATCACATCCCTGTGGGCTATAGTCACCTCTGAGAATAGATGGTGCCCCAGCGAGGCTAACATTCACCCTCCTCCAACATGTGCAAACCGAGGCTGTATAGATTACTGTATTGTTTATTTTAGAAAGTGATACTGTAGTATTAAATAGATGCGTTCAGACATGAATGCCCCCCTGACTGAAACTCAGAGGGGAGGGGGGGGGGGGGGGGCAGCAGAGGGACAGCCATGTTTTATTCTTTGTATTCTTTTAAACTATTATTTATTTAGTTTCAATTTAGCTTCAGTTTGCTCTCAGTTTAGTTAAAATTTAGAGCGATTTTTAGTTTATTTCAGTACTATTTCCTTACTTTTATTTAAGTTAGCTGAAGACGCTAATGTGAAACAATTTGACAAACTTCATTTTTCAAGGCATCCTATCCAAGGAAAATCATGTATCTCCAAATTTGGTGATTTTGAATTCTTCTGATAAACTAAAAGATAAACTTAAATTAGACTTAAATTCTCCTTCTTAAGATAAATATACCATCTAAAAACTCTTTGGATTAGCAGAAAATGCATCCTCACAAAAAAAGGCTGTTCTCATGAACAATGATCATATACACAAACTTTGTCAAAAATGTATTTTGGTTCTGCAAATTTAAAAAAAGTTAAAACATCAAAAGACAAAGAAAAAAATCCTTTACAGTTTTCTTATTTCAGTTTGTTGTCTTTTCATCAATTTATTTTTATATGCTGCTATTTGACTGAAACAGGGTTTTGTTAAAAAAAGCATGAAAATCAAATTTATCTTGATACTCATAACAAATACATATATTTTGGTTGTGAATCCTTGTTTGTTTACTGATAAGACACGCAGGATTTTGTTTAGCTGTTTGTCTCTGGACTCTCAACTTTAGCTCTACGCTCAAATGCAGCATTTTGACCGTTAAAAATCCAGCTACATAAAAAAATACATCAGTACTGTGGTGATATTTTCCTAATAAAATACATCCAAGTTTGTCCTCAGTGTAGTTGTGGGATTATAATTTTAACCTTTGCTAAAATTTAATGAGTGCCACAACGTTAAAGATCACTGTTGCCTCGGAGGTTGAAGGATGGAAAATGAAATTCTCCATCCTGAAGGAAATGAGCAAAGCAATAAATGTTGTGTGTGATCGGCTGCAGCTCATGGGTCATTTAGCAGCAACATCACTCTGCTCTCCGGACACGAATGGCAGCTTTTGCCTTGAGTCAATACGGAGCTCCAAAAGCAATCTAACTTGGATGTTACTCATCCTACATGGACAGACTTATATTTCCTATATCATCTGGTACCTGCTGAAGGAGTTTTTAATTGCTCAAACAGGGATCTGAAGGGTTGATAGTATTGGTTTACCAGTCACACAGGAGAATCATTCAAAGACGTGACTAAAACCTACAAAAATTGTCAGAGTTTCATGCTCCAGGCTGCTTGTTTGTTGGATTTATATCCTCTTCTTTTCCGTTTTCAGTCTCAGAAGGATCCGATGCTGGTGGAGAAAATCATGAATGACCTGGACTCTAACAAAGACAACGAGGTGGATTTCAATGAGTTTGTTGTGTTGGTGGCCGCCCTGACCGTCGCCTGCAATGACTTCTTCCAAGAGCAGAAGAAGAGCACCAAGTAGACGTCTGCAGGAAACCAACTGGAAGCCTTCATCAACTGCAACTGTCACATTTTTACTTTGATAACTTGTGTTTTTAAAAGTTTAAAAATGTCCTCACATTAAAAACAGTACAGTAAATTTCCCATGAGTTGAATAATTTGTATTTCCCACAGCATAGAATTGTGAATGTAATATTTATGAATGTAGACAACCAATATTCTTACAAATATTCAGCCTGGAGCTGTTAAACAATGACATTGTGATCTCACACCAGGCTTTCCTGATCCAAATTAAGCCATTTTTATATTAAAGTGATGTTAGTTACCAGAAAATACAAAGCGCCCTTCATAAATCTGCCTTTGTCATGTCTTTAATCATGTATGGAGTTTTTATCCCAAACTTGCAGTAAAAACTTCTCTCTCCTCGTTTTACGTATGTAAAACAGCATAGAACGACCATTATTGTTGATTAATTTCCCCTTTAAAAGACACCTTCATCAGCTGGAAATGTGTCTTTAAATCCTCTGTCATCATTTCTTATTTTTTACATCCCACCTGAGACTCTCCCTCTTGCTCGATTATAAATGTCAGCTGTTAAATATTTCAGATTTTCCTATCGAGGCATCGTCACAGCCTGATGGTGCATTTACAAAACATCTTTGTTCCTTGTCAGTCTCACTGTCAGTGTCTAGTCCCGGAGGAGAAATCCTCATGCTGCTGTAAAGTTCGAGTCATGGAAAAATGCAGAGGTTTCACTGAATAAACCAACCTTATCTTGCAGTGATGAGGGTTTCACTGTACACTGTCTGTGCCATGTAATGCTTTTAAACGTTCTGTGTGTTGCATGAGAAAATCTGAACTTTTTCATTTTTCTGCTTTCCTGAGATAAATGAGACAAATATTGAAACATGAAACAACATCTGTTGTTGAACGATATTTGACTTTGAGTCTTTTAACATGACAAACTTATATGGTAAAATAAATCACAACTACTGTCTGAGTGATACTGGCTGACATCATGTAAAACTAAATTAACGTTCAGTAGATAAAAACATGATGTTCTCTGGCAACTGGCACACAATGTATAATGCATGTTTGGTCATGTGTGCATGCAATTATGGAAGAGGTATTCAGGTACTTTACCTAAGAGTATTCAAATTTATAATAGGACTCCTGGATACTAGTAAAAGTACAGAAGCATTATCAGAAAAATGTATTTAAAGTATCAAAACTAAAAGTGTTCATTCTGCAGCAAAAAGTTCTCTGACTGATATATTATTAATAAATGACATTTTTAGATTGTGGACACTTATTACATCACTATGTAAGCAGCATTTTACTGTTGTAGCTGGTCAAGGTGGAGCTAGTTTTAACTTTTTATTATATGTACAGTCAGGTAGTGTAGTCCAGTGCTTCTCTCAAGGGCCACACGATCAATCTGGGATGTCATGACATCAGATAAGATAAGATAAGATAAGATAAGAAAATAGGAAAATGATATACATAAATATTGAATGTATTTATTAATATATTGAATATATCAAATCTTTATTGTCATATGCATAGAGAACAGTCAGTGTACAATGAAATTCTTAAGAATCAAATATAAAACTATGATCATTTAAACTATGAGGACAATATATACAAACTTTACAAGATAAAAATACAAAATTTAGATACAAATGTAAACATAATTTGTAGTGGACAGTCTGATTGTACATTAAGTTGTGCAGTGTATGCAGGGAGGTAGTGATGAGGAGTTCAGTTTATAGTATATTTTACATATTTCTGTTCATTTCTTTGGACTTGGGACTAAATCTTGTTTTGTTGTTTTTTTTTTTTGTTAAATATTGGATAATTTCACTTCTCTAAAAGAAACTTGAGAGGTTTAAAGGGAAAATCCTGCCAATAACTCATAGACATAAATGTGACAAGGGGCCCAACTAGACTCTACATGTGTTTTTTGTCACAAGCCAATATAAAATATATTATATACACTTATCATGTGTTTTTTAATGTAAAATCTATAAATGTCAAATAAACATAGCAACACAAACATACATCATTTCCCCCCAAAATGTAGTGGAATAGAAGTATAAAGTAGCATTAGATGGAAATACTCAATTAAAGTACAAGTACCACAGCATTTTACTCTCTTTAAGTACAGTGTGTGGGAGAGACAGATACAAACATGTCTGAATCTACACTGCTGCAGTTCTCTTGCAAATGTTCTCTCATTCAGCTTTCACTCACTGGACATCTCACACAGCGAGAGAGGCTGTGCTTTTGGGAAATGACAGCGTACCATGTCTCGATGACGCATGGCGATCCCAATACGCACTGACCACCTGGGTCCAGCAGCATCAGCCAGTGACACAGACACGTCTTCCCCTCAAGCAGAAACGCTGATATTCTCACCTTGGGGAGGACAAAAGTGTAAGCTGTACTTTGTAAAGGGTTTTCCTCTGTACGTCCCGTTTCCCAAAATACCAAAACCAGACAGTTCATTTGCGATGACATTCTCAGCTGTGACGTGAAGGAAAATTACTGAAACAAAATACAGCGGCACGTGTGATGCTTTTATGCGCACAGATGGTGCTTTACACAAACCCTCACCGTTACAATGCAATTTGTCTATGATTGGCTGTAATCGAGCAGGATAATCACCCCATCTCCCATGGGAAGATGCCATGCAGTAATTATGTTTTTTGTTCAATTCCTAAAAGGTTGCAATCAATCATAAGAGTCATTTGATCATTTTTAAATGTGGATATTTATATTCCTACTCTTTAACCTCTACTCTTCAAAATGCTAAACGTCATGTTCAGGAACCAGCGTTCAGCACAGGAGACTTCTTCTAATGATTGTAAAGTTTGAGTCATCTGTTGTAAGAATCTCTGATAGTTTCCTGTACCAGTGTAATCATGATATCTTGTTAGTGTGGGGGTAAATTACTGGCAATCAGGGAATGCTTAAGACAATGAATGCACCTGAACTGCACAAGGATCTCCTGTTTCCAGCCAGCAGACATGATGGGAGAGGCAGTTTTGTAGTAATCTCAGTCAAGACTGAAGCAAAACTAGGAACAAACATGTCTGAAAGAATTAAGCAGTTTTCACTACCTTTCAGAGGAACTCCAGTTTTTATGCATCTTTCTGTTTCTACTACTGCATGTATCTACTATGATGATGTCACTTGAATCAGCATCAGTTGGGGCTGAAGTCTATAGATAAGACTGTATAAGACTGTAAAAAACTGTAAAACAATCTGGGGGTGTGGAGTGAGGTTAGCTGCTACTAGCATAACACAAGCGACAAGGAAGAAGAATGAATGGAATAAACTAGACTAGGTCAAAACCATGCAGCAACCTCTGGGGCTGAAAAATGAAGCCAAGGAGCAAGGGCCAAAAACTGCAGTTCCTCAAATGGCCACTTGAGGCTGGCTCCCAAAGCGAGCCCATAAAATGCCCAACTTTAAATAAACATGTTTACAGCCTGGTACAAAAAATATAGCTTATTTCCCCGTTCATGACAACTGCGCGGGGGGTAAATTTATATATAATTCACTCGTTTAAATTTTATTAAGGCTTAAAGTTATGCATAATTAAGGGCGTGGCCGCTTTGAGTGACAGCTGGGTGCCGTCACATGCAAGTCGCTGCCACGGCAACAACGCTGGTAAGGTAACGTAACCATGGCGTAACCCCAGATTCGGAGTATAGGTGTAGCCATAGCCGTCGCAATTTTAGTGTGTTTTCAGTTCATGAAAGTTAATTGTAACATTTTGGTCGCCTAAAAAAGTCTTGTTCAGTGTTTGGTTGTACTAAAGGACCCTCGAAGGAGTTAAGTGTTCAGCTTTTTCTAGTAAGTACATTTTGTTTTAATGGGTTTAAGTCTGTTTTTTGCTAGCAAAAATTAGCATTAGCATTAGCATTATCACAGTTAACCATAGACTGTAAATGCACCAAGCTAACCAAGCTAGCAGCCAGCAGCTAGCGTTAGGGTCAGCTCCACCCTCTTGTCCAAATATGATCACTTCTGTCTCCAAAAATCCAAGATGGTGACCGTCAAAATGCAAATTCAAGGCTTCAAACCAATGGGTGACGTCACGGTGGCTACGTCCATTATTATTTTCAGCCAGAAAACCAACCTAACAAAAGATAACGTTAGGAGGGGTTGCAGCTCACCATCAGTCTGTGAAGTTAGATCGTCCCTGGTTTCTCCTTTGTTCATAATGCATTTGAAACATGAGGATTTAATGGAGACTTATGGAAATAAAATTGATGTCAGGTTCAGCAGAGGTTAGCAGAGGTTTGTGGTTTTTTACCATTTTCTCCAAAGTTTATTGTTGGAGCAAATGTTAACAGCACAGAACAACCAAGACTTTCAAAACTGGTCAAATTTTAACTGAAAAGTTAAAGTATTTATATTCTTGGCAAAAACGCTTTACAATCCTTTACAAACATTACAGCATTATATGCAGCTTTACAAGTGAGGTGCTTCCACTGTAATGTATACAATGTGAATCCGTCTATATAATAATATGTTTATATGTAATATGTTTATCTGTATGGTATTTAATTAAAATAACAAATAATTAAGTATTGTGCTAAAAGAATACATACATCATGGCCATCATGAGGTGAGTTAAAGCGAACTGTCCAGTGAGTAAAATGCCTGCCTGTGCAGAATTTCTAATATATTAATGTATATTAACAAACCCATGTATAGCACATATATTAACATTTCTATATGTTCAGTTTTACACATTTAAAGCTTTCTTTGATTCACAGGATAGTTTCTCCTCACTTCAAGTGTCACTCATCCAAATGTAGCTGCTACCTGCAACGAATGTCTTTAAAATACGCCCCGAGCCCTTATCTCCCACATGCTGTCCGTTCTCCCGTTTCGTCACTTTGTGCGTCACTGTTTGTGTCATAACTCCTCATTAGGAGTGACCTGTGTGTGTGTGTGTGTGTGTGTGTGTGTGTGTGATGGTTTCAGTGTTTTTTAATTTATATACAGCCGCAGCTGATGATGAGGTTAGTGAAAAATTAATGAAAACTGAATGTGATTTGGACCTTAACCTTGTTAACAACAGTCATTTTCATTAAGAGGGCAGGACACCAGGCTTCCTGAAAGAGCAGTGGAGGCAGCCAGAGGTGAGGGATTTGTGTGCAGTTGTTGGCGGGGCTACTAACATCCTCACCGATGAATCTCACAGATTTGAACACAATATAATAAGTGTTTTCAGATCTGTTCAGCCAATAAGGAGGTCCAATGGTACAGAAAATGACCCCGATGCTGAAACATCTGTGACTGACTGATCTGTGACTTAATCTGCAATATCTAAATTTTCAGATACACTAACAAATATATTTGCAAAGGAAAAGAAAATCGTGAAATAAGAGAATTTCCATAAAAAAGCAACAGATGTTTAAAGCGTATTTATGAATATGAAGAGGTGATGTTCTTAAAAGCTCTCAGTATCTCAGAAAGGCCAGATTCAAATGTCAAGCTTGATTTTCTCAACCTGTAGAGTTCAGTAGCGTCATCATCATCACAATCAACCTGTCAGCCCAAAACACACTTTCTTTGAGCAACATTCGTATTGTTTCGCAGTATAAAAGAACACAGACTTCTATTAACATTTTATAGGAGATATATACTGTATAATACTCCATAAAAAATGACATATAGACCATGTTGTCCTATCATATTAATTTCATAGAGTGAACGAGTCATCAAGCTTGTTCATTAATCTGATCACTGAGCACAGATGGGAGCTGCTAAAAACAGTAAAACAGAACACATTTTCAAACATATGAGCATATAATAGAATAATAATGTACATTCATGAACAATGTGAGTCTTAAAATATACGATATAAAAATATAAGACATGACAGTGTAACTAATCTAATCCCACAAAAAGTCCAAAACAAATGTCTTGATACTACTAACAAGTATTGTCTGTGTGGTCAAAACTATCAAAAACACATCAGTGAGTTTTGGTTTTGGTCTTTTCACAGGATTTAATGACAATGAGTAATAATAACAATAACACCAGCCTTATCCTTTAACCCACCATAGCACTGAAAAAGAAGAACTATCCCTTTAAGCAGCTGCACATCTGCTTTGTATCCACATCTTCTCCTGTAGTATTCAAATTTAAATTAGTGCTAGACCACTAGAGGTGCTTAACACTACAATATGTCTATACACACATACACACACACACACACACAGTCACACACACAGTTTTCATCACGCGCTCGTTCATCACTGGCTGTGGCTGCAGGTGTCTGTCAATGATAATACACCTGCAGGCCTTTAATCACCCGCCGCCCCATTGGTTTGTACCAATCAAACCATCATTTTCAGAGATATCGCCTGCTGTTCTCTCTGTATAGTGACAGCGAGGGGCGGTTATATACCAGAGACAGTCGTCAGCGGTACGTGCTCCCCTGACAGCCTGAATGGCATCAAGGTTGTTTGCGAGACTGAATCCACCTGGTTCATCCTACAAAGAGCTGAAAAGCTGAACTTTAAAGGCATAATTTGATATTTTGGAAAATACATTTATTTGCTTTCTTGCAGAGTGTGATGAGAAGATGACTCTCATATAATATGAAACTGCAGCCAGGAGATGGTTAGCTTAGCTTAGCATAAAGAGAGGAAGCAGGGGGAAACAGAAACTTCACTCTGTTCAAGGGTAACAAAAACCATCTTCCATCTAGAGCTCACAAATTAACATTAACAATTAACACATTTCAAAATGTGGAGTTTATGTCTTCCCATTACTTTTGTACACTACTGAGCAAACAGAAACAATGCTGTCTGGGAAGGTGGAGCAACAAATACCTCCCATATGTGTTCCTCCACTGAAACTAATGAATTGAAAGTAATTTAATGGAGCAGTGCACAGAACAGACCGGCAAGAAGTTCATTTGAACACAACGAGCAAGACGAGTGGTGAATATCTTCATATAGAAATATAAATGTATGTAAAATATACAAATATTTATCTGACAAATGGATTGGATGACAAAACTGAATGAAAATGTAATATACATGCAAGTTTATTTCCATTTTCCAGTGTGTTTTGAAATAATGACACTTGACATTTTGATAAAACAACAGGAAGCGGAGCTCAATTAAAGGAACATTAAAGCTTTTTTTAGAGTGCAGAATGATACCTGGAGAGACTTGAATGCATTTGTTTGTACTTTTGTTTTTGTATTTAAATATAAATTCTTCGTTTGTTCTTCTATTCAGATTAACTGCACTACAGTACAGTACTGTGGAAAGTCTTGTTCATGTGTTTTTAATGTGTTAGAGTGCTGCAGTGCTCACTTTTGTTTCTTGCTGTGGCACAATTTTAAAACACATTTTGACATAAAATAAATAAGAACAAAACCAGTTGGGTGCTTTGTCATGCAGTATAATTTTATTACAAAAGGTTTTTATACAAATTTAAATGCATAATGGCAATGAATACTCTTTACCTACTGCCCTCATGTGGCAGGAAATGACTCAGTACTTGTATCATGTATCATTCAGCAAAATAAATAGAGTAACATTCATTTTAGCACCATTCCTTTTCAAGAATGTTGACCATGAACCCATAAATAACGCAATGACTGTCTCATCTTAATAAATATACACCTTTACACAAAGCAGAAATAAAAACAATAGCAGTTCCACCAAACACAAAAGGACACTTCATGAAGCTTTATTAAGCAACAAACAGAATTAATTAAGATGAAAAAAAAGAAAAAGACAAATCGAAATCCAGTGAATTTTGGAAGTTTGAATATCATAATATCTCTGTGACGCTATGTTTCTTATTTTTCCTTACAGTTTTATGGTTATGTCTTTGGATTTAAGACATCAGAGGGACTAACTGAGGTGGATCTTTGTTGTTTTTAATAAAATAAATGTTTAAAAATGTTTGCAGTCACATGATGACATTTGTCCCATTATGATCCTGATGGGATCAGTTACTGAAACAGAAATCTTCCACATTGTTGAGTTTGATTGTCTGAAGTTCTTGGCTGTCCAGTAGCCTGTAGCTGAAAGACACGCGGTTGACAAACTTCCCGCTGGAGACCATCCTCACCACTGTGTTATCACAGCCGATCTTCATGTGGGCTGCAGGAAAAGGAGAAAGGAAAAATCAAGTCTTGGCTGGACCAGTGATGAGCGTGTAATGAGGAGGGAAGGCAGACGTCGGTGTGTACTCACTGGGTCCGGTGAAGGAGATGCAGAGGTCTGTGATGGGCAGCAGCTTGGACGTGTCGATGCCATTTCCTCCCAGCAACTGGACAAAATCTCCTGCTTCTGCACATCCAGGCATGGACCTCTGTGGAGATCAACATATGGATTTAAAACATGTGGAAAATACTGTCCTTCAACAGGATTCAGTGGATATTTACCACAGTGAATTTACCGAGAGGAATTTTACTATTCAGCATCTATAATAATACTGGTGAACGCATGAATATAAAATATAATAATAATCCTCTTGGATCCTGTCAATAAAGTTATGTTTTAGACATTACAGAAAAGATCACACTGACTTTTTAAGACAGAGTTAGAGAGTACAGCTACTGATGAAATGCTTTCGTGTATTAGTGCTTGAGTCTGGAAGATATCTTTCATCTGTCTTGTTTTAATGGTCCTCTTCTGCTTAAAACAACCCATCTTTATGCACGCCACCTCTTGCACTCATGTGAATAATGACAGTGCTCTCGAGAGTACATTATTCATCAGTTCTAGAGCTGCAACAATGAGTCGATTAGTTGTAATTCTCTGATTCCAGCTTCTCAAATGTGAATATTTTCTGGTTTGTTTACCTTCTATAGTAAACTGAATATCTCTGGGTTGTGAACTGTTGGTCAGGACAAAAGAAAACATTTGAGGACGTCACCTTGGGCTTTGGCAAACAGTGATTGAGATTTTCACCATTTTCTGATATTTTATAGACCAAACAACTAATCGATTAAACAAGAAAATAATCGACAGATTAATTGCTGATGAAAATAATTGTTAGTCGCAGCCGTAGTCAGTTCCTCAAAAAGCTTGAGATGACCTATGCTTATTATGTTCAGGAGCAAAATAAAAAGATGCGTGTACAAAGCATGTGACTTTGAAACTGGAGACTGAAGTTCTCGCATGTCGCATGTCCTTCTCACCTCACTGATCTATGTTGAACCTCAAACCTGCATTAACAGATTTTAACCCCTAACATTGACATATCATTACCTACACGAGGGTAACAACATTATAACCTGAATGCAAATGCAGTAGTTACTTTGCTTTTAGCTCTGTTTTTGGTCTCCACCAACTCCTGATAAAAAAAATGTCTCTTTAGCTGCTAAATGCTCAGTTTGTCACTAACTTTGTGTGTTTGCTGTTTGGTGCTGGGCAGGTAGGGTACAGTGGGTTTTTTAAGAAATTCCCCACTGAAAACAGCTGCCTGCTTTGCCTAAACACAAAGCTGATGGTCAGGGTGAATCAAAACAACCAACGAGCTGAAAGATGTTGAAATACTCTGTAGAGCTGAGGGAAACTGCAGAGTCGGGTGATATTTCTCTGAGTTTGTCACTACAAGCAACACCTTTCACATTACATAGTCATCTATTGATCTATTGTTAATATAAAGATATTGTTGTTTCTGGAAAGACATATTGGTGTTAATGTGTAATGGCAAAACTTTGAGAAAAAAAAGTGGTGAGGAGAAGAATCAAGAGCACAGAGGCCATAGTAAAGTGGATATTAAACTGAAACCATTGCATTTATTCACCTTGGGAAAGTTGTTGTGGTGCCCCAAGCTGAACTCTGAGATGTCGATCTCCACTGGATATATGATGGAGAAGCTGCAGTTTCTGTGCTGCTGCGGGATCACCACTGTGTAACTGCCCTCTGGTGACTGAGAGATGACATTACAGGCTGCAAGGAGACAGGGAGGGACGTCAGGAGCGTGATTTCTCCTTAATGGATTCACAAATAGGAAGCGACGGGCACAGACACATGAATAATGTATACACAAATGAGAGAACAAGCACTGGCTCTCCACTTTGTTCCATCTAATGACAAAGGTCAAAGGTGAATTAATGATGAGCATCAGCGTCAAATGGGAATCACACCAGTTTTAACAAAATTATGCAGATTTTTAAAATATTGCACCTTTTTTTGTCTTGACCTTACATGTTACTGTCAGACAGCTTTTGCCCTGTGATCATGTTCCAGATCCAGAAACACATGCAATGATGGCAAACTGTCCCCTGTTGGTGCACTTGATGACTAAAGCCCCCTGCCAGGCTTGTGTCAGCATCACCACAGACTCGCACATTAATCCCTGCACAAATCTGATCACCCCTCATACACACAGAAGCCCCTGGAAGCAAAAGCAGTTTCTATACATCTGCTTATACAGAATACTCACGGAAAGGGTTGATGAGTTTCCTGACTGTCAGGGTGAAGCCGCTGCCGGCGTTGTGAATGCGGAAGAAGACCATGGCCACGTTCTGAGAGGAGCGCACGCTTCTCCTCAGAGATCCCGAGTCGCAATAATCCACATAGCGCTCATACACAGGCAGCGGGTGATCCTGGGAGCTGGGGAACTTCTCTCCTTTCATCACCCAGCCGTCAAACACCTTCATGGGACACATTAACGGGGAGAAGGTGAGAGCAGGATTTCAGATTCAGTCAAAGATGATTTCTGAAGGTTTTTACTTGATGTTATGGATGTTATGAGTGTTTTTAGTTTAATCTTGCTCTGTAGGAAAGACATTAAACTTATAAGGTTTAGACCATTATGTTAAGTTTAGCATGTGAGGAGCATCGGCCGTGCAGCCATGAAGGGGCAGGTCACCTAAAGTAAGAAGGTTATACACAATTGCATTAAGTCAAAGGAGCTTTTTCCTCTAATCAGGAAGTGTTACTATAAGCTTAGTCGAGTAAGTTACAGTACAGTGAGTGACCCCAGTGTTTGTTGGCATGAAAACAAGCACAGGCTGTACCACAAAAACAAAGTCACATTTCATCACCAGTTACAACTAAATATATGCAGAATTATCTAAGCCTGCAGCGGACATTAAAGATGTGATTACAGGAAGATTAATGGGAACTTTAATGGTGCAGTTTGGTGGGTAAATGTTGTTTTGTGGGAGAGGTGAGTTTACCGTGATGAAGTCCCCTCCCCTGCAGTCGATGTCAACACTGTCATAATCTACACTGATCACTTCATTGGGCTCTGCTATAAAGAAAGCGGCACAGCTGAGCTGAGGATGCTCCGCTGTGAAGGTGAACTGACCCTCCACTGCAACCATGTCCAGACAACCTGAGAGACAATCACACATGGATGTATTTCTGCAACCAGAGTACATGAACATATCATAAACAACTAGAAAATAACATGCATAAGAGGTATCTTGTTTTTTTCAGTGCTCAATAGATTTTCCCCCTTTATTGTTCCTTTTTACTTGTTCCCACTATATTCCTTCTCTATTCTATATCAATAAATTCAAGTTATGTCAATAAAGCTAATTGAAATTGAAAACAACTGAAACTGAGAGTGTAAGTCCTATTAAAAATTTACAGTTTTTACTACAATTTTGTGGTAAAGACAGTATATATGAGAGATAAATAAATGCACATTTTTCTTCTCATTTCTCTCTCTCCAAAAAAAAAAAAAATACATGCACATAAGCTGCACAAATTGTCAATCATATCTCTTTGATCAAAATAAAACATTCAGCTGTTATGTAGCTGGAATAAACTTCCAGAAGATCTTAAATCTGCACCAAATCTGGCTGCTTTTAAAAACAGGCTGAAGACTTTTATGTTCATCTTTGCCTTTAACTGTTGCTAATAATTGCACTATGACTCTAAATTGCAAAGTGATATTTATTATTTTTTTTATGTCTTTTATACTCTTTAAAAATATTTTTGTCTTTTTATGCTATCTCATTTTTATCTATAAGGCACCTTGAATTGCCTCTGTATGAAACGTGCTATACAAATAAAATTGCCTCGCCTTTGTAAGTGATAGGTACAGATTTGACATGACTTACGTAAAGGTCGGCGGTACATTAGTTCCTCTGGTATTTCTCTCTTAGGTTCCGAGTTGAAAAATGAATATAAGTCATCTTTTGAGATCTCGTTGTTCTGCAGAAAAAAGAAAAAAAAGTTTAATGGGAAGTTTTATCTGTGAATCTTTTGAGAATAACAACAAAGTTTGAGGATGATCTTGATCATGACACTCACCTCAATATATCTGGAGTCTCCCTTGAGGACAGACAGACACAACACCAGAAAGAAGAGCTGCTCCCGGAAAGTGCGCTCCATAACGCGCATCTCTGTCTGCAGGGCGCACCTGAGCGGAGAAAGTCTGAGCTGCTCTGTGACCAGAGCTGCTTTTATACGACCAAGGTCTATAACGACCACCTGACACGGTCGCTGTCACCCACCGTGGACCCCCCTCCTTTACCCGACCATGTGCGTATTTGTGACGAGAGCAAGGATGGAGCAAGCTGGTTGAGAGATAGACAGAGACAGAGAGAGAGAGAGAGAGAGAGAGAGAGAGGGGTGTGGGGGGGGGGGGCAGCTGATGCCTAAAGAAACTCAAACAACACATCAATCAGACGTCATGTTCCCTCAAACTGTGACTGTGCTGCAGACTGTGCTGCAGACTGTGCTGCAGTCCTGCCAAAGTGCAGAGGCAGGGCTGCAGCTACCTGAGGACTACAATCATTAAAGAACTGATCCATGATGTCAACTTATTTTAATGTCACTACACACTGCCACATTTCTGTTTGCACATAAAGGTGAAAATATTATTCATTGAATCCAGTGGAGAAATACAAAGTATTCATGTGTGACTAAGCATTAGTATTATTTCAGTACATACATGTATTTATTTAGTTTAGGTTGTATCTGTTTGATGTTATTCATAAATCTGAACTTCACAGGTCACTATCTGAAATTAAGGCAAAAACAACCAGTTATTGTAGCTTAATGTCACAGAATAATAACAAGAAATATCTTTTATCTTTTATAAGATCATGTGATTTGATTGAAAACTGGCTTCAGGTGGATTCATCACTTCATACACCTGCAACCTTGTGGCTCTTGTCAGGTGGAACATTGAAGGTGAAGTGTTACTGCACTTATTTTTGAAGACTTCTCCCATATATAAAGATTATATCTTTATATACAGTCTATGACTTCTCCTTGATCTACTGTGGCTTGGATTGTACCTCATTTGAAAGTCACTTTGGACAAAAGCGTCTACCAAATGAATAAATGCATGAGTCAATCCATCATGGGGCCATAATGACAACAAAAATTCAGGTTGTCTGGTAAAATAGTATTTTTCCATTTACCATCACAATTTTTATCAATAGAATAAGCAAGGCAAACAGAGGTCAAAGGTCAAGGTAGACTGTATTGTCATTCCCTCCATTTGAATGAAAGCGTGTACACCATGAAGAAAAACACGATACAGAAGACTGCACCTAAGGTAAAGTCAATGTAAGATTATTATTTGTATAACCC
The DNA here is from genome assembly GCA_038419695.1 of Scomberomorus guttatus. Taxonomy (NCBI): domain Eukaryota; kingdom Metazoa; phylum Chordata; class Actinopteri; order Scombriformes; family Scombridae; genus Scomberomorus; species Scomberomorus guttatus. The sequence goes on from CM076463.1 coordinate 4,510,135, forward strand.
AAAATCACAATTAATTTGCCTTTGGCACTGGGGTGGGGACAGACGGGGCTATAGCCGCACCAAGAATCAGAATAGCTTTACAGTAGCACCATCAAGAAATTAACAGATTTTTGATTAGCTTTATTCAGTTGCTATTTTTCCTTTTTTCCAGTTGACCAAGTCCCGTAGTGCCCCCGATTGTAACCTGAATGAGTTTGTTTCTCACACATGAAACATATTTAACTCTTTGGTTTGCTACTGTAGCTGCGTGATGAAAAATAATTATAATTTCATCAAACTACCTCGTCAAGAGGAACCAGAAACTACTGAAAAAATAAAGTAGTTTCTAAACAAAATAAAGTTTGTTCCTGTGAAACCATGTTCCTGCACATGCTCAGTGGCGTCTGCCGTACACGTAACTACTCTCTGGAGACTGAAAACATGATCGTTGTTATTAGTCTTTGGAGTCACTTCTAAACAAACTGAACTCCAACAACTCCAGAGTGAGTATTTTCAGAGCAACGGACTAACGAGCTTTCAGTCCAATGGGGCTTTTTTCAAACTACTGGAGTTTCGGAATACTGGCTCTTCGGACCAATGGGCAGTCCCCGTCCTAACAAACCCTGGAGCCTTCAGCACCGTAGTCTGGTTCATTTTGTGGAGGTGAGAGGTCTCTCATCAAAACCTGGGTGTACACAAACCAAACACAGCCCAGTTTTTTGTTGAAAGAATGTCCCATGACTTTTGTATCCAGGAGAGTTTAATATGAAATGTGAATGAAGTGTTTGCAAAAAAGCAATGATGTCATAATACTAAATATGTTGCATGCAACATTGTAATGTAGAATGTAAAATCATAATTTGCTCGTTTATGGGCACTGAAAAACAAATTAACAGTTTAAATTAAATGAGCTAAGAGTAAAATACTTGATTGCTGCAAAGTTTGAAGTTGCATTCTCAGAGGCTATTGAGTCAAGAACACAAAGTACTCGTCTTTCCCCTGTCTGAGCTCAGTCCCTGAGGCCTGCAGGTGCCTCAGGCTGCAGAAAAGGTCAATCCATTCAAATGCAAAAAATTGGGTCTCTGTGTAATCCACACTTTTGGTGGTGAACAGTACAAAACAACGTTTGTTTGTCCAAGATGGAATGGTGTTCCTAAAATTTAGATTGCACAGGTGTTCCTAATGAAGTGGCATATATATAAATATATTTTTTAAAATATATATATATGTATACTGTATGTGTGTGTGTGTGTGTGTGTGTGTGTGTGTGTGTGTGTGTGTGTTAAATTTTGTACCATTCACCACCAAGTGTCTGGATTACCCCGAGACCCAATTTCTGCATTTGAATGGACTGACATTTTCAACAGCCTGAGGCACATATATAAATATATATATACACATATATATTTGACAAATCAGAGCTTGGAAAATCCATTAAAATATTTCATTCACCTAAAAGGCAAATAGAAATGAAGAAAAAATCTAATCAAATTTCAGTTTGACTCACTTTTAGTTCTCAATGTTTTCTGCCCAGAAGTTAAACAGGTCAATGCAGTAAATTGTTTTTTGAGTTGGCACATTTTCATGATGCAGATGTTAATGTTCACACCAAGTTGTTACCTGTAATTATCTGCTTTGGCTTCTATGTTCATGCTCAAACTTCCCCCTATCAGTAATACAAATATGAAAACTTTATTGTAAACAATGTGGTTTCACCATAAGACATGTCATAAAAACATAAAAACATACACACGACAATACATTGTCTCAGTCATAATCCTACCAGATCCTAGTTTCATTTATTACCTTGACAGAACTCGGGACAAACGGTTTCTTGTAGATGTCCCTGTACAGTGGGTGAGAAGGGTCGTTAATAATTCTGTCAGCTTTACTTCTTAAGAGTTCATCATACATACTACTCAGCTTCTTTTGTGGCTTCCCTAAGATTTTGGAGGCCATGTTCACTATTTTCTGCAGCTTGTTCCTCCTCTCAATGTACCACATGATCATCAGCCATTTCAACCATTTGCCCATTAATCATCACTGGCTGCATTAAATCTTTGCTGTTTTGTATGATGAGCTCTTTTGTGTTACTGACATTTATTTCTCAGGAGCTTGTTAAACACCAGTTCTGAAGAGTTAACACATGATTAAAATATAGACTCGCTCTCTTTCTGCAGTAGAGCAACCGGAGCCATATCATCGGCATACGTAAATAAACTAAAATTAGCTAGCTGTACACAGAGAAAGGCAGTGATGATAAAATTGTCCCCGGTTAGTTGTGAAGCTTCAGGCTTTTTAGGAATGGGCACGATGTTTGAAGTTTTCCGTGATTTGGGTACCACACACACCTCAAGCAGGAGCTGAAGTAGCTTAGTCAGAACTCCTTTTAATTGGTGAGTACAATCTTCTAACACTCTACCTCTAAGGCCACCAGGCCCTGAGGCTTTGTTGGTGTCATGGACTCATGGTCATTGGCCTTTTGGGGTTTGCTCATTCATGTTATTTGAGGTGTATCTTTGACAGACTGTATTAGTTTATTGGTTAGCTTGTAGTGTTGCGTACCCAGGTTTATTTATTCGGAGACAGTTTGATTTATGCTGGGTTTTTAGTAAGTGGTGTTGTGTTTTCTGGGTTTCGGTTTGCTCTGTGTTTCCCTTGCATGTTCCTTCACTCCTCCTTCATGTGCTCCTCCTCTCACCTGCCCTGTATTACCCTCGTCAGTCCTGCCCTGCCCCTGGTGTCTTCCTCAGCCTATCAGCTCCCAGCCTGCCCTTGTGTTGTGCCACCTGTTCCTTGTTGTCTGATTAGTTCAGTTTGTATTTAAGTGCAGTTTTCAGTTCAGGTTTGTCAAGTTGTCTGTTCCGTCCAGTTTCTGTGCTGCCTGCTCAGTTTTATTTGTGTGTGTATTCAGTTGTCTCAGCTCAGCCAGCTTTTGTTTTTTTTTTTTTTTTTTGCCTGCAAGTCCTGAAATAAAGGTTTTTTTCAGCCCTGCTTTCCGGTCACTGCATTTGGGTCCACCTGCTCCTCAATTTGTGACAGTTGGGTTTACTACAAGCCAAACTTGAGGCAATTTCATGTTCTGTGTGTGTAAATGGAACGTATGCTGGGATAGAGCTACACACTTCATCACACTCAGTACAGAAGTTTCTTATCAAATCTGCCATGAAATAAACTCAAGTCATTAGCAAAGGATGGAGAAAGGTGGGACAGAGGGATACGTTTCTGCTTTGTCTCCCTGCCCATCATCTGATTTAGACCTTCCTATGCTCTATTAGCATTGCCTGAATAAAAACTAAGTATCTAGAACTATAATTTAATGACACTTTATTGCATTTAACAGCAACATTGAACAAGAAAATGTTAGTGAAAAGGCTTTAAAATCAGGGGTAACGTTAGCTGGTTAGCTAGCCAGTACTGTTGATTATTTAACGTTGGTAGAGAAAGTTTTCACTTTCACTATTTAGCTTTGACTCTGTGGAAAAAATCCTTATGTCGGACGCATTCAGTGCTGCAAATTTGTTTTGACAAAAACAATAATTTAGCTACTAATGATAGCAAAGGACAGCAAGCTAACGCTAAAGTTAATTACTTGTGGGTTATAGTTAAAATCACTGATGCTGAAGTCACTTAAAGTTAAATATAAAAAAACACAGAAGAGAGACTTTTAGTTTGTATAATTTAAAAATACTTGAATACTGAAAATAGAATTTAATCATTTCTAAAGGCATCCAATCTCAAATACTTTAGAGGGTTGAATGGGCACAGCACCTCTGATTACATGGGGAGCACTCAGGGGATGCTTGAAACAAAGACGTTTGTATGGTTTGTTGTCCGATGACATCTGAAGTCAAAAGCTTTTCAGAACGGCCAGTCAGACTCGCTACACGTCCTCCACCCACCATCCCCCACCCCCAACCTTCACACCTTTTACTTAGTTTCTGCCCCCTATACAAAGGGCACACTACAAATGTCATTCCCAGGATACTGGGCTGAGGGACAAAATGTAAACCATTTGAATGCAGTTCAGTTCATACATCAGTGAGTGAACACACGTTCATTCCACCATCTCGTGCAGCGCTGACTGTCTTCAGTTCAGTAGTACGTTCAGTCTGTTGCCAGTTCAAGCTGTTACAGTACAAAACTAGTCTCATACAGCACTGTTTACAAGGTTGAAAGCTCAGCATTAACTTGTTCTTGATAGTATAATCACATAATAATTTCTGAGTTTCATTGTCTTTCAATAAGCTTTAAACAAGTGTGACTTACTGTGAATCACGGCTGGCTGACAACAGCTCTCAGTCTCCAGTGAGGAGCTCCAGTGCTATAAAAGCTCCTGATTCAGTCAATGATGAATTATTACAGTCAGTTCAATCTAAAGATTGTGTGTTTAAACATTTGTTCATACATTTACCGAACACTTCTAGTTTGGGGAAGTTATGAAAAATTGACGGAGGCAGCACCCACAAATACATCACATAGGTGGGGGGAGAGGAGGTTTCAGACACTGTCTGACAAGCTGAAAAGCTCTTTGCAGTTTGACCCCTTCAGCCACAAGCACACAATCAAAAACTAGCCATCGTATGACTGCAAGCACAAACTTTTCGAAGCCTCAGTGGAGTATTCCTTTAAATTTGGCAAATATCACCATCAAGGCCTTTTCTGGCCAAACACTCCAATAAAACCCTTTTTTTATTTTTGCAAACACCTACTGATATTTCTATTTAAAATATATTATTGTCCAATTTTTTTGATTTTTTTGATTTTTTTGATTTTTTTTTTTTTTTTAATCTTTTCCAAGTGGAGTTCAAACCTACATCTATCCTATTGAATCCTCATGTTGGCCAAAGAAAAGTTGAATCTCAGATGTGTATGCTTTCTAAATCAGATTTAGAGTTTCCCCTGTTGGATATACTCCCTTGTATTACTCCCTTGTATTATTGTGTAGGCTTCAACCTGATTTACAGATGCTGAAATAAATTTTGAGTTTATTTAAATTCTGCTCTGGAGTCTGGCTCTTTAAGACCTGCTTCCATTGAGATTTTATGAGATGCGGTTTGCGATCAAAGGTGATGACTTTTACTGCAGCCCTCTCAGAGAGGCAGAGCTGCACTCCATACTTAAAATGAAAATGTATTCCTTATGGGACTCTAAAATGAGACCAAATTAAATCTTCATCTTCACTTCCATTCATTTTATCAGTGATTGCTGCAAAGGCATGAATGTAAGTCCATTGCACTTATTTTAATGTTAGTAAACAGTATAGGTTTAGAAACCACTCACCAGGTTGGAGGCATAATTGGCCTTAGATAGAAAAAGTAAACCCAACAATTGCTCTCTGCAGGCTTTAATATCTTTTTAAATGATTATTATTTATATTTATGGCATGTCCATTACAGCAAATATAGCAGTTATATTGTATGGTGTCTATATTATACTCAAATATGAGCAGTATATATTTCTTAAATCATGCACACACTTTTCATCATGTACACTAATTTGAGCTATTTTGAAATTTGCATACAAACTTTTTCCATTTGAACAGTCACTGAAACTATTTTCTACCTCTTTGATGCAATATGCACAGGGAGATTTATTTGGTTTCTGAGTGAATCTGCAGAGATGCCGACCACTCGAGGGATTCTGTAGCTTTTCATTTAGCCCTGAGAGCTCTGACTGAATAGCAGAAGCCATTAAGTGCTGGTAATGAAGCTTCATTAGGCTCCATCAAATCAGATGCTCCCCACTATGTCCTCTCTGGAAGTTATGTACATTATCTTCTAGTGGAGTGGACCCTGCCCTAATTAATGTCCACTTTAGCAAATGAGATTTCTCAGATATAATTTTGCTATTGTGGACTGAAGGATTCACATCTGCATGAGTTTCAGCTCTTTGGACATTAGGCTTTAATTAGTCTTTAACTGAGCATCTTCAAATAATAGCACAAATATTTTCCTTTTTTCAGCATAATTTCTCAGAAAACTGTGGCCTCTTTAAAACAATTTGAGCCTTATTTTAAAAAAAATCAGCTGATATTGAATCATCAGTTATGGCAGCTTGAAATCTTGACCCACACAGACCCTCCATCTGTCGACATACATCTGACCCTTACCTCTTTATAATGAAAGGTCAGACAGAAAGCCTGGAGCTTTGTGCTACTGACATTTCACATGTTTTTTGTTTGACGTTTCCTCCATCTGTGCCTGACATTTGTTTAGACTAAAGCCTAATAAATACTTTTTCAAATGGCCCACAACTTCATACACATCTTTCTAAATGTTTTAGGATCAAAAATGTATTAGATTGGAAAAAAATAAACAGATAACAGCACCACACATGCTGATATAAATTCTGAACATGCTGCCTCGCAGGGTCGTGAGCCAAACACTGTGACTGAGATGCTGTGACTTGACTGTGAGATCGCCTCCTATCTGCTCCCCCTGACACTGATAAACAGCCCTCACATTCAGCAGAAATTACATGTTAATGAAAACTTAAATCTTCTGCAAAATTTCAGTTCTTCAGGTGTTTCCACACTTTCAGTAATAAGAAAATTGCATCTCTTATCACACTGTAAACTGTCACATCTCACTGATGGTCTCCTGTCGACACATTTCGATGCTCAGACTAATAAAGGTTGGCAGAGGTAAGAAGGGAGCAAAAAGGGTCCAGGTTTGATCATATCACGGCGAGCTTGCTGTTGAGCTCCACCGCCATCTCCTTTCATCAACGATGACATGCAAGACGTGCGGAGACCTGCAATGACAATCTTTGCCGTGACATCCAGCTGTGTCGGTGGATGAGAAAAAAGTTACAGGTTCTTTGTTCAGGATGTGAAAGAAATCAAAGTTTCATCTCAAACTTTAGGTTCCATTTCTAATATCGTGTGTCACATAAGTGCAGAAAGAACAAGCAAAACCAAAATGACATGCAGGAAGGACAACAAAACCCCATGAAGCTTTTTAAAGACACATCACTAAAATGTTATGAAAAAGAAAATGTTACCAAATAACCACATGCTAATTGCCACACAATGCACCTGCTACCTTTACAGCTAGGTTCAGGTCCTATATGGGGACTATTTTGTGTCAATTGGTAACTGTGAGTCAGCGAGTCAGAACAACATGTGGAGTTCCACAGGGGTCAATTCTTGGACCTATATTATTTAATCTCTACATCCTCCCATTTACCCAAATTATGCAAAAAGTCAGTCGTTCAAACCTACATAGCCTTATCACCTGGTGAGTGTGGCCAAATAGATCCCCTAAAACAGTGAATTAAGCAAATCAATAACTGGATGTGTCAAAATAAGGATAAAAATCATCAATTTTGGCACCAAAGAAAAATTATTCTTTCATTGTTATAGGCAGAAAAAGTATGTTTGTTAGAGAAAAACAGGCCTGCTGAAAATGAAAAGAACAAACTTGCAAATGAGTGAGTACAAATTATTATAAATAAGGGTCCTCAAATTGTAGTAGCATCAGTTGTACACTGCTGTCATCTGTAACATCAGTGACACACATCTCGTTTCTCTGAAAAATCAAACTTTTCTCACAACTAACAGGGGAAATATTATGATACTGTCTTTTAAACTGTCTCCTTCATCTGCAAATCATTCACCGACATCAATGCTTTGTTTCTTAAAAATAATTTCATCCCCTTCCCATGGTGTCCTGAATAGTTTCTAAGGAAAACGATGACCGCTTTTATACTCGTGCACAACAGAAAGGTCTGTGACAGCCTCATGACCTCAGACATCATGTATGTATTCACACATGCATATATGGACAAACACATGCACACTCAAACAAGTGTGAAAGCCTCCTTCATGCATCAAAGTGAAACATAAGCAGTGTGTGTGTGTGTGTGTGTGTAAGACGGATTCAGTTCAGCCATGCATAATGCAGATTTAGGGAAACAAAGGCCTGCTTATGTCATAACACGGTAAGCTACACATTCTTGCAAGTTGAGCAGAAGAGACTGAAATCCAGCTTGCTGGTAAACAGGATGAGAGCACATTCAGCATCTTTAGCTTTTATGTCTCCTCCAACAAATGCTTTTACCTTTTTTGTAAAATACGTTTGATACTAAGTATTCGATTCATTTCTGCATTAGAAGTTATTGCCTATAACTCAGAAAAGAAAGCTGTGTTTCCTCTTTGTCTGGTTATTGTTCCACCCAGCTGTCTGTTTTAATTTACAGTTTACATTATATGAAAATTAAACTTGTCATTTCATTAACTTTATTGTTGTATAATGACCAGTATGAATCAATTGACGACAAGCGTAAGCCACATTAATATTCTTTTGTTTTTCATCTCATTATCACAAGATGCTTCTTTGTTGTGATCTGAGCTTGATGCCTTTGACACCTGGAAAAAAGGGTCCTCACTCTTTTCTTACTTCCTTCCCCCATTTTTCACATAACTTATAACAGTCTCTGATAACAATGTGGAAGAAGAGAAACTAATGACAAGTTGTTAAAAAACAGCCTGACGCTCAGGCTGTTCAGATACCTACTGTACCTCTCATGCCCTCTGCTGGCCAGCTGAGGAGCCTGCAAAAAAAATGACCTCTTCAAATTGAGCACTAAAACATTGTTTTAACCCTTCTGGTTATACAAATCAAACAAATAAAATACAAGCACAAATAATACCTGCCAAGAGCTCATTGCACATGCACCACTACAGTGAAGATCTGTTATCTGTGTTTAAAAATAGGGGTGTGCAGAAGAGCCCTCTGTGTATAACAGTGTTTCATGATAAAAACTGTTAAATTAAATTATAGAAAATATAACAATGTCAGAATTGTTCATCACATGTGAAAACAAAGCAGTTCTTTCATAGCTCTCATTCAGACATGTCTGTCAGCTGGGAATTTACAGTACAAATAAAGGGACAAAATTACCAAAGTAAATGGACCCTGTGTTGAGATTGTTTGGTCAACTTCTGTTTCTATTGTTCTGTGATAACTGAGTAAACTTAGTCTGCTGATGAAGGCCGTGTGATATAGTCAACAAGTGAGTGGGTGAACCTGGAGTTATAGTTTAGTCAACTGCTGTTTCTAAGGTCAAAAAAGTGTCAAACTCAACAAAATACATAAATACATGTTTTGATGTATCTTTTGGTCAACTTCATTGAGTCAAATGAACAGATGCTGAATCACAAAATGAATCGCACACCTTATGGAGACGGTTCATAATCATTTCTCTTGTCCATGTCAGCCATAATGAGATCTCTTCCTATAGTTATTCCACTATAAGAGATGAGGCACAAAGTCTTCATTCTGTGTAAAAATACATTAAAGTTCAACTGAAGCCAGTGAGTCTGAACTTTGAGACAAAATAATTTTATTATTTTCAATGGTCTGAATAATTTTTTAGTGAATTTACAGTTTTGTGTTACTGTCCCACCACTGCAGCTCAGCAACAAAACAGTCTGTAATTACACAAAGAGAGGACTGCGGAAATCTCATTAACATCAATCAAACTTTGGATTGTGTTTTTATAAAGAGCTACAGTTGGTTAAGGTTAGAATTATCCAGTTTGTAAGTGTTATGACCTCAAGCTGGCTCATGTGGTGTATGTACAGTGTGTGCATGAATAAATACTTGAATCCATGGATGTAGATCTCACTCAGTGACCACAAGGGGGGGATGATTGATCTACTCTCATGCAGTAACACTCACAGTTGTAGATACTGCATATAGTACATAATCATTATTATATAAGATTTTTCCCTTCAAGTCAGCAACACTCTTAAATGCTGATGGTATCAATGTGAGTGCAGCATAAAGGAAAGAGGGAATGTGTTGCAGCGTGAAACTCAGATATCAGTGTACAGATATGGACTGCCAAATATCAAGAAATCAATTTTTTAAAAACATTTTTAAAATTGTCATCACAATTAATTCTTCATTTTCTTTCACATATATTTTTGTTTTTATAGGATTATTGTCTGCTGATTGAACTCTCCATTTCCATAATTTATTTTCTTATTTTGCTAAATTGTTTTGTTTGTTTTTTTGGATTTTATGATGATGTTTACTGTACATGTGCAAACAAAAATAAATAAATTAACTTATGTCTTTCTAGCTACAGTTCTTTATAGTTGGACAAGACACAAATGTTGTCTACTCAATAAAAAATGTAAATTTCCCTCTGGCACCAAACTGCTTTAATATACATACATATAAATAGGAAAATAGCACGACTTAGTATAAAAACAAACACACACAGACTCAGCAAAACAACACAGAGCTTGTATGCCCTTAAAACCATTTGACATTTAAAAATGTTCAAAACAAGACTAGTAATCTTCAGCCGTGCTTTATGAGGCTGTACTTTGGCACAGCACTGTTTTTACAGCAGATATAATGTTCACTAACTTAATGGGTAGCATGCTGACAATTGCTAATTAGCACTAAACACAAAGTAAAACTGAGGCTGCTGGGAATGTCATGAGTTTTGCAGGTATTAAGTCATAAACCAAAATATTGAATGAATTGAAATTTCAACCTGATGATGCCGCTGCAGATTAGATTTCATCCTGAGGTGGACATGGATATCTGTACCAAATTACATGGCAATCCATCTAAAAGTTGTTGGAATATCTCACTCAAAACCACAAGGGTGAATCTTGTGGTGGCACTAGAGGAAAAGTCAGTAGGATTCATCCCTCTGGAGACATGAATGTCTGTACAAAATTTCATGGCTATCTAATAGTTTTTGGGATATTTCAGTCTGGACCAAAGCAGTAGACTCACTGACCAACACTGCTGCTAGCAAGGTTAAGAAAGTGAACAGTTTAATGCATCAGATCATGAATATATTTCAGTCCTCTTTGAATCTACAGCCTGAGGGAAGCACGCTGAATGCTGATTATATATCTGGGGCATATTGAGGGATTAAGAACCAACCAATTCAATTACACAGGCAGCTGACGGCTCGCCCTGGTTTTGCTGTGTTGACAGTGATCATAAAACATGACAATCGCCTGTGAATGACTGATTCAGCCAGCATCCACATTTCTTTGAAACCTCCATCCGGGAAAATGTAAAAATGGGTCATAATCTGTAAATATCACAGCCAAAGGTTTTATCATTTGGCTGAAGCTCATTGTCACTGACATCTGTCATGGGCCAGAATTAAAAGTAACGCTTCCTGCCTGCGCGGTGAAATAGCTTTTCAGATCTCCCATGAAAAGCTTTGAAGCAGCTTCTCAGGTGTAGAGATATTTATAGAAACCCAACCCCTTCGCCCGTCATCCTCATACCCTCATTCCCAGTTCAATGAATATGTGCATATTCCACGAACAGGCTTCACTATTGGTTAGCTTCAACAAGGCACTGCCTCGGCGCCTTGAGACTAATCGATGCACTCAGTGCCCCATCAGATGATGATGGTGACTGTTCTCTGCTGGTACAGACAGACCATGAATGTTGTCCATGAAGTACAAAACCACCCATTTCTCTCTACAGCCAGGCAATAATGTCATTTATACACGCATAGTTAATGACAAAAAAACTGGATGTAAATAATTTGCCTTCCAGAGAAATATCATTACATCGCTCTGACTTCACATGCAAACTTAAAGTCGCTATAATCAATTTTCTAAATTAATTTTTATTAATGGATAACATGACTTGTACATGAAAGGGGTTGCTTGTAGTGATGACCCGCAGAGAATTACCACCAACCCTGTAGTTTCCCTCAACTCAACGGAGCATTTCAGCATCTTTCAGCTCATTGTTTTGGTTCTCTCTCTCTATTTTTAGCCACAACCATAGACTGTGTTACGACCTGGCCTAGGGGAAACCTCCAGGTCATAAAAACTGTATATAAAGATGCATAGTCAAATGCATTCCTGGGGCCAGAGCGGGTGACATAGAATCAAATTTAAAACTGCTGGTTAAGGATAAGCGTAAATATGATAAGATTTTTATCCATGTCGGTGGGAATGACTCTCAATTATGCCAATCGTAGGTCACTGCGTATCATAGCACAGAGACAGCACTGCTGAAGTTACAAACGACCTCCTAATTGCATCAGACAAAGGACTTCTCTCTGTACTTGTCTTGTCAGATCTTAGTGTGGCATTCGACACCATTGACCATCACATCCTGTTACAGAGACCGGATCATTTAATTGGTATTAAAGGAACTGCATTAAGCTGGTTTAAGTCCTATTTTTCAGATCAACTTCAGTTTGTACACGTTAACGATGAATCTTTCCACGTAAAAGTTAGACACGGAGTTCCACAAGGTTCTGTGCTTGGACCAATACTATTCACCTTATTTATGCTTCCTTTAGGTAATATTTGGAAACACTCCATAAATTTTCATTGTTATGCTGATGATACCCAATTATATTTATCAATGAAGCCAGATGAATTAAATCAGTTAACTAAACTTCAAGTGTGCCTTAAGGACATAAAGACCTGGATGACCAATTTTCTGCTACTGAACTCAGACAAAACTGAAGTTATTGTGCTTGGCCTTGAACACCTCAGAAGCACATTATCTAATGATATAGCTACTCTGCATGGCATTACCCTGGCCTCCAGCACCACTGTCCCCACATAAAACAAATTTCAAGGACTGCCTTTTTTCACCTATGTAATATTGCAAAAATCAGGCACATCCTGCCTCAAAAAGATGCAGAAAAACTAGTCCACACATTTGTTACTTCTAAGTGGGATTATTGCAATTCTTTATTATCAGGCAGCCTTAATAAGTCTCTAAAGACTCTCCAGCTGGTCCAGAATGCAGCTGCATGTGTACTGACAAAAACTAGAAAAAGAGATCATATTTCTCCCGTTTTAGCTTCGCTACATTGGCTTCCTGTAAAATCCAGAATAGAATTTAAAATACTTCTCCTCACTTACAAAGCTGGTCAGACACCATTATATCTTAAAGAACTCATAGTAAAACAGAATGATAATGTTGCTCTGTATCAGCTGGATGTGGAAATAGGCAACTGTTTGCTAACAAGTTAGTCAGTGTTGTGTTTACAGCTTGTATCTGCTGCCCCCATGTGGCCAGAAATATCAGGTAATGCAGGTTAAAAAATGGTCCACTTCACTATGTTCACTTGAACAGAAACAGGATTTATTTGTGATGAGGTTAGCTGACCAACTACTTCATCACAACATCACTACATCATTGCAGTGTGTCTCTGACTGGCTTCACTACTTACTCAAACCACAAAACTCCAGATTGCATTAAGAAAACACCCTTTTTCCAATCTATAAAATCTCTAAAGACATATATAGATAGATAGATAGATAGATAGATAGATAGATAGATAGATAGATAGATAGATAGATATAGCACTATATAGAATAATTAAAATAGGCTCCTACATGTCGATACAATATTACCACTAGTAATAAATCTTATAATACACAGTATATAATTATGTAAAGAGAAAAAGGTGCATAATGAGTACTTTTGACATTTTTCTGCTAATGTGTTTTTACTTTAATACAGTGGTGGAAGAAGGACTTTTACTTAAGTAAAATTAACAATAGCAATACAAGTTTCTAAAAATACTCGATTACAAATAAAATAAGATAATTTGTCTTGGGCTCAAGTGTTGCATGCAGCTGCATATAGAAAAATACAAGGTACACACAATATACAGTAATCTTCATATGTACAGACACATACAAAATACACTATTATACCCCTGGTACATGGAATGTAATAATAGAAGTCCTGCATTCAAAATGTTACTGTGCAGAAATATCAGCAAAATGTCACAGCTGGACGACATGGAGCTAATTTTAGGGTTGAATTTAGTCATATGTTTTGTATGAGTAGTGGAGTAAAAAGTACAATATTTGTCACTGAAATACAGTGAAGTAGAAGAATGAAGTATCATAGCATAAAATGGAAAGTGTAAGCATTTCTACACCTACTTCCACCAGATTTTGAATGCAGGACTTTTACTTCCAGTATTTTTGCATTGTGTTGTTGATATTTTTAGACCTCAAGAGTGAAATATTTGATTACTTGATCCACCACTGTTCTGTGGCTGTTGCTGTACTGTGAGGACACTAGGGCCGCACGGACACCGAGGCTGCAGGCAGGTTATGAAGTTCAGAGGCCGACATCTAACTAACTTTCCACCGCTCGGACTCCAGGTCCCTCGGCAGCTATTTACACGGTGAACAGATGCAATATTGCGTATGTATGTACCGTGTACACTGTTCAAGCTTGTATTCCCCATTATTTTAATCTCACATTAAAGGACAAAACATCGTGGCTTTAAGACATGAGTGGACTGTCAACAGAGGAAAGTGCTGTGTCCAATGGACCACGAAAGGTAGGAGCTTCAATAACTAATAATAACCACAAAAAAACCTTGAACTTTAATGCCTATAATTGTTCGTATAAGTTAATTCATGTTAAGAAGGTTAACACATACACACCAACTGTCACACATCTTTTAACCCTTAATGAGCTATAAAATAAATTATAATACTGGAATAAAATTGACGCGCGTAATGGAGATTTGGAGCAGAGTATGTAGACGGGAGAGTGTGGAGTGATGACATGAAAAATGATATTTTAGAGTCCAACTGTTGTTCTCCAGCATTACATATAGTGTTATTTTGCCCGGAAAATCCTGCTATAACGTTCTTATTGCTTAAAAAATAGATTTGCTTCACGCTCAGCTTTTTAGACTGACAAAGAAGAAGAAAAGAAAAGTAAAAACTCTAAAGCTCAAGAACTTAAGAAAAACATATCTGGAGTTGATTTCTGTGACTAAAATAAGCATGTGTTCTTAATAATGTGAATGTTTGTGCTTTAACAGCGTCAAGTGATAATATGGTGATTATAGCTCAGTTGTGGACAGCTTTTGTCAACTTGCTGAAATTTATAATTGTGGTCTGTGGAAAAGAAATAGAGATAATTGCACAGCTATGATAGTGATCTCTGACATGTAAAAGGATGTTTTGGGCATGTACAGTTTATGCTCACCTGACTGGTGTCCAAATGGTAGATTACCAGCTCCATATCAAACCAGCACAGTTAAAAACATGTGAGGCCTGCCACCAGGGGGCGGTGTGCAGTCTCAACAGGGGATATTTTAATAGTGCTGAGCATGCTAAATAAGATCTATTGTGCACAGTGTTCTCAAATACATATGAATCAGAGACAACTGAGAATATTGTTTACCTTCTTTACCTTAATGCAGCAGTGCAGCTCCTATAATGTGGCTTTTTTTTATCCTTCATTTTGTACATATGAGTTATAGAAAGTGTTCAGACTACTTTTCCATCTCTTATTTCTAAGGTATCTGTCCCAAGGGATCCCCAGAGAGTCAATAAATCAAATCTGACTCTTTGTATGGTTATGTGGCTCATGTGGCTAAACTGTGGATGAAGTGATGCTGACAGTCTGTTCAGTGTCACTCACTGAAATTATATGCTTTGCTAAAATCCCAACCAAGCCAGGCCTGCTCCTACATGCAGTGTTAAAGTGCTTCTCTGAACTCGGTTCAAGGCAGAAAACACTATATTATAAAAATATGTTTTAAGTTGTAAGATATACTTCTGTTTCCTGACAGATTGAAATGAATTTAGTGAGAGGCAAATATCGCAGGTTGATCCAATGTTCCCTGTGATGTTGAGAAGATATTTTAACTTTATAACTGTGTTATTAAAGACATTTATTAAGACTTTATAGATAGTAATATGCCAATAAAATAAACTTTTTGATTGCAAGGTTGCAAGGTATCTCCCATTTATTAACAACTTACTTACTAACATTTACAACTATGGGTCAGGTGGATATTAGAAAGTGAAAAACCTATGAAATTTGTGAACAATTTACAAAAAATTATAACTGTATACTTGAAGGCTAATTAGACAGTAAGTGAGACATTATTTAACCTGCATTAACTGATTTATTGGCCACTAGGGGGCAGCAAGAACAATCTTTAAACACTGACAGTCTTTTTTATGGTGGACTTGTTAGCAAACAGTTGCTTATTTACACATCCAGCAGTTACGGAGCAACGTTATCATTCATGTGGAGTCGTGTATGTGGTTACTGGATGAATATAAGCTCAATATTCACTCTCTGTTAGCTCTGTTTTTGCTCTCCACCGACTCCTGAGGGAAATATCTGGCTCTTTAGCTGCTAAAGGCTCCACTGTGTTCACCAGCTAGTTGCTAACTGTGTGTGTCTGGTTCTGAACAGGTAGTTTATCAGAGCTTTTCACTAAAAACAGGTAAAGGTTCAAGGTTAACTTTATTGTCAGTTTCAAACCACACACTCAAGAAGTTCACAGCAGAATTAAATTGCTTCACCTGGCTCACACTGACAACAAGCAGTAAACAGCAATACAAACAGTTATAATTACCAGCTAGGTGATTTTAAACATAAATAAGCTAATTAATGTGAATATACATATTCATAAACAGCCAGACAAATATAACAGATAACCAGACAATTATAAATCAACAGCTAAACAGTAACAAAATGGCCAAACAACAAACAGATCAGTCAGGTATAGTTAGCAGCAGAATGAGGATACTAAAACTAAATACTAAAAGCTAAATACTAAGAATACTGTGAGCAGTATATTGCAGAAAAATAACTGTATTTATTGTACATACAGTAGGTGTTTGAAGGCAGCAGTTAAACAGAGTTCAGGAGGGTTTGGGGAGATGTCTGCTGTGGCTGGAAATGATGCTGATGAGAGTGAATCAAGTTGCAGGCTGTAAAAAAACAAAACTAACTAAAAGACACAAAAATCCTGCGCTCATAACTGGACAACAAGCGTCGCTGTCCACTTACTTTATTCCTGTTTCTTTTGACTTTACACGCGTCCATATAACTCGAGAGGTCATCGCTGCGTAAAGAAAGGTCATAGTTAAAGCAACATTTTAGACGACATTTTATTTAGACAAACAATTTATGGATAAATCAAAAACAAATGATAAGCAGATTAATACATAAAGAAAATAATCATCAGTTGTGGCCTTTGTACTCTTTATTAGCTCACAATCTTGGTGCTTATGTTTCCCTTTTATAACAGTATTGTCAAAGGTCAGATGTCAAAAGGTCACCCTGAGCACACAGTTCACAATTTTGGCAGAACAAATAAGATTATTTCCGACTATTTTTGCACTATGTGCTCAAGAAATCTAAAGTATAAGCTGAGAGAGATGCTAGCATGTGTGTTTGTTTGTTTGTTTTTAAACCATTATGTCTAATTCAGCATAGTGAGGCTGTAAATGACCCCTGGAGTCAGGGCAGGGCCTCTGGGGAGATTGGAGGGTCATGATGGAGAGAAGTGATATAATGTCAGTGTGATAGAGAGAGAGTGAGGGAGGGAGGGAGAGGGAGAGTGTGAGAGAGAGAGAGAGAGGAGATGGACCGTGGCCAATGATCAGCAAGCAGAATAACTAAAGTAGAGACACAGAAGAGATTTCATAAAGCCAGTTACTCCCAACAGGCCTAAAATGCGAGCATGTCACAGAGGATGAGCGAGGATGAGATACAAAGCCGGATATGAAGCAAGAGGTGAATAAGAGCTACCAGGTGATCCAGTCCATTTATTAATTTCAGTCATTAGTCTGGGTCATTTCATTGATGCGCTAGCGGGCGGTGAAGGCCATCAGCAAGGTTCAGATTATAGCCTGGAACACCTTTGTCCTAAATATGACATCGAAATCCAAGATCCTACAATAGCGGCGGCAGAGGAGGAACCGGATTCACGGGACGCATGAATTAAAGAGTCATCCACACCTCACGTTTCCCTCCCTTAATGTGCTCAACCGGAGGTGTGTGGAGGAGAGAGCGACTTGAGCCCGCAGCCGATGCCCGGAGAAAACAGCAGCCTGTGTGCAGGCAGCTGTGGAAGGCAGGAAGGTGGTACCCAAGTGTCGGTGTTTATTATCTGGGATCTGACTCCGGAGGCGCGTCGCTGAGGCATGGGCTGCGCTCCCAGTATCCACGTCTCTCAGAGCGGGGTGATCTACTGCCGAGACTCAGACGAATCCAACTCCCCCCACCAGACCACCACCATCTCTCAGGGCACCGCGGCCACGCTACACGGGCTCTTCATCAAGACCGATGCGGCCGAGACCATCCCCTCCGTCATCACCTACCAGAGCCGGCACTCGCGCAACAACTCGTACCGGGATCGCAAGGAGAACAGCGGGGGACACATCCGCATCGAGGCCGAGACGCAGACCAGCCACACCAGCGTCAAGGTACAGTACAGCGGGGCGCGTTGGAATAAACACGGTGCACTGGCACAGACACAGCATCATCACAGGGTCGTGAGTGATAATCACACGTGAGGAGGCCTTTTTTTTGTTGTTGTTGTTTTGTTTGTTTGTTACCAGCGGAGGCCCAAGCCTGTCAAATTACAATTCTGTAATGACTGTGGTTCATTCAGGCTCATTCACTGCAGCCTGCAATTAGTGTTCAATAGTGATAATAATTGAATGTATTCGCCTTCATGTGATATGACAGTGGTTGTGTCAGTATTATACTGTGCTACTCACACTGTTGCATATTTCTCCTTAAGATGCAGGTATGACAGGAAGAACAGAATTAATTATTTGTTAATAAAAAATGATGCAGTTTAGCGTGGAGCTGGCTGTAACTGGACTGTAAAGAATACAACATGTATGTCCTCTGATTGTCTGGCAAGATTTTATTTCTCTGAAGAGGTTAAAACTTGTAGTATAAAGAACAACTTGTCCTTTATACTATAAGTGTTGCTGGAGACTGTTTCCCTTCTCCATGCACCTTGGAAGTACAGGTGAAGTTGTGCCAGAGATCCCTGCTTTGCTTTTTCAGTCACTATCAGTTCTCTCATGAGGCCGTAAACTGTAAATGTAAGCTATAACAAAGGCTTGTTTACAGACTGTTGTTTATTATCCCAAAGCGCAGCCCTGCAGCCTCGGGGCAAAGGTTCCCACAGGCTGAATGCATTGTCAACTGAGCAAAAATGTGCATCCAAGATGGTTAGTAAGGAACAAAGCACAGAAAGTGTGTATCATGGTTTGACAACATGTGTTCATCCCTTAAATTAGGTTAACCCCACTGTACATGTCATGGCATTACTCTGAAGTTATACCAATGAAGAACAATTATTATGCCTTTTTATGGCATCCCGAGGTTTGCTTCAAAGCTAAAAATCGACACACTGGGAGACATTGTCCGATTCAGCATGGCAGATATTATGTAATCAGCTATTAACTTAATAAACTAAATTAATAAGCTACAAAACAAAAATCAAGTTGTTTGACAAGCTTTCACATCTACTTCTCAAGGTCTTCCTCAGCGGGTGAAGTTTGTGATGACAAAGAAAAGTCTGGAAAAAGCTAAAAAGTTGACTGAGTTAAAGGATGGGTTCACAATATTTCAAGTCTGTCTTAAAACAACAGTCAGGAGCCCAAATGAACATTGAAACAGGTTTTTCAGCTATAAACATTCCTCCTGTTCATACTGTCCATTAGATCCCTTCATAATGCACTTACAATGTGTTGATGAGGGTGATGGGGACAAAATCCACAGTCCTCCTCCTGTGTAAAAATGTATTCAAAAGTTTATCTGAAGCTAATATGAAGCCATCCAAATTATCTTTCAACGTTACAATTTTTTTTAGTGCCAAAGTCCCTCTTTTTGTTACTATACTTCCACCACAGCTCAACAGGGAAACACTGTGAGGAAACACAAAGAGGGAATTTGATCCTAAAAAGACTGAGTTAGTCATATCAAGTGGATATCTGCCACATTTACAGACTGCTGAAGCCTCATATAAGCTTCACAGCAACTTTTAAATGCATTTTTGCACTAAATGACTGTGTGGACACACTGTGGATTTTGGTCCCCATCACTTACATTGAAAGCACATTTGAAGGGGATCTTTTAATATCCAGTATGAACAGGAGGAATGATTACAGTGAGGAAAACCTCTTTCACTGTTCATATGGACACCTGACTGCTGTCTTACAGTTCTCATTTGGCATTTCGGAAGTAGAACTTCACCATAAAGATCATAAACTTGTCGAGTTGTGTACACGTCTTATTGTTTGTGTACTTTTTACTTGTTGATGGATCCCTCTCATGAGGGAGCATGTGAACAGATACTTCTTCATATTTATGATTGAACCCTAGAGGATATAGCTGTGTTTTGTTAGGAAGTAGTGTAGCAGATGATCATGTCATCAGACCCTCAGAAGAGATTAACCCATTCAGGCATGAATGAGATTTGGACAATATCACAAAATACAATAGACACGTTGGAAGATTGAAACAAGTTTTTTGTTTGTTTTGAATTTTGTAAAGATAGTTTATACTCTTAGATCTTTGGTTAATAAAACTGGTTTTATTTGACATTTGTGGATCTGTTTTTTGAAATATCGTGTAATTTCTTGCGAGGTTTAAGCCTTTAAGTCCCGTGCTATTAAATTCCACTTTTCATTATTTTTTGGCATATTCTTGTCTTGTTTGGTCCTAATATGGAAGAAAATTGGCGCAATATGAGTCATTGGATTGAATGAAAATATTGAGTCATCCTATCAAGATGCTTTTCATCATCAGCAGTAATCATACAACATGTTGCAGTAGCTTAATAATATTTAAGTCCAGCTGGAAGGTTACAGCCAGAAAGACCACCTCTCGTATCCATGACAGGTTCATTTGGGAGTGTGTATATATATATGTGTATATATGTGTGTGTGTGTATATTAGGGAAAAGGTCAAGAATTAAATGAGTCCATCTACAAGGAAGAAACTGCTGATCTTCCAATTCCAAATTTTAAATTATACTTTCAAGCCTTCAGTTTTCTTCTATAATAAACTGGTTTAATTCTTCAGCGACCCCATGGGTAGACATGGAAACCAATATTATTACACCAGTTCCTCTCAAGGAGATGTAGTGTATACAGACCTATCTCTTAAGCAGTGGAAACAGAAATTCAGTCCATTAATAGCCCATACCATTTCGATTTGGCGACATTTTGAAAAGATGAATAAATGGACAACAAAATGGCACAGACAGACCCCAATTTTTTCATAACCGTCTATTAAGAACAGATGACATCCTTTTTTCCCCCCATCCCTGTGGGGAAAATCAACCATTCACTGCCTGGGTGATATCATGGATGATAGAGGTTTAAGATTTCAAGACCCGCAGAATGCATATAACCTCCCAAGCAATTCCTTCTTTATGTACTTACAGCTTAGATCCTCTCTGATGTCTGTAGGAATTTCTGGGGGTTCCCAAACCCTCGATCATCCACTTTATGACCAGATTGAGACATTACTTAAACTTCCAAAAACATCATGTTATAAAATTTTAGTAGAGTTGAACACTCACACCTCAAGGGATTACACAAGCCTGGAGCACAGACCTCTCAGTGTCTGGGAAGACGATAAATTGGAGTAGGGTCTGGGGGAATGTTATCTTTTCGTCCCGTAACTTGAATCATCAACTGATACATTTTAAATTCATCCATAGATTCCATTTGACACCAGTGAAAGCACATCAAATGAAAAAGGCAACTACACCAAAACTGTAGCTACTATCCGTCAAATTCAATAGGAACTTATTCGCATATGATGTGGGATTGTCATCCAGTTAAAACATTTTGGCCTGATGTGACTACTTTTCTCTCTGGCCTGACTCGGCTGTCATTTAACTTGCGATCCAGAATTGATGCTCCAAAATCGATGACTCCTCCTGTAATATGACTCTTAGACGTTTTAATCGTGCAATATTCATCGGCAAAATTAAATGGGGCTACTACAGATACCACCGAGGCTTGGAAAAGTTGTATAGACATGGTGCAAGACCGTTTTCTCTAGATTATTTATTTATATGCATTTGTATATGTGTGTATGTATGGTGTGAATGTGTGTATTTATGGGTATATACGTAATATATGTGTGTGTTTTTCTGTGTATGCATGTATATATGAAAATGTATGATTTTAAGTTTATATGTGTGAGAATAGGCACATGTTCACATATATGCATTTTCTTTCTTTTCCTTATTAAAATCGGGAATATTGATAATATTTAAATCCAGCAATTTAATACCTTTTTATAGATCTGTATCATGAGTTCAGGGTGGCAGATAGTGTGTGTGTGTGTGTGTGTAGAGCGTGTTGGTTTGTCAGCTGTTCCTTTGCTCCCCCTCAGTTCCCCTCTATCTCCGAGGACTGAGCGAGGATCAATGATTCCATTTATTATTAAAATCATCTGCCTTTCCCTGCAGGATCTTCATAATCCGCCATGGTGTTGATCACGCTCCCATGTGTGTTGGTGTGTGTGTGTGTGTGTGTGTGTGGCTGCATATGTGTGTGCATGTTTTATAAACACAAGCCATTTGTTTACCCCTCTGGTCAGTGCAGCAGGAGTGTGAACAGTCACATGTGAAGGAGCTGATGCTGGTGGCCCGTACAGATATGCCTACAGGGCCTCTTACACAGTTAGTGACTTATAAGAACATACAGACGAGAGCATTAATTAACCGTCGTAACCGCGCCTCATTTGGATGCACAAAAGTTCAATGATCATCGACAATACAGGTTCTGTGTTCTGGAAAAGAGACGAGAGCAAACCGGCAAAACTGATCAAACCAAGTCTAATTAACACAGTTCTTCTGACATGACACTGTCTCTGTAGAGAATATCTTTATTTGTTTGTTTTTGCAAAAAAAAAAACGTATAAAATAAAAAAATATGCAGGACAAGTGAGAAGAAAACTGGCATGTCAGCGACAGAGCAAAAAGACCAACGTCATGATGACAACAAACATAAGTTATGCTGGTTGGAGATGATGTCTAGAACACAGATCTTAACAGACAGTCACGGGGCAGGAATACTACAAAAGTAATAATGAGGAGCGTCTGAAGAGTTAAAAAAAAACGTAGATTTCTGGTACATGAGTTTTGAAAGGAAAAGAGGTGTTCAGATTCACCTTAAAGCATGCTCAGCAAGATAATATTAAGATAAACTATGAGGATTTGTTGCGTGTAGCGTTCCAGTTTTTAATATTTGTTTACACAAAGTTGAATGTTTGCAGAGCCTGAATCACACATGATGTCTCAAATCTCAGCCAGCACAGTGCAGACGTTATTTTCTTTTATACATTTACAAAATGATTCTTACCATAACAGGCAATTCATCACTAGTACAGGACCAATGCACAATAATGCAGTATTAACGGTACATGGTGTAACTATCCCTTGTGCTATTTGAACCCACACTGTAGAAACATGTTAAAATATAAATAGGCTGTGGGCTTTTAAGCTGTAATGTGAGGAAGACTTTCTGTTGCCTCTGATCCGCTATGAGCATCCTTAAAATCCTGAATTCTGCCCAGTCACAAGTGGGCTGGACTCATCCTCAACCTAATGGTGTGGCCAAGAGCAGGGGGGACAGGAAATAGCGTGGGTAGGGTTGTAAACATAAATTATGGGAGCTGGCTTGTGTACTAACAACAAACGTCCACAAAGTTGTGAATTGTACAGCATTTTTTATCAAATATTTCATCACATCATTAACCTCAGTCACTGTCCTTACACTCACACAAGTCAGGCAGCGTCACTTCTTCTCTGCTGCTAATATTACACTGTTTATATTCTTCTTTTCATAATTGCACTGCAAACAATATTTCCTGAATGAGAGGTCAATCCCTCCCCTCTCTCTCGTGATATTGCAAGTCAAAATTCAATGAGATTGAACTCCGCACAAAGCGAAAGAGGTGGGTCAATCTGCGGCGGGAAGCAAATGTGTCTCGTCCTGCTCCACATAGACATGAATGGGGAGTAAATTTCAGTGTGATAGCTCAGGCCGTGCTCTGCCGTTTGTTTTCTGGAGCATGTTTCAGAATCTATAAGTGTTTGATAGTGAACTTGTTGACTGTAAATGGATGCTTTGTTTGTCTAAGTTATGATTATTTGTCATCATTATTGATGATGTTAGTGTTATTTCAGATTTATGAGTACCTTTTTTTATCTTATAACTCTGTGCTATATATCTATAACAATCATCAAAGTAAATAGAAGTTAAAATAAACAAGTTCTGCGGCTCTCTGGTTATCGTGCTTTAACTGGAGACTTGAATCAGAAAACTAAAAAACTCACTTTCTCACAGTCAGTAGAGCCAACTGCACAATACACGTGTTGCCACCATTAACCTACATTAATGTTTATTTTGTCAGATGATGATGTGATCACAATTTGACACCGACAGTCTGGCTGCAGCAGCTCTGTGATAACAGTTAAAGTTGTTAATAGTGATCAAATTACTATTTTATGCTTGTTCAACAGTCTGACAAAAAAGAAAAAATATATAAATGAGGACAACTTATCTGGGAGTTCAGTTATTGAGACCCTGCTGTATGTACGTGCTGGTGGAGAGCAGCAGAGGACACAGTAGAGTTTTTTTTTTAATGGGACACTGTTGGCTGTAATGATTTTTGTTTGTGCCATCTGAAAAATGACAACAAAGAAGAGATTCAGCGTTTTTTAAATTGTTTTATTGTTTCACTGTGGCTGAAGATCTGTACGAAAATGACCTGAGAACAGCAGCGTCTTAGTGTGGACGCAGTCTGAGTTTGGATGTAAGAGGGGAGGGGGTGTGCGAGAGCAGGAATGTCACCCAGGCTGTGAAGTGGAAAATACTTTGAATGTTGGACTGGAATAACTGTTTACATGCACGGAAGTTCCTGTAGGTGTGTGTTTAAATGCATGTTATCTCATTGGAGCGTAGTCTAAATTTATGTTGCACACACTTATGTTTCCTTGCTCTTTTTTTGGAAGTGAGAAATGAAGAAGAAGAATGATCAGTACCACGGATGCTGAGTATTAAATGTTGACTTTTACATCTTAAATTGCCGATTTTATTTGGAAAATTAAAATAAAAGTATTTATTTTACTGAAAAGAAAGCCACAATTGAACTTTCAGCCTTTTTGAGATTAATATGGAAACTGGAGATTTTTCCCCAGGATTAGTCTGGATACTTAAACACACTCACATTCACAACTTTGTTCAAATTAGATGTTTCAATCCACCTGAGTTGCATGTTGTCTTTCGAGCCTGACCAATACCAATATAATATTTGAGTGTTTACATAAACACATAACATACTCAAACTTTAAATTTTACAGTATGTCCTGAGTGAACTAGATTAAGAGTGTAGAGCAGGCGTACTCGAATACAAGTCTCAGAGGTCCACTTACCAATTTCCACCACATCAAAGGTCCAGTAAGGTGCATTAAATAATGATGTTTCAGTACAAAAGCTCCAGAATTCTGTATATGAACAGCATTTTTATTAAAGGTGACACCTTTGTTGTGTTACTAAGTCCTTAAACTTGAGCATAAAAAGGTGTGACAGCCAGGTGGAGACACTGGTGTAAGTGTTCATGATAATTAGTTCTTCCTTCATTGTTGAAAATGTTTGATTTTACAGTTATTCTGCTGGAGTCTTGATATCACGACTTGTTCAGTTTTGTGGTTCTTATCTCTGTTTTCTGGGGATAGTTTTGTTCAAAGTCGGCATGTTTGGTGTCAAAGTTGTGTTTTCCTCAATCAACTCATCCTTAAACACACAGCTTTAACTGTCAACCTTTGTTTTTTTTTGTAATTGCTGTTGTTTGTTTGTTTTATGAAGCCATTTTTCTTTATCAGCCGGAGCTCCTGCTGTACATTAAACAGCAGCCTTGCTAACTGCGGTGACTAGCAGGTGGCTGAATGATGACAGGTGAGGTGATGTGATAGTGATGTGACATTCAGAAGCGGCCTGTGTCAGGTTGTGGGGAATTTTTGTTCCCGGTCCAGATTTAATTGTTATTTGATCCAGATACTGACCAGAGTCCACCTGTTGAGTATGTATAGTCTAAGGTAATATCAGCTGATGCATCAGTCCAGCTCTGCTTTGGAGTAACTTCAAACAGAGAGGGTCAGTTACAGTTGCTGGGTTACTGTGCTAAACACAATAAGTGCACATTTTCTCATAATGTTGAGAAGAAAGTGTTAGAGTAGGAGCTGCTTTGCACTATAATTTGGAATTATTTTCAACAATGAATGCTCAAAACCCAGAATAAAAAGGAGGATTTGAACAACTACTGTACAGTAATGGCCTCTTCAGTGTGCTATTATTGGCAGCGCGATCATCAAATTTGAAGGTTGCAGTGAAGAAGCCTGCTCAGATGACAAAGTTAACCAACGTCAAAATATCAGTTGATTAATGTGAGCATATCACTGACTTCATAGTGTGCAAAGAAGTCTAAATGATAAGGAAGATGGTAACTGTAGCCGTGTGCAGACTGAGGCTGACCTCAAGTTCATCTGGGCATGACAGAAGGCCACCTGCTCGGCAGATAAGATGTTCTGAGGCCTTGTTGCAAGGACTGTGAGTCACGTAAACACCAAGGCCCTGCTGTTAACAATGACGAGGAATATCACACAATGAAAGCCGACTGCTTGGCATTTATCTGGCAATATACAAAATAAATCAAATAACATCTCACCGCTGGTTCGGATACAGATGAAAATGACATAATACATAGGATCAGGGGGAGATTTAGCCACGCTCTGAAGGCCGCAATAACGTCATAGTGTATCATTTCTGATTCTGAGTTTCAAAATTTAGAGCCACACACACAAGCTCAGCTCTAGATGAGAAACATAACCCTCTTCGTCACTTACTCACAATGATTAGACATCAGCGCGTAGTTAAGTGAAAACCACTTTTTTCTGTTCTCCAGCCATAATGTAAACTAAGCTGTCATCTTTATAACCTAACATCATTGTAAACAGTGAAAACACCTTCAAAAGAGTACATTAAACATGCCATAACTTTGTTACGCTGATTGCATTCTGAAGAATAAACGGCTCCACAAAATGTGCAATGAAAGCAATGTTTAATCTGTATCATCACAATGTGTATACAGTGTGCGCCATGACATGATGTACCTGGGCCCCAATAAGTAAAGGTTTATTTATACAGCACATTTCACGCCAAGTGCTTCACAGAAACAAAGACAACAGAGGAAGTTGAAACGGCTGCATGAGTAAGGCGGCTCCACTGAAAGAAAAGCATCAGTTAGCTGAAGATAGTTTAGATTCGAAACCAAAGAATCCCACAAACTGTCCATCACTTGAACTCACTTTAATAACACAACCTTTTGGTCATCAAGCAAAATTCATATAAACAAAAAGCACCATCCTCTTAAAGTCTATCTGTTTTAAGGTTAAGGTTAATGAACTCTTCCAATACAAAAGCAAACAGGATACTGAGCACTTACAATTGTAAACATACATAATAAATAAACAACCATTATGGAAACTTGGTTCACATTATACATCCGAGTCCTTCTCAGTTTATTAAAAATGTGTTTATTATGCAGCAACAAAGACATGATCCCTCACCGGCTTCCCAACAGCAAATACAGCCAGTTGTGTTCCTTGGAGGTGAGTCTCTGCTGCTGTGGGTGACAAGATACCCGACTTTACTAATGACAGTAGCTTTATACATTTAATTAGGGGCAGGCAGTCATGGGCAGCACTACTCGGCCTGTGAAAAGAGTTGTATAATGTCGTCTCTGACTTGGAGGAACTTTGTCAAGTTAACAGAAGTGTTGCAAACTGGAGATGTGGAGTTTGAGGGTATTTACCAGGCAGGGAGGGTCTAATGAAAAGATGCTGTTGCATTTTGGGAAATGTAGGATCCAGTGTTTTTGGAGCTTAAATCAGGATATCTCAGCCTCTTCTGCTTCAGTTTGACCTTTTTTTTTTATCTATCTTTTGTGAGTCCAACAACTGTAGGGAATTGCGATGCTTAATTGCATTAAGTCCAGTCCAGCCAATGAATGAAAAGCATGTGAGGTAGTGTGATCAGAGGCTACACCTTAGCAGTCACAACACATACCAATACAATACATTACATTACATTACATACAGCACAATAGTTTCAGTTTAGTTCAGTTTCTAATTGAAGGAAATTAAGTTTATTATGTTAATGTTTTTACCTCTTTGAGTTCCTTAGAATATGTAGTTTACTCTTTGGTTTATGTGACTTGGCTGCTGTAACACTGCAATGTCCTAGTGGGATTAACCCCATAGTTTGATATATATCATGTGTTTGATGTAAATATACAGATTCAGAATTACTGATACTTTAAAAAATATCAACTTATTTAAAAAACAAGTCTTTGCAGTAGTTCATACTCTCACCAAGAAAAATGTCTTTCACTGTGGTTCTTTTTTATTCTCTCCACTTATCCGTCCTCTAACTTTCTACAGACTCTGACATCACCTACTTTCTATCCATGTTCTCACCTCTCTTTGAGTATTTCTTTCCTTTTTCCTGTCATTCCTCACCTGCCTCTTGGCTGTCTCAAACCTTATGAATCAAACGTTTGCTTTTCTCATTCTTCTCCACATCCATCTTGCTTGCTTCGCTCTTTTTTAACTCCCCAGATGCTCTTGTCCGTGTACTCGACCCCAAATGTTCCAAGTGGACTTTGTCACCCACTCTAATAAGAGTTGGTGTCTCATGACAACTTCCTCCAACACTTCCTCCATCATCTCCTAATCTTAACCGCTGACTGATGTCTCTCCAAATTGTTCTCTCAGCCGTGATTACTGAGCTGTCTATTTCCACTGCCTTCCTTCCTGTTCTGGTTCACATCTGGCTGTGTCGTCCTCAAGTAAAACAGAATTACTCATTTTCTCATGAGGCCAACCCTCAACCCACTCTGACATCTTTGGAGTTTGTACTTCTTGTCACTGAAGCAGTCAGCAGTGATTCAGTCCCCTCAGTCTTTTTTTTTTTATCTCACCAATCTTTTGCCTTTAACACTGAACACACTTTGGTTCAGCCCTGTTAGACCTCTCTGTGATTCCTGCTCAGACTGCCAAGAATCTCTTTGTATTTAGAGACAAACAACTGTGATGTGAGGTCCACATGACAGTGACAACACTATCCTGCAAGTCTGCTATTGTCAACAAAGTACCTTGGATAGACGTTCTGTATCCTTTAGCACTTCAACTCAATACGTCCTGTTCAGGAGTCTTTTGTAGAGCAACCTAATAGTGCCCCCCCAAACTATAAGATACATAATTTACAAAATGTTTCAATGAATAACAAGTCCTGCAGATTAAATGACAGAATACTGTACCTAGTTTGTAATTGCGCTTCCATAACGACAAGCGAACACGTTTTCTGACACTTCTCATTTAAGGTTTAGTTTGGTTTAGGCACAAAAATGACTTGGTTTGGGTTCAAATAAATGCTTAGGGAACAGTCTCCTGTGTCAAACTCTATTTTGTTGGCCCATCCCGACCTCCCTCTGCAGACTTTGTGGCTCTATATCCCTTTCAGCTTTTCTTTCGTCGGTCTTCATGAAAAAATGAAGCGTGTTCCTGAGGTTTACTTTCCATATTCCTGGACAAATTTGAAGCCTTTATGATTTAAAACAAATTAAAATCTTTTTTTTAAAGCATACAACAAACTACAGCTCCTATGAGGAAAATAATAATAATGAGCAAACTGAAGACATTGCTGTGGCCTCTGAGAAATTGTGAATACTATTTTCTCAACATTTTTTAACTAAATGATTAATCAATAATGACAATAATAGTTGCAGCCATAGTCAACACTATAGCTATTTTATATGCCTGTCAGAGTCAGTGCAGTTTGTGTTTGTTGTCTGACAAATTATTATTACATTGCTCTATTAGTATGTTAGTGCCTGAAGCAGCATAGGTACCCAAAATTAGTCTATTGAGATTTCTTCAAGTGTAGCACCTACAGGCTCTTGATGACGTTTAGTTAGTGGTTGGTAGCGGCTAGTTGAGACTACATGTGGGTTTAAGTATGTCCACCTTTTAGCCTAATTACCCCTGACAAATAATACTGACTGGTGGGTGAGTCACCAACTCCTGTCTACCTCACCGCTTTAGTCATACAGCTTCTGTATGACTGTGAGTAGAGTTTGTGCGTAGCATGCATTATTGTGAAGCTGGTGCCTCAAGTAGAATTAACTAAAATCCCACTCCCCCCTTTTTTTCCTTCTCTGTCCTCTCTTTTTGTGAATAGATATTTCTCTTCAGCTGGAGTCAGTCCTTAATACCTGGACATTCCCCTGTGGGTTTATGAACATATATGTGGGATAAACCACATATTCTAACAAACCTTTCAAGAAGAAAAATGACTCACCAAAACAGAATTTGCTCGAAAAATAACTGGATATCTGGATGGTTAATTCCAAAGCGTGACACACGGAGCTAATGTGGTGTCCACTATGAGACAAATGGAACACTGCTGATTCACTATGTGCTTGAAATGTGTTGTAAGCGTGTGTGTGTGTGTGTGTGGGCATATGCTTAAAGGTTGCACATGTAGCTGAGTTGCTTATTCACACCAGAATGACGCATGTGGTTAAGAAGCCTGTTGAAGCTGCCCAGACAGGCTGCAAAAAAACACACATATATAGGGTGCGGTAGGTTATGCTCCTGCAGGAGGATTATGCAAGTAAACCTGTGAGTTCAATCAGTGGCTGGCTGTTAATACCTTCTAAAGAGGTTTGCAGTGGACAGCTCCATTCTGAGCCGCTAATACGGCATCAAAATATCCACGTCCACAGTGTAGGAGAGGCGATCACGAAACCTTTCTGTTTCAGGAACCACTAGATGCACAGATATTTGTTGTTTTAGGGGGCTATTGCAATTTTGTTTACTGTTTACTCTGAAGTGCGGCAGGGACGGTCTTACACGGGGAGGGGGGGGAAAGCAATATGCCAAAATGCTTCTGGACAGCAATGGTAAAATGGTAAGAAGCGTTCACGTCTTGTTTGCTTTGCGTGTTTGTTTTTACGTGCTCGGTTTGTGACGGCGATTCACACATCCTCATCTTCTGCTCCACAGGTTTCAGCTACAGAAGAATGCGTAGGACCTATGAGACTGACTCAAGAGCCAATTCAGGTGAGAGTGAAACAGGTTTTATAACATCTGGAATCATATTCTTTAATGTTAACAGATTGCATTTTGAACAGCAGAGGCTTAGTGCGATGAACACCAATGTTCTCGTCCAGTCTAACACAAATTGATCTATAAATTCTCAATAATAACGAAATAAGTAGCTGTAAGTCTTGCACAATATATCCCTGTAACACCAGAAGCTGAATATGTTTTTCTTTTCTCTTGACTACAAAATTAGATTCTTTTCAGGAGCTTTAACCCTAAATTCTTAAGGTTTTTTTAGCTAACCTTTTATATAATTCTCAGTCATAATTTCTGTTATTTTAAACCTTGCTGCTGTGAACCTTTACACAGCTTTGCTGTCATAGAAATAGTTTTTTGTTCCAAATTGTTTTGCTTATTCCAATGAATGCAGTGATGTAGTGGAAATTGGCAACAGCTGAATGAAGAGTTTAGTATTTGATTGTGTTTTGAAAGGAACAATGAGCCTATTTTCATCAAACTGTCGAATGGTCTTAAACCTTGTGTGTCTACAGCATGTCAGTTAAAAAAGGTCGACCGTTTTCTCATGTTATATTTCAGTTTTATTCCGATTTTTCTGTAAATATGAGCTTTCAAAAGGAAAAGTCAACATTGGTGGTGGTGAGCAGGCATGAAGACGGAGTTGATATCTTACACCTCTTAATATGGCCCAAAACTGGAAACAATACTCAACAAAATTTGACCTATTTACTGAAATGTTTCATTAAGTGTACTTTCATGGCTTTTAAAGTTTATTGTATTTTTGTGAAGGACCAGAGTTCACCTCAAACTGCCTACATTGTCTCTCTTCTGTCCTGCTGGGATCTTATCTTGTCCGTCAAGAACTTGGGAATACTGCAAGGTTAGACAGGGTTGAGTCAGGGATTGTCTGTGCTCATCCTCTGGTTAGGGATTAGGCCATGTGCTAGTCAGATTTGCCCTTACGTAACAAAGAAAGTATGAGTCCAGGATGTTACCAGCTGCTTGGGATGCAGTTACTGTAGATGCGTAAAGCATTCCTCTGTTTTGGCAGTTCCTATCTCAGGAATCAGCTACTTTATTAGGTGCTTGTTTATTGCCTTGATTTAATTTGCTTCGGTTTGAGCTGTGCTGTTTTGACCGATCTCCAGGGGTTTCTGAGTTCAGCTCAGTTCCCACTCCAGTGCAGTGATGTGAGAGGCCTGGCACGCCACTCATGTTCATGCTGAGCTACAGTATCCTGCTCTATCCCTTTGAAATAACATCACAACAGGAATCTCTGGCAGCATGCAGGCAGGTGAAGGGACCAGAGGCTTTATTAAAAAGCCTTCTAAGACCTTGTCTTATGCCCCATAAAACCCTTAAACTTCTCCTTGAAAGCAGCACAGTGAAGCCTTCTGCTGGATCCGTGACCCGACCCGCCCCATTCCCGCTTCACTCTTTCCACAGAACGGAGAGATGAAAAGAGAGATAAAATGCTCTGCAGGAGAGAGTTATATATTGTGAGTTTTCCTTGACGTTTACTGTTGCCTCACAGCTCTGGAGAGTTTCAGCCGCTCCAGATACCACCTCCTTTAGCTCATCTAATGATTCATGTGCTTCACACACAACGCAGATAAGTGAAGGCGAACTAACACACATGTTGTATGTTATTATATCTCCCATACCTGCATCCACAGTCTGTATATCTTGTCGGAAAAATCCCCAATAGTTGTCTTTGTGCCACTTTAACCTTTTACTACCTGCTGTCTGGCCCGCAGGAGGCTAGTATGTTGAACTTTCACTGACTAGTACGAAGGAAACTTGATATGAACATGTAATATTTGCAATGATAAATCAGATTGTCATTATGGTTGTTTTCAAAAAGAATTCCCTGTCATAAAAATATTCAGGTAGAATGAGCCCCAGAGTAGTCTCTCCCTTCCTCCAACAGTGTAATAAATCCTTGAAAACCTTATGTCCAAATTCACTGCAAGGGTCTAACAATCCCAAATAGATCATTTGTTTTAATTTAGGGGTGTGTGTTGAAGGGTTAACGGCTTGATTCATATCTACAGGGCTTTATAGCCTTAATGACAACACTGTACGTGTGTTTTTACCATCATCTCTGAGGCTTTATGAAACATTTGAGCTTCAAAGTTCATTCTTGACCTTGGACATAGCTCAACAAAATAACTTTATCTCAAGGTTCACTTGCTTCAACTGACAATTATTTTCATTATTGATTCATGTGACAATTACTCTCTCAAATAATTGATAAATTGGTTTCTATTAAGCGTCAGAGAACACTCATTTAGAAAATACCGAATGTAAGTTGTCAAGTTTATGTATTCAAATTGTTTGATTTGTCCAAGAAACATATTCAGTTTAGTGTCATAGAAGACTAAGAAAAACCAGCCAATACTGATATTTGAGAAGCTGGAACCAGTAGATTTTTTGTCATTTTTGTTTAAAAAATTACTTACAAGATTAATAAATTATCAAAATAGTCGCAGATTAATTTTCTGTCAATTAACAAATCCATTAATCAACTAATCGTTTCAACTCTACTCCAGACAAAGATTAGTAGACCTTTATCACATGTTTAGCAAAGCATATAAAAGTAAACTGCACAGTAAAGAGAACAGTTCATGTCTGGTTTTCTTCACACTTTATAATAACTACTAAGTTCTTGCACACCATAAAGTTTTACAGACAGGTGATCAAAAACTCCTGAAAAAACAAAAAAAAATATCACTTTGTTTAAGACATTTCTGTCTTCAAATGCTCATCAGGTAAAATTCATACACAGCATTGGTACAAACTAAGCTCAATGAGCTCATATTTTATAGGTTACTAATATTTTAAACAAGTATTTTGAGGTTTTGTGCTGTGTAACAGCGTAAAAACGGAGATAAAAGCAGTAACATCGACTCTCAATGGCCCTCCTTTACATTCATATACTATCTCTGATAGGCTCAGACTGTGTTACACTACCACACAGATAAAGTGCTCAAAGCTAGTTGGCCCAATGACACCTCTGTGTTTGTGAATCTCTTAACTTTAGATGGCATCTGGCCTGGGTGTGCAAACATGGCGGATTAACCTCTGAACTCTGAAAATGTGAGTCAGCTTGCAGCAGCGGTCGGGGATAAGCTTTGTGCCAACTGAACAGTGTTTTCATACAAGCCTTGAATCCAATAAGTCACTGTGTGTAACTAAATGTTCAGATTTAAAATATGTGTTCAGTGTAAGAACGCTGTATGGTAATTGTGTAAACATACGTTCATTTGTGTACCATTAACAGTGAGTTACATGCAAGGAAGTGTGTGTCTAAGACAGTTATGATGGCGGTATGACGGAGTGCAGCCATGTGTCTGACTGTTTGTACATCAGATGGGGTATTAAGACCAACGGCGCCTCCTACCAGGCTTGTCGTTGGTGACATATTTGGGTGGCAGGTCAGAGATCTGTGCGGTCGGCGTCGTCCCAGGGTCGACTGGGCACTGTGTGTGTGGAATTTCACATGCTAGCACCATGGTTACACAAACCAGTGCCTTGGTTACACAAGCCAGCACGGGATCAAAGACTGTGGACCTTTCACAGGCACTCACCAATACTACCTCATTTTCTCCTTCTGTCCTCTTCTTTTACATCTTCTTCTTGTGCCATTTTTCTTTTCTCACCTGTCTTTTTCCATATTCTGTCTGTTCTATTTCCAGGTGTGAAGGACTCCATAGATAGATATCACACCCTGAACTACTCTCTTCCTCTACTTCTCACTTTAAAACTGTGCAGGATGTGTGGAGAGTCATGACTTTAGCTCTCTTCTACTTTTTTCACCCACTCACTCGTTCTCTTTTCCCTCTCTCTCTGCTGCACCTCCATGCACTCTCTCTGTCACTCTATCCTTTGTTGTCCTTAGAGGGAGTCAGGAGGTGATGCTGCTGTGAGGCAGAGCTGAGTACTGTTGGTTCTGGCTGTCGCCCAGCTGCCTGTGTGTGTGTGTGTGTGTGTGTGTGTGTGTGTGTGTGCGTGTGTGTGCCTCTATGTGCCTCTTAACAGTGTTGTGTTTCCTCACAACTGTACCAAAGGTGGCTGTGGTGTGTTCGTGGTCAAAACTCAGTGTGGGATCAAAAACATGTGTCCACGCTCCGCAGGCTTCATGTCTGTTGGTTCATTTGTGATTATGTGCTGCTCCACAATAATTCAACGGGTGAAGACATTGTCTTGACATTACATGATGTCTGTTTTAGCTGTTCCACCCCCTCGTTTTAAATACCCCTATTCAGGGTCGTGGAGGGGGCTGGAGTCTATCCCAGCATGCAATGAACAAAAGGCAGAGAGACACCCTGCACAGGTTGCCAGCCTATCACAGAGAAAACAAGCAGATAGATGAACGTACTCACAATTATGGACTGTTCATAGTCCGCAGTTCCCCTGAGTTGTGCATGTCTGGGGACTGTGGGAACAAATTCACATATACTCAAGAGAGAAAACATGCAAACTCTGCACCGAACGGAGCAGAACAAAACCACCCTCTGCCTCCTCTTGGCTAAAGAATTTGATATCTTTCCTACATTTAGGAAACATGAAAGTCCCCCTCCACTCAAAAAAAAAATGTTTTGCTTCTTGTTCCTTCAGTTGGATGTTTGAGTTTCACTGCGCAAAATGATGTTTGTGCAGAGTTTGTTTTCACATTCATCTGCTGAAGGAGGAACGTTTCAACTTAAATCTCAGTGTAAAGCATGCACCTACAAGCATGATTTGTGACATCACAACTAGTTTGGAAGCCAGTCCTGGTCCAGTATGCAACTTACACAAGTGTGATGTGGAAACTTGAAGCCTTGTGTGCAGCATATTCATAGATTCTGGATTTTTCAATGAAGGAGAAGGAGTAGATGTAATTTTAAGGATTTTAATGATATAATTGAACAATTGAATAATCATATCAGTCACAAATTATCATTCAGAGCAGAGTATTTTTAACATAAAACATGTCTGGAGGAGATCTTTAAATACAAAAGAGATTATATTCTTGCTGTTGAGTCACTTACATCCCATTATTTTTATTGTCAGCAATGCCATTGGGTGCAGCACTGAGCTATAAGGATTAATATACAGTACCACACTTTCTCATTCAAGTGAATGGGAAAGTGTGTCCAAACTTTTGAGTGGTACTGCATATATGTATATATATTATATAATTTGTGTTTTCAATAAAAAAGAAGAGGAAATAAGCAGTGCTGAGATTCAAATCAGGACTTTCTTGCTGTGAGGCGACATACTGTAGCTAACCACTTACCCATCGTGCCTCATGATACCTCAGCAGCAATCTTTTTCTCTGTTTTTGATTTTCTCAAACATTACTTCTATTTATTTCTCTGTCAGTAAGTGGGCATGCCCTCCTTTTCAGTATCAGATTCAGAGTTGTTTGTATATTTGATACATCTGAGTAAGCTGTTTATTCAGCATAGGTTGTACGGAATTTAATTCATCCATCCATCTAATCCACACTTGCACTTTAACGTTGCAGACAGCCAGTACTATGAAAAGTAATCTTCTTTTCTGTCATTGTGGGCATTTTCAAAAACAAATCCCTGTCGTAAAAATCATCCAGGTACAATGCTGAGAGAGTATAACTCAAACCTTAAAAACATGGTGTCTCCCTACCTTCGAAGCCGTTTGGCAGGCCAACAAACCTTAAAAAACAAAATAAAAAATAAATAAATCATTAAAAACATTATGTCCGACTTAATTGAAAGGGTCTTACAATCAAGAATGGTCCACCTTAAAAAGTGAGGTGGGTGTTAAGGGTTAAATACCCCCAAGAGCTGCTGTCACATTGGGGGGTTTTGGCAATGAGCTCAATCTAATTGCAAATTTACATTTTCTAGGTTTTAAAGAAAGAGGTTCAGCAGTTACACCAGTTATTATTCAGGCCCATAAATGTCAGTAACCTTGGTTGTACTAACATCAGTGTCAGTACTGTATATTACAGCTGATGTCTGGTTCTGCTGCTCTGGAGAATGTCCTGTCTGAGTAGTAAATGTTGTGTAGACCTACTAACATAGATATTCTATAATTATCACTGTAGTAGCAGCACTGTCTCACCCAGGTGTCTGTTCCCTCCTGTCCCCTCAGGTCCTGCTGGTGTTCGCCAAGGAGGACAGCCAAAGTGATGCCTTCTGGTGGGCCTGCGACCGTGCTGGGTTCAGGTGTAACATTGCACGGACGCCTGAGTCTGCCGTCGAGTGTTTCCTGGACAAGCACCACGAGATTATAGTCATTGATGGACGCAACTCGCGCTACTTTGAGCCTGAAGCTGTCTGCCGGTGAGCCTTACTATGGGGACTGTTGTCACTGCTTCTGTGTTGTCTCTCATTTTGTCTTTGATGGACTAACATTTGTAGAATATCTCTTCCTAGAAAGTTGCTTAGAGGAATAGTTTTGGGAATTACACTTCTTGCCGAGAGTAAGATGAGAAGACAGATTCTTCCATTTTTCCCAGTTAAAGGAGTTTTTCCCTTATTCCAATCAAGGGTCCAAGGATAGATGATGCTGTATGCTGTACAGATTGTAAAGCCCCCTGAGGTAATTTGTGTTATTGGGTTACAATAGTTAAAAATTGACTTGACAGCTGCAACCGGTTAGCTTAGCTCACACAGACTGGAAACAGCTAGCCTGACTACGTCCAAAGGTAACAAAATCCACCTACCAGCACCTCTCTGCACAGCCAAAAAATAGTCCTGCACATAACGATTGTAAAGCTACAACTTGTCATCTTTACACTTCGGTTTTTGCGGGTATTAAACAAACAAGATATACTGTGTTGATTAGTTAGCTTTAGATGTGCTGGTAAGTCGATTTTTTTACCTGTAAACGGAGCCAGGCGAGCTATTTCCCCCAGTTTCCAGTCTTTATGCTAAGCTAAGCTAACCAGTTGCTGGCTGTAGCTTCATAGTTAACATACAGACATGAAGTTGGTATCGACCTTCTCATCTAACTCTTGGCAAGAAAGTGAATATGTGTATTTACCTAAATGTCAACCTGTTCCTTTGAGCTTAAAACTGCGCTGTGATTACTCCAACGATTTGAACTGGCACAGTAACCTTGCTTCTTTTCTTTTACTGTTTTCAACCAGACCAACAAGTATGTTTGACTTGACTGTTTGAAAGGGCTTCGTTGGCCAAAAAGTCGGGGAATTTTTATAGCAAAAATCATGTAATTATGCACTTCAATCAAAAATAATCAATACTGAAATAATGAGGTTTAATCTAAAATCAGAAATATACAAGAATGTTCAGTTTGTCTGAAAGCAGCTGCACTGTAAATAGCTTTGGGGAAATGTAGTGGAGGGCTTGTTGGCGCCATCTGGTGTCCACTGGAAGCACTGCAGGCATCTGCAACCCAAAGCTGCACAATCTTGAGTTACTGTAGTCTGTAAACAGGAGTTCAAAAGGTCTCTCAGTTCAATGTTTTTCTCTGAAAAGAGGAAGCAGTGGGTAATGGATATCAGAATTAATAAGTGGCACTTGAGTGAGCCTGAACTACAAAGTTTCAGTGTGTTTGTTGACATGAAAGCTGGATAGTAGCCCAGTGGTACCAAGAGTAATTCAGATGTAGAAGCTTGAAAAAGAGCTAAGGTCTCTTTTTTTTTTCTTGTCCATGTTTTTCCACAGAAAAAGCCCCTGGCCACTTTTCAGATTCCTCTTTGATTGTAACATAAACCCATTCACTCCCTGAACTTGCCAAATGTGAAGTTCATACTGGTTGTACTGGTCTGTGTTTGTCCCCTATGTGCACAACTTTCACGTGTGCATTGGCATTTGTAGATGTATTTAGGTACTGCTTTTATACATCTATATTTGGCACAAATTTGTACAGCGTAAAACTGAGCATTCAAGAGCATTTCAAACATGCTGCTTTTAATGTCAAATTCCTTCATTGGGAAATTGAATGCTGACATTGAAGACAAGTAATTGTTACTGGACGTTTAGCTAAGTTGTAATGACATTTAAATTATAACCAAGCTCTTATTACTGCAAATTACTAATAAAAGCTGGATTTTTCGGTTATGTGACATGTACAAACAAAGGCGTTTTGTTAAGAGGTTTTTGAATGGGGATTCCCAAGGATGAAAGTGTTCAATGTGTGTCCCATGGTTGTCTTGAAGCCTGTGTGAATACCTTCCAGGCATCATTACAAGGACGTCTGTAAAGACCTTTTATGTATGTTTTAAACACTCTCATTTTTCACAGTCTTGGTGAAATAGTGCATATTCCTCGATATTTTTAGCTAAGACAAGTGAATGCTAATACTGTGTTTCATTTTGTCGGGATTTCTGCAGACTTTTGGGGTTGTAGTTATTGTTAGATACAGTACTAACCCATCCAGAGTTCTTGGATACACTAAAAGCCACCACCATATATTTTGTAGAGTGATTTATTATAAGTGCTTCATTATTTCCCCAAGTAAAGGAACAGATCCATTTGTCTCTCCTGTCTCCTGATTACCACAGTTTGGCAGTGGCTCCTTGTCTGTTCATAGCTCCTTCACTCCTCTCCTCGTCACTATTTTTTCTCCTCGTCTTTCCTTTTCCCTCCTCCTACCTCTTGAGGATCTCTGCCATCATTTGTTCCCTCTGCTCCTCCTTTTATCCTCCATCACTGTCTTCTGTCCTCCTCCACCTCTTGGCCACTTTCCCGTATGTTCTTCCAGCGGTGTGGCTTTGTGGTCGAACCTCTGAAGCAGATGTTGTGCATGGTGTTCCTGTGTAAAGCACAGAAATGTTCTGTCCTTCTTTTGTGGCAATGACATCACCCCCAATCTGCCCACATGTTTATTCTGTACCTGAGTCCAAGCCACTTCTAATGAGCTCAAAGTGTGGATGCAATGAACTCCTGTTGACACTCCGGCTGACTTTTAATCTGCTTTTTGTTTTCTTTCCAGGTTGATCCGCGCCACAAAGCCCTCAGAAAACACAGTTATTCTAGCCGTTGTGCCACAAAAGTAAGTTCGATTTTACCATTTGTAGCTTTTAATATCCTCTGTGAGATTGTGTTTTAAAGCTCCTGAAAACTTCAAAGCTTCAAAGATCCCCTTCAGACATGTTTGAATACTCTGCTTTGAATGATTTGTGCCTGATATGGTTTTTCCATAAAAGAGTTAAATTACCTAGTTGGCTTCCAAACTAGTTGTGATGTCACAAATCATGCACAAGGATCCACGTCTTAAAGTCAGATTTTCAGTGAGCACAGAAACTTTCCTTTACTTTTCCAGCAGATGAATGTGAGAAACAGCCTTCTAGTGTCAAACTCTGCACATACATCATTCTACACAGTGGAGCTCAAACATCCATCTGAATGAACAATAAGCAAAACACATTTTTGAGTGAGACTTTAAGTATTTCTCTATATCATGGGACAAGGTTGGTACCTTGTCTCCCAGAAATTGCATTAATTTACAACTAATTTTCAACAGGAAATGCATTTTGAAGAAAAACATAATGAATTACGTTTTCTATCAACATAATGAGCACATTTTGTTAATTAACGTATCTGGTAAGTCGCAAAAATGTGGATACTGAACGTATGAGAAAATACAATGTTTTAATCTTGCAATACAATATTTGCTCGTGGTGACTACAGCCTTATTAAACTTTTTTATGGTTATGTTTAGGCACTGGCAGAACTTGGTTAAGGTTAGGGAAAGATAATCTTAGTTTCATACAGACAAAAGGTCTGCAATGCATTGAAACACAAGACATTACATGTTTATTAACATTTAAAATAAAACCACAATCTTTCTCTAACCTTAACCAAAGTTTTTTTGTTGTCTAAACCTAACCACATATGGGACTGCGTAACTCGGTCTCTGGTGTCAATGTCCTGTGTTTTGGACACCCTCCATCCACAACGACCTCCCTCTGCCATAAATGTAGTGCTTCATTTGTTCAAAAAACATTGCCTGTGAACTTAATCCAGGCAGCAATTATGTTTGACATTGCAACGTAATTGGGAAATAAAGTATATTTAGCATAGAAAAATGTAATTCCTAGGAGACAGGGTTGAAAATATATATATGTACTAGAAATCTCTTGTGGAGTAACCAAAACACTTCTAACTTTCTATAGTGTTCATGTATGATTCCATCACTCATAATAAGAAGTTAAGACAACAAGTTTTCAGGGCCTTTAAACTACATAGTTTCCCATGTAGATGTGGACCTCCACAAACAAATGATCATGGTTGCAGATGGTAATTATTCTTTTTCTGTCATTGTATAGACCGCCTGACCAGGACGAGCCATCTGTTCTTCCTCTCCTCTGTGCTGGATTTAGCAGAGTATGTCCAACAACTTGCCTTAGCTTGTGACTGTGTGTTTATAACAGACGTGGGCCAGAATGTGTTATCCTTGTTTCTGATAGATGCTTATTTATTGGCCCTCTAAGAGACTTCAGACACTAAAATAGCAGCATGTTGCCAGTTTTGAAAGAGGCACTTATTGTCAGCAGTCTTTGATGGTGTGAAAATGACGTAGGAGGTTGCAAAACAAGTCGCTACTGAGTAAATCCTGACTCATTCAATTTTCTACACCTCTCTCTCTCCGTCTCCGTCAAACACCACTTAACCTTGTTTGGCCTCCAGAGGTTTGTGGAGAACAGCAGTGTGTCAGCCTGCTATAATGAGCTCATACAGATTGAACATGGAGAGGTGCGCTGCCAGTTCAAACTCAGGTACAGCAGAGGAAAAACACCTTAACCACGCACGTACTATGTGGTCATACATACATGCATAGACAGACAATACGTATACTAAGTGGCTTTGGTACTGATAATCCTGAGTTATTCATCCACAGGGCGTGTAACTCTGTCTTCACTGCTTTGGAGCACTGTCAAGAGGCTGTGGAGATCACAAGTGAGGACCACATCATACAGGTATGGATCATACACACATAAATACATGTACATGCATATGCATACATACAAAACCTAAAACCTTTCCGTTAAAAGATAATGCTGCTGATATTCTATATTTTTGTTATTGTAAACAAATCTCATAACCAAACCAACAAAAAAACTCTCTTAACTGCCCGAACTTGTCGTAAATTGCTCATTTCAGCCTGATGAATGCCACCTGATCATGCGGAGGTGCACGTTTGTGAGATTTGTGGGCAAGTTTCATTCACATAAAATGAAAAACAAGAATTTTACACCGCAGAGCTTCAAGTTATGCTTTTTAGAAATCAGCAAACTCCAAATTCGTTCAGATTAAGACATTACAATTCAAAAGTCAAACAAGTGTTTCTCCCCTTGTGAATAAAGGCTGAGACTATATGCTCATGATTTGTACGATACATCTGGACCACTCTAAATTTCATTTGTACCAACAAGAAAACTGGTGAATGCTACAATTTTTCTTAAATTACTTTTATCACTGTACATACTTCTGAAAAACGAATCTGTTCTTACGAGTGGTTCTTTCATCAGACCCAGTATGTTAGTACGTCTTTCGTACCTTCTGATTTCCCTACCCTATTTTTTTAAAAGG
Source organism: Scomberomorus guttatus (assembly GCA_038419695.1). Classification (NCBI taxonomy): domain Eukaryota; kingdom Metazoa; phylum Chordata; class Actinopteri; order Scombriformes; family Scombridae; genus Scomberomorus; species Scomberomorus guttatus. The sequence continues at coordinate 4,552,611 of CM076463.1, forward strand.
CTAAATAAAGAGCTGGCCACTGTAGTTATCAATAAAGGTTACTCAAACAGGTGTAAATAATGCATTTGTTGGGGACTATTTCCAGCTGTGGATATGATGCAGTGGTGAGTATTTACGGCAGTAGGATAGTGTATGCTGAACAGCTCCCATGTTCAATGAAGAAACATGTCACCCATTTTTGGACAAAAATGGAGCTTTATGGCACAGAGGAAGAAGCTTTATCAGGCTATGCAGACGGTACAAGTTAGTAGGATAAAATCATTGCTGGTTTGGGTCTTTTCATGGGATTTGTTGACAATAAGAAAAATAGAGAATACCGGACGTCTCCTTAAATTCTACTGTAACATCTTCCTGGTTTTGTCCCAGTACGTGAACCCAGCGTTTGAGCGCATGATGGGCTACCATAAGGGGGAGCTGATCGGGAAAGAGCTGACTGAACTCCCCAAGAGTGACAAGAACAGGGCTGACCTGCTGGACACCATCAACACCTGTATCAAAAAAGGAAAGGTCAGTCACACATCAATCTAGTTATCCATCTGCCCACCTATGAAATACGAGGACAGTGTTTCATTGCGTGATTGTTCTGTTCTCTCTGAAGGAATGGCAGGGCATTTACTATGCCAGAAAGAAGTCAGGTGACAGTATACAACAACACGTGAAGATAACACCTGTCATCGGTCAAGGAGGGTGAGCCAACTTAAACAGCTGAAAGTGGTTACATGCTGTACATTTCCATGAAAGCAGACATCACTCACAGATTCTTTTCTTGATCCCAACAGGAAAATTCGGCATTTCGTAGCCATCAAGAGACCTCACATAGACAACAATAATCAAGTGAGTGGATTAATACTCTAATTTCCTTTCAATCTTCTTTTAGTTATCTTTTTGGTAATGATGAAATGCTGTACTCCATGATGATTTCAGTCATCGTTAATTGTTTACCTCAGCTCTAACAAAATCCGGAGGCCTCCTGAGAGCAGTAGAGGTTCTTCTAACAAGGAGTCAAATAAGAGCTTTGAAAAGCTTTCACAAGTGGCAATAAAAATCTGGATCACTGATCAGACACTGACTCATTCAGGGACCTGAGGGCAAAAATTCAAACCTGGACCACCCTTTCTTTGCCTGCACTGTTCCAACCTTAAATTAATAGCGCCTGCACATTAGCAGCACTTTGAGATCTTAAACCTCTTAAATCTGCCCAAAAATGCTAATTTGCAGGTTACAATTAAAGCTGCTACAAAGTTTAATTTACAAAAGCCTTAGACTTAATAAGACCACTTTTGAGGATCACTGTGAGCTTGCGTTTTTCTGTTATGTTGTGGTGCTTAAACAAATGTCAGTCCATCAGCAGTGCTACAGTGAAGCTTGGCCCAATCAAGCCCGGTAGAGAAATTAATGTTTCAGTCCAAACAGGCATGGATTGCAAACTCTGCTGGCAGTTAGTTTTACATAAATACATCAAATGAACTGTAGGCTAAAGTGTCAGATTTAAATACTTCAATCAGGCATGCAGCCTTACTGGCTTCCAGCTCTGTTGAGCAGTGTGCCTGAAGCAGGTGTGTCGCTGCTCTCAGCTGGGTTCCAGGCCAATAACGTCATACTATGCTAAGCTACGGCTAAGCACCAGGATCCCCCGCTAAGGCCTGTGAGGGCTAGCAGCCAGGCGCCAGGGCTATTTATACCCCAAGCAAAGCTGCACAGGGACTAGTTTTAGCTCATTGCTCTCTTTCATCGTGTGTACATAAGGTGATTCAGCCGTTGGCATCTGCCTGCCAAAGCCAAATGGCATTCATTCCTGCTTGTTGGGATTGGGAATCCTTAGACATGGTAGTGACTGATCCGATTCCCGAAAATCATGGAAGCGAAAAGTCATCCCCCACAATCTGTATTGTGCAATGTCAAACTGACTGGTATTTTCGTGCCTTCCTTCTAAATTAATTTTCACCGCACATTATAGTACAAAACCAATGCAAAGGAGGAATAAAAGTTTAGTATTTGTTGACATTTTCAACCAAATCATGTTGTCAGGCATGTAATGCATCTTCACTGAGACACCATTATCCATCTGACAATCCAAGGCCACAGAGGTTCTTTCAGGATACCACTGATCTGATATCCTTGGTTGGGACATTTTCCTCTGAGCACTTAAAACCACACATTATTCCTCGTCTTTTCCCACCCAGACGTTTGGCTGTAGACCACGGTTTCCATTTCATTGTGTTGTTTAGTTAGCAGTATTTGTCTAACCACTCCAGACTTGCAGCAGGTTTAGGGTCAGTTTTGTTTGACTTTCCCTCTCAATTAAGGGCCATCATAATCTCAGCTATTTCCCAGCTTTAGTCAAGTTAATTCAAAAGATGTTTTTTTTTGGATATCTGTTTGTGCTTTGCAGCCCAAGAAGCCCATTAGGATGCAGCCAGCTAAATCTGGCAACCTTGTATGTCATTAGGAGTGTTTATACCGTCTTAATCCTATTTACTCAGTATGGGAGGTACTGGAGACCTGAGAGCGAGCAAATGTAGAGAGAAGGCCTGTAAAAAGAAAAAAAATGACATGGATTCTAAAAATTTAATGTAATTGTTGAACATTTAGTTGACTTTCTCTGTATCTAAAATATTTTTTCTGATTTTGTACTTCAATTAATTAAAATACAGTACGTCTGGATGTACGCACTCATCGTTACATAAATTTGCATGATGTAAAGGTGCAGTGAGTCACTAGGGCAGAGGAAAATCTTCTGTAACAGGATTAGAGGCTCTATATATCCATACCTGCATAACCCCAGTGTGCCTAACTGGATGTACTGTACAAATTCTTACCTGCATGAAAGTATATTATTATGAGCACAAAATGTGCTATAAGGTGCACTTACAACGGTAAAAATATCTCAGGACCAATATATTAAGATGAGATGTGTTAATTATATTAGTATATAGGCTAATATTTGTGAATCTTGAGCTTTAATTTATTAGTCACAAAATATTTCTTTAATTAGGTCACAGTCATACAAAAATATATCACAATTAGAGACATAATCCCTCCTTTTAAAAAAATGGGATGAATAACAAATCAGTATTTGGTGTACATGTCTCATAAAATTCGGTTTTGGGTTTAGCTCACCTGCTAGTGATTGAACAGATTATTTTGTCTAATTTTCTTAATCTGCTTTGGCCTACAGTAAAGGTGGAGTGGAAAGAAAAGGCTTTAGAGTTGCATTTATAGATTTAAGGCTGATTATTTTACCAAAATCAGCAAAGACCATACATATCTAAAAATGGAGGCTGCACAATGTTCAGTGAATGCAGTGCAACATAACACAGTATACAAAGTGTTCTTTCAGCTTATTTGTCTATTTAAATCATTTAACCATTGTCCATTTAAATCTAGGCTATATTTTCAATATTATAGCTCATATTAAATATATCACTTTTTTACTGAGCCTTTCTATCTACTATTGAAATATATACTAAAATCAATATAAAATGAATCTACAGTTAAAGAATTTAAATTTAAAGGTTTAAAGGTAATATAACCACATCAAATTACATGAATGGCACTAGAGTTAAACTGAGAAGGCAGTTAGCCTACTGCTAGTCCGCTAAGCTATCTTTTAGCCAAACTAGTTTAGATGTTTGTTGTTTTCATCATCATGATTAGATTTAGCTACTGTATCACTTAGTTATGTTGGATAGCAAACTGAGTTATCAAAGTGTTGGTTTATCAAAACTGATATTTTTCAGTTACAGAGTTAGAAATAAAAAATGTATGCACATTCTTGCTTTAGCTGAATGTCTAGCGGACTGTTGGCTGCCTCTTGCTGGTATTTTGGGCAGTGCTTTCTCTACGGTTTCAATCAACTACTTTCTCTTTAATCATAAGTCTCAGGTTGTTGTTTAGAAAATAATTTAATGCTTAAAGGCTCCATGAAATGGACATTAGAGCATATTTAGCTTCTGTACTGTGACGTATTTCCCAGTGAAATGGAATATTTGAGCAGTGTGTACAGTTAGCCAAATTTCTTTTCCTAGGATGGTGAAGTCATGACCCACATTACACACTAGCTGTAGTGACACAACATCCAGATTAAAAGAGACTTACGTGTTAAAATATTAAAATGTTGCGGTGAGATATCTTCAAAGAGCGTCCAATCGCGGGCTCACATTAAGTCTTTAATCAACAGAAGTAATCCTGCCAGTGTGTTGCTTTCAAGGAGCAGGAAATTAGGCTGATTATATTCCTCAGAGCGAAAGCAAACCAACAGTGATTCTTGGTTGTAGTCCAGACTTTGGCTTTCATCAGCTCCTGCTTTCTGTCTGTCAGGTTCATAAGTTCAACAAGGAAGAGAGATGCAGCGGAGAGCATTCTCAGTCAGGTAACTCACACCGTCACATTTTTTAATGTTGCCAGTGTTTCATAAATGGACAAGTATATTTTTATGTAAAGAAACCTTACAGATAATTACAGATAACAGCATGATTTATATTAGCCCAAATTTGTGCCTCTTGTGTATTAATATTAGGTTTCAAGTCACAGAACTAAGCATCTATTTTTCTCAAAATTAATAACTGAACTTTGCATAACCCATAAGGTTGTTTAACAATACTTACCACTGTTCTGAAGGTATTTCCAGATTCCTCAAAGACTATTTAACCATTTAGATTAAAAAATTATTATATTTTTTATCCCATTTCTCAAGTTGCAACTTTAATTTCCTAATTCAAACAAAGATGGGAGCCAGAACAACATGCCTCCTTGCTTAAGGGACGGGTTAACAATTTTTCAAGTCTGTCTTAAAACAACAGTCAGGAGCCCAAATGAACATAGAAATCGGTTTTCCTCGCTGTAATCATTCCTCCTGTTCATACTGGCTATTAAAAGATCCACTTCACAATGTACTTACAATGCAAAATCCACAAGCCTCCGTCTGTGCAAAAAATGTATTTAAAGGTTTATCTGAAGCTTTAGCCGTCCAAATTGGTCAAATTAAGTAGATATCTTTTAACGTTACAGTCTTTTTAGCGCCAAAGTCCCTCTTTTTGTTACTATACTTCCACTGTAGCTCAACAGGGAAACACAAAGAGGGAATTTTTTTACTAAAAAGACTGTAAATGTGGCAGATATCCACTTGGAGTTAATATGGGGCTTCAGCAGTCTGAGTTAGTCAAATAAAGTGGAAATCTTCCACGTTTACAGTCTTTTTAGTGCCAAATTCCCTATTTGTGTGTCAGTGTTTTCGTGTTCAGCTGCAGTGGAGGGATGGTAACAAAAAGAGGGAATTTGGCACTAAAACGACTGTAACGTTGAGAGATTTTTACTTGACTTGACTCATTTGGACGGCTGAAGCTTCACTTTAGCTTCAGTTAAACGTTTAAATACATTTTTGCACAGAAGGAGGGCTGTGGATTTTGGCCCCCATCACTTACATTGAAAGCGCATTTGAAGGGGATCTTTTAATAGCCAGTATGAACAGGAGGAATGATAACAGCGAGCAAAACCTCTTTCAGTGTTCATATGGGCATCTAACTGTTCTTTTGAGACACACTTGAAAAATTGTGAACCTATCCTTTAATTTAAAATGTCTTTTTTGTCAGTTATAATTCTCTATATTGACGTTACTTTGTATTTACTTTGTACTTTGTACGTTTTCATATTTTTCTTGTGTCGTACAAAACGAGCAAGGTCATATATATTTTTCTGTACCTGGATAGATACAGAACTTGTGGTACGAGTTAAAAAACTTTTTTATCAAGCATAGGACACAATATTTTTTCATCCAGATGAGTCTTTGAAAAACCCCAAATCACTGATCATTGTTTTGAAGGTATTTCCAGAATCCTTAAAGATCGCTGGGTATTTATTTTTCATAAAAAACAGACACTTACAGCAGCTCTGTGACGTAAACGTAATTTAAATACATGAAAGGCACAAACTGGGGAAGGATTTAGATGTGCTTCAGAAGCAAAACATCTTTGAAATGAAACAGAGCAGTGAGACTTGTCTATATCAGTATAAATCTGTGCCTCTACCAGTCTAAACATGTACTGTACATTTAATGTCCATTATTCACCTCTACTTCTCTACAGAGTGCCATTCTCTACGTCACCGGGACAGGAGGAAAGATTCGATTGATGCCAGATCACTCAGCTCGCGTGGCAGCGACGGTAAAAAACCATTCAAAATTCATTATCTTGTATTTAAGCCTCTGTTTCATTACATAGATGGGGCTCCAGTTTGTGCCATTCTGAAGGAAAGATAAGCGGGAGAGTCAGAAAATGATAGGGAACGAGGACGAGAGGAATGAGGTAACTACGTGATGGGAATAAAGTGAGATGACAAAGGCGGGAACACAAAGAAAGAACAAGGCGAGAAAAAGAAATGAAGAATGGGGTGATGATTGGAGATGGCAAATCAGAGAATGAGTCAGATTGTGTTATGGTAGGTACTTGAATTAAAGAGATCCTAAAGAGAGATGTCGTGGGCTTGGTGACATTACGTACCTCCCTCCTCAACTCACTTTGACGCAGCTGCTGCTATTTTCAGGTATCTCAGCTGAGTGCTGCTTCTCCTCTGCTTCGCCTGCTCTCTCTCTTCTTCAATCAAAACCACTTTCCTTCTTTCTCACTGCACAACCTTCTCATCCTCCATCGCCCTTTATATTAACATTTGCTCTACATTTACATTTTCATAATTTCCACTCCTTTTTTGTACATATTCTATACTGTCCATCCTTTCTTTTTTTTGTCTTTCATTCATAAGCTCGTTCACCTTTTTGATGGGCTGATAAATGCAAGTTCTGTGAACTCCAATGTGTTTTTTTTTCAGTTGCAGTATTAATAACATTAAGTAGTCAACAGAGTATTTGGGTTTGACAAACAACGAGTCATACTACTGCCATAGGTATCATAATACAGTACATAAAATTATTATTGTCTGAATTGCAGCTCCCAGTTTACAGAACAGAAGATATTCCTCCGTCGCCAGGATTCATTCCATGACTATCGAGGCTCCCATCACCAAGGTATGCTGCTTTCAGGCATTTAGTCATCTTGCGCCCCTAATGATCCCACCCACACAGAAAAAAGTAATGTTTATTTGTTTGTTTGTTTTTTCAACCACACAGTTTTTTTATTATGTTGTAAATGGTAAAAATAAAAAGGGAACTTTACTTTCAACAATCTGCATATCTATATTAAAATAAAAATATTATTTTAATCTATTTTATGGACTAGAGAGATGTGTAAAATTTTTTACATATAACATAATTAATGGTCATATAAAAACATCCAAAAGTCATATAATATGCAGTACAGTCTTTGTATAACTAGATCAAACTTGCTCATCTGTGTTTTGGTGCAACAGCACTACAGTTTTTTGGGTGATAATAATGATAATATTAACTTAATTAACTTTATTTGTGTAGCACCTTTCATACATAAAATGCAGCTGAAAGTACTTTATATCAAATTGTATGTAAAGAAAATAAAAGCAAATTTAAAAAAATCTAAATAATTGAACAAATACATTAGACGGGGGAAAACAAACCATTGCTGACTTGTATTCAAACATAAGAGAACTAAGTATTTCCCATACATTTCAATTTAGACACACTCCTCAGGCAAACCTTGCACTGCCAGAGTGACGTGGTCAATGTCCACAACTTTTATTAGCAGTATTAGCTGTATCACCCTGGATTTACAGAATCATCACTGCATTTTCATTGAAAACATCCACATACTGATCTAATCATTGGGACAAATATACAATGGGGTAACATTAGATTTATCATACTGACAACAGGTTATAATCAGAAAGGTTCGTATTCTGTGGCAATTTTCAAGATTATCAACATTAAAAAATGTTAGCAATACTACTTTTAAAAAACTGAGGGAAACACTGATGCATTTGCATGTTTGTAAGAAATATTACTAAGTTGTCAGACTTTTGGGGGTTATGGATTTACATTATTTTGTTAAATATGCTCTCTGAAACTAAACTACATCAAAAAATCCACCTTGGGTCTCAGTCAGGTTGAGTTAAATTCAACAAATTTTGTAAACAAGAGATCAGAGAAAACCACTAAAGGGTTAAAGGAAAACAGCTGGAATAGCAGGAGCTTTCTTCCAGCGAACAATTTCATATTGAATCCTTTATTAAAGTTATGCCTTAAGCACTTTAAAACACACATTACTCCACTTGTTTCTTCCAATGTAGGAATCACTCAGTAGAGCTCATTCCTCCACCGGCAGCAGTCGTCAAGTTGCACATGTCGGATTTCCACCATGAATTAAGTTCTTTTATGGCCCATTAGCAGCTTGTTTCACATCAGCCGATGCCTAAAATGGAACATGAGATCTGCCTGTTCAAATTTAAGCCCCTTTTAAGCATTTTAGTGCATTATTGCAACACTGCTTAGCCAATCACTAGCCATTACAGCTGCCTTTACGGCCTTAATTTTGTCTGATTGAGCCAATAATGAAGGGTTTATCTCTTTATAGCTGCTAAAAGGCAGACATAACAACTAATATTGTATCCCTTTGTTGACAAGATGTGTGTACTGCCTTGCCTCTCTTTTTCCTATTGATATTTAAACTTAAATTATTCCCTGTAACCAGACTTTACAGAAATGTATTCACATTTGAAAATATTTTAAAGGTACACTATGCAGGATTTTCCTAAAAACAATGTAAAGTAATCCCTCTCAATCATCGTGTGTGGTGGTGTAATTATCTGCAGAGACTCTGCATTCTGCCTGTATTTTCTAATTTTCTTATTATTTTGCTGTGTTCAGGATGCTTCTGGGCATCAGCCTTTGGGCGGTGGGTGTGTAGCCCCCAGCTCCCCTCTCTGTGCCGGGGAGGAGGGGCCGACTTTGAATTCTGTGTTTACAAACACCAACCGACAAATCCTGCATAGTATACCTTTAAGACATTCTCCTAACAGGAAGATGCAGTCAATAGGAAAGGTCAATAATTCTGATTGACTACCACTCTTTAATCATTAAGTCACATTTGGCATCTGCTCCTCTCACCACAACATAGATTAACAATTAAAAGAGCGAACAGGAATTAAAAGTTAAAACAATATTCCAAATCAATAGCTGTTTAGGGGTGAAACTGAATGTTTGACTTTATTTGGTAGAAGATGTTTTGTCTGCGCGTTCTAGGAAGCAACATTTCTTAGAACTGTTTACAGAATGGATAATATTGTTGTGAAAGAGCTCTACAGTATTTAGATTCATTGTTCCACCTCGCTATTCACAGCTGATGTTGTCAACAAGGGGAGATTTGTTACACCGTTTAATTACGACCTTCACATTTTAATGAAAATGTTCAGAATTGTTATTGTGATAGGGTTTCTCTGAACACCCCACGACTCTGCTGTCGTGATGTAAAGGTCTATTGGAGCAGTAATAAGCTGTAGGCTGGATCATACAGTACTTTGAGAACTCATATACAGTGTACAGTATGTCACGTTGTCTCATTCTGCCTCCTGCTGCGAGTCCTGTGATGCTCTTTTGTGTTTGAGAAGCAGCTTTATTAGTTGTTTTGCCCCGGACGAGATTTCTCCAGCGTCACATGCACAAAGAAAGGAGCGCTCTGTTATGGCATGTCTTTGAGAGCTCTTTGTGCATTTGTTTGTATGTAGAGTCTGTTTTTCAGCAGAAAAGGGACTTTTTTTCCTTTTCCTCTTCCCCAGGTAATAAACATAATCAACGCAGCCCAGGAGAGCAGTCCGGTAACGGTGGCGGAGGCTCTGGACCGTGTGCTGGAGATCCTGAGGACCACTGAGCTCTACTCCCCACAGCTCGCCTCCAAAGAAGACGACCCCCACACCAACGACCTGGTTGGGGGGCTCATGAGTGTAAGAGGCAGTGTAGATACTTAATACAGTGTATGTGCTTGAGTTCAATTATAAGTATAGATGCTTGGAACACTTTATAAGGAGAGGTTAGAAAGAGAGTTTTTAAAATCTTATTGTAAAAATGTTCTTACCTCATGCATATGAAACTGAACATGCATTCCTGTTGAACCGAGGATTTTTTGGACTCCAAAATCAAATCAAATGTGTATTTTTAGAGTGCCAACAGAGGCTATGTTTATTTTATTTTTTTCTAATTTGTTGAATAAGTCCAACTATGGGGTGAGTCACTGCACGCAGATGTCAATGTCTTTGAAATCAAAGTTGATTGTACATTTTCAAATCTATCAACTTCCAGCAAACTTCTGTATACCAAATTACTGCACAGGTCCTGGGCAATTTAAAAGATAAAGCTGACAATATTCTTTATTCTCTTATTGTCAACAAAACCCATGAAAAGACCAAAACCATCAACAATAACCAACACTAAATTTATCCTACTAACAACTATCTTTTCTGTAGCCAAAGCCTGATATATAGTAGCTTATTATTCTGTGCCAAAGAGCTCTAAAAACACATCAATGAGCCACACTGGCTGACATGTTCCTTCATTACCATGAACACGGACACTGTAGTTTGAGTGAGTCAATCCCACATACACTGGCCAGCTGCCAAAATACTTACTAACACACTAAATGTGTGTTAATCCGCAGCTGAAAATAGTCCCCACTGTTTCCTCCTGTTTGAATAACGTTTGCTAAAAACTAAAGTGCCCAGCTGTTTTGGGAAACTACTGAGCCTATAAAAAAAAAAAGAATCAATATATTTGTGAGCCGTTTTTAAGATTTAAATCTTCAGTAGAAAAGAAAAGGCCAGGGGCTGTGCAGCAGACAGGGTAGTTTAAAAGTAATGAGAGATGGTCTTTTTAACGGGATTTGTTGAATTTTTTTGAAAAGAAAGAATAACATCAGCCTTATCCTTTAAGCCCCTTCTGCCATTCTTGTTAATGGTAAAGCAGAAAATGTTTTATAGCATAAATTAATATATATAATATATTTTTATAATAATACTGTATCAAATAACAGTGTGTAATGTGAGAGGTATCACTTGTGGTAATGAACCTACGAAGATTTATCAGCGTCTCTGCAGCTCACGAACGGAGATTTATAGCAAGTTTCAGTTCATTGTTTAGCTGTTCGGCTGCAGGCAGCTGTTTTCAGAGAAAAGGCTCTAAATTTTACACTAGCTGCTCAGCACCAAACGGCAAACAGACACAGTTAGCTGTAGACTAGCTGGTGAACATAGTGGAACATTTAGCGTCTAAAGAGCCAGATATTTCCCTCAGGAGTTGGTAGAGAGCAAAAACAGCTAAAAGAGAGTGAATATTGGACTTACATTCACCAGGTGGACAGAAACACGACTCCAAATGAATGATAATGTTGCGTTCACAGCTTTTTTTCCGTTGCCATTTTTTTGGGCCAAAAAATCAGTTCATGCAGGTTTAAAGATGTGTTATTACTAGCTCGAGATGAACCAAATACCTTTTTTTTTTCAAAATTCCCTTTATAGTTCTAATCAACTGAACCATTTCTGTCTTTATTTTCTCTCCAGGATGGGCTGCGGAGACTCTCTGGGAATGAGTATGTTTTCTCGAAAAGTAAGTTTTAAAGAACCCCCGAATCATCACATTATGTCACTGATCATGTATCAACATAAAACAATCTAATAATTACCTCTTAAATGCCTTGCACACCCTCACAGGTGTTTTCACTTATTGTGGTTTATTAGACTTATTTTCAGGTTGAAGTTGGGGCGGAGATATGCTGGTTATCTCCGCCCCAAACTTGATGTACTAATAAGAAAGAAAAAGGTGTTAAGTTTTCCTGCACTAACAGATGCAGCAAGATTAACAGGAGTGAGGGAGATGTCAGTAAAGCTCACATAGCTCTGAGAAGAGGCCTAATCAGTGAATAAGTGAGAACACCTGTGTGGGTGAACTGGTGTGCAGGGACTGTGATGTAATTAAGTGTCTTTCACTGACAGTATGACTGAAATGCTGTCACAATACAGTCAATTAGTAAATTCAGCGTGGTTTAATGATGATAATAAAGATGGAGTCCCTGGACCTGAAAAAATAGATTAAAGAATAGATTCACAAGTCTGTCTTAAAGAAATAGTGAGGCGCCACTTTGCTGTAATCATTCCTCCTGTTCATACTGACCATTAGAAGATCCCTTCATGATGCACTTACAATGTCTTTCAAAGTTACAGTCTTTTTAGTGCCAAAGTCCCTCTTTTTGTTACTATACTTCCACCGCAGCTGAACAGGAAAACACTGACACACAAAGGGGGAATGTGGCACTAAAAAGACTGTAAACATGGAAGATTTCCACTTTATTTGACTAACTCAGACAGCTGAAGCCTGATATTATCTTCATATAAACTTCTACTAGACATTTTTGCTCCAAACAAAGACTGTGGATTTTGTCTCCCATCACTTACATTGTGATTGGAGAAGATCTTCTAATGGTCAGCATGAACAGGAGGAATGATTACAGCGAGCAAAACCTGTACCAATGTTCCTACAGGCACCTGACACCACTGTTGATACCACTTTCATGTCTGTGCATTAACTATGGAGCTAAAACCAGGAGTCAGTTAGCTTAGCTGTGAATACAGACTGGAAACAGGGGGAAACAGCTAGCCTGGTTCTGTCCAAAGTTCAACAATACCACCTACCAGCACCTCTAAAGCTCAGTCATTAACACACTCTAAAAGATGACTAAGACAAGCCAAACAGCACTTAATGTTAATGAGGGGGTGAATCGAGAACAGGCAGGAGTTGTAGCTTGTGGCCTTAATCACCACTGAGATTATGGAACATGAGGTCTGCTGCCTGGAGTGAATAATATTCTTTTAGCTTTCAACAGTGCGAATTTCTCCATTTGAGCTTATTATGTAACCCCGTTATGATGATTAAAGTCACAAGACAAGTTAATGGAGAGAAGATCTAAATCAAGGGTCTATTTTCCAAGAAACTGTCTTTGTTTTTGTCAAATTGGAAACAGTATCCTTATCTCAGCTCTGTTCATACGGTTCTTTAAACAATCTTATCTCACACCATCTTTCTACCGCGGTCTCAAAGGACCAGATTTACAAAGTAAGACACTTAGACAGTGAGTTTGCACATGTATATAGAAATTAGAGAGCCAAGGTTGATGCAGTCATTCATTACTTATCCGTCAAATCCCACACAGCGCTCCCTCTTGGTTTGCCCCTTTTATGGTAAAATCACATTGAACCGTGTGTATGTGTGTGTGTGTGTCTGTGTGTGTGTGCACACTCCTGTTTGTTCCCTAGATATGAGCCAGAGCCAGCTGGCCATCCCAATCACTCTGAATGACGTCCCTCCGTCCATCGCCGAGATGCTGAATGATGAGGAGTGCTGGGAGTTCAACATCCTGGAGCTGGAGGCGGCTACACACAAGAGGTACGGAGACGATGGAGCCAAAATGAGGAGAAAGATCTTAAATTTGGGCTCAGAATGGAAATCATTTAATTTAGTTATCATTTCAGCAGATACTTTGGTGTTTATGAATGTCCCCTAGTAAAGTAGAGAATATCACACAATTTAAAACTACTGTTCCTCAAACCAGATCACAGGATAGTCTGTCTTACTTCTGTGATATTGAGTTCAATGAGAACACCAGATCAAATACATTTTATAATAACTGTTACGTCACACGTCTTTCGCAGCCTCAGAATTGGTAGATTATATCTTTTGACCTTAAAAAATGCTGTTAAATCTTATGTGAATGGTCAAGGAAACTAAATATGTCAATGACCAAGCATTAAAGGAATAGTTCAAAAATTTTAGAATACACTTATTCGCTTTCTTGCCAAAAGTTGGATGAGAAGATCAATACCACTCTCTTCAGACATGAGAGAATGGATCTTCTCATCTAACACTCAGCAAGAAAGTGAAAAAGTATATTTCCCAAAATGTCAAACTGTTCCTTTAAGTTTCTAACATTTAAAACTACAGTAACTCAGGTTATAGGCATAAAGATATTCAACTAATAATCAGAGTCATAGTAAATGAAGATGCAAGAAGACAGGATAACAAAAGCAAAAAGACTAGAATGTGTAAAATTGAGGAAAACATTAATGTAAAGTACTTTTGGTGTTTAATCTGTCCGTTCACAGTCTTTTGTGTGATCCCTGCAGACCGCTGACTTACCTCGGGCTGAAGATCTTCACGAGCTTCGGAGTGTGTGAGTTCCTGAGCTGCTCGGAGGCCTCGCTGCGCTCCTGGCTCCAGCTCATTGAGGCCAGCTACCACTCCTCCAACTCCTACCACAACTCCACACACGCCGCAGACGTGCTGCACGCTACTGCCTACTTCCTGCGCAAAGAGAGAGTCAAGGTTAGAGGAAAAACACACATCTGGAATGATTGATATAGTCGCGGTAGATACAAATGAAGGATGAAAAAACCAGAATACTGTATACACAAACATAAATAGGTTGTTCCTTCCCTAGCAGCTGTAAAATACAGAGATCCTAATATAATATATATTAACATATATTTTTATAATCACAACCAAATACAATGCTTTCTATTAATGTTAAACATTTAATTCATTTCATAACTTCTATTGATTATGTCAACAAAAAAAGATGTATAAAAAAGATGAAAACAGATGTATATTGATAAGGACTTGAGGGATTCCTCCTCTGTTGCTCCACTCGTGGTTTCTTCCCTTTTTCCCATTAAAGGGTTTTTTTTGGGACGTTTTTCTTTTTGCTGTATAGATTGTAACACCCTTTGAGGCAAATTGTGTTTAGTGATTTTGGACTATATAAATAAAACTGACTTAACTTGTGCTACATAGATTTTACCCAATAAAAAACATGCAAAACATTGCTTACAAGAATCTGGATTATGTAAACTAACAAGGCACTAAGGCACCAAAACAAACAAAAGTAACTCCCTCCACTTTTGGTTGTTGGACATGTGCTTGTTTGTGCTTGTTTTAAAAAAAAATGATTTGATGTGTACACATATGAATTATTAGATGTGTTTAAATCAGTGTATACATTTTATTAGCATTTGTAAGTGAACAGAAAATCATACAAAAGCATATTCTATATAACGAGATGGCCAAAATATGAAAGTTGTCTCCCTCATATGTCCTAATTAACAGCTGATAAAAACACTACAGTATGTTTGAATGACAGCCAAGATGGCAAAGTTGTAGTAGGCTTTTGTTTATTTGAGTGAGCTGCTGCAAATTGTCAAAGATTACAGGGATGCTGTTAAAGTATGGTGTAAAACTTATCTCTGTGTATGCTGGCTCTGTTTTGAACATGATTTATTAGCATTATCATCCACGACAGACGCAGCTGCCAAAAAAAAGCCAATGAACATCATAATGAAAAGCATCTACAACCACTGCAATCCACCATACAGAGTGATATATTAACAATATATTCATTAAAACCAACAAGCTCTGGCTGGTGTCTGTGTACGTGCAGAGCGGTCCAATACTGACGTGACTCTGTGTCTCTGGTGTTTGATTCAGAGCAGTCTGGACCAGCTGGACGAGGTGGCCGCGCTGATAGCAGCCACAGTGCACGATGTGGACCACCCGGGCAGGACCAACTCCTTCTTGTGCAACGCCAGCAGTGAACTTGCGATCCTGTACAATGACACTGCAGTGCTGGAGAGCCACCACGCGGCCCTCGCCTTCCAGCTCACCGTCCGAGACAGCAAGAGCAACATCTTCAAGAACATCGACAGGTCAGCCGTAGCAGTTAATGGGGTCGCATTATATTTTCCCCATGCTTAGCATTAGACTCGAAATCTTACTTTATCCTTTTCTCGGCTTTAATTTCCAACAGGAATCAGTTCCGAACACTGCGGCAGGCCATCATTGACATGGTGCTGGCCACGGAGATGACCAGACACTTTGAGCACGTCAGCAAATTCGTCAACAGCATCAACAAGCCAATGGCTGCCATAGAAGAGACCAGCACAAGTGTAAGATTAAATTAAATCTTCCAGAAAGGCCACAAAGACAACAAAGCTTTATTTTACTGGTCGGTTTTCTAATAATTTCTTGAAAGTTTCCTGGAAAGAACTGTGTACACTGTTGTTTTAGTTAGTTTAGTTAGTAGTGTGTGTTTCTAGAGAAATTTCCTTGAAAGAACTGCTCCAAAATGTGTTTTCCTTTGTATGTACTTTTTCTGTATGTGCAGATGCTTATGTTTTTCATGTCGTTCCTACAGAGCATGAACAGTGACTGTGAGGGTCAGGCTAACATCAGGAACTCTCCAGAGAACCGTCTGCTGATAAAGAGGATGTTGATCAAATGTGCAGATGTGGCAAACCCCTGCAGGCCGCTCGAGCTCTGCATCGAGTGGGCTGGGCGGATCTCTGAGGAGTACTTTGCACAGGTGTGGGGACAGCACTAATCCAGCCCGGGATTTAGTTTCTTTGGACTGTTTTCATTGTCTCTCGTTGTATAATTTAACACATTTATGGCATCTCGCCTCCCGAGCTGCAGATTTAGCTTGAGTGTGCGTTTATCTTTGCTTCTGTTACTTCATTATGATCCGTGTGTGTGTGTTTGCCGTGCAGACAGATGAGGAGAAAAGACAAGGGCTGCCAGTGGTGATGCCAGTGTTTGACAGGAACACCTGTAGTGTGCCCAAATCTCAGATCTCCTTCATCGACTACTTCATCACTGACATGTTTGACGCCTTGGATGGTAAGAACATGTTCATTAATTTTCCCTGCTAGTGTGCCTGCATGCCTTCTCTTCTTTGCTGTTCTCCGTGTGTGGGGTGTTTATATGTACTGTTCCGTGTTTAGTCATTTCCTTTTCCACTTTATTCCCAAGTAAGCTAGTGTGTCCTGTACTTTTACTATTAAGTCTGATTATGTTAGTAAAAGGTCAGGGTCACAAGTCATAGACTGTGAGTCAGACACACAGGCACTTTATGTTTAAAGTTGTTTATGGCAAGCTGAAATCACACCACTTTAAAGGGGACATATCATGTTTTTTTGTGATTTATATGCTGTTATGATTTCAGATGTCTATGTTAAACATGGTCAAAGTTCTAAACCTTGAGGTGAACGTGTATAAAAATTCTCTCTGAAAGTCAAAAGAAAGGGGTTCAACCTGCTCCAAAAGCTTCATTTGTTACTACTGCTTCCTCTTCGTGGTGACGTCAGACCGGGTGGGGGGGCCTTAAAGAGACAGGAGCTAAAACGGCCTGTTTTAGACAGAGGCTGAACTGAGGGGCTGCATAAAGGGCCAGTACAAGATAAATAAGGAGTTTTTAACTGTAAATCATGTAAAGATATTCCAGAAGAGCCCCGGAATATAAATATAGACCCGGAAATGTGCATGATACGTCCTCTTTAAATGCTTAAAAGTTTACTTTCAAAGGACAAAAGTACCTGTTTGCCTGCTTTTACTCTGGCTGTTGCCCCTGTAGACAGTATGTTTGATGTCAAGTTTGCTTATAATGAATATTGTTTCACATCCTCAGTTGATTGCACATTTTCTGTCCTTCTTTTTGATAAATGTCTCAAGCTCACAAGCAACCCTCCATTAGTCCAAACAGTTTTGCTCCGTGGTTTATGATTAAATGAAGTGCAGAGATTAAGCATGAAAGCTCATTCTTGACCTTGAAAACAGGGGTTTTATTTTGGAAAAGAAAAAAAAAACCTTACTTAAGTTTAATTTACTAGCTTTGTACACAGTCAAATATTTTTTTTTTTTTTGTCAAAGCCGTTCAGAACCTTTCTGATCCTTGTACTGTTTCCTTGATGGGATTTCCATTTCAGTTGCAACCCTAAACCACATTTTAACAACCTTTTGAAATATCGCTCTTCAGAGACAACTCCCCAAAAAATTTACTCCAGCCTTCTATGACTTTTTCATTTTTCTTGGCAGATTGCAGGATAGGAAAATGCAGGAAAGTGGTGAGGAGGAGGAGGAGTCAGAAGAAATGGGGAGGGATAGCATGGTCCTCATAGCTCCCCATTCCCACTGAATTTTTCTTTTAGTTTAGTCTCCCCAAGAGAGAACTTGTTTACTGTCAACACAGCTCTGATGTCACGGAAAGATTCCAAATGCCAGTGGGACGGAGAGAAATTGCGAGGGCGCCAGGGGAGTGGGAAGTTGGGAAAATAAGAGAGGGGATGGGGGTTTACGATCACTCGGTTCAGGGAGGGACGAGCAGTCGAGCAGAACTTCACTTACACCTAAACACAAAAACACTCATGCAGCCGCTTTCAATTCACCAGGGTCATTTTGAGGTCACGGCCTGGTCATTGTTAGTTCCAGGCACCGAGCAGAGATGCAGCGTGGGTCAGCATCAAGCCGGAAATCAGGATGTAAACAACACAAGAACACACACATTGCAGAACATACGCCGTGTGTGTGAGAGAGAGAGAGAGAAAGGCAGAGAGACCTTTCGACCCTGGCTGTCTCTTTTTTTTTTTTATGTGGGAGCAACATTGCAGAGTGTACATAACATTAACCACTGTACATGAACTAACCACACACACACACAAACACCCTCATACAAACACACATCTTCCTCCCTAATAGCTCATGTGGAACGATAACAGGAAGTGACTGATGAGCAGGTGTCAAGTCGGTTGACATTTCACTGCAGGTTTTCTTACAGAAGCCTGGAAGGATATGCTCACATGTTCTCAAGTCTGTCCACTGCTGTCCAAACCGGCTCTGAACAAATTCCTTTATAATGTGATTTCAAAGTTTTCATTCTGTGCAAAAATGCATTCAAGCCTGAAGCTAATATGAGGCAGCAGCAGTCAGAGTTTGACATATCTGGTTATTTTCCAAAGTCTTTTAAGTATAAAGTAAATTCTAGAGCTGAAACGATTAGTTGATCGACAGAAAATGAATCTGCAACAATTTTGATTTAAACAATTGTTTCAGTCATTTTGTATTTAATTAATTTTTAATTCTATTATAAACTATTCTCTGGTTGCTGCCTCACAAATGTGAGGATTTGCTGCTTTTCTCGGTTTTATATCGTTGTAAATATTTTTGTGTTTTGGACTGTTATGCCTGCAACTAATGATTATTGTCATTGATCAATCTGTTGTTTATCATCTATAAAATGTCAGAAAATAGTACAAAATGACCATTTTAATTTGCCAGAGTTAAAGGTGCAGTGTGTAGAATTTAGTGGCATCTAGTGGAACAGACTCGGCAGAAATGGAATATAATATTCATAAGTATGATTTAATTAGTTTATAATCACCTGAAAATAAGTATCGTTGTGTGGAGCGGGTCCCTTTTCACGGAGGCCACCATGTTGTACAGCCATGTTTCTACAGTAGCCCAGAATGGACAAATCAAACACTGGCTCTAGAGAGCTTCTTTCGCATTTTTCACAGGTTTTGTGGCCACCGTAGGTTCTCCTACACGCTTCCAACCTCACTGATAAATGATACTAAATCTTACACACTGGTCCTTTAAAGGTGACGCCTTCAGTTTGCTATCACGTATGACAAAGAAAAGCATTCAATCTTCCCATTTGAGAAGGTTAAACCAGCAAATTTGGGGCATTTTGGCTTAAATAATAACTAAAGCAATCATTCAATTATCAAAATAGTTAATTTCCTGTCGACCAATTAATGAATCAACTAATCGTTGCAGCTCCACAAGACATTTTAAGACATTTCACCTTGGAAAGATTGTGATGATTATTTTTTCACTATTTTTTGACATTTTATAGTTAGTTTCGTTAGTTACATCCCTACAAAATTCCCTCTTTTTTGTTTCCCTTTCTCTTGTTGTGCCACAGTAGAGACATATTTAAAAAAGGAAACTAAAGACTACTCTGTCTTTAGAAGATACCCACTTGATTTGACTTACTCAGACTGCTGAAGTCTCATTTTAGCTTCAGCTTTGATTGCATGTTTGCACAGAATAAGGACTGTGGATTTTGTCCTCCATGTCTTATGTTGGAATTGTATTATGAAACGATTTTCTTACAGCTAGTATAGACGTGAAAAGCAAAATCTGTTTCAATGTACATATAGCCATATTAAATCCGCCAAAACATGGCTACTGTATGTGTGTCCTTGTTTATTTCTTCTGCGACTCAGCTTAACTTCTTTATCTCTTCTCAGCCTTCGCCAGCCTACCTGGTCTCATGGAACACCTGTCGGAGAATTACAAGTACTGGAAGAGCTTGGACGAGATGAAGTGTAAGAGCCTGCGCCCTCCCCCTCCTTCTTGACCGATTCCTCGTCAGCCTCCTCTCATCCGTCACTCCGAGCAGGGTGTGACAACGAACGTGGCCCCGCGGTGGAACAATTAGTCTCTTCAGCTGTGATTCGATGGAGCTCTGCGCCCTTCCATTCGACCCAGGACACGTTCGAGACCCGAAGCTGGGCAACCGGGGACCCTGAGAGCAGACGTCACCGGCTGATGAACACTGAGACGCTGTTTCCATCTCAAATCACAGCCTCTTTTCTTGTGTGGTTCAGTGGAGAATAGGTTGTCATTTGAACCCTCTAACCCTCCCCCGTTGACTCCCTGTTGCCACTTTATGGCTCTGTTAAATATTCCTAATAGCACCTCTATGAAACTGTGTGGACCTCATGGCTCACCTGACAATCTGTACCATACAGTGTAACACACCAGAAACCTGCACTTTAGCTAATCGAGACATTTTAATTTTG
Source organism: Scomberomorus guttatus (assembly GCA_038419695.1). Lineage (NCBI taxonomy): Eukaryota > Metazoa > Chordata > Actinopteri > Scombriformes > Scombridae > Scomberomorus > Scomberomorus guttatus. Next base: position 4,573,206 of record CM076463.1, read on the forward strand.
AGCTCCTTCTTGCTACTTTTTGCTTTTCGCAGTTTTGTCTCTCTCGTTTTCTCTCTTTCTTTTCACAAATATTTTCACTCTGCATCTGTCTGTTGTTGTAAAAGCAATGTGGTGAAGAAGATGGTGACCAAAGCTAGAGGCACTGATCGAAAATAAGTAGAGATCTGTTCATGGTTGTCGGTGGATGTGTGTGTACTCTTACACCTTCAAACTTACTTTTCAAATTGCCAACTGAAGGAATTTTTCATACGTATGAGCTGTGATATAGTCTACAATATGAAAGACACTTTGACTTGTGTCAGGGACCAAATTCTTAGCAATCAGAGGTCCTTTCTAGTTCTGTATGTACAAAACTTGTACCAGGATCCAGTCAGAAGGTTTTCTAAATACCGAAGTACGTCCTACATACAGAGGAGAGATTGAAGATCATGTAGCTACGTAAAAGTTGGTGGAATATCGCACCCCAAAAAAAACCTACTGCTATGATCCTGCGATGATGTAAAACCACCTGCGTGTCAGAACAAATGAAGGAAAAGAATTGCACTGTATCAGAGCTTTCAATACAAAAATATCAGACGTTGCACATTCAGTTATGTGACACTTTGGGACAGACACTTGCACCCAAATAAGAAGAAAGAAATCTGAATCTCTATACTTGCAGTGCAGCGCTGCTGTTAAAGTAGCATGTAGCTGTATGTTTGAGGTCGAAATCGACCTCAAAGCGGGTTGACAGACGTACGGAGGAGCAGCTGAACCATGTTTTTAGATCCAGCTTGTAAAATGCAGCAGCTGCCGAGCCAGCCTCTGTCTGCTCCAAACACTAATCAGCTCCTGCTCTCATTTATTTTCTGTTAAACCACTTTTACTGTTGCTCAAAGCCCTCTGTCGCAATTCACCTTGCAGCCGTTTGGCTCTTTCTTTAGGGGGGGGAGATATCTAGTTGCACATGATTTTTAAATAGACAAAGGCCTATGAGATTTGAATGATGTGTCTGCCCTCTAGTGGCTAAAAGGGGGTGCTGCAGAAGTGGTAGATAAATAAAATCTTTCAGGGAGGGATCCAGAGGAAATAAATTATTACCCCAAAGTGATTGGGAGCAGAGAAGACAATGATTTATCAAAAAGTGAGCATTTATAAGCAGTGCCAGTTCCTGTATCTTTCAGAGCACTTTTTCTTTTAATTCTCAAACACGGAAGGTGAAGCAGTCCTGAAAAGCACTATTGCCAGCAGCAAATACTGACATATACATAATACATAATATTACTGACAAATCAATTTGTGAAGTAAGAATACTGCAGATATCCATACACTGCCTGAGCTGAGTTGTCGCTATGTATTACCAGTAAGCAGGACATGTTGCTGTGTGTGTACAGTGTGTGTGTGTGTTAATCCAGGAAACGCACATTACAGTATTAACCAAAGGCACAGAGAGCTCATTACAGGTGCCTTATTCTTTGGTCATCTTTACAGAAACAAAAGTTGGTTGAAGTAGCTCCTCCTCTCCTCTAAAGACAAAAATATATAAGAGAAGCCATACATGTTTTATTTAAAGAAACCTTTGAGATCAAAATATACAGTATATATATATATACATATATGACTTTGGGAATGTTTTATGGTCTGTGCTTCAGTTTTTGAGTTGACTTGGTGAGTCAGTGTTAATACGTTTGATCATTTCTGTTTTGTACACATATGTTTTTAAAGAATCAAGGACAGAAACTGAATCAGGTGCAGTTGGTTTTCACTTTAACGAGACAGAACTGATCACATCCATGTTTAATGTATTCATGATGATGTATTCATTTTAACTGACGATCAAGGTCTTAATCAATGCCTTAATCTTGTCATGTCTCACTGTTTAGGTCTGCTATTGTTGCAATACACTGTAAACTACCTAATGTACCTGCTGTTATTGTAAATACTCAGCCAATATATGATTTTTGCTTTGCATTTTACATCATTTCCTTATGTAACTTTTGGTTTTTTGGGTGTTATATGTTGCAGGGATGATTTCCAAAAACTCAAACCAAGATTTAAATTTTTGTACAGCGACTTGAAACGTGGCTCCACTTCTGAATGTTTCATGACCGCTCTCACGGATCATGAGAAGATATTTTTGCTAATCGATAATGAAGATTTCTACTCACAAAGACAATTTAAATACTTCAGATTTACATGTCAGACAAACATGCCTTTTCTGTGAGCAGCAATGACTGGAATGTGATGATATCAATTAGATCAGATGACAGCCTCGCTTTGAGTCTACTGAGGCAGAACCGGATTGTATAACTGCTGGTTATGTAATGATAAGCCTTCATCACTCACAGTGATTTCTATTTCCTCTCTCTCTCTTTCATCTCTGACACTGGCTGCGGACGACGTGCCAACTCTTTGTTGTTTTGTATAATTTATAAAACAGAACAATAATTAGAAAGCGCTGTTATATACGGTACAGTATTTTTCAAAGAAGAAAAAATATCATCATTATTAATGGCCATGAGAACTGTAATGTGTGTTTTGAAAGATTTTACTGCCTCATGCATAGTAGTGACAAAAGCTTTCAGTCAGTCACTTAAAATCGACCATGTTTGTTTGAAAAGTTTAATGTATTTTGCTCTCTCTGGATTATGATGTCTTATTTTGATGTTCTCTGTCAAACACAAAAATGTATTGTGAGAGACAATTAAAGCATTTAAATATGAAGTCGTCACGTGGATGGCAGCAGCCAATCTAAACTGAGACAAAATACACCAACGCGAGTTAAAGCACGGTGACGATAAAGAGCTCGGTGCAGTTTCCTTCTGGTCGGGAGGCGACATTTCCCTCATAGCCGTCAGAGGACAACTGATGGTCAACTGGTCGCTTCGGTTCGGTGAATTATGCAAATGACTGACTGTAGCTTTGACGCTGAAAAATCACCCAAATCTCTACAAAGAGCCGTGAAACAGGCTTATACGTCAAACGTGAAGAGGAACGGAAACGAGGGCTGAAGGTGCTTAGACAGCAGCAGTCAACAATAAGCCCTGACAAGCCTCCTCAATGTACCAGCATATGACCCATAACAGGCAACGTCCAGTACGAGATGACCGACTCCACTGACGTCACATCTAGAGCTGCAACGATTAGTCGATCAGGAAAAAAAGAATTGACTATTAACTAATTTGTTTGAGTAATCGTTACTTTTCAAGCAAAAAAGCTTCATAAATGTGAGTATTTGTTGCTTTTCTTTGTCATATAGTAGTAAATAGTAGTTTGGAAAACAAGGAATTTAAAGACGTCACCTTGGACTCTAATAATGACGATAATGCAGCCGTAATCACATCACCTCCAAAACATTCCAGGCTGGAAATAAAACTATTTACATGTTTCTGAGGTGAGGTTTTTACTAGGTTTGAAAAATAAAAATTAAATACTTCTTTACATAATTCATAAGGCAAAAAAACAATCATCACAGTACATTCAAATGATTTGTAACAAACATCCAAAACAACAACAAACTCTCTTTTCTTAAGGCAGCGACTCAAAGGTTAAAGGTCAGAGTCCTCCGTTCTCCTCCAGTTTTTGGAAAAGTGCCAGGCTGCGCAGGTGAGACTGCCTTTCTCCGTTCTTCCACAGGATCAGCAGGTGGTCTGTCGAACATGTCACCAACCCGTTCTCCTTGAAGCTGACAAACATCTGACAGAGGCATAAAAAGGGATTATTAAAGAAGTATGTTAAGGTGGAATATTAGTTTGTATAGAATGAAATTGTACCTGGACTGCTCCTGAGTGTCCGATCAGATCGCCCGTCAACTCCAGCATCCTGATGTTTGGGACATCTATGATCTTCTTTGACGGAGGCCCAGTCTGTTTGTTTGACCGGCCAAAAGTCCACATCCCAAAGAACCCTGGTTTAATGCAGAGCGGAAAAACATATTGAGAATAATAAATTAAAGAAGACATAAATAAGAAAGTTGAGTCTGTACGTTCTGTACTGCTCTGGCTGTTACATGAACTGCATGAGCATGTTAGCTTTCAACTCATTGTTTTGGTTTGATGGACTGTAAATCTACTGTTTCTGTTCACTCTCACCACTCTTATCTAATCTTATGAACATAACAGGATTAGGAGACCAAAACAGAGCTAAAAGGTGAGGGAATACAGGACTGATTGTCCAGATGTGATTGTCAGATGGTTGAATAGCTTCGGTAATCCCCTCCCTCTACACATTTCCGATGTCAGATTAGGGGGAGGCTATGCTCAGCCATTTCTATAACTTTCCAAAACTGGCAATCCGACATTCACGCCCACTTCATGCTGTTAATGGCCAGCTGTGCAGAGGTGAGAGAGGAGCCAGAGTTTCAACTTCCTTCTCTAGCTCTCCCTTTTCATTTTTGACACAGCTATTGATGTCACTTTTTATGTGCAACACTATGACTGCCTTCCAGGAGAAACAGTCTGAAAATATGCGCCGTTATCCCTGCATTTAAACGATATCACTTCTCCCTGCTCCCCCTCCCCTCTTTGCTTTCCACTCCACCAGTGGTTCCACCAGAACCAGGTCTGATCGACCATAAATGAAGAGCCAGATATTTTGCAATGGAGTAGGAGACCAAAGTAGAGCTAAAAGGAGGTTAAATATTGGACCTACATTTGTCAGGTTGCCAGAAACAAATGACTCCAAATGAATGCTAATTTTGCTCTGTGTCTGCTGGATGTGTAAATAAGCAGCTGTTTGTAAGGTCAGTACATTCATAAGGTGATAATATGTCAGTGTTGTGTTTACAGCTTGTTTCCGCTGCCCCCAAGTGGCCAAAAACATGAGTTAATGTAGATCAATCGGGCTTCCAGATGTGCAAATCTCACTAAAAGAGCAGGAGATGATCAACAGACACACCACGGTCCAGCACAGACTGACACGCACACAGACAGGGGGAGGCTAAAAGACCACACGAGATGCAAGTGATTGATTTCTGATCAGTTTCCTGGAACCGTAGAACAAACTAAAGACGAATAATTGGCTTCTGGTGATGATTAGCGAGTGAGTGTTGTCGCCGGCCAAGATCTATCCACAATCAAACCACAGCTACACACCAACTGCAGACAGTTAGACCATCAAAGACAGCATGACCACACAGACACACACTCAACTTTAGACCACCCCACTTAAGTAGAAAACACAGTGTCTCTGAGTGCTGGTGCAGTCCACTTTCCTTTGATATACACAATACCACATCTGGACTGCATTACTGCACCTCCAAGCCACCCACATATCAAGACAATCGACTACACACACACACACACACACACACACACACACTCACACACACACACACACACATACACACACACAACCTGAGTGCAGGCAATTTTACTCAGTCTTTGAACTTTTTGATTCATACTTTTGTATGTGCTCCATCACCAGGAATCACATCCAGTTTTCTTAAGATGGCAAATCCATATGGGGGGGGGGAAATGGGACGATGGCCTTCTCCCTGATGTGTCTGCATGTTTGTACAGAGCATGTGAGCTACTTACCTTCCTATCAGAAGTGTGACAGACCTGAAATTGCATGTTTGTGTGTGTGTGTGACCTTGTTGTGTGTGTCACCTGGAGTGGCTGGTTCAGCGGGCAAAGGCAGGTCTTGTATCTCCCACATTCTCACACTGCCGTCTTCAGAGCACGACATCAGCTCGCTGCAACAGAGACAACAGTCTAATCTAACAGCTGATAATAATCAGAAGCAGTCCTACTATGAGTGTATTGGACACACATGTCTAGGTTCAATTAGGACACAGATTTGTACTGAATTGTTTGCAGTCTCCTGCTTTTTACAGGCCTCTTTATGTGTGTTTGTATTGTCTTTTGTCCTCCAGGATATCTGGAATACAGAACAGCTGAAAAAGTATATATATCATTGGTCATATCAGTCCTTGTGTGTCTGGTAAAGAACATTACAACTGGCGACTGAAGTCGGCAGATATTGCAGCGATCTTAGTGTTGGCTCCATGGTGTCTGCTATTTGAAAAAGAAATCACTTTGTTGATTTGTTTTGGTTGTCTGGGATCAATACTGTTTGAGTTGGCTTTTTAATTTTGGTGAGATTTATAGAAATTTCTGTCATATAAACTAAATCTTTTGAAATGTTCCCTTTTTGAATTTGTGTAACTGTATATTATAATTTGCCATGTAATCAATGTTGGTATGTTATTTGCTTCCTTTTGTTAATAAAATATATATATATTGATATTTTATTGATACTGCATCTATTATTTTCATTTTTAAATGTATCTCAAATGAAATACATAAAATTCCTGTTTCCATAATTCAGAGCAACAAAAAAAAGTCAGTTTTTGCAGGTATAACATAGATCCAGATAGCATAACCTGACAGTAAAAACATTGTGAAAAAAAAATAAACCATATAAATCAAGTAAAGGTACTGATGCTTTAATTTTAAAAATGTAAAAAAAAAAAAAATCTGACAGACATATCTTGAAGATTTTTAACTGTATTTTGTAGATCTGCTGCTCTACTGTGTGTTTCATAGGAGTTTTGCATTTCAGTGAACGAATGTAAACATACTGATATAATCTGAACTTAAAGCATTTTTTAAATTCTCTACAAAGAACGAAGTCAGTGGCGCACTCGTGGATAAAAAATGAAGCGCAGGCTTGTTGCGCTGTTCAGTCTCGACTACTGTCATCACATACACAGCAGATCATTAATGGACACGATCAATACTGCAGCCCTAATTTCCTGTCACACTTTGGTAAGAATGGGTGAGAAAATGTTGAATATATTACCTGTCAGACAGCAGCATGGTGTGTAAGATGTTAGAGTCGTGGGCGACCTTCCTGTACGCCACAACTGTCTTTGTCAGAACGCTGTACACATACAGACCACTGCCCACAGCTGCCAGGATGAGCTATAAAACACACAAACATCAAATATCATATGGATCATAAAAACAGAACATACTCACCTTTTTTTTTTTTTTTTTTTTTTTTTACATCCACCCATCCTGTCCTCCTCACCTTTCCGTTGGTGGTCAGATGCTGAATGGACATCTCGCTGGGTTTGGGAGCGCCCATTCGTATTTCAGCCTGGGTACAGGCCTGAGACTCCTCCCACAGGATGTGCTCATAGGCCAGGATGTTCCAATCGATCGCATCCCAGAGAATCAACTCGCCCATGTGGGAACCGCTGGCGAAGAGTCCGTCTGAGGAACACACAGCAGCAACCGGAACTAAAGTTATCAAATGCAGTCGCTTGAATTTTCGGTGATGTTTCAGAGTTTCCTGATAAGACTGACCGTTGACGTTGATAAGAGCTCGAATCTGGTCCTGGTGGTCGGACAGACAGCGGATCTCAGCCACTGACAGAGAAGAATCAGTAGAGACCGTCAGCCTGTAGATCACTGCAAAGAAGAAAAAATAAAGCTCCAATTTAATTTTAAGCCATGTAGATTTCATGTATTTGAGAAAAACATAAATTCTTGTCAAAGGAAATCATCAGAATCTTTCTCTTACCGATCTCTTTATCCATAGCAGCTGCTATACAGTTCTTAGGCAGCTCTATCAAGGCAGTAATTCCTGCAAAATGCCAAAACACAAAAACAACATTAATCAGTTTGTGTGCAAACAGCAGTGTCGGGGGTGAGCATAGTTGGTGCAACAATCAACACATGAGAAGTGTTTTGTGACGGGTTTTTTTTTCTCCTTACCGGTGTCACTGTGGTTCTGTCTGTGACACTGCAGCTGAAAGTCTTTGTTCCACACACACAGTTCCTCCCCACCAGAGACCCACACACACAACCGCTCCAGCACCAGCAAACACTGAGGAAAACACATGAAATAAGGACATGTGCCATCTTTAATATGGACATGCATGCACACATCAAATGCACGGACGCACACGTACAAAATATCACAGTGAAGAAAAGAAATCAAATATAATTAGCCTATAGACGCCGCAATTAACCCTAATCTATGATCAAGAGGAGGCAATTACCATTTTATCTTAAATTATAATTGGCAGAACAACCTTTACTGTCAAATATTTTAATTAGTGTGTTACATTATCTTGCCAACACAAACTTAATTGCCCAAAGTCTGGTGACACGACTGGAATAAGCAGGAAAAGCTAATGTGAGGGACCAAGACGTACTGTATATGTTCTATATTAGTATGTACTGAGCATGGAGTGAACACTTCTGCAGCTATGGCCACTGAAAACTGTAAAACTACTTTAACTTAATTATCTTTTTAATCCTTTTAAAGATATACATATTTTGTGGGATGTATGCAAGTGTACAAAGCTTCAACAACAAGAAACTTGGATTATGTACTAATTATAAATTACATAAACAGCAGTTTCGCAAGTTGCTGGCGACACAGAGCACAATCACAGATATTTAACAGCTTAAACTGGATTTTAATGTAAAATTATGTAAAAAAAAAATTATGTGGGCCTTGAATAAATAGTTTTCTTACTTCTTATTAACACAAGGGGGGAAAAAAAGGTTTTTTAGTCTGAAGTGACATGAGAAGAACCTCCTAAACAAAGTAGGTAGAAAACAAGTATAATAACTATATAACAACATGCAAAATTGCCATCACATTTACATAACAAGGTGCGTGTCTGGATGTCTTCTCAATTACCTTTACAGATGACTGAAGATCTGAAATGGTCTGAACCCTGTTGCCTGTATCAGGGTCCCACAGCTGACAAATAAGATTAAGGAGAATCAAGCCTGAATTCCAAACACAACAATTACACATGGATGGTTTTAGTGAGTGTTTAAAATGTGGGTGTGTTTGCTCGGCCTTTGGTATTGATCGAGGATACACTGAGACTTCGGTCTGAGGAGGCAGTGATGAGCGAAGTGTGCGACATGAGTCCATTATTACAGGTGAAGGTGGTTATGGCTGTTATTTGCTGGGAATGGCCCCTCAGCTCCTGCAGCCTCTCGCCGGTCTAACAGTCAGACAAAAAAAAATTACAATTAGTGCCACTGTGTTGTGTGCAATTTCACAATGCACAGAAATAATCAACATGCAGCATGTTACCTCAACATTCCACACCAAAACAAGGCCATCATCCCCTGCTGAGGCACATCTGGAAAACATAAGATGAAAGGTATGAGTTGTTTCTTGAAAGTAGACGTATACGTGACATGAATACCTCAGTGGAGATGTGCACTTGGCAGCAGGCCTCATCTTTAGCGGGCTGACTAGTCAAACAGCGAAACAATCTCTATCTGTGTGAGGGATCATTTCCCGTAGGTCCATCTCCACCTGAGAAGCCTTAAAAAATATCTGTCCTGGGGCTTACCACCTTCGCTTGCCCTCTGACCCTCAGCCATGCACACTACCTGTTCCCAAAATCAACAGACAGGATGAGTGGATAAAAAAGAGAGATAAAATGAGAAGAGAGGAACTGTCGAGGATACATTTTCGGACTTCAAAAGCAATCTGGAGAGAATTTTCTGGCCTTTGCCCCCAACTGTGGACTTGTGTGCAGAGAGGACGAGACCCAGAGGAGGGGGTTATTACTGGGGGAGACCAGGCGTGAAGCAACCCCCACCTCCTGACACACACACATACTTAGTTCTGTTATAAATCCCAATCTGAGCACTTATGCAGACGCACTCTACCATGCCAGTGTGCGGCACGCTTCCACAAAGCAGGGCAGAGAGGAGAGCAGGTGCAGAACCTTTATACGTGTGCGTGCATGTGTGCATGGACAGCATTAAAAGGCTTTGGCTCTACTGTACTGTGCACAGACAATCACATAGCGGTGATGATCGGGCTCTTGTCATGCTCTGTAAGTTTGCTGTAGGTGAGGATCTCCTGTCAATCACAGAGGGATAGAGGCCAGTCAAGGGTAGAGAGGAGTGAGGTTAGAGAGGGAGAAAAAAAAGGGGAGGGCGGGTTCGTGGTCTGCTTACCTGAAGTCATCAATCTGCACCAGAAATCGAACAATGTCAAAATGTCCTTTCAGCACCTGCAGCTCAGTGAACCAGTTTTTGGGCTGTTCCTCTCCAATGCACAACACAGGGCTTTTCTGCAGACATAAGAGGGAAAGTAGTGATACAAACAGGCTGTGGTTCAGAGGCAGACAGTGTACTTAACTACAGTTTTGAGGGATTTGTACTTCATTTGAGTATTTCCATTTTTTGCTACTTTATAGTTACTATACTTTATACTCAATATTACACTACATTTCAGAGGGAAGGAATAAATAAGGAATAAAGCAGTGGTTTCCAACCTTTTTGGCTGGCGACCCCCGACAACAAAGCTGTACAGCTGCAATTAGAAGTCAATGAATCGATTACTCAATTGGCAGAAAATCATTCTGTTTTGGTAATTGATTATTTTCTCTTTCATATATAATAGTAAGCTGAGTATCTTTGGGTTTTGACTGTTGGTCATTTAAAACAAGCTATTTGAATACATCAGTTTAGGCTGTGGGACATTATAACAAGCATTTTTCACTATTTTCTAACATTTTATGAGCAGAATGATTAATCAACAACATATTAATTGATAATGAATGAACAAAAGCATTTTGCAAGCCTTAGCGAGTGAACCTTTGGAGGGGGCCGTACTTCAGGTTGGGAAAATACCAAACTTTATGATAAGTAGCTAAATTATCTCTACCTCAACCAGCTGCACCTGCACTGATCAGTTGTTTGGTCCATAAAATGACCAAAAATTGCGAAAATGTTAATCACCGTTTCCTTCGTCCTCAGTGTTTTCTTTTGTCCCAACCAACAGTCCACACTGTTAAATTAACTATTAAATTAAACACCAACTATTTTGATAATTGATTCTTTAAGTCATTCTTTAAGAAAAAATGTACAGCTTCTGAGATATTTTCTGGTTTCTATGATAGTAAATTGAATATCTTTGGGTTGTGGACTGTTGCTCAGGACAAAAAAAGACACCATCTTGGGCTTTGAAAACAGATCGACATTTTTCACCATTTTTGACATTTCATAGACCAAACAACTCATCAATTAAATGAAAATTAATTTTCAGTTGATCGATTAATCGACTAATCATTGCAGCTCTATTTGGAACATTAAAGATCACAACTTTTCAAGTCTGTGTTAAAACATATGAACAGTTAAGAGGTTTTCCTCGCTGTAATCATTCGTCCTGTTCATACTGGATATTAAAAGATCTCCTTCAGATGTGCTTTCAGTGTAAGTGATGGAGGCTAAAATCAGTCATTTAGTGCAAAAATGCATTTAACAGTTGATGTGAAGCTTATATGAGGCTTCAGCAGTCTGAGTTAGTCATATCAAGTGGATATCTGACACATTTACAGTCTTTTTAGCATCAAATTTGTGGAAATTTGTGTTTCCTCGGACAGTGTTTCCCTGTTGAGCTGCAGTGGAAGTATAGTAACAAAAAGAGGGACTTTGGCACTAAAAAGACTGTAACGTTGAAAGATCCCGTCCTTTAAGTACGTTTTGCTAATAATACTTTTGTATTTTGAATAAGAGATTTTGATTTGTGATGGATCATTTTGACATTGTTGTACTGGTACTTTTATTTGAATAAAGGATGTGAGTATTTCTTCCCCCGCTGCGGGCAGAGCAGGTTTCACCTGCAGCTACAAACATTAGCTTCACTGTACTGAAGTCATCTCACCTCTACGGAGCTTTGAGCCTCCCGACCGCCAAGAATCCACCGCAGCATGACTTCTTCCTCGTTTATCTTAGCGACAAACCTTAGCTGTAGGAAACAATGAAGCCAGTTTAGATATTTGTCTAAATATAAACCAAAAACGTAGCTTAACATGTACGTTTGCACAAAAACAAAAACAGCTAACGTTAGCTTACATTTAACCGTTGCATTATATCTTACCAGTCATTGACGTAAACAGAAAACACGGTTTCGCTTGTTGTTGTGTTTTCGTCCAATTTATCGATACAATTTGATGTGACGCGTCGTTTTGATGATTAGATAACGTTGTCAAAGCCGACAAATATTACGTTAATGTCTTATATCTGTAAGTTACATAATTAAAAAGGCGAATTGCACTGCTGCAGCCCCTACCACAACAAACCATTCATGTGACCCAAACTACGGAAGCTTTTGATGGACAAGACTTGCGCAGGTCGATTATTATTATTTGGGAAGTGAGTATAAAGACTCCTGTGGCTGAAATGTTTGCTTTTTGTTGTTCCTGTGCAGATTTTAGAGAGCTCAAAGACATTTAAAGTGTGGTAAGTTATTCTACCCTCTGCTTATCTTGTTTTGCTTAAAAATCTCCTCCAGATACTCTGCTTTGAATACTAATTTGTGTCACATGTTTCAACATAAAAGTTAAATTACTTCTTTAGAAAAACTCTAGAAATCTAATCCTCACCAGTGGTGGAAGAAGTATTCGGATCCTTTACTTAAGTACAAGTACCAATACAGCAACTCCATTTCAAGTAAAAATCCTCCTAAAGTAAAAGTACATAAGTATTATGAGCTTGATGTAGTTAAAGTATTGCAGTAAAAGTACATAAGTATTATGAGCTTGATGTAGTTAAAGTATTGCAGTAAAAGTACATAAGTATTATGAGCTTGATGTAGTTAAAGTATTGCAGTAAAAGTAGTGGTTTGGTCCCTCTGACTGATATATTATTATATATGACATCATTAGATTATTAATACTGAAGCATCAATGTGTAAGCAGCATGTTACTGTTGTAGCTGCTGGAGGTGGAGCTAGTTTCAACTACTTTATATACAGTTAGCTAGTTTAGTCCAGTGGTTCCCAACCTAAGGGTCGGGCCCCTCCAAAGGGTCAGCAGATAAATCTGAGGGGTCGTGAGATGATTAATGGGAGAGGAAAGAAGAAAAAACAAAGTTCTGATACACAAATCTGTTTTCAGTTTTTGGACTTTTTCTCTAATCTTTGATTTTTGCTGAAATATTGGATCATTTGAACATTTATTGAAATGAAACCATGTGAGAAGTTTAGAGGGAAAAATCACTATTTGGTGGAGCTGTTAACAACTCATAGACATCTGAAATGTGACCCCGAGTACACACTGCTTTTTGTAAGACGTCAAAAGCCAAAAAGGTTGGAAACCACTGGTTTCATCTTTAACAATGTGTTGTATTATTATATTATCCACTGTGTCACTTCACTGAAAAGTAACTAAAACTGTCAGATAAATGTAGTGGAGTAGAAAGTACAATATTTCCCTCTGACATGTAGTGGAGTGGAAGTATAAAGTAGCATAACATGGAAATACTCAAGTAAAGTACAAGAACCTCAAAATTGTACTTAAGTTCAGTACTTGAGTGAATGTACTTTCCACCACTGCTCCTCATTTAAAAACCCAGAAACTACAAATTTGCATTTATTTTTCTTTGCAAAGACACAAAATGTCTCCTACTTCACAGAAAAGTCCATTCTCAGTGTATGTGCACTGGAGGTTTCAAGTTTCCATATTATATTTGTGCAAGTTGCATATTTGCATATGATTGCATATGAAGCACCTCAACCCCATCAAATTTTATGCTGGTACCTGTGGCCTTAACTGCTTAAAGAAGGAGGACTGCACACAGGTAGTTGCATATAAGTTGCATATTCGACCATGAGTGGCTCCCAAACAACATCCTTTACTTTAGTAAAAGTAGCAATACCACAATGTAAAAATACTTTTCTCTAAACTCTTCTATATGCATGTTATTGAAAGATCCTATTCCTGTACAAATATTGCACAAGGCAGCCAACACAAAATATCAATAAAAATACATTTTAAAAAGCAACAACACAGGAAGTAGTGATTTAGTGACACACACAGGGAGTACAGGGTTTCACGACACAGGAGGAAATTATTACAATTAATCTTACTGATTCTATGTCAGGCGAGAGGTTTGGCAAAAAAGCAAATGAATGATGTGAAAACCATAAAGTTCTCCTCACTTCCTCTCTTAGATTACCTGTTGGAGGATCTAAGATGTCGGCCATAACACATATTTGAGTGGAGAGGGCAGAAAGTCAGCTGCAGGGCACTGTGCATCCTGTATTAAAATAGATGTCATTCTCCTTCTTACAACTAGATGGCAGTATGTAACAATCCCATGAGATCAGAGGACAACTCAAACCTCCATTTGCCAGGGAAAACCACATAATTTGGGGTTTGCCAATTAGTCTCCCCTTGTATTTATTCAGATTATAAGTAAAATTCTTGTAATTATTTGTTTGTTTCTCTTGTATGATTTCAACACCCTGTGATTACAGTTTCTCTTTCTCTCTTTCTTCCCCTTATTTCTCTCCTCTCTCCCATGACTTCTGCGTTAATGTTGACCTACTCCTCCTCCACATTTAGGCCTACCTCCTCCACTCTACATGCTATCCCTCACTGTGTCTCCCCTGTTAACACACAAATACACATACACCAGACACACAGTCACACATCACCCTAGCTGTGTCTACCCCTGCTCCCCCGATTGAGACGACACGCAGTGTAGGGCCTGTGACCTTCATGGTGGCTCAGATCTGTGGCTGGCACTGATTTCTGATTTAGTGTCAATCCGCCGCGCTTGTCAGGGGCTGCGAGGTGCTTTCCATGCGGTAATAGAAAAGCTCAAGGGCAGCTAGAGAAAGGAGGAGGGTTATAGGGAGAGGGCTTGGATGAGGTGGAGTGAATGGGTTTTAGATGCGAGGAATGGGTGAGGCTCTGTTTGTTTAACTATCTGTCACATATCTGAAAGAATACGTAGACTGCAGAGAAGTGTTTTCAGTAAATAATTAATTCAAAAGATGTGAAGGAATGTGATCCAATTAAAGAAGCTATAAGAGTCTACAGTCATGCTACGTCAGCAGGCTAACGTGCTCACAATGACATTGTTTACATGTAGGGCTGCAACTAACGATTATTTTCATTATAGATTAATAGGTCGATTATTTTATCGATTAATCCATTAGTAGTTTGGTCTATAAAATGTCAGAAAATGGTGAAAAATGTTAATTGCCATTTCCCAAAGCCCAAGGTGACAACTTCAAATGTCTTGTTTTGTCCTGAACAACAGTCCAAAACCTAAAGATCCTCAGTTTACTATCATGTATGACAAAGAAAAGCATCAAAGCTGAAACAAGCAAATTTCAGGCAATTTTCCTTAAAAAAATTATTAAAATGATTATTAGATTATCAATAGTTGCTGATTAATTTTCTCTTGATCGACTAACCGTTGCAGCTCTACTCAGTTGGCTTCAGAGGAAAAGTCAGAGCATCACAGACTTCATTAGGATTCATCCACTGGGAACCACGAATCTCTGTACAAAATTTCTTGGCAGTTCATCTAATAGTAGTTTAGATTCTTCAGTCTGGACCAAAGTGGACTGACCGACCAAAAGACAGACTGATGGACAGACCAACGTTGCCATCAGCTAAAAGGGACATTGAAAGTGCAATAAGGCTCGGATGGTGCCAGGAAATGAGGTGGGAGAGTAAAAATTTCAAAAACACATTATAGGGATGAGAGAAAAGATGAAGAGACTTTATAAAAACCTGGTGAGAAGAGAAGGGGAAGTAAGACAGAGAATCAGGAGTTCATATGGGAAGAAATGGGAGAAAAAAGAAGCAAGTGGTTCCTGAGTGTGGTGGCCTTGGTCTGGAGTAGGCGAGGTGTCAAATATGACCAATGGCAGGAATCAGCTAAGAGGTGAAGTCATGATGCACTAAACAGAGTCAGAGCAAAGGAAAAAAGTCTGCCTGCTCCCTCTGATCTCATCCCCTATCTCCACCCTGTAAGGAAAACAAATGGTTATGATGATGGAAAAGGAATTAAGCTGTAATTTAACAATGGGCAACAACAGTATTCAATAACGGGTTCCCTCCAACGCTGTCCGGCGGGGTCTTGTAGAAGAGAGAGGCTCATTCCTGACCAACACACTTCACTGTCCCTCTTCATCAGGCTTTCACTGTGTTCTGCTTTACCTCCACGTGGGATCTGCACTCAGACCTCAACACGCGGGGTAGCACCTTCATAAGTCTGCAGGATTTGTTTTGTATGTTAATAAGAGGTTGATTTTCACTCAATTGTAATGCAACCTATCTGTTCACTTTAATTAATAGTCAGTTCACCCTAAAAGGAAGGAGAAAGTTCTCTAATTCACTGCCAACGCCTGATTTAAACAGGTCTAGTTGTTCTCATTGATGGCTGTTTCCCTGCATGGAAAACCAAACAAGCCAATCAGAGCTTTGTTGGTGGGAGTAAGAATGGAGGCATCATCTTCCTGTACCTGATAGACGAGAAATTACAAATCACTTTGCTGATTTGAATCATTTCGTTCAATATTATTCACTTTTTTGTAAGCTAATAATACTTTTTTAAAAATACATTTTATTTATAGAGCGCTTTATAAAGACGCTTTACACATAAGGAAAAATAATCTCTATATAAAACCCACTAAAAGCAAGAGAACACACTAAAAGTACATTAAGCAGCAGGTGACATTAAACATTAAAAGCAGCTTTAAAATTGTGAGTTTAAAAATGGACAGGTTGGTGCAGCCACAAATGTGTTTTGGGAATGAAGTGATTGCATAATTGTTCAAATGCTCTTCAGTATGTACGTCAAAAAGTGAACGCATCATCATGTTGCTGGTTCAAACTGTTAACAGGAACAATACACTAACTGTACCTGATATAGCTAAAAGCTCATTTCCATGTATTTCCATGTATGCATTGAATTCAGTCGAAGAATCCTGATTTGTTTGGTTGTCTGGAGGTGAGTTGAGTTTGTTGCTTTTTAATGTGGAGATTTTTGTTTTGACGAGATTTATAGAAAATGCAACGGAGACAGAGAACACTGTATCCATCATAACAGGACATTTCTGTCATGTAAACTGAATGTTTTGAAATTAGTCTTTTTGAATTTGTGGAACTGTACAATATGATTTGTCATGTAGCCGTCTTGGTTATTGTTGCTGACTGTCTAGTGTCTTGTAAGCCCATATGGGCTGGGCAACAGAAAAGATGTAGGACACCCAAATAAACAAATCAATAAATCAATGTATTCCCTGGGCAGAGGCCAAGACTTTTGTACCAAACTGTTACATTCAGTTAAGTACAAATCTAGACTCATACAAGCATTATTTATAAGGTTAAAGGCCCAGCAGTCACTTATGTACAACAGAGTTATCACATCATGATTGTGTGTGGATGTATGTCTTTTAATAAGCTAAGTAACGTATCTGAGCTGACATACGTCTAAAACAGATGTCTAAAAAGCTACTGATTCATAAAATGAGCCCAAAGAAGAAATAACAACTTCTAAATCTGAATATTTCTTTGAACAGCATGACAAATGTTAAGTTACCTGCTCTTTGCAACTGTGACCACAGTTTCTTTGACTGAAAATGACGTGATGGAACAAATACGTCAGAGTTACTGATTACAAACAGAAACAAACTGGAAAATGGCCTACATGAACACTGAATATTCATTCATTCATTATTCTCTGACTAAATAATGACATGAAAACCAAAAGGCAGTAGATATAGTTTTGCTTTTAATTGATGTTGTCTCTGAGATTTTTGCCTCCACAGTAGAGGTTAATGGGATCTAATTTGCCAAAAACATGTTTCCTGGTTTCTGGCAGTCCCAAGGAAAACTGAATCCACAGGTCTTCTGATTATCCAGAGTAACACAGATTTTATTTCAAGAACGAGATGTTGCTGCTGAATTTTCGAAATTAAACATTTTAAATGCTGAGAAATTATTGAAGTTATCTTTCAAGCAAAATGCAAAAGCATTTGTTGGTTCCACCTTCTTAACACGGTGTAGAATTTGCTGCTTTCTCTTTGTCTTACATTATAGTAAACAGATCTTTTAGTTTGGACTGTTGGTGGGATAAAACTAGGGCTGCAGCTAACAGTTATTTTCATTATTGATTAATCTGACGATTATTTTCTCGATTAATTCTCGATAATTAACCCAAAGACATTCAGTTGACCGTCATAGAAGACTAAAGAAAGAGAATTTTTGTATTTTTTCTTTAAAAATGACTCAAAACTATTACTTGATTATTCAAATAGTTGGCGATTCGGTTTCTGTCAATCGACTAATCCTTTAATCAACTAATCATTGCAGCTTTGAGACAAAACAACACTTTTTTTTTTTTTGGGAAATTGGATGAACCAGCCCTTTGGTGAGGCAAAATTAAAATAAAAAGAGGATGTGGATCTGATTAGAATATATATGGCTCATGTTATAGAGGATAATGGTCTAAAGCTGACCAGGAAGGATGTTTGAGTGTATTCAAGCTTCTGTCACTTTGATTTCTCACATGAGTATGACTGTAATTGCTGTGTTTCAGTCATCATAGGTTAATTATCAGCCTTGACCTGCAGTATTACATACACAGATGCTGACACTCACACAGTTTAGACATGGGGATGAAAGGACTGTTTTTGTACAATCCCAAAAGTTAAGAGATATTACATCACCATCATGTAAAGCTGCCCGTTCTCTTCTACTCTGTATCTACTGATCATCACTGTCTGTCTCTCACCCCTCCTCTCCCTTTCCCTCCCCTCCCTCCCTCATTTGGTGACCCACTAATGTTCTGTTCATTTTCTCTTATGAATAGATAATGGGCAAAAATCAAATCTCTTCATTTGCATGTAATACAATTAAGACCTTTTCAAACAATGACAAATGGAGGGAGCAGCGAGATGTCAGTCAGCCTCATCAGTGAGAAGGCAAAGACAGCATCGGCGAACCTCTCCATTTTAACGAAAATTAATAAAACCTTCAAATGGAATTTTCTCACCACCATCTGGAATAACAATCACCGAGACACTCCTAGACTCTGGCTGTCAAATAAAATTAAACTTCCCATGAATTTGAACTCATAACGAGGATGTGAAGCCACCAACATACCTCTATACCCCCCAAAACCCAAAAGATTAGATTTTTTTCCATCAATGATAATGAGATGTGTGGCCCAAACCAACTTCATAGATCAATGTCTCTCTTTCTCATGAGTTGATTTAAGGACAGACGTTGGAAACATTAAACTTTGGAAAACAGGTCCAGCCCAGGTGTTGAAAGTATTGGTGACTTCTGCAGGTACAATAATACCAGCTCCAGGGTTCAGATTATTGCAATTGCAGTTCATTTTTACTTAACCTCTTCCACTCCAGCGCTATTTTGGAGCAAAAATGAAAACTAAAATGACATACCCAAAATGTAGCTCCTGAGCCACAGTGACTATATGCATAAATAAGGTCTTCCCAGAAAGGTAAACACTCAAAGTTTCTTGTAAAAGTGTCAGAAATATTCTAGGTGATACAGAAACAGAGCAGAAGGTCTTCTAAAGTCTGCATAAAATAAAAATGCAGTTCAAGGGCAGCATGGTGCCATAAATTAAATACCAGTGAATACCTTTCTGAAATCTGAAGATGATGCACACAATATGACAATTCTATAGTGTTTTTTTTTTCATGAATAGCTCCGAGCAGATTTCCAAAGAGGACATTTGGAGACTATATTTTTGAGAACACGTGGTCTTCCTAATTACAGCAATACCACAAGGGATGTGATGTGGCAGGAAAAGAGTTAATGAGGTTGAAGTTCAACTGAAATTACATTTAGTCATCCCTCTTTGCAGTCAAAACTAATGTCAACATTTTTTATGTATTGTTTATAGTATTGTATTATTAGAATGAAGAAAAAAGGTCTTTGGAAAAATATGAGAAATGCTCCTTTTTGTCTCAGCCGGCTGGGAGGGCATGTAGGTGTCTGACTGATTGACAGCAGCTGGCAGGATACCAGTGTTACACTGTACAGAGCGGAGACAAAGTAAACAAACGGCTGTAGCTACAAGTCATGGACAGACTGTGTGTGGCTAACAGGGATTTTGAAGACCAACTGCCAAACTAGCATATAACGGGTCAAAAGTGACATTTGCAGGTATGTTTACATGCTGTTTAATGTGCTGCAGCTGAGCAGCTAATTAGCTACCTCACCTGCTAACTAACGTTAGCTTTTCCCCGTGAATGTTTGTGTTGTTTTTTTTATCGGTGAATGTTTGTTTGGTGGCTCGTTCAACAAGCTAAGCTGCAGGACAAGACGTGTGTTCATGTGTGTACGTTACATAAGAAAGAGACTTTAGCAGGAAAGCTAACGTGGGTTGTTGTTCAGAGTCTGTGGCTCTTGTGTTGTGTAGCAGGATGCTATCAGGCTCAGTGTGACCGTCTGCTCAGACTATGATAGAGACACATTATCGCTTTGTGCAACATTTGAACAGGCAGTGACTTCCTGGAGTCTTGTCATTTTTTGTACAAATAGTACAAATAAGATATAACGTTATTTACTGAGCTTTAGAGGTGCTGGTATGCAGACTTTGTTACAATTGGATAGAGCCAGGCTAGCTTCCCCCCCTATTTCCAGTCTTTATGCTAAGCTAAGCTAATGGCTGCATCTGTATCGTCATCTAACTCCCAAAATATCAAATTCGTTTTGTTGCTATTTTAGTAAGATAATCACAAAAATATGGGCTTTTGCAACAAATTGTTTTAATTTCTCATACAGTAACGTATAGTCATGAATATGGATTCACATCATTTCATTCAGGCATGCTGTCTCCCTCTTGCCAACATAACAATCACACATACACACAAGCAAACACACATTCATGCACACCTATACATGCATACAAACGCACACACAAATTCTCTGTCTCACACACACACACAAACTCACACGCAGGAAAATTAATGAGCTCTCATTCATAATCCAGGATAGAGAGAGCCATATTCACCCTTGGATGGTTTATTGACTGATTTCATTTATTTGTGTGGAATAAATAGGAGGTAAACATTGGCTCGCGCTCACATTTTCTGCGACACACTCACTGCACAGCATTCTGGGAGAAATGATCCCACCAACAGCAGGGTCACTGATTGGCTACCTCGTCAGTGTGTGACGAATTACCCAATGAGAAATAGGTTACCCATTTCCACAAACTAATTAACCTGGGTGATAGTGAAACAAATTATTACATTTATGTAATATTATTTCACATCTGTCGCTAGACTACAAAAATCTTTATCCCCACGCTTCCCCGCCCCCTGATCGCTTCTTCTTCTCTGTGATTATAATCACATACAGACGTCATTAAAGCCTACGCATACTGTATGCTTCTGTACCACAGTACATGAGGATTGTATTATCATAAAGGAGTTCACTCTATTTCAACATTTTAAAAATAAAACTGCACTTTCTTGTTATTGGAAAAATATATTTATATAGGTTAACAAGCACTTAGAGCAATGATTTCCAACATGGGGGTCAGGAAACATATTTCTGAAACACTTTCTGGTGTTTTTTACAATTATTTGCTGTTTTATTGAGAATTAAAGTTTTATCTGTGAAGATACTTGTTGAATGGTTTATTTTGACCAGTGTAACCAAAAACAAGTTTCTCCAAAAGATGAAAAACAAATCCCACTTAACTTCTTAACTCAAGAAGAGAAAACTCAAACTTAGGCTTGATCACGTGCACTCTTTTTTTTGTGCACTCTTTTCTGCTCTTTTTCAAACCAACATCTCTTCCTTTAAATAGGCCCTCCAATCTATCTAGGCAGAACCATATTTCTTGCAGGGGTGTCCTTTCCTTTATACCAACAACTGGTATTTGACAGTGCAACTGGTATCAGTTAACATTGTTTACATAAACATCTACCACAGTATAGTCCTCATCATAAGCCAAAATAAGTACAAATAACATAAATACAAAACCAAACATTTAACTAAATAAAATAAATCCCCCCCCCATACTTGGTCTAACCCATGACATCACTGGTGATGTCAGCGAGAGCTTAAAAACAGGAAGTGGTTTGTTGCCTCCCCATTTTGTCTCCTGAAAGCATGGTGGTAAGTTACAATCCAAGCTAATCTATAACTCAAGAAACTCAGGACTTAAATCACTAAACAATAAATGAACTTAGTACTTGTCAGTCTTGATTAAACCATAAATGCAGGACTAAAATTTACCAACAATGCTAAAAACAAACAAAAGCTGAGATAGTATGTGACAGCAATGCTACAAATCTAGATGTTAAACTGGCTAAACAAACAAATAACCAGTATGGAAAGAAATACAAAGTGTAATGGGGACAATGTGGTGACTGTGGTGTAATGTGGTCTCACCCACCTCACAACCTCTAAAACTATTCAAATAAAGCAATTCTAGAAGGGAACATGACTATTTGGTTGAACTCATTAAAGTATGGAACCAGTGACAAGAGGACAAAAAGGTTGGGAACGACTTGAAGATCTGACACTATAGCTGCAACTCATGATTATTTTCATTATCGATTAATCTGTCAATTATTTTCTTGATTCATCCATGAGTCTTTTGGTCTATAAAATGTCTGAAAATGGTGAAAGATGTTGATCACTATTTACCGAACCCCGAGGTAACGTCCTCAAATGTCTTCTTTTGTCCCAACCAATGGTCCACAACCCAGAGATATTTAGTTTACAGTCATAGAAGAAACCATAAAATATTCATATTTGAGAAGCTGGAATTGGAAAACGTTGACCTTTTTTTTTTTTCTTAAAAATGACTCAAAATGATTAATCAATTATCAAAATAGTTGGCCATTAAGTTTCACCTCTTTTAAAATATTGTTTGTGGATTAAAAGAAAAATATAATAGAATAAAAGGAATCTAAAGAGACTAAAAAGACAATGCCTGTAATATAAACACATCAGTCACACATAAAACCTTTTTTAGAAGTAGGTACATTATTTAATTAGTTTAAAATTCACATGCTCAGTACAATACATGATCAGCAATAACAAATCTGACCACTGTACTTCAACCACTCAAAGAGTCATGGCTAAATTAAAGAACTAAAGAATGGGAAACATTTTCCATATGGAACATCATTTATAGGATAATACCAGCTGCCTAATTCAGTTACAATAGTCAACATTAACTGAAACATATTATTATATATGAATTAGCAAAAACCGAGTATGTCTTAAAAGAGACATATCATGCTTTTTGTGATTTTCTGTTATTTTTACAGTTATAATGTCGGATGGTCAAAATTCCAAATAATTTAATTCCATGTAAAAATGCTGCCTGCAAGTCAAAAGTCAGGGCTTCAACCCGCTCTTAAAGCTTCGTTTGCAAAGTTACCTCTACCTCCTCCTCATGTTGACATCAGATTGTTCACACATGCCCACAAATGGCCGTCCATTGGTAGCCTTTCTTGCTAAGGTTGTTCACATTGTCTACTTTCATATTTCGGATCGGATTTGGCATGTGTGGATGTGTCTGAGAAGTTTACAGATTAACTGTTAATCATGCTAAGATGTTTCCAATAGAGCTCCAGAACATAAATATAGACCTGGAAATGTGCATGATACATCCCTTTTAAAGCAGATGAAGGTTTCATCCTTAAACTGATGGTGACTATTAGACATATGAACAATCAAACAAACCCAAGACACCTTTTGCGTCCCCATGCAGGTTTTGAGGGTTTGACATCATTCCACAAGGTGTCACAGAAGTATGTTGCTGATAACTTGTGGACATTGTGATGACAATAATATAATAATAATAATAATAATAATAATAATAGTGTTCTCCATGGAGGAACAAGAGGAGCTCATGGTTGTCGCACATCTTCAACTTTCTAAAGGCGGATGGTATAAAATCTGGTTAACCAGGCTTAGTACAGTTTTAATATGATTTCAACATGCAGTTTAATTTGGGTTTGACAATTGATTAATTAGATCTACTTAATTTGTTTTTATATACTGTAGGTCTATATAAATTAGTTCACCTGGTCTGTGCAGGTTATAAATGCTGCCCACTCTTTCTGTCCCCTCCTACAGCTGACATCCACCCTGAATCACCTTTGGCACCTCCACCGCACATAACCCTCACATCCAAGCGTTGCTTTCATTGCTGGTGATGCTGATCTACACGCTCTATTGTTTGTTTTGTCAGCAAGACAAAATGATGAGAAGATTGTCAACATCTGTGCATTTATAGCTCTGCCTCGATGATTGAAGCCTCCTTCAGTTATTATGTGAACAAATCCTGTTGGTCATTGTTTTATTATTAACATATGAGCTGTGGAAATGTGATTAAGATCTTTTGCAAACACGGGATTCATTATTTCATTATTTCAGTGTCACAAAATGCCATTAGAAAATCAGCTGATTGATTTGACAGTAGTCATAATTTTGGTTGACGAAATGTCACACAAGATTCACAGCAACTGGCTTTTCCTTTTGTTTCAGGTTTTATATTTATTATTATTTTTTAGCTTGAAGATAATTGACTATTAATTATTTTCAGGTGTCAAAACATGGATGATCTCTTCATCGTTTTTAAAGACCCTGGACACAGAAGCACAAGTAGAAGAAGTACTGAGAGTCTTAAGTGAGTAAAAGTAAAATTACAGAAATTACAGAAGTATTATCAACAGTATTTAGTTTTTGTCTACCTGCCCAGGTACTGCAGATGGAAATGAGCTACTGTAGTAACTAAATCTGGTACCAACATATACTTAAAATGTTAAAAGTGAAAGTATTAATAATCCAAAATGATCACTTTCAGTGTGTTATATATATTACTGTATTATGTCATATATATTATTGATGCATTAACATGTGAGCAGCGTTTTGTTTAATCTTTAACACTAAATCTTTTATGCATATTTTATTACATAAATGTACAATTAATGTAGTCGAGTAAAAAGTACAATATTTAGTAGTAAACAAAAGTAGTGCAGTTATAAAGTAGCATTAAATGAAGATATTCAACACAGCTTATCCATGCACAGGGTGTATTTTCTTTTAGTTGTAAAAAAAAACTATTTTGGGTTTTCTGTTTATCTTAGTTTTACTCCACTGCTGCATTTAGAGAGTTGCCAAACAAAATTTTGTTGTGGCATCTACAACGACAATAAAATGATCTTATGTCTTCAACTAAAGTACAACACCAAAACACAGTACTTAAGTCCAGTACTTGATCCATCGACTACCCAGAGGTCTGTATTTCTGAGATGTCTACATGTTTTAGAGTGTTAGTTATGTTGTTAAAGAACATATATACGTTTTACTGCTCAATCTTCACTTTACCTGTTTAATGCTGCATGATCAATGCTGCCGTTCATAGCCTTAAAATGGCTTTTCACCATTTTGCTGTGGACTCACAGATGAGATCACACGTCTGACACATGATGTCACAGATTGAACAGAAATGTTGGAGGTGAAACCTGCAATTAAAATCGACCACGGATGAAAATTTGGAGGTTACCTGATATAATATGTTTGGATTAGAGGTTTAAATTGTGTGACACTGTGGAGTTGGGACATGCAGGTGGGATTAGATTAAAGCTTGACGCTGTCCAGTGAAAACCATTTGAAGGATTAAGCGTTTCCACTGCTTCTAAATCTATTTTTTTAAACCCCTGTTGGATTATGTAAAAGTTGATTGTCACAAAGTTGAAAACAAGGATATTTTTTTTAGCTCATATAAAAGATGAAATCTGCCTTTTGTCTCTTTAACGTGAGCCCTTCATCTGCTTCAAGAAAGGAGGTTTGATTCATGATGTGACATAATTGAAAATGATTTTTATTTGATCATTTACATTTAATTGATATAAACATGTCCATGAAACAAAACGGTTCAAACATTTAAGAAAGTCATATTTGATCATAAGCACAGACATAATTTGGAAACATAAGTTATCACAAACTGACCAAATGGGAACAAGAGTGCTTCCGCTACACAAAACATCCTATATAACAGATTATAGTTAAGTCAGTTTCCATGTCTTAATTTATAGTGTTTCCCTTATTTATTTATTTTTTATTTTTTGCCTTGGACAGCACATGCAGTCAAGTCCTTTTCCATGTTGTCCTGATTCCTGTCAGACCAGTTTCCTTCTTTCATATTCTCATTCATTTAAACCTCCAGGTGTCTTGTTTCTGCATGTCCACTGTGCATCCCTTTGGCCCTTCAGAGCTGCATGCCGTGCAGCCAGTGGAAAAAGGGATCTGTAACCTAGTTTTGTATTTCAAAGTATCCACAGAATTTGTCTTCAAAAAAAAAAAAGTCAGTCACCAAGCAAATGTCACTGAAAGCCCTGCAAGGTAAGGGCTGCGTGTGTCAAAGAAATAAATACTGAACAAATGAATAAGTTAATTTAAATAGACAAATAAATAACTGCCATATGGCTACATGCGAAATAATAAATTATAGCTTAAAACAGAACCAGCCCTATGCTTGATAACGGCCTGCAGGCCTGATAAATAGCTTCAGTTTTCCCTCTTGTTTGTGGTTGGTCGTTAACGGGAGAAAAAATGCCAGGTGTATTCTGCGATTTGTGATGTGAACAAGAATCCTGGTTGTATTTTTCCCGGTGCATTGGATGAATAGGAACTAAATGCAGAAGATTTCTGTATGAGAGAAAGAAAAGCTCTTGGCGGTGGCCCTCGTCACTAGGTGAAACTCATGGATACTGTGTGCTCCAGCGCTTTGCGGCGCAGCGACGCGATGCTTGTCCCTCTCCAGACGTCACTGTCCGGGGAACTACACAGCTGAGGCGAGCCGGTCACGTTGGTCGGGCCGGACAGGGATGCGGGTACCATCCCGGGGAAAGTGGGCTGGTAGAGGTGCGACTGAAGCCCGGAGCCGTTCGACGACATGTTGGATAGACCCATGGAGTTGGGCGGCGGCCCGGCGCCGAGGCTGCACTGAGACAGTGACTGCGCCATGGCCTGCTGGCGGCCCAGAGCCGGCGGTAGCTGTAGCTGGGACACGCCGGGCATCCCTGCCGTGGCCCAGCGGGTGTCGTTGGCGTGGAAGGAGCAGAGGCTGTCGCCCATGGCCGCTGCTGCCGCAGCTGCGGACGGGAACTGAGGCAGGCCGTGGTGCGTCGGCAGGAGCGTCCCCGGAGCCCGGAACACATTGGTGGTCTTCTTACGCTTCTTCCACTTGGCGCGTCGGTTCTGAAACCAGACCTGCAGACAGAGACGTGGTGAGTTTAGGAGGAGCAGATGTCAGGTGTGCTGGTGCATTGACAGGCCATGTTACCAGAGCTGCACGCGCACATAAAAAGGTTAGGACATCATCATGATAATGTCAACAATAAATCAGTCGAAGAAAAACACTGATTTATGCTTTTTCTGCAGGATCCTATCAGCTGCCATATATTGACATTGTTCAGATGCACGTGTAAACGCTCTCAACTAACAAATAAATAAATAAATAAAGCCTATTATTAAGGATTATTACGCTTAACGCTGAAAAACGTCCAAAAAGCCTGTAAAACAAGTCACATCTCAAAAAATATTATGTATTTAGTGTGAATTTTAGTTTTAGTGAATTGGAGAATCTAATTTGAGCATTTCCTTTACATTCCTCACCGATATTTTTAACATAAGAGATTTGAAATTATGTTTTTAATTGCTGAGGACAATTTGATTTTGGTGCAAAATACATAATTTTTTTTTTAAACAAAATGATTATTTTTCTTTGTAAGGAGCCATTGAAACCCACACACTCACATAATAAAGATAACGTTACTGCTGTGACACACAGCCTGCTCGCAAACAGACTTTATTCCGGGAGTCCTTGAGCCTCTGCAGGTTTCGTTGTAAGCAGCCAGTCTATGATTAATGTGGAGATTTGGTTGAGAAAGTGGGGCGCAGTAATAAGAACGGGACAATCTCACTCTCTCTCTCTCCCCCCCAGTGTAGCCAGCCGTGAAATCCGGCCTGAAATGCATTACACTTCAAAGGAAAGAAAATGCAATTTCTCATTTCGTTTTTAAAAAGACAGAGTGCACCCTCAGCGCGTCCGGCATGAAGACGCACAGAGCAGTGACAGACAGGCCCATCGCTAAACTGGCTTCTTCTCTTCAGGATCATTTCACTAATTCTTATTTTATGTAAATATAGAGACTGAATTGACCCATACAGTAATAAAAATCATTATTGGGGTATTATTTCACATGTGAGCGACCCGAGCGCATTTGCTAGTTAATAAGGCGGTGACGCTTTAATTCCTGATATTTTATGAGTTTGGTATTTGTGCAGACTGGATGTGAGGATGAGAGCATTATATGGCGAGTAAAATACAGTTTAGTGAAGACTGGAGATTATCATCACTGTGTTAAAATATCAGCCAGATGTAATAAAGCTGCAATCATCATTTGGTTCCCTGTAGATTCATTACAGGAGATGAAATGTGCCAGTTTGAAATCAGACAGAATTAAGAGGTTAAAGTGGAAGAATTAGAGTTAAAACAAATTGCTGCAACTAGACGTTTAGTTAAATAATACAAAAAAAAGTAACTTTAGTTGTTTTTTATATCATAAATGTTTTTGCTTGAGTCTGGTAAAAGTGAAATGTCAGCAGGATTTGTTTGATGCCGGTTTAGTATTGAGTGTTTTCCCTGGAAAGTAACTGAACTTGTAATAACATCTGTCATGTTGAAGCCTCACTTGAAGCAGGTGTGTAATCCGCAGGGTCGCCGGTTCGAATCCGTGTAAGACTGAACTCAACACACACACACACATGACTAAATATGGACTGTTTATAAAGCTGCAATATTCATGTGAAAGTCTTTTTTTTTTTTTCGAGGATAGTTTAAAATTCTTGGACAGCCTGAAATTAAGATGTTTATTTCGTATTTGAATAGTTGTGTTTTCCCATTGAAGTAAATAATTTCATAGCTGAATGAAGATGATAAATAAATGTTTGTGTGTGTGCAAATAGTGTAATTTATTTTAATCCGATATTAAATTCTACAAAAATGTCCTCAATAACAATTTAAAAAAATACATTTTATTACTCCAGAAATATTCCAACACCGACGGCTGAAATCAAAACTTTAATTTTACAATTACTAAACAATAAATAGCTATTTTATTAAAGCAACTTCACTTTGTTTATTAACAGGAAATGAATGAGTGCCACTCCATCTTTATAAATTACGCGTTTCAAATAATGCAGTTTGGATTTACAGCTAAAACGCTGATGTAATACAATAAGTGAGCACAATAAGTTGAATTGTTAAGTCACAAAATGAGGAATGAAAATGCTCCGTTAGGACAGATTTAATTTCACACTCTGCACTTTTTAATTGTTTAATTTAAGTTTAATTAGTTTGATGCTATTGGCTGTGAGCAGGTTTTTATTCGTTGTATTTTTGGAGTTGGAGGTGATTTAGTGGTAATAAACAGCTGAGAATTTAATTTTTAATGTTTTGTTTTTTTTAAATAATTGACAATCGTAAATTGTAGCACATCTGATGCTGCTTTAATATTATATGTAAGTCCTACAAACAGATTGAGTCGCTGTGGTTTATGATGTGGAAAAGCATCCACTGACGCTTGAAAGCACATTTCCAGCCGCCCTACCTGCACTCTGGACTCCGTCAGGCCGATCCTCAGAGCCAGCTCCTCCCGCATGAAGATGTCTGGGTAGTGCGTTTTGGCGAAGCTCCTCTCCAGCTCGTTGAGCTGTGCCGGGGTGAAGCGGGTCCGGTGCCGCTTCTGTTTCTGGGACTGCTGGCTCGCAGACTGGTTGGAGTTGTTGTTCTGCTGCTGCTGCTGCTGCTGTTGCTGCTGCTGCTTCTCCTGCTCTTTGCTGTTCACCTGCACCGGGTTGGATCCTCCGCCACTGCTGATATCGTCACCCGGGAGCATCGTGGCTCCTTCCACGCCGTCCGGGCCGGGGCCGAGCTCCCCGGAGTGTCCCGGGTCAGGTCCCCCTCCGCCGAGCCTGCACTTCAAAGCCTCCCTGTGGCCCAGGAGCTCCGCCGCGGCATCCTTCATCCCTGCACAGACAACCACACCTGGTGAGATTTGAACTGTAAATACTTCCTCTACAGCACAGGAGGGAAAAGGGCATGGTTAGGCAAATACTGCAGGCAAGCAATACACTTTACAGGCAAAAGGCAGAAATCAAGAGCTGCTGAAGCATTATTTTTTTACTGCAGTAGAAACGATACAAGAAAAAGCAGATCTAATGCTGCACATGCAATAAACAACCCAGTTAAAACTTAGCACACAAATGCAAAAATTAAAAAAATCTGCAGCTCTTTGAGAGAGACAACCACAGCATGCACATTACAATCTGCTCCTTAAATACTCTTAATTCAATTCGATCACACCGATATCTTAGAAAATTGTTAAATCAAATTACGCAGTAATATAATAATAATTACTTTTCCAATGAATTAAGCGAGTTTAGCTTCACTCCAGTCGCATTAAGATAATATAAGAAGCAAATTGACAATTTTCTGAGCTTGATTTAAGATTAGAAGTGCCTCCAGCTTACAGTAGAGTTGAAGACCGGAGTTTGGTGATGATAACTCACCGAGGCGAGCATCCAGGAGGTCGGCATGAGATAGCATTGCGCACCGCTCCAGGGCGAAAATGCTATTCCAAAAAAAATCTCTATGACTTTAACCTATTTAAGAAATATATATCGCCTAAATGAAAGCAAATTCGGTTTGTGGTTAAAAGGGAGGTTCGTTGCATTATAATGTAGTTTAGAGAAATGGGGAGGCGCTTAACAACGGAATGAACCCGTGAGCTTCTCCAAACGAGGACCAATCAGAGTTGAAGCCTGAGGTATATCAGCTTTAGCCCGAGACCCCCGGCAGCCCTCCTCCACCCCCCCCCCCCCCCCCCCTCTCCATCCTTCTCACATCCACAAGTTCATTCCTCCTCATTCCTGTAATTGGCTTTGATTTCTCCTCCAAATTACATCCAATAAAATAACCTGATTTAATATCTGTGTGAAAGCGTCGACCCGTTCAAGAAATGTTGGATCACCACAATATTTGTTTAATTGTGCATGCTGTTCTGCTCTCGTTTGTATAGTCAGCTGCGTGAACAAGAATTGGGAGTTATTCATATGAAGAAGGACCACATGGCTACAGGGACACCACACTGCACACCTCGAACATGAACTTGAGTCTATAATACGAAGCTGAATTTATTATTACTATTATTAGGCCTTATTATTTCCCTTTTTTCCTTTTCTATGACATTTTTAGCCTCCCTGGTGATATTCTCGACCTCTTTACGACACTAAATGCCTCTTGGAGACGAAGTGAACCTCCTCTAATATCCCTGATTTCCCAGTCAGCCCAACAACAAACTTTATATAATTCCAACCAGGCTCATTTTCAAGGCCATTAAGCTTTTATGTAATTAGTGCCAAATCTATACGCTTTTATTGCAAATATCAGAGTAAAATCAGTATACATTAGTGGTAATTTACTAGTATTTAGGCCCAACTGTCAAGAAGGGAGGGACTTGGTGTAAATGATGTGTGAGCAAATTAAGTGCATAATTCGGCGGAAAGTGGAGGGAGAGTTTAACATGAATGCTTGCCTTTGATAAAAGGGACACAGTTAATACACC
Source organism: Scomberomorus guttatus (assembly GCA_038419695.1). Classification (NCBI taxonomy): domain Eukaryota; kingdom Metazoa; phylum Chordata; class Actinopteri; order Scombriformes; family Scombridae; genus Scomberomorus; species Scomberomorus guttatus. Next base: position 4,604,622 of record CM076463.1, read on the forward strand.
ACAGGCTGCGAATAACCTGACACCTGAAGAGATAAATAGTCTTACATGAGCAAACACATGGTCGTGGAGGAGGGCAGATTCTTTATATTGTTTCATAATGTCTCCAATTTAAGATTTGTTTTCAGTCAGACAAGAAAAGCTAAAAAAGAACTCCTTTAGTCGGTGAATTACACTCAATTAGCTCAACAGCTTTTTGCAGCACACACCAACCAGTCTGCCAAATATTTAAGGACAAAAAGAAAAGAAAAAAAATCAGACATGCTTTAGACAGATGTCGGGACGTTTTCAGAGAGCTGGTTTATTTATTATGTGCGCGGGGGGAAAAGTGGCACAAAGGAGGCGTCCGTGCGTGAACCCGGGGCTCGTTTTTGGGGTTCTTTTTCTTCATCCATCCAGGCTTCAATTGCCTCTGCTCATCTTTTATTTGTCTGCAATCTGGTGGCACGACAGACCGGGATGGATGGATGGAGTGGAGTCGTCGTGCGGGAGTCTGCCTCGGACGCACCGGGATGTGGAGATTTGCGCTGATGTCGTCTGCGTCTTTCTTCAAAAGGAGGAAAAGAAGAAGAAGAAGATGCGCACCTGGGAGATAATTTCTTGTCCTGTCTGTTTATCTGAATTTTGCTTAGAAGCTGGACTTGGAGGTTAAAAACTGGAATTACGCGTTATTAATTCAAAAATAAGCCTTTTTATAGCTATTTTATTCTCTCTTTAAATGAGGATATAGCCCAGGAAACATCAACTGGTTTGTTTATTTCACATAATTATTAAAAAAAGACTATTGACGATTTATGAAATTACATATCTTCTGCTATTCGAAATTATTATTATGTAAAAACTTTATAACGTTTTCCTTATTTTATGCAGCTTTTCCTGGCGCGCTGAAAGCCATGTAAGGATAATTTAATATCATCACATTGCGGGATGATGGATTGCGCGCTTCATTTTACGACTTTTCAATAGCTCACTGCTTTTATAGCTGCGCAAACAAAAGTGAATGACTCCTCTCATAGCAGCAGGTCATATTTAACCCAAACAACGAGAGAGAGAGGGGGAGAGAGAGAGAGGGGGGGGGGGGGATCATGAGATGTCAGGAAGCAGATTTGTGCTAAAATACTCAAAAACAAATATCAGTTTATTTGATATATTTTAACATTGTGTAAAAGCTGCAGGGCAAAAAAGGGAGCAGCATATTTTTTATTTTTCATAGTGGATTAAGAGCTTTAATCTCCATTTGTGATGACTTCAAACCTGTAATACAATTTATTTAACTGATTTGCTGCTGAAAATGGAGAGATTTCTTTGGAAAAGGTGAATGAGACAACACACATTTCATTCAATTCATTTGAGACTTAAATCACAAAAAAGATATTATCACATTATCATTATTTCAACTCTTTTATTATTATTTTAATTATTATTGTGTGATTGTTTTTCTCCATGTGAACCATTTGCTGGTTGATAAATGACTCTCCCTGGAAGTTGTTACTCCCATTGTGCAGTGTATTTAGGATTAGTTCAACTAATTCAAAGGCATCTTTTCACTTAACAGTGCCAATAGATTGTGTGTGTGTTTGTGTGTGTGTGTGTGTGCGTGTGTGTGTGTGTGTGTGTGACGAAGGTCTTGGTTTTGCTGAGCTGATAGGGCTGTAATTAGGGTAAACAAGGACCAGAGCACGGTTAACGTCTCTCCCCGGCAGATTCCACTAACATGCTCACATCAATCTTATCCATGATATAAATAAAAATAGACAAACAAACAAATTCGCCCCCTGCAAGTTAATGCGGTGCATCTGAGTGGAAAGTAGACATTTTCACGCAGTTGTGGAGATGAGGAGTGACTTTTAATAAAACTGCACGAAAACAACAGAAAAATGTTATGTAAATGGTGTGTTTGAGGCCATTTTGCACAGACGTGAGGGAGCAGATTCGTGTGTGTGTGTGTGTGATTGTTGCTGATGGTTCACAGGTGATGCCTGGCGGGGGCTTGAACCTATGACCTCCCGGTTACAGTGCAGGCTCTCCCAAATTCCTCTTCTCCGTTGCCTTCCTCTCCCTGATCCGCCTTTGCACTCTGTATTCACTCAATTAGAGATTTCTTTGGAGAAAAATAATCGATCTTCCATCTGCACAAGCCCCAGCTTAACAAATGAGATTCTTGTTTCATGCAGCTGATTTGGTGACAGTCTGGGGGATTAGGAGTAATAAATTACTGTGTTGAAGAAGAGAGGAGCGGCTGCCGCTGATGCTGCAGGCACAGCGGTCTGCTGTGCGTCCAGGCAGCGGCACAGAAAGTTTGACATGGGCAGACTTCAGTGGCAGAAAAATTGGGAAACCAAAATTTGGACTTAATTCCTGTGCAGTTGCACTTTTAATATCAATAGACTTGATGATAGGCTGCACTTACTTTGTCGTATACTATGTAAATTATCAACAAATTCAGTGGTGGAAGAAGTATTCTGATCCTTGACTGGAGTAAAAGTGGCACACACTAAAAATCACTGGGTCAAAATTTACCCAATTTGGACTAATATCACCAACACAAGACTTTTTACTTTACTGTTTGGTTATTAACCAAACTAAAGCTTGGTATAATCTACTCTATTTTTCAATTTACATGCCAGGTTTGGTATTGACTGTTAATGACTTGTGTATCTTTTGAATGTCATATGCAGTTTTGTACAAGAAACAATTGATGTGTGACAGTTTTCAGCTACACTTGAGCTTGTTGTGTTTAACCCACTGGGTCAAAATAACCTAGGTTAACCCAATGTTGCACTGGTGCTATATTGATCCAAACTGGGTAAAAATTTGTGCGTAAAAATCCTGCATTCAATTTTTTCCTTAAGTAAAAAAATGCACTTTCATACTATCAGCAAAATGCACTACTGTATAAACATGAAAGTACTGTGCAGGCAAAATGTGCTCTGTCATTGTTACATTAAATATATAATTATTAGGCCTGTTATTACAGCATTAACATGTAGCCTAGCTGTAGGCTATTTTAATGTTGTAGCTAGATTTGATAGGCCTATAGCTAATTTAAATATTTTATAGCCTATACTATGCGGTGGTTTAAGTTACTGTAGCCTGTAACAATGAATTGTATCCTATTTTGTGTCATAATTTTTAAAAAAAAAATCTTCATCTGCAAAGTAGGCTAATTAACTGCAAAATACATATAGTGGAGTAAAAAGTACCATGTCCCTACCTGAATTGTAGTTAAGTACAAAGTAACTTAAAATTAAAATACTCAAGTCCGATAGCCTACCTCAAAATTAGCTACTTCAGTTACTTTCCATAGCTGAACAAAATTGTCTTTTGTGCTATATCCACTCATTATTATCTCCCATTATTAGACCAGAAATATTAGGCAAGCTAGCTCCAAGGATAGACTATTTGTAGGCCAAAGGGTTCATTTGGGGCAATTTTTTAGGAGGCCTACAGCTGATAGGTCAGGTGACCTCGAAGGAAAGAGGACAAACAGTTGGCTGTATGTTTGAGAAATTAAATTCATAGGATATGTGCTGCAAAGGAATAACAACGCAGCCCAAATAAATAACACTTGAATCAAATGAACAATGGTGGAAAGTAGACCTACATTTACTCAAGTACTAGGTTACTTGGCCTAAATACAATTTTGAGGTAGCCTACTTGAACTTTGAGTATTTGCTTTTTACGCTACACTATATTTCAGAGAGAAATATTGTAGCCTACACATTTATCTGATGCTTATAGTTACTTCACATTTTCTCTAAACAGTTTATAAAATACAATGTATTTCAAGTGATTAAACTATCTCACAGTATAGAAGATAATTAAAATGTGCTCAACCTGTACAAGTTAATGCATTGGGGGTAATAAAAATCCAATTACATAATATATTAACACTCTGAAAGGGGCCATTCTGCTACCTAATGGGTACTTTTACACTTTAAGCACATTTTCTGATAATACTTCCATATTTCTACTCAGTAGGTGATCTAATTTTTAACAGGGGTTAGGGTTAGGGACTGAGGGATTATCATGGCCTAATTCTTTATATTATAATTGTGATTATAATTCCAATTTAATAGATTCAATTTAATTTATATTGCTATTAGGCTAAATACATTTTGTGTAGGCATATTCTTTTACTGGATGTGGACATTAAGCATCTTAATCATGCTTATTTTTCAAAACACACCTTAGTTTTGATGGTATAAACTTTACCTTGAATTATATAACTGTAGCAGCTGAGTGCAGCTCGGTCAGTGAAGGTTAATTTCCTCAGTCACATTACCTGCTCCACTCCCAGATTACACCAAACATCTGTAGTAAAAACTATATATGTAGTCATGTCTCCCATGAAATATTTTTGTTACAGAGGTGACTTGATCTGGAGGTGTATTTTCAGCAGCACAGAAGCTACTTAATGATCAAAGAAATATTACAGGAATATTATAGAAATACTACAGGCAGCAGTGCGTCTCAATGATCCTCTCACTCTTCTGCGACTACACATCGCTAGTGGTCACTTTGATCATGAAGGTGACACTACTCTATTGAGTATATAGACTACAATATAGTATAGAATTTATAGTATATAGTTTAGAGAATATTATAGATCCAAGATGAAACTGACAGAAGGGCAGGACTGAGAGAAAAAGGCGCAATTACAAATCCGTCTGCTACTTCAGCACCACGGACAGTGCCATGGATTTATCAATACACAGCACAGTTAGGCTGCTGATATTTCAGAGCCATGGTTGGGGCCATAGATTCTAACTTGCACAAACCTCAGTCAGATAAAGGATCAATGAGTCAGGCAGATTAGACTAACATATTCAACTAAACAACCTCTGCCCCTGCACTCTCTCTGCTACTAGAGGATGTGGAGGGGCGATGGCAGGTTAACAAGGGGGATGTGTTTTGGTCATTTTGCTGACAAGGGGGGTGGCATCCCCCCTCAAATCGCCTTTTGCTTTTACTTAAAGCATGGAATATTTTACATCATTGTACTGCTATCGTTTACTTGAGAATAGGATGTGAACACTTCCCCCTCTCCAGACACTACATGTTCAGAGTACCAGCAGCCTGCATGGGTCCTCTGGTCACATAAACCCAGGTGTAGCGCCCCACCGCCGCATCTCATGCCTCAATTAGTGCCGCTGCCCTCTGTATGGACTCGATTAGGCCGTGATTTATCCGAAAGAAATATAATTATACCTCCAAATAAAATAATCAGCATTGAAGAGCGATTTCCTTAACGAGATGGAGCGGGGTAGATGTCACGGAGTAGCAGCGCCTCATTAGGGCGGTAATGAGACTTTGGGGTGATCCTGATAATTATCGAAATCTGTAAAATAAGGATCAAGTCAAATGTAACCTTAATTTGTCTGGCAATTGAGTTCATTTATTAGTATGACTATTTAGGAAGGACTCTCTCAGCCTTAATACAAGGTGTCGTTATTTTAGGCCATTTGGATAATAGATCTAACTGCTGCAGGGACATCAGACAGGCCTGTTTTGTCATTCATGACCATAACCAACATTTGTCATTTGACTGACAGGGTTGTCCAAAGTGCTCTCGTCTTTATTGTAGGTATAAAGACACAATCCATTTCACTGCTGTAACAGAAACACAAGCAGGTGAATACACTGCAATTAAATCCATCAGGTAGTATTAGTGTTGAAATGATTAGTTGATTAATCAGTTAGTGATCGAAAGAAAGTTAATCAGCAACAATTCTGATAATTGATTGATTGTGTAAGTCATTTTCAAGCAAACAAAAAAACAAAAAACCCACCATAAATTTGTTCGTTCCAGCTTTTCAAATGAGAGGATTTGCTTTTTTTTTTTTTTCTCCGTTTTGTGTGGTTGTAAAAATTGCATATCTTTGGGATTTGGACTGTTAGACAGTTGGACAAAACTGACATTTTACAGACTAAATGATTAAATTGATTAATAAAAAAAAATCAATATGTTAATAGATAATGAAAATAATTGTTAATTGCAGCTGGGATACATCATCCTTAAGAGTCGGAGCCAATAAATGTCCAGCACACTTAACCAACTCATATATGGAAGATTTAAAATGGCTAAATTAAAACAAATTAAATAGAGTGAAATACAATACACATTGTTATATGTATTTCCACTTTACGCATTTACTGTCATAATGGAATGAAAATGTTAAAAGTGGGCGCACCATGCACAATTCCAGGTCTATATTTATGTTCTGGAGCTCTACTGGAAATATCTTAGCATGATTTAGTTAAAAAAATGTATCTATTTATCTTATAGTGACTTTATGCAGCCCCTCAGTTCAGCCTCTGTCTGAAACAGGCCGTTTTAGCTCCTGTCTCTTTAAGGCCCCCCTCCCGATGAGCCCACTCTGTTCTGATTGGCCAGCGACTCCAGAGGTTACGTAAAACCTTAGCAACAAAGGCTATGGAAGGGGCGGCTGTTTGTGGGCATGTACGAACAATCTGCTGTCATCACGAGGAGAAAGTAGATGTAACTTTACAAACAAAGCGTTGAGACAAGGTTGAGGCCCTGGCTTTTGACTTGCAGGCAGCATTTTTACATACCTTCACCTCAAATTGTTGAACTTTTACAATGTTTAACAACCAACATAACAGTAAAAAAAATAACAAAACCACAAAACGCATGATATGTCCCCTTTTAAAAGGATAATTATTTCACTTCTGATCTTTAAAATCTTAGTGAATTGTTTTTCATTGTGACATGCTACATTCCTTATATTAAATCACAACAAAGCAAAAGTTGGTCCTGCCCCCAAGCTGTGGATAGCTTTTTATCTCAAAAAAGAAAAAGCTCCCCTGCACCACCTTAATGAAAACTAATGACAGCGCTTTGTATTTAATACTGGCAGCTCTATGCTGCTCTCTGCCGGTCACCGCTAAAATGCAATGGGAAATTCATATCACGATGAAATATAACTCATTCAGTTATGAAAGACAAAGTTTTTCATTTGATTATGGCACAGTAAATGCATAAAAATGGAAATACATAACAATGTATTCTATTTCACTTTATTTCTTTAATTTGTTTTAATTTAGGCATTTTAAGTCTTCCATACTCGGATACATATAAAAGGAATGCAAAATGAATTAAGGAAAACTGTCACTTCATAAAACCTCGGAGCTCTTGCGGTGATTTGCAGTTTTCAGCAGAGGCAACAGACCATTAAAATTAATATTACTGTGGAAAAGACAACAGACAAACGTGTGTATTTAATTATGTCTATAAGTCCAGACTGTATTAGTATGATGAATAAAATGCTCAAAAAAACTCTCTACCTCTCTATTGCAATAAAGTAAATGTTTATCGTATTTCTTGTGGGATTTTACACACAGGAGAAGCATGGTCAAATGTGGTGGCACGTTAACTGTAAACAGTAGAAATAATTACATCAAGAACAGAGACTTTGAACGATTCAGTTTGCCTCCATGGTTCCAAACAAGGCCTGACGAAAGGAATGGACATTTAAGCAAGTGAGTCTCACAGTGAGAACAGAAACAGATCATCCTTCAAGCTTCACTGAGTCCAATATGTTTCTAGCCTCTTTGTACTCCTCTGTTTCAGCCAAATCTTCTTCTGTTTCCTGAAAAGACACAAACACACACACACACAGTTTTGTTATATTTACTGCCATTTTAGAAGTATACTGCCATCTCCTGCACTCAAAAATAAGATAACAGAAGAATGAATCCACAACTTTTTTTTTTTTTTGGTGTAACTGTCTATATCCAAAAGATATGAACAAACCTATTTGGATGTCACATTGTCACCATCAAACTTTTACCTGAGGTCATATTTCTGTCAGGATTGTATTATTGGGATCTAAATTTAGCAGTGCAGGGTTGGACCGAGGGATAACGTGACTGTATGGTGTCCGTGTCCTTTGCTAATCAAGTGTGTGTGAGTTCCTGTGGTGGTCACCGCGGTGACAGCGCCGCTAATGAACTGTGATGAGCGTGTGCACATGTGCGTGTCTGTCTAAAAGGAAGAAAGAACGGAGGATGAGTGATAGGGAAGGGGACATGACGCTAATTCCAGGTTTGCTTCCTCTGCCTACCATCCAGCTCTCATGTGAGTGACTCACACCAGCAGCTGCCTGACTGTTGCTCTGCATTAATTGAGATGACCCTGAGACATGCATGCTTATGTTTGTTCTCACCATATCAACTTGAGGCCTGAAGGGATTAGCACTCTTGATGGTTTAAAAAAAAATTTGCCATAGCAAGTGATACATATGCACATTCAAATATACAGCTCACCAAAATCACAAAAAAGCTTTTTCTCATACTTGTAGTTGTAACTTTCACTATCAATCTGTGAATTATTGTCTGGATTAATTGTTTGGCCAATAAAATATCAACATAAAGAACACTATTCTTTAGAGCCCAAGGTGACTTGTTTTGTCTAACCAACACTCCAATATCCAAAGATGTTCATTTTACTACCATAGATGGCTAAGAAAACCATTTGAAAGGCTTGTTTTTCCTAAACAAGACTAAAAGTCTACAGCCAGGCTAGCAGCTCAGTGAGGCACGGAGATGCTTTGAGCTAAATGCTAACATCAGCATGCTAAAATAACAGCGTCAACATGCAGACGTTTAGCAGGTATAATGTTTACCATCTTAGTTTGGCATGCTAACATTTGCTAATTTGCAATAAACAAAAAGTACAGTTCATTCTGAGGGAGACACCAAATTATGTATTATGTACCAGTTCATCCAATAGCTGTTGAGACATCTCACTCAAAAAAGTCAGGGCATAATCAAAGTCATTAGGATTCATTGATTAAGAACCATAAATGTCTAACAAGTTTCATGGAAATCCATCCAATAGTTATATTTCAGTTTGGACCAAAGTGGTGGACCAACAGACCGACACTGCCATCACTAGAGCCACAAGTGTAGCTGTGGGATAAGACGTTAGCCATAATAATAATAATAATAATAATAATGTTTAGAGCAGCAACAATTAGTTGATAAATCAATTAGTTCTCAACTATTCCCCATCTATTTTGATGATTGATTCATCGTTTGGAGTCATTTTTTAAGAAAAGAAGTGTCCGAATTCTCTGATTCCAGCTTCTCAAATGTGAATATTTTCTCATTTATTTAGTCTTCTGTATATTAAACTGAATATTTTGGGTTGTGGACTGTTGGTCGGGACCAAACAAGACATTTGACGTCACCTTGGGCTTTGGGAAACAGTGATTGAGATTTTTCACCATTTTATGGACCAAACAACTGATCAAATAATCAAGAAAATAAGCAACAGATTAATCCACAATGAAAACAATCGTTAGTTGCAGGTTTAAATATTTTTGTTTTTGTGTTTTTCTGCCCCTAGTGGCCAAAAATGATTAGTCAACGCAGCTTTACTTACATTTTACTTTTATTTAATTTCTCACACAAGTAGAAGCAGTTGGTGGTCACTGCATTGTATGTTTGTAACCGATCGATTGAGTTGTAACAATGCCTGCTCTCTCTACTATCAGATATACAAAAGCAACAAAGACTAAACATACACTGCTTGATAACAAGGAGCAACCCATTTTCTTCAAGTGGTGTTGAATTTAAAAGTGAAACACATTGTAAAAATTTGTTTTTGTCACCATGTGTCTATAATATCCCACAGACACAATTACACCTACAATGTCATTTCTCAACGAGGCCATAAATTGGTATCAGCAACTAAATAAATGGATCAAGACTTTCATCAATGCAGTTTTTTGTCCTGTTGTGACATGAAAAAAGATGAATCCAAGTGTTACTTACTAGCAGCTGAACCAGATCTCCATGTGCTATGGTCAGACGGCGGTGGCAGTCTGGGATCATCATTCTGGACTCCTGCAACACCTCCATCTGAAACCACACAGAGACCGCTTTAGAGCTACCACCATCTTTCATTAATTGGACTTACCCCCACCTCTGCTCCTCTTATCATGTTTCATTACCTGTCTTCACTAAAATCAGCACATTATCGAACATGTATTTTCCAAGTTTAGTACATTAATTTAAAAGAGCCGCACTGAAATATTCAGTGGCTGTAACCTTGTTCCTGACAATAACGTGCAGGGTGTCCCACACATACTCGGCTGTGGTTAACATCTCCCAACAAGCCGGCGGTATGAAAAATGTTATTGAGTTATCGATCAGGCAGGGAGTTGGGCAGCAGGGGACCACCTCGATCTGACTGCACACCTGGATGAATGAAGAAACCCTGAGCCGAGGGCACTGTGATCAGGCGTAAAGAGGTATTACTGCACCTGGAGTGAAAGTGTGTTACAGCCTGGGGAACTTTCACAGCCGCGGATAATGTGGAATTCCCCCAGCTGGCACCCTAAAGAGCAGAGAAGAGTTGGCTAACGCTGTCAGACACACTCACTCATGACAGATGCTTCCTCACCTAGCCCTCTGTCGAGCTGGAAAGCCAAAACATGGAGGCAGTTACACACATGTACATTACACGGCTCTGCACTCAGATGAACTCATACACAGGCAGAGGCTGGCAGACTAGCTGACTCACTGAGAGACGGTAGACAACTAGTCAAGTTGGTTGCCTTCTAGATGTGATAAGGTGAGCTAGACTAAGCAGAGGAGTGCTGAAACGGAGAAAAGTCACGGTGCCCTCCCAGTGCAGTGGAATGATCCCATCAGTGCTGGATAAAGATGACACTTACAGCGTATTGATTCCATTAAAATAAAAACCTCTAATCCATCCTGCCTCAGACCTCTCATCTCCAACCATAATCCATCTGGCCTCCCAATCTCCCCATTTAACACCAGCCAAGCCTGCCGCTCAGCCTGAGCTGCTGCTCTATGAATGAACAAACAAAACAAAACACACACAGAATTTTAATGTTACCAGTAAACATAATCAGATGTGGTGCCGGCTTTTTAGTTCCTCCCTGACAGAAACATGTACAAGTGCAATCCAAATTAATCGGGACCAGTACAGGTGGACTGTGCACACATATTTTTTGGTATGGTCCAACCTTTTTTTGGGAGGAACTGAAGCATTTAATATCAAGGAATACAGAGTTTTAGTGTTGATGTTTTGTTTCTCCATCTCTGAAGATGTCTAAAAGGTTTGCATAAAATTAGTATTTTCTGAAGATCTTTACGACTGCAAGTAAAAAAAAAATAAAATAAATAAAATAAAAAAAACTGTTCCCAAATGCTGGCTTCAGAGAAACCCCATACTACAGACTTTTTCAAAGATACTGTCAGCTATCAACGCTTGAAGAAAAAGAAGGTGGCATTCAGTTCAACATTTGCTCCATGCGAAAAAAAAAGCAGCCCACTCATTAATTTCAGTGCGTTGACGCAGTGATGGTGCAGACGTAGAAGGCTCCAGCCAAATAACGCAGGATCGTCCAGCAAAAAAGTTGAACCGGGCTCAACTTTTGCTGCAATGCAATGTCATCCAGCAAGGTGCTGCGTTGGCCAATCACACAAATGTAAGCCAACATTCCTGGTGGATTACTTTGTAACGTGAACGCCGCGTTTCTGCTGTTTACCTCGCAACTGTCGCGGTGAAAGATAAAACAGTTGCTGCCGTGATGACTTTCCAGAGTTGTAAAATCTGTAAATTTGGTGTGTCTGTTAAGCCTTTAAATGCATTAATCTGTATCTCAGACTGGACTTCCTGGATCATATTTCATTGTCTCACCTGTACCTTAAACAACACGTCCCCCTACCAACGCAGCCCCTTGCACTGTTTTAACAGAGGGCTGATTTTGGTCTGAATGCAGCCTAACCCCCATGGACTACAGAAATACAAAGGTGAATAAAACCAAGAGCTAACGTGCTAATTTGCACTCAACACAAAGTACAGCTGAGGCTAATAGGAATGTCACAAATTTACAAAATTTTGTGAAAATTCATCTAGATGTTGAGATATTTCACAAAATAAGCAAAAACTTTGAGCACGGCTAAAAATACTGTATGAAACGGGATCGTTACTCTGGGGAAACAGACTTAATGCCTTTTAAAAACATTATTCTCTATTTATCCTTTTCATTTGCAATAATAAGGGGCAACATTCCCTAAGTCCCTGTGTAATGAACTGTTCCTGTGTACCTGTCTGTGTTAATTGATGACCCCATCCCAGTCTTCATTTCAGCTTCTCTTTTAAATTTAAAATATTTTTTTTTAAAAAACAACATAATAGAAATGTAGAAGTGTAAAACATCTCCACAAACAGATAAGACTATTGTTTAAAATGCTATCACGACGTGGAGCAAACCAGTGACAGTGCGTCACACAGATTTTCACTGTACTCTCTACACTGCTTTCTCCAGTGAACAGGAGAAATGATGGAGGCCTGCAGGCATAGTGAGAGAGAATGGAGAGCAGGATATGGGCCAGTGATCTGTTAGGAACACTAAATCACCAGCATGTGTCAGTAATTATCAAACTCCTCTAAAGTAACATGATATAATTACATCTGCATCAAGCACATTACAAAATCACTAATGATTCTCCTCTCAAAACCTAATTCTTCATTATCACTGTGGACTAACCTCATTACATGAATGAGGGGCTACTCAAATCATCGAGATAGAATTCACTTCCTAACTACGGGAGAGCAAAACCTCCTTCACTCACTGGTTGAGATCAACAGAAAAAAAACAGTTGGTAATAAATCGATAAAGTTTTCAAATTAAGACTAGGCCTGGGTATCGTTTAAAAAATTACGATACCAGTACCAATACCAGTACCCTTAAAGTGATACCAACAGAGTACCTCATTCGATACTGAATGGAAGCATTCAGTTTCATAAAATGCTGCCACTCCTCCCCATCCAAATGATTTTTAGACAAATACATTTTGAAAGTGTTCAAATTATTGAAATATTTATTAAATAACTGTACAATGAAGTATTATCACCACAGACTGTAAGGGTTGTAGCTGCCGCGGTAGTGGGCCAATCACACGTCGCATTAAATCGAAGAACGCTTGTGGTGATTGGCTGTGAGCAAAACCATACAAATAGTCCTTTTTTTCCCTAAATCTGGGTACAAAAAGGACCAAATGCAGGTATCACTTGATTGGAGAAGTTTCAGTACTACTCAAAAGTATCAACCACTGATACCCAGCCCTAATTAAGACGCACAGCATCAACATACCTGTTTCTTGATAACATAATCATCTTCTGCTTCTGCTTTCAGGCGCTCAATCTTCTCCTCCTGCTGCTTTGCCTCAGTTATGTATGCGGTCTCCTCTTTCGCCAGCCTGCAGACGACATGAACGGGCAGAGAGGAAAAGACGGTTCATAGTTAAAGACAGTGACACAGTGTTGTTCCATCAAACACGAAACAGAAATGAAACAGCCTCCCAGACAGATAATATAGGCCGAACCATGAAAAGGCTGGCTGTGATGGTCACCCTTTTAAAAGACAAGGCCATCCATCCTCATTCTGTCCAACGTTTCTCTGACTGAGGGGACACATTGAGATCATCTCCCGCAGGATGGCAAGATACACACCTCAATAACAACCACCCAACGTTCCTCCTTACGGCTGCGGGGCCGCACAAAATACTGGTTTCCAGGTGGAGATCCGCCTTAAATTATACTATGATATGAATTATTTTCATTATTGATTCCTATGTCAATTACTTTCTTGATTAATCAATTAGTCATTTGCTTTATAAAATGTCAGAAAATGGTGAAAAATGTCAATCACTGTTTCCCAAAAACCCGAGATGCAACCTAAAATGTTGTGTTTTGTCTTGACCAGCAGTCCACAACCCAAAGATATTCAGTTTATCACAGAGGACTAAATAAACCAGAAAATACTCACATTTGAGGAGCTGGAACCAGAGAATTTTGACATTTTTTCTTTTAAAAAAATGACTCAAAACTATTGATTGTCAAAACAGTTGGCAATTAATTTTCTGTTTATCGACTTATCGTTGCAGTTCTAGTATATTATGATCTAAAGCAACTTGGAGGGCCATAACCCAGTCACGACTAAACTGACAAAATATTTACTCCAAACCATGTCTTAGGTCAATAAAAACATGCTCCAACTTGCAACGAACAATTATTTTCATTATCGTGTAATCTGATGACTAGTTTCTTAATTAACCATTTAGCCTATAAAATGTCATAATAGTGAAAAGTTAGTCCAAGGTGACGTCTTCAAATAGCTTGTTTTATCCAACCAACAGTCCAAAACTACAAGTTATTTCATTTACAACGATAGAAAAAGAGAAAAGCAAAAAATCCTGGCCTTTAGAAGCTGGAAAAATTGGGCATATTTTGCTTCAAAACATGACAACAAAACAATTAATCTATTATAAAAAATAGTCGCAGATAAATTTCCTGATCCAATAATCGACTAATCACTTCAGCTCTAAACTTTAACTTATATCGTGTCCTCCTTGACAGTTTCTCAACTTTTGAGGTCTTGTGTAAACACGTCACAGCAGGACACTTTCCTTTTCCTGTCCAATACCAAGCCTCCCAGCTCACACCTTATCACCACGCTTATCTGACTGACTTATCCACCTCACACACACACACACACACACACACACACACACACACACACACACACACACACACACACACTTTTAGAGATTAATTGATCATCAATTTAGTCCCTAATTTGGACCAAGTCAGGTGGTAAATGGGCCTCTTTTCCTTGATTGTTAGTGAAAATGGGCTTGAGTACATTGATAAATTTTGATTATTTATCAATTACGGGCCAAATGGAACTAAATCTATTAAACAGATTCCGACCCTGATTGGCATAATGGAGTTTGAAAATATCGCTATTGATAATGATTCCCAACTAATAGTCTTTTTCCGGCTGTGCCTGCTTGTCGGAGTGACAACACAAATTTCATTTTTCATAAAATCAGCTGCGTGTGCGTAAGTGAGTGATCCTTCATTAATCAGCCACATTACTGGAGACCCTTCCCTCCGTGTTGCACTGCTCCTTGCTTAGCCAAGGAAGCCGACAGCACTCTGTCATATTTTACATCAATTACCACTCATTCTAATACGGTTCCATCAAGAAGCTTTTAAACAGGCACCATATGCAATAGCAGCTCCTGCCTTTCACTGTGATGCTTGATGCACGGTGAGTCATGTCACCTGTTTAGAGTAAAAGAAGGTGGCAAAGAGAGGGGGAAAGACGGAGGAAAGAAAGCTTGAATAATTTGAATAAAACTGAAGGACAGTCTAATAACAAAATGTCCATTCCTCCCCTTCCAGTCCTGATGTTAATTTCTTATTTCTCCCAGACTTGGGAGCGCTGTGAATGAGGGGTGGGGTCGTGGCTGGTTTTAAATAGACCTGCCACCTCAGGCTTAATGGAAAAGGCAGCTCTCTGGAAAATAGAAAAAAAGGGAATTAGAGCCAGCCGACACACACATTCGGCCGCCTCCTCTAGCACTGTATTTTTGAGCCACGATGTAGTCTGTGCTGGGACCGGAATGACAAAGGCAAATTACTGTTGTCATTTTATTAAGGGCATCCGCCTTGCTAGAGCAGAAAGGCACTGACTGGAATGTGCAAAAGCCACTGGAAATAGGCCTGGCTAAAAGAGCAGGCAGGTTTCCTCTAAACTCCAATATATAAAAAGAGAGGAGGGAGTGAGCAAGGCAAGAGGAGAAAGAAGGCAGGAGAAAGAGACTGAATGGGAGGGACACAAGATTATGAAGAGACAAAGCAATGACAGTCCGTACATTTAACCCCAACTACTTTATTAAGACTCCATGTCAAGGTAGTACTATGAGTCTGGTGTAATAACTCCTTTCTTATGTTCAAACAGTATATTTAACCTCAAAAACATCAGCTACATTGGTTAGGGACAGTATTGGTTGATGAAGTACACCTCTGCACTGTTGTTTCTCCTACACTGGACACTGTGACATTATCCTCCGAGGGAAATCCAGCCCCCATCATTACCACCCCTGATAGTAATCTGACCCTCATCAAAACACAATCGATAGCACATTACAGAAACGGCATTGACAGGAGGGAATTAGAGGTCCGTCTGATCGACGAGAGATCATCACGCAGACTACTACACTGAGCCCATTATCTCACCACACCTCATAATATCTGCAATATTTTCTATTCCAGCATGGTAAATTTAGCCGTTGCACAAATTTAGACGTAACCTCAGAATGGATGTCAAATCTATAAATAGGCTGGCTTAAACTGGATGATGAGCTTAAAAGGTCCTACGTCAAAAATGCCTGTTTTGTCACATTTCACATACATGTAATGTGCAAACTAAACCGTTATAAATGAGCAGTGTTTCCCCCACAGAGAATTTATTTGGGTACATATTTGGGTTTTCTACTTCATTATTCTTTTAGGAGAATTTTCCCTTCTTGCCAGAGACGAAAAGTAAAGATGGCAAATTCACCAGCTACATCCATCATCGGTAGAAAATTAATCATTTAGTCTATGAAATGTTAGTGAAAAGTGAAAAAATTGTATTCACAATTTCTCAGAAGCCACATATTGATTAATCCACTGATTATTTTCTCAATTATTCCATTAATTGTTTGGTCTATAAAATGACAACAGTAAAAAAAAAAAAAGAAACATTAAATATTTGGCATTTTTTTCTTTAAAAAAAAAACTAAAACGATTATTTAGTTATAAAAATAGTTGCCGATACATTTTCTGGCAATTGACTAATTGTTGCAGCTCTACTTCAATTTGTTTGGTTTTGTCCAACTAACAGTCCAAAACCTTAAGACATTCAATTCACTGTCATATATGATAATGAAAAAATCGTGACATTTTGGAAGCTGGAAATAGAAAATGTTGGGCATTTCTCCTTTGAAAAATCCTCCTTTGACAAACAATTAAAGGGGGCTTATTATGCTCATTTCCAGCTCTATATTTTTATTTTTGGACTCCACTGGAGTAGCTTTGCATGATTCACAGTTCAAAAAACTCCTTATTTATCTTATACCTGCCCCTCAGTTCAGCTTCTGTCTCAAACAGGCAGTTTTGAACTCCTGTCTCTTTAAGGCCCCCTCCTGATGAGCCCACTCTGTTCAGCTTTCCAGAAGCCGTATCAGTCATATAAAGTTACCGCCGATGCAAACCCAACATTTCCTGCTTTACTCACTTCATATTAAAAGCTTTTAAATGACTAAATATCGGGAGACTTGTATTGTGAAGAATTAACAGGTAATGAAACATGTTCCTCACTGAATTAGCGGAGCTTCATTAGCAGCGCTAAAAACTGGTCGATACAATATATGGAGATATTTGGAGCGGATCAGTTAGAAATAATGCAGGGAGGAACAGTACAAGCAGAAACAGCCACAGTGAGGATGATGTTTGATGAAGAGCTGCAGACAATCAGCACAACTCCAACAGGTATCCTAAACAACTTATTTTACTTTGTCCTGCTGTGTAATGGAAAAACACTCACAGCATGCCAGCTCAACTTGAGTCATGGCTCAGCATGACTACCCCCAAAACAATGGAAAAACTCCATAATGTTAGCGGAGCAGTGAACTTGCGCGCTGCGCGTGGAGCAGATGTCCATATAAAGAAATCTGTCAGGCTGAAAGTAGAAAAAAACGGAAACAGCATTGACCAGTCTGAAGCTGGTGCTTTTTGCTCACACGGATTATTTCTACATACGTACATACGTAACATTATATAAAGTATATGTGACTGAAAATAAGGAAAAGCATAATAGGTCCCCTTTAAATGATCAAAATAGGTGCCAATCAATTTTCTGTTGATCCATTTATCGGTTAGTCATTGCAGCTCTAATCATCAGGGCATAATGGTATTGCTCCTGTGGACAAACACTGATGTTATATTTTGTTTGACTCTTGTGTTGTTGCCATAGATTTCCTTACAAGATATGAGATTTAACTATCTTAGCTTAAGCATCAAAGAATAAATAATAGTATTTCCTGAATACAGAGGATTGCAGGTGAATCAGATGTTACCAAAAATTTTCCCAGCGATTTGTTGATCACCTAATAGCTAAAGACTGCATAAGCTGTTTAATTAGCTTGCAGGCATTCAGTATGTTGAGTTGGGTTTACTGGCATTTCAGCTTTAGGCACAAAAACTATTGAGGTGCATATAAAATGGGCTGACAAAAACAGGCTTTTTTCTGTATTGTTTAGCAATAATTGAACTTAAAACATGATGACACACATGATGATAGAAACAGACTCCACAAAGTCATGGAGGATAAGTGCACATCTAAAGATCAGTGATTACTACTTCTGTGGATTTAACAAAGTACAGTTTAGTGGCACTAATGTTCATAAGAAACATTTAATTCTATTATGTCTACAGATCAAAAATTATTTTGTCATGATCACGACATGCCAATTTATAGTTTTGCTAGTAAACTTAAAATGTGTTTTCCATGTCTGTCTAAATTTAAGACGGCATGTTTTTGTTCCACCAGCTAAAAAGCCAAGTTAGAAGAAAACTCGCAGGGACAAAGTGTTCCCAAAGAGTAAGTATGAGAGATGGAGCAGACCTTTTCAAATGTTAACATGCTCTAACTGCAAACTCCACACTTCCTGTCGCTGCTTTTTTACAGTAAAAGCCTTCTAACACAGGGAATTATGTATTGCCTTTATTGAGAAGTAGCCAAATCTTGAGTGAAGCTACCTGCCTAATACAAGCAGCCTAGTATAGGCAATTTAGGATTTAACTAAAGGTTAGAATTTGGTCTTTCTCCACATTTGTACACTTTTATCCACTGCTGTCAGAGGATTCCTTTAATCAATCCACGTCCGTCACATCTGCTGCTACACAAATAATAATACAAACTGGTGTGTTTTCTAGGTTTCAAACAGAATCTTAAGAAAACTGCCTGTACAAGATTGAAGATAATGAATAAAGCTCTCTCCATGAGCCAACTGCCACACACTGACATTAGCGAATTTAGAGACAGAGTGCAAGTCAAAACAAGACAGTTCAGTGATGAGCAGTGGTCGCCTTTGTTTATGGTAATTATACAAATGTCATAATAATCTTACAATATTTTTGCCATACAGCACCTTAAAAGAGACCTAGTCAAGAAAAGTATAAAGGTAAAAACATGAGTAAAAACCTTTCCCGTAGAAGATAATAATAATAATAATTATTATCATCATCATCATCATCATCATCATTATCATTATTATTATTATCATTATACTGATGGAAAAATAATGAATTTCTGTGGTCAGAGAAACTAGAGGTCAATTTTAATGTTATTCTCAGTCTGTCAAAAACAGAATAATGCAGTCCAATAAAACAGTCCTGTCATTAAATCCCACCTTTGTGATACTTTCACTTTTAGTTGTTGTTGACACTGTGTGAGAAAGACGTTTTAAAGCTGTAGTTTAGAGTGTCGTTGCATTGATTCTCCATATGTAAAAGAGGTTGACTTCTAGGACATTTAAGTTAGATAGTATTTATTATAGGGCTACTGCATTGCATTAAATCACATCAGGATTTAATTGCATTAAATCACAGGAAATTATGATAATGTCGTTCAAGTGACAACACTAATAGTATCCCATATTATGGGCCTGTGATGGACTGCCATTTAGTCCACACTGTAGTACAGTGGTAGGCAAACAGAGGCCTGTGGGACAAATCTGGCCTCTTAACAAAAGTTTTCCCCTTTAAACCTTTATACGATTTATCATAACAATGTAAACACAAGCCTCATGTAAATTACACTAAATATGAACTCGTAATATCTCATAAACTTATAAGATGAATAAAACAGGTGTGTAACATAATTTGGCCTCTGTGACCACAACAGATTTGTGTCAATAACAGTATTTTGCTTCAACCACAAATGAAGCAGGCCACTGTTTATTGTGTAGATAAGACATCAATTACATTTCTAGTCTTGAAGTGTAACACAGGCGATATGTTCATGTTTATAAGTCTTTTTTTTGCCAAATGAGTATTAACATGCTGCTGTCACTCTTCAGATACAACCCTGAAAACTGTTTCATGAACCACTTTTAACAGTTTTTATTTATTCAAAGAAATAAACAAACATGTTGCCTGTACAACGTTGGCCCTCCAATAAAAAACCTGGCCCGTGGTTAAACCTAACTGCTGACCTCTGCTGTAGTACTCAGTACACGATGGGGGCTTTTCCACTGTTGTATCATGACTATGCAGGTTTTTCCAACATCACCACAAATATCCCCCATCGGTTCAGACCAGCTGGGGAAACGTGTTGCTACGTAGAGATAAAACAAACAAACAAAACACCGCCTAGAAAAAGCTGTGTCAAAGACAGCATTGTAATGTTAGATGATCTAGGTTAACGTTAACTGAAGTAAGACATTGTCACTGTAAGCGTCTCTGTAGCTAGTTACGGATTATTTAATATTACGGAATAGCTAACTATATTATCTTAATAATAAAACATTAAGAAGATGTGACCTCTTCCATCGGTATACATGACAGTTTGAGCTACAGAGCCACAAGCTTTATTTGCGTTACAAAACAGACTTTTTTAGCAATGTGTTGCTGGCTAGCGAGCAGTCAATAGCTGATAGCAATGTTAGCTATCGCTGCAAGTTACATTACGTACATTCATACAATACACCGCTATCTTTTATTATACATTGGGCTTGCATTATCACAAGAAATGTAAGCTAGGTAACGTTAACATCAAACAACAATGAAGAGAACAAAGGAAAACTGCTTAGCCATCCATTCACTCACTATAGGCCGCGCTCAAAGCGGAGTAAAGTAAAACCCTCTGGCGCAAACAGTCGTCCATGCCCGGCTTTATTTAATGCCGCGCCCGCCTCTCCGTACGGCTAAGCTAATTAGCTTGTTAGCCTTAGCTACGCAGTAGCTAACGTTAGCATCTTGTTTGACGCGATGAGATATATTTAACTAAAACTAAAACAAGCCTTACCTCTTAACGATGCCGGTTTTAATCTTAATTTGCCGTATTCTTGGGTCTGTCATGGCTGTAGATGGCGTTATTATTACTGTTGTGGCGTCCTGGAGCTAACCGGAGCTAACTGTGTGAGTGGTGTGCAGGTGGAAGTCAGTCAGTGAAGACTAGCTGCTCGCCGATAAATCGATACTGTTGAGCGGATCATTGTCGATTGTTGGATCAGACAACAGATGCAGTAGGAAAAACACAGAGGACTGAGTTCTGGTCCTTAAAGCTACACTTGCTTTTAATTAATTTTATTTTTTAACATCACTGTTTTTATTGGATACCTTTTAATACCTTTATACCCGTTTTATGCTTTTTTAATTGTTTTATTGCTCTTTTTTATTTAAAGAATTGCCCCTTGTCTTCTTTTTAATACCTGTGTCTTTGCTTTTATTTTACTCCTCTAAAGCATTTTGAGCTGAATTATTATTATTGTTATTTACTCAGTGGAAGTAGTCTTGAAGTAGTCACAAGAAGTTGTCTTATAACTACATTTATGGAGAAAAAATAAAGGATAAAGATATAAATAAATCATGTGTTATCACAGAGCAGCAGATTTGGAAATCAAAGGAGGACACATGGAGAGTTAGTGTTATGGCCACTGGACAACTATTCTTGACATGCAAGTTGAGCCACACTCCCAGAACTTCATGTCTTCCTTTAATATTTGTCTTATAATCAGCTGCCTACTAAAACAATAATGCAATTGCCCAACCTCTCTGTGCCCTGAAAAGTTAAATGGGAGACTAAAACAATTAGCCCAATTAAGATGTTAACATTGTGTTAACTATACACAGCACTGGCAGTTTTTTCTCTTCATAGCAGACTGTCTTAATAAAATATGAAACAATTAGCATTAATTAGTGCTATTGTTGTATATTTGTGTAAGTTTAGGTTTATAAATTCATAATATTCATTGATAGCAGTCTCCCAGATTTATAAAAGTGATGCCTGCCTGCTAAATGAAATGAAAAGATATACTGTAATAGCATATCCTCGTTGAATGAAAAGTGAAATGGAAGAGTATAAATTAAGAATTTAGCATAAAATCTACACACAGCATTGGTAAGCTACTTTAAACTTGAAACCATGACCTCTGTGCTGTCTTTGGTCATTTGGGTTACTATATGCCCTTTGATAAACCTGGTATAGATGTGGTCCCACTGGCACACAAATAGTAGTCACAAAATGCATGTTGTGTAGTACATATTTGACAATTTGTGTCGCAGTATTTGCGGTGTGCAATAGTTTTTAATTCGAACATGAAAGTTTAATTGGTTTAAAAGTGTTGGAAAAATGTTGAGATTGAGAAAACTAACAGCTAAATTTACACATCATTCATTTCAGGGAACGACATTTCTAGATAGATATCTCTTTATTTTTACTTCAT
Organism: Scomberomorus guttatus; assembly: GCA_038419695.1. Classification (NCBI taxonomy): domain Eukaryota; kingdom Metazoa; phylum Chordata; class Actinopteri; order Scombriformes; family Scombridae; genus Scomberomorus; species Scomberomorus guttatus. The sequence continues at coordinate 4,626,963 of CM076463.1, forward strand.
GGAAAGCATTGTGTCTTTAGCAGTTACTTCATCATAAAGCTAATAGAACTTTTAGAGTTTTGCACAATTATGCTGCTATGCTGTATCACTAAATAAATCCAACTCAGTAAGATTAGGAAACCATATTAGTGCTCATATAATCATGCTGATCAGCGTCTTTTAAGGAGAATATAAAAAGTTGCTGGAAATGAGCCTTTATTGTTTTGATTGTATATAAATGACAAGGAGGCAGCTTGTTCATGTCCTCTGTTTTTGTATGCAGATGATTCAGCTCTGTTGGAGAGTGCTTGGAAACAGTTAGAATATCAGTTTGTAAAGAGCTCCAAAAAGTAAGCAGTTGGTTATGTGACAATAAGTTATCCTCGCACGTAGGCAAATCTGAATGTATTGTTTTTGGATCAAGGCCTAAATTAAGGGACCTAACCAGTTTTTCTGTTGAATGTAATGGAGCAAAGATACAAGACAATTTTTCTTGTACTTATCTTGAATGTGAACTGGAGCAGCGTATGCCCAGTGAGTCTACGGCCCTCTCTGTCATTGGGAAGGTCCATTCAAAAACAAAATATCTGGCAAGAATATCCAAGTTCCTTGATAAGGAAACTATGAGAACATTAGCAACATCATTAGTTCAATGCCACTATGATTACACCTGCATAACCTGGTACAGTGGTATAACTAGAAACCAATGAGGGTCCTCCTTAATCTCAGTCCAAGAACGCACATTAGTCCAAACCATTTTAAAGAGTTGAGGTTTATGTCCAAATTATTTCACCAGGTATTTTCAGTTTGTTTGGGACTGTCATGGCCTGAATACGAGGACTAGTGTATTTAACCTGAAACAACCCATCTAAAAAGCAAAGTAGGGAAAAGTACATTTCTCTACACGGGGGAGAGAAACAAAATGAAATCTGCCCATTCTTCAATGTTTAAAAAAAAAAAGGATACTAAGTAAGTTAGCATAGTGAAACATCTTTTTTAGGACTGGTGTCTGAACTTGTGTAGTTTGTATTATTTTCATGACTGTATAATTTTTGATGTTTTTATTAGGTGTATTTGTGTAACAATGGGATATAAGTAGCATACACGTCACTCCCTTTTCCTGCCTGCCTCCTAGCCCAGACTTCAGGACCGCAATGGAAATAAGTCATGTGACTTTGAACTTGAGTGGGCAATTTTTATCACCTCAGAGGTTAGTCTGCCAGTTTGACGTACATCTTGTTCACTGTGATATATCTATTCGCAAGCCAGTGTATTTAACTATTTTTTGCATTACCTTGGCTTTCAGTTTCACTGAGCATTAAACTCTTTATACAGACAAATATTTGAAGATGTTAAGGTTTTATAGGCCTCAGAATATAGGTTAAGCCCATTTCTTTATTTACACAGTATATCATTTAAGCTAAACAATTGACATGGCTTATAAAGCTGTTAAAAGGACAGCACATTCAATATCATTTGAATCTTTGTGCATCTGATATTGATTTGCGTGATGTATGAAAAAAAAATCAATTTCATAGTATTTTACAAGGCAGTTTGTATCAAAAATATATACATTTATTACAATCCAGTCTTCAGCCTGCCAATACCATTAAAAGTTTATGCTACTCAACTACTCTATACATGATGGTATGAACTTTAACGCAGCTTTTCCACAACAGTATAACGCTAATTATATACAGTATGTTAAAACTTAAAGGTCTTAATTGCTCATCACAACTGATCATATCATCACAACTGATCATAAAAAAATCTACAATTGATGAGCAGAGCAGCTGTCAAGTCAGACGTGAAGGGAAGGAATACAGTTTCTGCTCAATGGCAGAGTGAAGAAATTTACACCTTTTCTGCATTAAAAAAAGAAATTGTGTTAAACACTTCTTCTCCATTCTGTCCTGTCATATAATTTGCAGTCTTCTCAGCATTAATTGACTGTGGTATTAATGTCTTTTCAAAAATTGTATCCTGCCACAGTCAGAGTGACGAACAAAAGTAAAGTTTGAGTGAAAAATCCAATCTACAGTTTGAGTGGCGCAAAAATAATTTTAAAAAAAAGAGCAAATGGCAAAAATACACCTCAACATAGGTGATGTAAAAAGCAAGTATGACCATACCAAGAGTTGTTTTTTGTAGTGGGTCGACTGTCATTACAATCAGTGTGGTGCTACATTAATACAGTATTGCTGTCTTTCCCTTATGTGGCTCATCTTTTCAATATCAGACCTCAACTTAGGTAAAAATGAAAAATAACATCACAAAAACATTGTAATAATTCTCAGCAAATATCACAAGTTTACTCAAACATGAAAAAAATATTTGTTTTATGTGAATGCTTCATTATTCCTCCACCAGAACTTGTGATTTTTTCATTTAGACATGACATTATTAAGACCTGGCAAACACAGACAGACTCATTAAATGTCACATCTGCTGTGTAATATTTGAGAATACAAACCCAAATTCAATTCTAAAATAAAAAACTTTTGTCTTTGTTACACACATCAGGGTTTCTCAACACTTTAAAAATACAGACAAGGCTTGTTGAAGGTAAACAGACATGAAGACTTCAACTTTATCAAGATACACACATCTAAACAACTTCATGTAATTCATATCAGATAGCTGCTGACCGCCGAGCAGATCCACTGACACTGTGAGGGGTTACATTTTAGAAACATACAGCAGCAGGGCTTCTTTCTAATGTCAAATCATGGTAATGACTTGCTATTAATTTAAATTATACCAAGACTAAATAGGTTAACACAAGAGGGTAGAAAGATTAGATTAGATTAGATTTGAGATTTGCCATGCATTAATGCAAGTAATTATTTCCCAAAAATTGCTTTACAGCAAAAGATATGAGCTTGTCCAATATATATTTTTCCCTTCTACAGTAGACATGAATAAAAAATGGCACAGGTTCCTCTCTCTGTGTGTGTGCGCGTGCGTGTGTGTGCAGGCCTGCATGGGAACAGCAGCAGCAGCAGCAGCAGCAGCAGATAAATCCTATATCGGACAGAGTTCATGTGATTGTATGTGAGTGGTGGGAAAACCCTGAGCTCTTTCCCTGCAGCTTCATGGCCGTTGATTATTGGTATTTTCCGAGTTTTCCAAACTAATAAGTGGCACTATCAAGCATTTGGAAGCGCCGTGAGACTACAGACGGGCTGCTAGACTTAATTGATATTGAGCGAGGCACTGGTAGGCGCGGACGGGGCCGCTGCTGGGTAATTTGCAGTTTAATCAGCGTTTGTAATGAGAGCCGCTGATTAGCGCGGGGTGGAAATAAAAGAGAGTTACAAGGAACGTCTGTCAGAGTCCGGTGATAATTCACGACTAATTGTAATGATTAGAGCAAACTGGATGACTTTGGAGTTTTCTAATGCGTTACCTTGCCTGTGTGTGTGTGTGTGTGTGTGTGTGTGTGTGTCCCTGCGTGCACTTGTCTGTGTGTATGTTTTGTGTGTGTGAGCACGCATGAGCTTTAGTGTGTGTTTGCGAGTTAGTAATATACCTAAAAATCAGATATCAATTCACTTTGGCAATTTTCTCCATCAGAAATGGCGTAAAGCATCTGCGCGCGTATGTGCGTAAAAGCGCGCGTGTCCATTTCGTGCGCGGGAGAACAAGGCTGAATCACAGAGATTTGATTATCAAACAAAACAGCTAATTTATAACTGGGGAGGGAGGGAAGGAGGGGGAAAATCGTTGATGGACTCTGCAGTAGTGAGGGCGAGATGTATTCCTCGAGACGTGCCTCGGCTACTGCTGGAATAGCAAATGTGAAATTAGTGAGAAATGTGTGTATGAACGCCGTCGGTCAATTAGCGAGAGGCGAGAGGAGGAGGAGGGAGGAGGC